>CM027126.1:23694822-24335983 GCA_015476505.1 Urochloa ruziziensis
TCCTTATGCAGGTTTTTAAATAAATTTTATATTAATTTGATTAATGCCTATTTGAATCTTTTCCTAATAAAATATGCTTAGGATTTACATCGGTTTTTCATAATAGAAAATAACTTGACTAATAATACTATTCAATTGTGTTCTCTAATAAAATCCAAGTAGAGTATACCTCGGTTTTTCATAATCAAACTTAATTTGCTTAATGTTCAAGTTTAAATTAACTTTGCTAATTAAAAGATGGTTAGGCTGTTACACCGGGTTTTACAAATAATTGTTAAATTGATCAAAGCTTATTCAATTTGCTTTCTAAATAAAAGCTACATAGGCTATCCTGAGTTTTCTTAATTAAATGTTAATTTGGCTAAATATAAATATAAATGTGTTTTTGAATTATAACATGGTTAGTTTAACACGAATATTAAAGTTGTGCGCTTAGATGCTATCACCTATGTCCTTTTTCAGTTAAATGTTTAAATGGCATAATTTATACATCAATGTTTATAAATAAAAGTTGACTAGGTTTACATCGTGTCTTAATATACAAATATAATATGACTAACTCTAATCTGGGTATTTTCTAGAAATATCCTTTACATACGTTTTTTAATTAAAAATGAAAGCAGCACATAGCCTTTGTCCTTTCCTTTACAACCAAAGTTTCCCGATAGATGTGTGTCCTCAACGATAGCATCGTTCTTAGTGTTTTATACGTGTTCACGTTCCATAGACTCGAGCCTTATCCTTTAGTGCGCTCTTTTAAAGCCTTTCTTGATTGGTGTATTGTTCTTAGTTGTTCTTGTTTTATTTGCTTTGTATGTTTGTACCCGATGTTTGCTTCGAGTAGAAGCACTGATGTTCAAGAGTTTCTGAAGATCAAGAGCTGAAGACTCTGAGCAGCTACACTTTGGTGAAAGGCAAGTGACCCTAACCATCCTTCTATCTATGCTTTAATACTATCATGATGAATTTAATCGGAACGTGGAGAACCACCCAGGAAAACCGTACAACCATGAGACTACATGGCTCTGGTCTTGGCTAATTAATTAGAAACTTTAGTGAATGATAGTCTTACCTGAAAAGGGCAAGAGGGGTGGCGTTGACAGGGTATAGCCCGGTTCTCTTGAGAGGTATGCTTTGCTAAGATACTCTGCTCACTAGGGAGGGTTATGACTGCGGCGACCTGAATCCTTAGCAGACTATTATTTACTGAAGAATCTTTGTAAAGGCCTCGTAGCGTCCCTATGCAGTCACACCTCGGTAGTGTGATAAGCGCCTGTGTGGTGCAGCATGGTTGGGTCTAAAGTTCTTCTGAACTTTTACGCGACTTATGGTGAAAGTGTACAACCTCTGCAGAGTGTTTAAAACTGATATATCAGCCGTGCTCACGGTCAAGAGCAGCCTGGACCCTCACATGAGTAATATACTTGAAGTTGATATGAAATCATTTTCTGGTTAATTTCCGTGGCCTTACTGAGTACCAACCATAAGTGTACTCACTCTTGCTAAATTGCTGCTCAAAAGAAGGTGTATGAAGTTTTCTGAAGATGTCGCTGAGTGCTAGGCGTACGCTACCCCCAGTCGATTGCCTGTGAAGTTTGGAGCCTTCGTTTCCAGGATTAAGCGTAAATCTCTGATAAACTCCTTTTCTTTACGTGATATTGTTGCTGTTATTCACTAATGATGTCACTATATGTATGAAACTAGATCCTGGCATACATATAGATAGCATTCGGTTTTGTCTACGGAACCGGGTGTGACAGAAGTGGTATCAGAGCTGTATCGACTGTAGGACGTGAGCCTAGATAGCAGTGGTCGTTTTCTAAGGTTTGTTTTGATATAAAATCTATTCCTGCCTTATTCTTGATCTCCTCGAAGAATATTATCACTCCTTGGTAAATTTTCTTTTCTAAATTCCCCTTGATATCTCACCTTCCCCACTTAACCCCCATTTCATTTGCACTTCCTTGTTTTGCAAATGTAAAACCATGATTCCCCTTTTCACTTGCACTCCCTTGTTTTACAAATGTAAACTCTAGACACTTGCCAGTTTATTATCTCTCCCTTGATGACTTCTTGATCTTGATCATACATCTTCGTTTAAGAATGATTTTTCTATCTCATGCATCTCACCTCCTTGATTTATTGGTGATGTTGCAAATATCTAATTATTGTTTTTGTCCTTCTCATTTATTCCTTGACCTTAATTATTTATTACCTACTTGAAATTTCTGTTTCCCCTCCTTGAAATATTGTTTTTCAACTTTCCCGTGAATATTTTCTTTTGGGCATTGGTTCGCCCTGTCTATTCATCCCCTCAGTATTTTGAGAGTATCCTTTTGCTCTCATTTATTTCTCTTTAATTCTATTTGGAATCACATCTTTGGTCTTTTGGATTCCAAAGTGTCTTTTCTACTCTTCTCTTATTCAAATATTTAGATGATCCACGCCACCTACCCTAAAGCTTGCCCAAGTCATCCGGAGATGGAGCTACAAGTTCACCACTAGAAGCAAAGCATGAACAACTGAAGGCACCTTCACCAGTCGAGAAGCTTATTCAACAAAGGACACGCGGAAGGAGGCATGTGCCATCAATGTTGAAGCTTTAACATACCACCCTTGCTAAGGAGCACCCCTTGCGACCTTATTAACAACGTTTAGTGTCGTTCTTTGACTGAGTGCTGATTGGTGCAGTTCTATGTGTTTGTGTGATGATGCTTGTCATTATGACCTTGTTTGATTTGTTTCTTTGTAATGATTGTTGATGTATTGTGGGTCTTATACCTACATTGACATCAGTTGCATAGTTGGGTTCTTCTTTTATACCTTCCACATCCTTGTCATCTTCCTTTATATGTCTCTATCCCGATGGAGCATGTCAAGAAGAAAGTGAAGCCAACACTAAGGTCAACAAGCAGAAGCTATCGTCACAACCACCATCTGGTAGAAGCAAGTCGAAGAAAAGAAAACCATTCTCTTGTTTCTTTACCACCTTGCAGTTTTCTATTCTTTCATCTACCTCACTCTTATGATGACCTCAACGACCAAGAAATAAGATGAAGGCAACACCAAAATGAAGATGAACAAGGCAAAAAGTTTCCACCGGACCAATAAAGAGGCAAATTGAGGAAGCGTTGAACCATTAAAGGAATAAGAAAAGCCGTAAAGCGCTAGAGCTCGAGATGGAGATACAACCTGAGGATATCAAGATTCCTGAAACATGTAAATGTCGTGAGCATTATAGTCATTCATGTCTTTAGGAAGAAGCTAGCTGAATGATAGCTGACGCAAGACAACGTTATCAGCTAGAAATCAATAAGAAGAGGGAGATATCTACCCAGAGCTCCAGTCTGAGAAGTAATTACCCAAAACTAAGATAGTAATGAGACTATAAACCTTGTGGATTGGAGTACTTCGTTCAAAGAATTTTAGCTGAGTAGAATCAAGCAACCCAAGTAACGAGCAAACGAAGAAAACCAAGAGAAGATGGAGTTACAAGAACCATTAACAGATAGCAATACTCAACCCAGTTCCTACCAACCATAGCCAGAAATTGGTGAACCTCCACATGACAACTCTATCATGAAGAATTCTAGTGCACAAGCCATTCCACCAAGAGCTATGGTAGGGCAAAAAGGAAGCCAAGATGGAAGACTCGCTATTTTGCACGAATCGGGGGATATTCCATGACAGTGTTGCAACCGCAACATGTTAAGTCATCGCACTAGAAGGTGCCAAGCAAAGCAAGATCTAGACAAATTACAATGGTCATGCTACAATTGTGGTAAACAAGGACTATTAGTTGAACAATGTCTATTAAACCAGGAGTACAGGAAGAAAAGACTAAACGCCTTGGTAAGAGAAGAATGTTACGGTAAAACATGGCATTACATAAGTAGTGTCACAAGAGGAGCACACTAGCCTTATCAAAAAAAAGTAGGAGAAATTTGATGGTGATACCTACAAAAAGTTTGATAAATAGAAGACTTCGACATTTGGACAAGATGAGGACCCAGTGTGTCCGAGGACCGGTGGATGGTCGCTTCCTGGTGTGATGAGTGATTGACAACGTGGTGTGGATTGACGTTTCCCTTGGCTCAAGTATTGCAGGTGTAGAATGCGGCTTGATTGCATTGGTGCAGGTGAAGAACAGGCGCGAAAGGTCTTAGCCATGGCGGCCTCCGAGGAGCGGAGAGACAAGTAGGCTTGGTTCGAGGGACCCGGTGGCCGGATGGATCAAGTGCGGTTCACATGCTGGCAAGAACGAGCAAGGGGACGTGGTTCCGGTGCGAGGTAGCGGCTCACAACCGAAGCTCGTACGCGGACGAGAAGCCGGTGCAAGGTGGCGGCTAACGACCGAAGCTTGCGCGCGGGGTTTGGTGATTTGGCCACAAAATCATCGGTGGACGGTTTCCCTTGGTTTGGGCCTCAAAACCAAGGACCGAGGACTCGACGTAGCGACGGCCCGGCCTGCCAGCCAGGGGCGGTCCAACCGCCCCCCAGGGGCGGTGTGACCGGTCCCACCTGGGCAGGTCGCCCGTGAGCGTCGAGGAGCTTCGATCCGGAGGACACGCGGCGTGATCGCAAGGCTTGCGTCGGAGGGAAGCTAGCTTGCGGTGGAAGGTGTCCCAGCCGGAAAAATCTTCGCGGAAAATGTCATATTCGCCCCTGAGGGGTATGTATCGCTTAGGGGTAGTTTAGTCTTTCGAGCACCACCATTTGGACTATATAATAGACCCCCTAGGGGTGGTGGCTGTTATCTCTTCTAGTTTTCTCTTTGGTTTTCCTTTGAACTAGTTTTCCCTTCATCCCCTTCACCTAGAACTACTTCTAATCTTTCTTAGTTTTGTATAGGTGAATTCATGGTTATGTGATGGAGTTTGTGCTGCTCATCTTTGTGCCATGATTTGATTTCCCGAGCTCCTTTTCGTTTTTCCATTTTCGGAGGTATTTTCGGAGCCATTTTTGGGGGATTTTCGTTCTTCACTTTCTAGCCCGTTTTCTCTCGGATTTCTTTGGGGGAATCACGTATGAGTGCCTTGTGCCTCTTTTGCTGGTGATCCCTTGCCCCCAAACGCCGGGAATCGGTTTAGATTTGAAGTTTTCGGGATGAACTCGTGGAGGGTGTGTTCTTCGCTAGATTTGAAATTCCTGGAGTTCTAGGGAGTTAGAGGCCGAGATTTTTGGGGCATAGCCTCTCCTTGAGGTGTATATCATCTACCCAAAGTTTCGTCTCAAAACTCCAAGCCGTTTGGGAGATCCGTTCTCGAGTTGACCTTTTTCCCGTGCTGTCTGGCAAGACCGGTGCGACCGCCCTCGGATACCGGTGTGACCGCCCCTGGCAGGCAAGGGCGGTGCAACCGCCCCTGGAGAGAGGTGCAACCGCCCCTGGCTGAGAGTTGGTGATTCGTGTGGTTTTCGTTCGATTCGTGTTGGATTTGTTCGATTCATGTTCCGCTGTGTTGATCTTGTTCCTAGGGTCAGTAGCCTCACAGTAGCTACGTGATCTTGGCAAGATCGGTTGGTAGGCTTTGGAGTTGAGTTGGGAGTAGCCGGATTCGTGAGAGAAATTTTTATCGGCTCCCATTCACTCCCCCCCTCTCTGGTCGCCTAATCGGTCCTTCAATTGGTATCAGAGCCGGTTACGGGTCTTTGCGACTCTAACCAGTCTAAGATCCAAAGATGGCGTACCAAGATCGGGGTTCCGGGCCTCCGCACTTCGATGGGAAGAACTACCCGAACTGGGTTGCGCGTATGGGCGCTTTCTTGCGAGGCAAAGGAAAGTTGCTGTGGGATGTGACGAAAGATGAAAACTATGTCAATCCCACCAACTTAGATGCCCAGGATGCAAAGGATAGGTTTGAGGCAAACGCTAGAGCTGTTGACTACTTGTTCCGTGCTTTGTCTGCCGAGGAGTTTGAGCGTGTTTTGGGCGAGGACCTAGCTTGCCAGATCTGGCAGAAGCTCAAGGTAGCCCACGGTGGTGATAGCCATGTCAAGGCTAGGCTTTTCTCGATGTACAGGAGAGAGTATGAGAATTTTGCTCATTTGCCAGGAGAGTCTGTTGATGCTTTGTTTCAGCGTTTCACTTCGATTGTCAACAACATGAAAGCCAACATTACCGTGCTCCCATACTCGGATCATGACCGAGCTATCAAGCTCCTGCAAGCACTTGATAGATCCGTGTGGGGTGCCAAGGTTGAGGCGATCATGGAGTCGGCAAACTATGAGACTCTGTCTGTTGATGAGCTTTTCTCGAAGTTGAAGTCTTCAGAGGTTGATAGACGGTTTCTTGCCAAGGCTAAGAGTCCGACTGATCCCCATAGTCTGGCTCTAGTCGGTGGCTCTGGATTATGGACAGGCTAACACTTCCTAGACACTTTGCTTTGTCTTCTCTTGTGTCTCTTCCAGATGAAGAATATGAGGTGCTGAGCGAGGAGGATCTCGCGTTGCTCACGAGGAGGTTCGAGCGGATGTACCAGAACCGCAAGGGTTCGAGGCGTGCCAGGAGTACGTGCTACAGATGCGGGAAGATGGGCCACTTCATCGCCGAGTGCCCCGAGGAAATCAAGAAACACAAGCACCGCCCGCGAGATGAGCACAAGCACCGCTCCAAGGACAAGCACCACTCCAAGCACAAGAACAAGGAGGAGAACACCGACACCTCGTCAAGCTCAAGCAGCGAGGAAGAAGATCGCGGCCACCGCAAGGAGAAGAAGCACAAGAACCGCAACTTCAACGGGCTTTCGGGGGTCGCTATGAACTTCTGCACCATGGCGCACGACTCCAACAACAAGAACATCTCCGACTACGACTCCGACTCCGACTCCGAGGATGAGGTATTGACCGATCCCGCCTCTTTGCGTAAGGAGATTGCTAGATTAGAGCAGTTGGTCGATAATCGCGATGATGTGCTTAGGAAGACCAACAAGGAGAAGAGAGAGTTTAGGTCCTTGCTAGGTGAGTCAAAGGAAAGAATAGCTGAGCTTGAGGCCTTACTTTCTGAGACTGGAAAGAAGGCGATGGATTTTGAGTCTGTGCTTAGTGAGTCTAGCAAGAAAGTGGCTGAGCTTGAAACTGAGTTGGCAAGTGCTAGAGCTGAGATAGGTGTGTTGAAAGATGCTCCTATTGTTTCTGATGAGATTGAATGCTCTTTCTGTGATGTGCATCTTGCTGATTTGGTAGCTCTTAAGGACAAACACATGACATGCCTAGATGATCTAGAAGATGCTAGGGTTGAGATTGCTGAGTTGAAGTCTAGACCTTCTTTGCTAGGTGCTTGTACTTCTTGTCCTGTTTTACATGCTCAGTTGCTTGAATCTCGTACCATGATCAGTTCGCTTGAAGCTCAATTGAAATCTCCTATTGCAAACTCTTGTTCGGCTTGCGATGTTGTTGCTTTGAGGAATGTTGAGCTGGCGCAATCTGTTGATCGTTTGCAAGATGAAAATGATGAGTTGCGTCAATGTTTGGGTTGGTTGTCGGGTCGCGAGCCACAGCTTAAGATGTTGATTGCTGGGTTCAAGAGAGCTGATGGTCGTGGTCTAGGTTCTGAGAAAGTTGGTGAGTGTAGTGGTGAGAAAGAGAGTGAGCAAACTAGTTCCACCACAAGTACCCCAACACCACCAGAGAAAACTCCACCAAAGAACAGCTTCACACCTAAACCCAACCACCTGTTGAACAAGCTTGACACCACTCCAGATCCTCCCAAGTTTCCCCCAAAGACAAGCAACTTCCAAAAGAGAGTGACCTTTGTGAAGAGTGGGGTTTACCAGCCGAGAGAGAAGCCACAGCCGAGAGAAACCCCAAAGCCAAAGCCAGTCCGCTTCCATTGTGATCATTGTGGAAGGGATGGTCACCTAGAGGAGTTTTGCTGGAGGAAGAAGAGAGAGGTGAGACGAGAGAAGGAGATGGGAACAGGGACAGGTACCACTCTTTCCGTAGTGTGCCTGTGTCTCGTTCACCCTTGCCTAGGAGAGAGGGCTTTGTGCGTACAGCTCCTTCGTTTGGTAGTCGTGGTGTTTCAGCTGTTCGTGAGTTTGCTAGGCGGCCTCCGTTTCGCGGTCAGTTTGGTTCAGGGAGGTTCGACCGTAGCTTTGAGGCTAGGAGAGAGTCTAGGCCACGTTTTCCCCGCGTGGTGCTAGAGGTCCGATGGTGAGAGACGAGAGGGTTCACGTGGTAGAGTTGATTTTGCTAACCCCTCTTTTGAGCAGATGGCCCGACACTGGTTTGACTCATTTTGTGCTAACCCCAGTGTCGAGTCATTCGCTCGTTCTCGTTCTCTCTTTTGATTGTGCAGGTGTGAGGTATGGAGAACATGAGCTTGGTGACTCTTGGTCTTTTGCATGATCAAGGTTTGATGGTTCTCCACACCTTTTTGGATGGCCCCGATGTGGCCCTTGTACACTATGTATTGTGAGTATATCCCTTGTACACTCTTGTGTTCATCTGTGTATATTTAGCTTGCTTTGTGCATGTATCATGTTTTTATGTTTTGTGTAGCATATTGTACATTTGTTTATCTGGTATCCTTTTAGTTGGCATCTTTTGTTGCATTTTGCTCATTTGAGATTTTTCTTCCTTTTTATGATGGAGCTTTCCATTTGCTTTTGTACACCTTTTCTAGTTTTTCTAGGTGTCTTTGATTGAGGGGGAGCTCAGCTTTATTTAACTGGGGAGAAATTTGCTCAAGTTGGTTTGACAAGGAGATGACTTTGCTTATAGCTTTTTGGATTGCATGAGATTGTGAGTTTGCTGCATTTGCATTTTGATTGTGCATATCATGGCAGTTTGAAGTTTGCACCTGAACCTTGGATTTGCATTTCAGTTGCACATTCCAAGGGGAGCTGATGATTGAACCTGAACCTTGGATTTGCATTTCGGTTGCACATTCCAGGGGGAGCTTTGTATTTGTGCTTTGATCGCGCTTGTGTTTTGAGATTGAGCTTGCCCATGTTTCTACCCAAAACCAGCTTGCAGACATTTTCACTAAGCCACTTGACCAAGTTACCTTCACCCGCTTGCGAGGAGAACTTGGTGTGTGTGCGGTTTTCTGAGCTGAGTTTTGGAGGCTTCTCTTGTAGCATATGTATACTATTGTATCATCTTTGTATCTTGATGTACATTTTTCTTGCTTTTGTATCTTGATTTCATCTTTTGTATCATATCTTAGGATGAGCTTCTCCTATATGCAGTGATTGGTACAACTTGCTACATTTTAGAGTTTAGGCAGGCTGGCTAGGGATTGATTGTATGGATGGCTATGCTCTTGATGGTTTTGATATATATTCTTTTGAGATAGTCTCTTTTTGAATTAAAATGATAAACTGAACTTAAATCTTTCACCCATGAGTAAATGCCTTTGCATGTCTTATTTGAGCCGAAATGGCTATATTTTGCTTAAGGTCATGCTAGGATGATATTCTTTTCATTTGGGTCAAAGATCGTTGTCATTGTAAATGTTTAGCCCATGTTTATCTCATGGAGGAGCATAAGCTTCTTTTTGTCGCAAAGACATTTCATGTACCATGCTTAATTTGAAAAACTTGAAAAATGAGATGTCTATGCATGAAAGAAGAAAGATGAGAAAAAGATTTATTTGAATATATTTATGCTCATGTCTCTATGCTTTCACCATTGCACACACTTGCACACATGGGTGCTAAGCGGTTGCATGTTGTTTGCCGGAGAAGTCTCCCATGAGAAGTGAACACATGGCTCCGTGCTTTGACATGACATGAGATAGATTTTGGGCGTTTATAATGATCTTTTGTCAAGAATGCTTGTTCTATCATGATCTTGGTGAGATGAAGTTTATTTTTGCTCAAATGGTCCATGTTTAGGACTTTGCTCATGAGGTGAACCTTTCGAAAAAATTGCACAAATTGATCATGGCTTTGTCAAATGGCTATATATCTTCACCTTCTTGACGGCAATGCCCTTATGATGCTGTGGCCTGTCTAGTTTGCCTGTTCTCTAACTTGTAGAATTTTGTATCGCTCATTGCCTATTTGAGAAGCTTAGAGTTGAAATTTTTGCATTTTTGCCTTGATTTGTGCATTGTCAACAAGGGGGAGAGTTTGAGCATTGGAATACATTGCTGGGTACTTATGGAAGGTTTTCGAGTTGAAACGACATCATTCCGAGCATTTTTCTGTGATTTGCATTTTTGTGCTTTGACTGGGCAGGGCGGTGTGACCGCCCCTGCAGGGCGGTGTGACCGGCCCTGGAGCTAGGGCGGTGCAACCGGCCCTCCAGGGAGGTCCAACCGGCCCTGTGCAGTGGCACGAGGTTTTCTGGGATTTGATCCTTTTCGATGCATTTTCGCACGCACAAGTTCACTTGTTCAGGGGGAGTTTGCATCAATGCAGGGGGAGTGCTTTGAGTGTTCTGAAAAGTGATTTGGAGATTCGTGACTTGTGTTTTGTGCTTTGCTCTTTTGCCGATGGTGTTGAGCCCTTTCGCTTCTTCTTGAAGGGTCGGCGTTTCTGGAGCTTTCTCTTGCGAAGTGACTTTGTTTCGGCTTGTCTTTGCTTTTAGTCACTTGCTTGAGTCTTGTTTTCGATTTCTTTTCTATTTTCTTTTCTATCTATGGTTACTATGTGTGTGTTGTCAATGCACTCATCAAGGGGGAGATTGAGGACCCGGTGTGTCCGAGGACCGGTGGATGGTCGCTTCCTGGTGTGATGAGTGATTGACAACGTGGTGTGGATTGACGTTTCCCTTGGCTCAAGTATTGCAGGTGTAGAATGCGGCTTGATTGCATTGGTGCAGGTGAAGAACAGGCGCGAAAGGTCTTAGCCATGGCGGCCTCCGAGGAGCGGAGAGACAAGTAGGCTTGGTTCGAGGGACCCGGTGGCCGGATGGATCAAGTGCGGTTCACATGCTGGCAAGAACGAGCAAGGGGACGTGGTTCCGGTGCGAGGTAGCGGCTCACAACCGAAGCTCGTACGCGGACGAGAAGCCGGTGCAAGGTGGCGGCTAACGACCGAAGCTTGCGCGCGGGGTTTGGTGATTTGGCCACAAAATCATCGGTGGACGGTTTCCCTTGGTTTGGGCCTCAAAACCAAGGACCGAGGACTCGACGTAGCGACGGCCCGGCCTGCCAGCCAGGGGCGGTCCAACCGCCCCCCAGGGGCGGTGTGACCGGTCCCACCTGGGCAGGTCGCCCGTGAGCGTCGAGGAGCTTCGATCCGGAGGACACGCGGCGTGATCGCAAGGCTTGCGTCGGAGGGAAGCTAGCTTGCGGTGGAAGGTGTCCCAGCCGGAAAAATCTTCGCGGAAAATGTCATATTCGCCCCTGAGGGGTATGTATCGCTTAGGGGTAGTTTAGTCTTTCGAGCACCACCATTTGGACTATATAATAGACCCCTAGGGGTGGTGGCTGTTATCTCTTCTAGTTTTCTCTTTGGTTTTCCTTTGAACTAGTTTTCCCTTCATCCCCTTCACCTAGAACTACTTCTAATCTTTCTTAGTTTTGTATAGGTGAATTCATGGTTATGTGATGGAGTTTGTGCTGCTCATCTTTGTGCCATGATTTGATTTCCCGAGCTCCTTTTCGTTTTTCCATTTTCGGAGGTATTTTCGGAGCCATTTTTGGGGGATTTTCGTTCTTCACTTTCTAGCCCGTTTTCTCTCGGATTTCTTTGGGGGAATCACGTATGAGTGCCTTGTGCCTCTTTTGCTGGTGATCCCTTGCCCCCAAACGCCGGGAATCGGTTTAGATTTGAAGTTTTCGGGATGAACTCGTGGAGGGTGTGTTCTTCGCTAGATTTGAAATTCCCGGAGTTCTAGGGAGTTAGAGGCCGAGATTTTTGGGGCATAGCCTCTCCTTGAGGTGTATATCATCTACCCAAAGTTTCGTCTCAAAACTCCAAGCCGTTTGGGAGATCCGTTCTCGAGTTGACCTTTTTCCCGTGCTGTCTGGCAAGACCGGTGCGACCGCCCTCGGATACCGGTGTGACCGCCCCTGGCAGGCAAGGGCGGTGCAACCGCCCCTGGAGAGAGGTGCAACCGCCCCTGGCTGAGAGTTGGTGATTCGTGTGGTTTTCGATCGATTCGTGTTGGATTTGTTCGATTCATGTTCCGCTGTGTTGATCTTGTTCCTAGGGTCAGTAGCCTCACAGTAGCTACGTGATCTTGGCAAGATCGGTTGGTAGGCTTTGGAGTTGAGTTGGGAGTAGCCGGATTCGTGAGAGAAATTTTTATCGGCTCCCATTCACTCCCCCCCTCTCTGGTCGCCTAATCGGTCCTTCACAAGAAGTAAAAAATTGTGCTAAATAGAAGTGACGTTATCTCTGAAAGAGACAGACAAGCCAAAGAAAAGCGATCGTGGAATCAATCCATCCCTATCCAAGTCACTTTATCAAGATACGAAGAAAGTTCTTCAAAGATGGGCCAACGAAGTCGTGCAAAGGAATGGATACTTAAAGGTGGAATTAAACTAAGTATCCCTGAGGTGTTTAATTTGAGTTGTGAAGAATAAAGAAGCGCATTTGAGGATCTACTTCAAGAACGATCGATACTGAGGAAAGTTAAGAAGTGTTGGATGCTACCCACCCAAACCTTTATCTCTTGCTAGCCTTTGCGAATCTCGGGACGAGATTCCTTTTAAGGGGGGTAGATTTGTCACACCCTGATTTCAGGATGTGATTAGGAAAAAAAATTAACCAATGTTTTCTCATAATTAAAATTTTTCGAACATTTATTTTCTTGACAGGTAATTTAGTATAGGAAAAGAATTGATTGTCTTTTCTAAATTAAATAAACAAGTTATATGAGTGTTGCATTCATGCCGATGCATACGTGTGTTTCTTGATAGCAAAAGTTTTGAAAATGCGTTTAGACGTTGACCAAATTCTTTTGAGAATTTTCCATCTTCTTCTGGAGTTTATTCTCATCTTTTCTAGAGCTAAATCTATTTATTGGAAAGCTCTAAATTCTTTTTCACGAGATCTAAGTATTTTATTTAGACTTCTTGTGTCTCAATATTTTCAAAGTATTTTTCGTGACTTCATGAAATTATCTAGACTTGTTCTGGATTTTTCTTTCACGGGAAAGCATTTCTGAAAATAAAAAGAAAATCTATTCCTATTCTAACGGGCTGAGTTCAGCCCGCTCCCGTGTTGGCCCAACTCCCCGGCCCAATACAGCCCCGCTACCTCTCTTTCTCTCTATCACTTCCATGTGGGTCCCACGCGTCAGGCGTTTCTTCCACCTTTGAACCGGCCACCTTCATCCAACCAGCCATGGTGCCCAGGCTGCAGCTCCTCACCTCCCTGGCCGCTCGTCTCCCCTCCACTGCAGCGCCGCGCCGCCTGCTCTCCTCGCTCGTCTTCAATGCTTAGTGGAACACTCGGCCTCCTCTTCGCTTCCCTTTCTTGTAACTGCCGCCTCCACCTCTACCTTGCCATTAATGGCAGCTCCACCATCGCCTCTAGTACCGGCCTCGCCCCCTCCTGCCTCACCCTATAAAAGGGACGCCTGAGACCCCCGTGCGCCTCTGCTCGCCCCCTACGTCCTCGCCCACTCGCCTCGCGTCGCGCCCCGCAGCAGAACCGTCGCCGCCGCCATCACCAACGCAGCACCGCCGCCGGCCTTCGCCGCCCCGATTTGCCGCCCACAAACCATCCCGGAGCAATCCGCCGCTTCAACGAGCTACGCAGCACCAAGCCGCGTCCGCCGAGCCTCTTGCCGTCGATGGAGACCCACCGGAGCGCCGCTGCCGCAAGCTTCCCCGAGCCGACTGCCTTCCCCGCCATCTCCTCTGTGCGCCCTCGATTCCTGCTGCCTCCGCCTGTCTCCAACGCAGGTGAGGACCTCTACGGGATCCCCTCTTCCTCCTCTCTCCATTCCCCAGCTCGCCCGAGCCTCTCCCCGCCGGGAACGCCGGCGATTTTGCCATCAGGAGCCGCCGGCCACCAAGAAAATAAACCCGCCGCCACCTCTGTTCTCCAGAAAGAAGATAGGGTAGTTTTGCAGCCACGTCCCTGATAAACATCCAAATCAAATACCTAAAACATGTGTCTTGTACCTTTTGTGGAAAACCCCCTACAAAGATCCCACCTTTACACATAAATCCAGCCCCTCCACTTTTATGAATCTAACCCTATCATTTGACCTTTTCCCGAGCACTATTTAATGTGTCTCGGTAATCTTTTCAGCTAACCCTCCACGTCTATGGTTAATCACGTTTAGACCCCTGCAGCTTGTTTAGTTCATAGATTTCGCGTTTTAGCTCCGTTTCGATCCGTTCAAATTGCGTTAGGTTCACAATAACATAGATTACACGTTAGTACTGATGTTTTCCATTATGCAGGTTTTAAAATAAATTTTATATTAATTTGATTAATGCCTATTTGAATCTTTTCCTAATAAAATATGCTTAGGATTTACATCGGTTTTTCATAATAGAAAATAACTTGACTAATAATACTATTCAATTGTGTTCTCTAAATAAAATCCAAGTAGAGTATACCTCGGTTTTTCATAATCAAACTTAATTTGCTTAATGTTCAAGTTTAAATTAACTTTGCTAATTAAAAGTTGGTTAGGCTGTTACACCGGGTTTTACAAATAATTGTTAAATTGATCAAAGCTTATTCAATTTTCTTTCTAAATAAAAGCTACATAGGCTATCCTGAGTTTTCTTAATTAAATGTTAATTTGGCTAAATATAAATATAAATGTGTTTTTGAATTATAACATGGTTAGTTTAACACGAATATTAAAGTTGTGCGCTTAGATGCTATCACCTATGTCCTTTTTCAGTTAAATGTTTAAATGGCATAATTTATACATCAATGTTTATAAATAAAAGTTGACTAGGTTTTACATCGTGTTTTAATATATAAATATAATATGACTAACTCTAATCTGGGTATTTTCTAGAAATATCCTTTACATACGTTTTTTTAATTAAAAATGAAAGCAGCACATAGCCTTTGTCCTTTCCTTTACAACCAAAGTTTCCCGATAGATGTGTGTCCTCAACGATAGCATCGTTCTTAGTGTTTTATACGTGTTCACGTTCCATAGACTCGAGCCTTATCCTTTAGTGCGCTCTTTTAAAGCCTTTCTTGATTGGTGTATTGTTCTTAGTTGTTCTTGTTTTATTTGCTTTGTATGTTTGTACCCGATGTTTGCTTCGAGTAGAAGCACTGATGTTCAAGAGTTTCTGAAGATCAAGAGCTGAAGACTCTGAGCAGCTACACTTTGGTGAAAGGCAAGTGACCCTAACCATCCTTCTATCTATGCTTTAATACTATCATGATGAATTTAATCGGAACGTGGAGAACCACCCAGGAAAACCGTACAACCATGAGACTACATGGCTCTGGTCTTGGCTAATTAATTAGAAACTTTAGTGAATGATAGTCTTACCTGAAAAGGGCAAGAGGGGTGGCGTTGACAGGGTATAGCCCGGTTCTCTTGAGAGGTATGCTTTGCTAAGATACTCTGCTCACTAGGGAGGGTTATGACTGCGGCGACCTGAATCCTTAGCGGACTATTATTTACTGAAGAATCTTTGTAAAGGCCTCGTAGCGTCCCTATGCAGTCACACCTCGGTAGTGTGATAAGCGCCTGTGTGGTGCAGCATGGTTGGGTCTAAAGTTCTTCTGAACTTTTACGCGACTTATGGTGAAAGTGTACAACCTCTGCAGAGTGTTTAAAACTGATATATCAGCCGTGCTCACGGTCAAGAGCAGCCTGGACCCTCACATGAGTAATATACTTGAAGTTGATATGAAATCATTTTCTGGTTAATTTCCGTGGCCTTGCTGAGTACCAACCATAAGTGTACTCACTCTTGCTAAATTGCTGCTCAGAAGAAGGTGTATGAAGTTTTCTGAAGATGTCGCTGAGTGCTAGGCGTACGCTACCCCCAGTCGATTGCCTGTGAAGTTTGGAGCCTTCGTTTCCAGGATTAAGCGTAAATCTCTGATAAACTCCTTTTCTTTACGTGATATTGTTGCTGTTATTCACTAATGATGTCACTATATGTATGAAACTAGATCCTGGCATACATATAGATAGCATTCGGTTTTGTCTACGGAACCGGGTGTGACAGAATTCTTCTCAGTGGTCTGGTCTGCTCTAGCTCTTGGTGGAATTACCGGGCTTGCTGGTAGACAATCTGGTGCTCAGCACTGATTTGAGCGGTTAGCTGCAAATGGTTGCCCTAGATGTAAACCCGTCAGGTGCAACTGCAGAAGCTAGCAACGGCTATATTTGCTTAAGGCAGATATAAGCAGGGGCAGGATACGCGCGCCTTGTGACCCAAGCCAGCAGCAACACGCCAACACGCATTGCAGCTTGAAGTTAAGAGGATGGTTCCATACTTCCATGTATATCAGCTTTCCCAAAATCCTATATATGATTTTCCTGCACTTGTGCTTTTCATTTTGTTACTTGTGCACCTTTCATTTTGTTACTTGGGATACCTAGCATGTTAGTGATACTATTCCTGAACCAGTTGAGAGCAAAAGGCAAAATGTCATCAACAGAAATGAGCTAATATAACATGGGTAACATGGGTCTATCGGCTAAAAATTCAAACTGCTTACCTTACATTTTCCATTATTCACCCACAGCGATAGATGGGCCTTACCAACAATGGCAAGATAGATGGGTCTTCCTAAACTAAGCAATTTAAAGTCTGCACGTTTTGCAAGTATAAACATTACAAACTCATCAGTATCGTGTTAGAAAAAGACCGGGACTGGATAAGATATTAACGCAAACAGCCCCAATTCACGTTCATAACCAATTACCAAGCGGATCACACGTAAACCACATGCATCGTCACACGGCACGTAAACACACCGTGCGTTGTTGAAGAGGTTCTCTGGCTTCTCGTCGAAGAGAAGCCTAGCTGCCCGTCAGGTGGGTCCCAGCCCGAGCCAGCCGCTTGGTTGGTCGCTACTCGGTTGACTAGTTCGATTGCTTGGGCCGCCGCGTCTCTGGCTCTGCTACTCACTAGTCACTAGCCTCTTGTTCACGTGTCCTTTGCCACCGCTACCGTGCCACGCGGACCTCTGGCTGATGGCTCGTCACTCGTGTGCCCATGTGCTAGAGCATCCATTTGGGTTGGGTGGCGGTGTGTGTTGGTCGGTGTTATCATCAGTGAGAAAGAACAATACCTTCGTCTCCTTAATTAATTAATCTTAGAGCTACCCACAAATGCAATTCAACTTTCTTTTTGAGGAAACAACTGAACTAAAAAATGCGTCAAAACAACCAAACTGCGAATTATGGAGATACACAGATTCATTGTTTAACTCTAATCAGCAATAGTAGAGGAAATGATAACTTGATTTATCCTGCCTTATGTTATGGCCTTCTTTATCCTTCATTGCATGAATGATCGCCGGCAACGGTGACCCAATGCAACCGCCGTTAGATGTGAGTAACGTCACAGAACTATGGCCACGTGAAAAATGACCTCTGCCTAAGCGGCATCTTTTTCTTCTCTAATCTGTTCGTTCTAGGACTATATTATACTTCAGAAAAAATAGTAAATCTAATATCTCCAGTCCATCCGTTCGACACGTCCAGCCGGCCAACCAGTGCAACCTTCCATCTGCAAAGAAGAAATTACCGTGCAAACTGATCAGCACAGCACAAAGAGTGAGGGTAAAAAAAAGATAAACTTTCCTAGCAGTAACAGGTAACTTTCTGACGTACACTCTTTTCTTAACACAGCAGCTGAGGAGGTCCGCGAACGGTGGAGATGGCGGCAGGCGGCAGCGACTCCGGCACCTCCTCCGCCCCTTCACCCATGTCACGTGGCAGCTGCATCATGGCACCCATTCCCATTGATCTGAGGCGAACGATGTTGCTACCACTACCAGGTGATCAAATAAGGATCCACCACGCGTCTACATGCTAATGTTGATATGTGACAGTTTACATTACCTTGAGCTGCAGTTCGTCGGTCAGGTTAAAAAGCAGCTCATCATGAAAGAAATTAACAAGTGCGGTTAAAAGTTCAGACTCAGCATGCAGAAATGCAGTGTTTACTCCGATAGCTGGGATGTGGGAAGTCAGCAAGTGGCAGTACCTTTCTTGCACGGATTTTACTGAGGGCCGAATCCAACTACTGATCGAGTTCGTGAGTTCATCCACCGAAGCCATAGACAGCAGGCTGGCTTCGAGCTGCCACAGCCTGCCATCTCCACGATCATTTGCTGCTGCAATAAAACGATCAGACTGAAGATACATGGATGCAAGAAGAAAGATGGCAGACAAACAGACTGAAGATACTAGAGCTGCATTGGGTTTGGGTACGTACATGATTATAAGTGCAGTGCATTTGCTGGAGAAGTTGCGTGTTGTTGACAGCCTCTTTACTGGTGAATCGGATCAGTCAATGAATTGGAACATGTTAGTGCCCTGAAGAAAAGTGATCCAAGCATGTGTATAATAAATTACAAGTCATTCCTTAAAGGGAAAACAAATTTTGAAGTCTAAATGATGTGTATCGGTTGAAATTATCATGCCATAGACACAAGGTACAATTCAACAAACTGCGGCATGTTTTTTGGCAACTTATTTGATTGTAGCTGTGCTAAACAGTAGTTTCGCACCAGATGCAGACTAACTACATCAAAAAATTCATCCAAGAAGAAAGTTGAAAACAAAACTTATTTTGAATCGCTATGTGCATGCCAAATCGAACCTATAGTTCATGCCCTCCCCGGATAGTAAAGGGCTGTTTTCTCGAACAGCTTGGCCAGCGGGTTTGGGTACTCGAACAGCTTGCCATGCTTGGGAAAAGATGCCAACGTCCATGCCGCAGAGCCCACCAAGCTCGTGGGCTTTCTTGAGCAGGCCCTTGTGGCGCTTGGAGAAGGGCACCTGCAGCTTGTCTAACGGGCATACAACTTTCCATGTTCATTCATGCATGATGTGGTAAATGGCCACATAATAATTAGTTTTCTGATGATGGCAAAAGTTACCAAGATTGTTGCTCAAACTTTTAGACTCTAGACCTTGATGTGCTTGTGGACTCAACCACTATCATCAGCTAAAAAGGTAGAATGCAGAACCAAAACGACATAGATAGAATAAACAGTCCATTCCTTTCACACAATATCTTTCCACTCTCAAGTTTTAATTTAACCAACTCAATCTGCAATAACCAAAATGGTGGAAAGTCAATGAGCTATTGGTTAAAAAAAACAAGCCCCTAGTCATTGGTCCATCTTTTGCCTTATGTTTTCCATTATTCACCCACGGCAATAGCTGGGCCTTACTAACAATGGCAAGATATTTGACTCTTCTTAAAGTTAGCAATTTAAAGTATGCACTTTTTGCATCAATTATAAAGTAACCTATCATTTCCATTTTTTTCTTTGTTGCCATTTTTGTAAAAGAACCTATATGTGTAGGCACGCACAATGTGGGCACTACCAAAAAAAAGGAAAAAAAATGACAGCAATGTATCAGTATCAGAGTTGAATGTGTTACACGAGCCTTAGCAGTTAGCACTACACATGTTCAATTTTACGCTAGTAACAAATTTAATGACCAGTCAGGCAATTGTAAGTGTGCAGCACCTGTGCAAAATGGTTTATACCACTTAGACGCAGATAGTAACAAATTTAAGCACCACTCGGCCACTAACCCCTAACTCTGTATCACATTAGAAAACGACCGGGCCTAAAATCTAAATAAGATATTCACCGGATCGGAACAAGAGAACAATCCCAATTCACATAATCACATCCATAACCACCTATTACCAAGTGGATCACACGTAAACCACATGCATCGTCACCAATACAGAGAGCATTTCTCAAACTCAGAATCACACAGGCGTAGACGCAATTTCGAGATTGCAACGACAAGAAAAAAACGAAATGCACCAAAATTTCTCGCGAGGCGAAAAAGAAAAACGCCTAAATTTCGCAGAATCCTCACCTTCGGATCACGGCACGCGCAAGGCCGCCTCGTCGGAGGAGCTAATTTCCAGTGGTCCGGCTGCCTCGCGAGTCGCAATGCCGAGTTCCAGCGCCCCCACGCACCAGCACCAAGTCCAAATGCAGGAAGCGCCGCGGCGGTGGCGGCCGTAACGGCACGAACGGCAACCAATTCGGCCCCTAGAGAATTGGGAGGGGTTAGACCAACGCCGACATTAGGGCTCGAGGAAGGGAAGGGGCGCGAGGCGTACACGGTCGTGGGGGGAATTACCGTTCACGATGAAGCAGGGGGTGACGACGAGGAGCGGCGGAGGAGGAGCCGCGGCCGTGTGGAGACGCCGCCGCCGGCCATTCGGTTCGACCGCCTCGGGGGTGCTAGGGTTTGTGGCGTGGAGGAAGCTCCGCCACGCGCGGCGCCCTGGAGGCCGATCCGAGAGGCGTGCGTGGTTGAAGGGAAGCTTCTTCTGAGAAGAAAGGCTTCTCGTCGAAGCGAATGCGGCGGCGGCGGAGGAGCGGCCGAGCGCGTCGCGTGGGTCCCACCGCGCCGCTTGGTCTGGTACTCTGGTTGACTAATGGACTAGTCCGATTACCTTGGCCGCCGCGTCTCTGGCGGTCTGGCTCTACTACTACTACATCACCACTAGCCTCCTGTTCACGTGTCATGTGCCACTGCTACCGTGCTACGCTACGCGCCTAGCCCTTCTCGTGTGCCGCCGTGCTGGTTCGGACGTTCGGTGCCATCACTGACAGATGGCCCCACGATCAGAATGAGTGAACTGTCATTACCATCTTTCCTCTAATCCTCTCATTGACTAATCTTACCAACAAATGCAACAATTGAACTCCAAATTTGTAATGTCGAAAAGATCAAACTACGAATTAGTAAACGAAATGAAACTTGAATTTATCTTTTGCCTATATGTTACGGTCTTTAATTACCCTTCATTACATGAATAATATAGATCGAAGGCAGCGGCCATTAGATGTGCCCAAGACATCATAAAATTACGGCCACATGAACATTAGTTACCGACCTAGTGCTACTTAAACTAGATCTTTCTTCTCTAATCTCTTCATTTTTTTTAGACCCACTACTACTTCAGCCAAATTAGTAAATCTAATATCTTCAGTTCATCAGTTCGACACGTCCGGGCGTCCAACCAGTGCAACCTTCCATCTATCTGCAAAGGAGAAATTACCGTGCAACTGATCAGCACAGCACCGGAGGGTAAAAAATGGTGAACTGTACTAGCAGTAACAGGTAACTTCTGACATACGCGCTTTTTGCTACCACAGCTGCAGACCGCGTGGTGGAGGACTGGAGCTGCCGCTGCCGCCGCCGTCGCCGCTGGCAATGTCGTCGTGGTCGTCGCCGTCCGTCTGCGGCCACAGCTGCAGCATGGTGCTCGCCGCCGACTTCTCATTCACGTTCAGGAGGTACGCGAACGATGGCGACGGCGGCAGCGGCTCCGCTATCTCCTCCTCCGTCACCTCGCCGGCGGCAACTGCGTCGTCATGGTGCCCGGTCCGGTTGATCTGAGGCGACAGCGACGCCGGCGAGGACAATCACAGAAACACTTCAGCATTTCGTAGCTACCAGCTGACCAGCAGATAGCAATGGACCACACGTTTACATGCTACTGTTGAATGTTGATGCGTGACTGTTGCAGTTACAGTTACCTGGAGCTGCAGTTCGTCGTTCAGGTTGATTTCCAGCTCGTCCTACCAGAATTAACAACAAGCAAGCACGGTTAAAAATTCAGAGCCTCATCAACAATTAACATGCAGAGATGCATTGTTTACTCGGATTGCTAGGAATTGGCACTTGGCAGTACCTTTCTTGCACGGATTTTACTGAGGGCCGACTCGAGCTGCTGCTCGAGAGCGTCGAGTTCGTCCACTGAAGCAACTGACGACAGGTCCTCTCCAGTGTACTTCATCAGGCTGGCCTCGAGCTGCTCGTACTCACGCCGCAGCCTGCCGATCTCCGCGATCATTTCCTGCTGCAATGGAAGGATCAGAGAAGCAGGAAGAGAGATGGCACGCAAACAGGCTGAAGATACTGAAGCTGCATTGGGTTTGGTTGGGTACGCACGCACCTGATGATCAGTGCAGTGTGCCCCCTGGAGGAGTTGCGTGTTGTTGACGGCCTCGTACCGGCGGATCAGATCAGTCAAGCTTAACAGGTGAATTAAAACATGTTAGTCCACCGGGGCAAAGTGATCCAAGCTTGTGCATGATAAATTGCAAACTCATTCGTCGAAACCAAAACAAATTGCAAAGTCTGAATGATGTTGTGTATCGGTTGAAAATGTTCTGGATGCCTACAGTTGATGCTTGTGTAGTTAATTTGTGTTGCTAACTTCATCAACTGGGTTTGCTAACTTCTAGCGTTATTCAACTTTTTTGCCAATCTATCATGCCATAGACTCAAGATGGAATTCAACAATATGCGGGGTGTCTGTCAATGATTCCTTTGCTTGTAGCTGCACCGGATACAGACTAACTAGGACATCAAAAAAATTCATCCACGCAAGTTGGAAACCACAAATCAATCCACAAGTTGGAAACCACAAATCGAACCTATAATTCATCCCCTCCCAAAAGTATAGGCTCTTCTGAATTCTGATCACCACGAGTCCAAGCAATCCCAACGCGAGGAACAGAACCACATCGACATGAAACAAATTCGTGGGAGAATTGAAGTTGCAGGAAAAGGGCCGGACAATGAAATTGACCAGACCTGGCCGGCGGCTCGGGGTACTGGGACATCTTGCCGCGCTCGGAGAAGACGACGACGCCGACGTCCACGTCGCAGAGCACGGCGAGCTCGTGGGCCTTCTTGAGCAGGCCCTTGCGGCGCTTGGAGAAGGTGACCTGGCGGCTGACCCGGTTCTCGATCCTCTTCAGCTCCACCTTCCCACGCCCCATTGCCTGAACCCGATCGCCTGCCAATCAAAAACCCCAATCGATGAAGGAAGTCAGATTCCCTTCCCCTTTTGCTTTTCTCTAGCTGAGATTGGCAAGAGATCAACGGGAGCACGGCAGCTTACACAAAAGGAGAGCCCAAGAACGGAGGACGCCGGCGGCCAAGGGCTTCCTTGCAGGCTAAGGAGAAGGGTCCGGCGAGACGAGAGAAAGCGAACAGAGAAGCGAGAGCAGAGCTGTGCCGGTTCTATATATATAGACAGAGTTGTGGTTGGAGGTGTTGTGGCGAAGAAGACAGTGACAAGAAGTTATAGGTGCTTGCTTGTAGGCCTGTTCGATTGAAGATGTGGGTAGCCGGTAGTAAAAAAATCTAAGGCAAAAACCTTTTCCAAGCCTGATATGCCTTGGTTTATTTAGAAACAGTACATAACTTCAACGTTGCCATTCAAAATTTACAAGTTACAAAAGTTGTAAAATGTTTGCTAAAATGGATTGAAAGACCACTGTAAGTGTGCTTGTTAAATAAAAAAATCATCTACTTTATGAAATTAAAATATTAGATTTTATTGGCACACGCTTGAAAGTATAAATAGTATGGCCAAAGTTGTATGTTCCTTGTAGTTGCAAGGAAATCGTCCACTTGTGAGAATAAAGTATTGACACACGACTGGTCAAAAGTATAAGTGGTAGGGCCAAAGTTGTAGGTTACTTGGAGTCGCGGGGACCGAAAAAGACAAAAGTTATAGGTTACTTGGACTTGTGAGGAAAGTGGGAAAGCGGTGTCCTGCCACGAGAGCAAGCACTATCTAGGAAGCTTCAAAAGTTCAAAGGCCAGTATGCCACAACACAAGCCGGAGCCCTGACTTGCCCTTAATTTAAAAAAAAAAAAAACCTGAGCCCCTGCCCCCTGATGACTTGACTGCGACTTTGACCCCCTGACCCCACGTGCGGGCGAGTATAGTACCGTTTCGCTCATGTTGCAGTTCGCAGCGGCACAGCAGCGCATCGAGCCATCACGAGTTCACGACGAGATCTCAAATCTAAGGCCGAGCGCGCCTCAGCCTCTGTGCGCCCGCTGTTTCACCTTTCACGTGGTAGGACCCTCACCCCCGAGCGTCTTATCCTCTTCTTCTCTGCCCATCGCGTAGCTTACACACTGCAGCCCACTCTTCTGTCTCTCTCCTCTGACCACCAATGCCGCCGAGACGGAGCTTCGCCCAGCTGGTGGAGCCGCCTCTGCGTGTCGTGCCGCAGCCCCCCGGCCCTCATCCCGCGCGCGTCGCCGCCGGGCTACGCTGCCGCCGAGTTGCGGTCCCCGTCGGCGAGTATGGCGGCGGGGCAGCGGGCGCGGCCCTACGAGCTCGATGCGCGTCGGGAGGCTGCAGCCCCGGCAAGCCCCCTGCGGCCGTTCCGGCGCGGCGGCCTCGGCGAGCAGCGGCCGACTCCGACGAGGTACTTTTTTTTTCCCTTTTTTTGACATATTTTGTTGAAAAATTTCTGAAAAATTTTGTCATAAAAGTTTAACAGTTTGCTCAAAATTTTGTTGAAATATTTTTTCGTAAAATTTTTCTGGACAAATTTTCGCATGAAAAGTTTTTCACATCTTACTTGTTGTAAAACTTTTCTTTAAATATTTTTTTCAGAATTTTTTTCCTTTAAAAATTTTGCTCAAGATTTTGTTGTAAAATTTTTTTCCCAAAATTTTGTTTGCTGTAAAATTTTTTCAACAATTTTTAAGACAATTTTCGAGCGCAGATCTCGCGGGAGCCCTGCATGTGGAGAGTGGGCGCGGGAGCCGTTCTGGTGCGGAGCGCCTGCACGCGGGGGATAGGGTGGGGCCTGCCCGTTTGGACGGTAGTGCGACCGCACGGACACCTGCTTGCGGGCGAGCGCAAACTAGAGTTCCCCAGTTCACGACACCTTGACCTTGAGTACCATCACCAGAAGTTTTCAAGAGGACCATGACACGGAAAATTACTTGCTGGCCGTCCGTTGAGCGCCCCGCTGACCGTGTGGACTGTCGCACTGTTAACTGAATGGTACTACTCATAGTGCGTGTACACACGGCCACGACCAGGAGACCGACTGACCGAGAGTAGAAAACCTCAGCGGCAAGCAACACCCGTTAACGGCAAAAATTGCCTGCCCCTGCAGTCAAATTTGGGCGACGATATGACAGTATGACACATTAGGGCCATCATAGTTGTTACCTGTAGCACTCAGACATCCTGTTAACGGTACGGAGATGTTCAGATCTGACCAAGGAGCATCCTGTTAGTGGCAACGACTTGAATTGGGTTGGAGTAAACGAGCACGGGTCACACCTGCTTTTTCTCAGAAATTGCCCCGCACAAATATGAAAAAATTATTTCCATGAATCAAATTGCGCCTTTCGAGCAACAAATCAAGAGCAACAGCCAATGGGGGGAAAAGGATCAGCATGAACTACTTAACACAACCAGAGCACAGAAGCATTAACACCCAGCATTTCATATGAAATACCTCATGGAGGCAAACTTTTGGAATGGAAGGAAACGGTATGGTAACTTTAACCCACTAGTCTCTACCATAATCTTTTCTACCGACACCACAGGGGGAATGAACTACCATGATGCCGAATGCTACTTAGATTCACCTGTTTCAATTTGATAAGCGGCGACATTAGCTAAATGGAAAACCTGATGTTTTGACGACCTAAACCTGAACCAGGTGAGATAGCTCCCGGGCAACATTCTCAGCCACTTCCATGCAGAGGTTGCTGCTCTTCTGGGGGCTGCTCCTGCTGTTCCTGAGGCTCCTGCCACAGATAGGTCACCGGGTGACCCTGCTGGGCGCCATACACTGCACCTGGCACCTGCTGCTGTGGCATGTAGTAGTATGGATATGCATCAGCTGGGGCTCCCATGGGTGGAAGCCCGGCCCTAGGAAGCCCAACCCCCTCCTCCTTCATCTCATCCCTGGGAACAATGTCAACCAAGAAATCGTAGATGTCAGTCCTGGTGATGGCTGCTGCAATGTCATTCTTCTGCAAGGTCCGACGCTTGTTCTCTTCAGTGTGCATCCACGACCTCAGTGTCAGCTCCAGTATGAATATCTCGCAAGCTTTCGCGAACACCACTGGAGCTTCTGCAGAGATCATACGTACATCCTCGTCAGCCTTCATGATCTTCTTTATCCTAGCAAGTGGCAAGGTGTGGTTCTTGAAGTCAGTGGTCTGCTCAATATCAGCAAGGCGTTCAGCCCAGAATTGCTGGAGCTGACGCTGCTGCTGCTGCTGGAGCTGTTGGTGGAATTGCTGAGCTTGCTGATAGACAATCTGGTGCTGAGCACTCATTTGAGCAGGGTTGGCTGCAAATGGCTGCCCTGGTTGTAAGCCAGCAGGTGCAACTGCAGAAGGAGCGGCTAGTGTTGCTGCAGGAGGATAGGCAGGAGCAGGGTACTCTTGTGATCCACCAGCAGCAACACCCATTGCAGGCTGAGGCTGAGAGGATGGTTCCATGTCAGCTCTTGCTTGTCCAAAATCCTATGGTCTTTCCAGCACCTGCAAAAGAAGAAGCAAATGAATTCATAAGTTCAAATTTAACTAGGGAAGTTTGAGACAATCGGAACTTCTGTGTTATTTATTTAAGTAAAATAAGGTTGTTTCACAAAAGAGGAAACAGTGTTTCATGTACATGAGCCCAACCTCCTATAGATGTATTTGAATTTAATTATAATCTGGATAAATTTCCTTGGTTCAGACACAAACATAGGCAATACTAACATATATATAATTACATAATTGAAGTCTTCCATCAAGCAATACAGCATAAGTTTAACGGATTAAAAATATGCATGTACATGAAAGTATGTATCAGCGTATTAAATGCAAGAACTTGTAGTTCATACTTCATGAATCTAGAAAAAGCAAGAACCTCAATGTTTTGTTAGATCTCACAAAACGATAGAAGACGAATCAACAAACTTCATCTGTCATCTTTTCGCAATAACTACCGTGAGCAACTTATTCATTACATACCAAACAAAAATGGGCATGCATAACTTTTGAATAGTAAAAACTAAAATATGCTGATCAACAATTACCATTGACATCTCAAAGCTTATGATCTATGCTACAGTACTTCGATTATAGCGCTAGCAGCTATTGGTTGATAAGATTACATCTATCATTGCAAACATGCAGCCCCATGGAATCCCTACCCGAGTGCGTGATTTTTCATCCAAATGAGTGCTCATTTAAATATCTCCAGCAGATAGACCATGAATGGAGAGGGGCAACAAAATGCAGTCAGACAGCGACAAAACATAGGCCCTGTTTGGATGATGGGGTAAACGGGGTAAATGGGGCAAATTTGCCCCAATTTACCCCAAATGATCCAAACATGTAGGGGTAAATGGGGTGGGGCAAATGTTTGCCCCTCAAATTTCATTTGCCTTCAAGTAGTGTCAAATTGGGGCAAATACCTGTGGGCCCCACCCGAACCCATCCCCTCATCCCGTTCCGCTCGTCCTTATCCAGACGCATCGGTCTCTCCTCGTGCTCGCCGGCGCCGCGTTTCCCCCCGCCGTCGCCGGCGCGTCCTCCCCGCTCCGCCGCCGGAGCCTCCTACCACGCCGCGGACGCCGCCGCATTCTCCTCCCTGCGCCGCCGCCGCAGTCTCCTCCCCACGCCGCCGCAGTCTCCTCCCCGCGCCGCCGCGGCGTCCTCCTCCAAGCGCCGCCGCTGCGTCCTCCTCCCCGGCCGCTGGTGGGCGAGACGATGCCGCTGCGCCACGGCCGCAGGGTCTACAGGATCGACGGGCTACGGCCGTCCGCGTGGTACGAAGTCAAGATCTCCTACCCGGCCTCCGTATGATCTGTACCCTTCCCGTGAGAGAAACGAAATCGCAGCATCTTCGTCTTCTTAATGGCTGTGTTTCTATGCGTATTTCTGTAGATACAGTCCAGCTTTTCGATTCGGCTTGTTGACGATCCTGACGATGCGGACCAGAGGAGCAAGAACAGGAGGCTGCTCAACACAGAGAAGATACTTTTCAAGGCTGAGGGTAGCAACCCGGTTAGTGCCGATCAATCTTCAACCAATGAGCTGAATTTGTTGCTTTCCTGCAGAATCTAATGGAATTCCTTGACGAGCTGATTTTTGATGGTTGTATGTGATCGATTTCAGGTTTATGAGCCTGGTTGGTTGGATGCCAAAATGTTGGCATGCCAAAGGTTTGGCAAGGCAAAAGTTGCCAATTTTTTGGCTACTATTTGGTTTGCTACCAAAATGATGTTTACATCTCACATTTTTTTTTACCAAAATGTTGGCAACTTTTGTGCCCAAGTTTTGGCATGCCACAACTTTGGCATGCCAAAATTTTGGTAGTAAACCAACCAGGCCCTATGTTCTTGTCACTGTGGAGCCTGAGGGTGTGGTGGCGAAGCCTAATGTGCCAGAGGGAGAACATGCACTTTTTAATATTGGTATGAATTCATTTTCGACATCTTTTATGAGATCATAAGATGGGGTTGATCAAATATGTCATGCGGCAGGAACAGCTATGCGGCAGCAGCAGCGCTACAGCGCAGGCAGCAGGCATCAGCAGCGGCCCAGCGGCGCAGGCAGCAGATGGCGCCCAGCGGTGCAGGCAGGAGCAGCGTAGTGCAGCGGACGCAGCAACGCCGCGCGGCAACAGAGGCGCCAAGGGCAAAAACAACTGATCAATTCAAATGGGGTAAATATTTACCCCTTCATCTAAACATCCCAACGGGCAAACGTTTTAGAGGCAAATGAAAGGGGCAAAACATTTGCCTTGGGGCAAATATTTACCCCCTGCATCCAAACAGGGCCATACTCCTACTAAATGTAAGCATGATCATATATGAATAAGGCACATATTCAAAAAAAAAAAATATATGGACCTTATAAAAAATGGTGGAAATATCCGACTCAGAGATATTCAGATACAGATTATGATCAAATTACTCTTGTGGATGGATAAAATCAAACCTGGACTCATGGAGTCTTTGCTACAAGTTTGTCAGGACCCTAAGTGTCTACTAAATCCCGTGTTTGATCTGGGTTTCTAGTGCAATATAAATATGATTGTGATTCAGATGTTAGGATTGCGATCTTATTCCTATGAACAGACCAGTGTCAACTCAAAACCAGACATATCTAAGATTACAGAGCTGTTATTTTAGGGCTCTAAGATTACAGACCTGATAAACCTTCCTATGGCAGATTTTAAAAAAAAAAATCTCAGATTCGAACACTGGAAGATCGGATGCAATGCACAACCAGTTCAACACTAGCGGCCATACCAGCACAAGTATGCCCTCTTTCCTAGAAAGGGTGACAAGTTGACAACAAAATGCATGCTGAGATTTGTATCCAAATCAAATCAACAAAAATCAGATCTTTAAATAGTTTGTACTAGACCAAATGAATAGACTTACGTAGATTTGAAATATTGCGATTGCCACATAACACAATGATGGCTAATAACCTTTGTGTTTCACCATGCAGAAATCGATTCCTTGCAGCACAGTAGAACTTATCTTTCCAATTTGCACGAGTGTCATGTAATGAAAGGGCATATATACTGTTACGACAGAAAGGACAGCTGTTGTTTAAGCATGGCATGCTACTAACACAGCAAGAAGTGAAAACCAGGCAATCACCTTCCCCTTTCTTACATTTTAGAGATTCTGAATTAATCGTTTTTATGTAATGCCAAGGAAATATTTAGGTGGGGCCTACTACCTCTTTTCCGTTACAAAATGACGCATTGATTAGTGGTTTCAAACTTTCAGGGTCGTCATCCATTTGGCATTTTGTCATGACGGAAGAAGAATCCCGACTCCAGGTTTTTGTGAGCTAACCACATTTGTCGGGTTCTATGAGATTCAAACAAGCGTCATGTGGATATAGGATGGAGCCAGCAATGGAGAGCCTTTAGGATTGGACTAGTGGTAGTTCGCAATGCCGTTGGCAGTTGGCCTAGCCGTAGCCACCCTCAATTTGAAACAGAGCCAACGTGGAATTGTGTGGTTGGACTCAGGTTATAAGGGTCAGGGGACAGTTACCAGGACAGATCTTTGTAACTCCTAGAAATCATTTCCACATGTTACTTACCAAATAGATCTTTCGATTTTAATTCACTTACATGTTTTAAATTATCTTCAATGCTGATTTAGTTCTACTGTATATCAAGGGTACCACATTCCAGGTCTTGAATAGAAACAGTTGTGCTCGAATCAATAATCCAAGTTGATTTAACCATTTGGCACTTACCAACACATAGATTAGACATGTAACAAACATTGCAGTGTATATAGATTATGACTCAAAAATATTTGCATAAATATAGTCTAAACATGAATCATATATTTGATATGAATAGTAATATATGCAAGCAAATGTGAAACTTTATAATAGAACATAATACGCCAAGAAGCTATTTACAATCTTACTAAAAAAAAGAAAGAAGTTTATTTACAATACAGCTAGGTAGCATGTAAATCGTGATCATGGTCCTACAAATTGTTTTTGGCAAGAACCGTAACCATATCTAGATACCCTGCCTAGGACCAAATTTCCATGCAACCAAGGAGACCATTAAACCTTTCTGTACGCTATAACTTTTCTCTGATTGATTTATGCAAATAATGACAGGACTTAAGGATGGAATTGCTCTTGACAGAACAACTGAACGATACCATCAGAACCACACAGATAAGCACAAAACTGGAGAACATCAAGTACTTGCTTTTACCTAAAAGAAGATCGACACGAGTTCCCAGAAATGGTACCGTACGTTCATGCAAACTTTACTTATGTGTTGCCAAAGTTGGGCAAGTAAAAAAAGACAGATCTACAATGGTGTTATTAATTTTCTAACATTTTTTGTCGAAACCAAAGGAGAAACCCTTCTTTTAAGAGAATCTGACACCGCAATTTTATTCTCGCTGTGCTCTTGTAGGAGCCGTGCACCTTTCCTGCTTCTGCCCGTTTGCAAACGGAAAAAACAGGGCAGGTTGTGAATTGTGATTTGAGGTAGGAACCCAAAGACAAACAAATTATCCAAGCCGGTAAAATGGAGGGCAAGCGATTCAACTATCGCGTGCCAACGAGAAGGTCTGAAAGAAGCCGATCCCCTCCTCAATTTGACCATATATGACTGGGAGACCACGCGGTTTAAGAAGAACACTATTTTTAGTAGTCAATCCATACTCAGACTAAATAAAAAGTGCTTTCTAGTCGCAAATGCGGAAAGTAATATACGCACGCATAAAACTACGCTAGAGCTACTCAGACGGTCGGACCAACCAAGCAGCCGAGGAAATCAGATCACGCAGAGCAAGAAGAAAAAATTCCTAACGACTTGGCAGAGATGAAATCTGCCGCGGCACAGCAAGAGCAGAGCTCAGGTCCCGTTGTTTCATCAGCCCAATTTTGCAGCAGCCGCAGCTTCACAGCGATCACGACCCTCAAATCCCCCCAATTCCACATCGAGAACTCAACCGCACAGCAAAAATCCCCCCAAAAAGCCCCGGATCATAGAGAGCAAGAACAGGAATTTGGATACTCACTTGGAAGTCGGAGCGGCACCGCGTCAGGAGCCCCACGGCCGGCCGGGCAGAGAGCGACGGCTGGCGGCGGCCCCCCTTCGCGGTCGCGGCGCCGGATTGGGATGGTTCGCTCGGGGTAGGGCACGGATTGGAGAATGGGGGAGAGGACCGGACGCGTCCTCTCTCTCTCTCTCCTTCTCCCTCTCTCCTCTCCCCTCCCCTGCCTGCCTCCTCGGTTCTTAAATTCTCTTGGGAGCGAGAGCTCGCAGCCCATTGGCAGCACCACCTGGCGCTCTCGCTGCCCGGGTCAGGTCTCGACCCCTCCCGTGTCCGGGTTCAACCAACCCGCCACCCGTTACGCACCGCGGTCCCCACCGCCTCAGACTTCCGCCGCCGCTCGCGGTCTCGCGGGCAGTCTCGGCTCCGCCGGTTGGGCCTGGGGCCCATCTGCCCAGGTGGCCTCCTGGCCCACGTGTCGGCGGCAGCGGGCCACCGTGCTGGCTGCGGGGAGGTGACGACGATGATGGCTTGATGAGGGGTGTTAGTTGGGAGACGGTACCGCAGGGCTGTGGGGTTAAGCTTAAGCATCGTACTCTGCTAGTGTTGGCATCGAAAGCTCCAATTATTGTCGCCTACGGAAAGGGCAGGAGGGTTCCATGATTAAACTAGTGTCAGTGCGAGCGACAGCCTGACAGCGGCATGTCTCCCTGTGTTCTGGACTTGTTGTTGTGGTCTTGCCGCACGCGTTGACGCCTTCACGCCTAGATCCTCTGCTGCTAGCTGTTTTGTTTGTAATTTCTGGCAATCTCTGCGTAGATCCTGCTGAAATTTCCACAAGATGTCATTTTGACAGTGGTTTAGGGTGCTGACGACGGAGTTGTGGCAGCCAGAAATGGTCTTGGAGAGATCGATGACGAGGTGAACTGGAATCCGCATCGGACGTAGTGTACCTAACGCTGACGGCACACGCCGCTGGGGGTGTTGGGACTTTGGGAGGATAAGGACGGAGGCGCGCACGGAGGAAATGCTCCTCTGAGTAATCGAGCACATCTGATCAAACCTGCGATGACGCAGAGCACATCTGACGGTCTTTTTTACCTTTCGGCCTTTGACAAATCCTGTAGCGGTTTACGTGTGCATTTGCCTGCTTTATTATCCTCTCGGATTTGTACGCCGGGCCCTCGGCGCGCCGACGTGTCACGTACTCACGTGCGCAGGCGCGGCGGGCTCGTGCAACTCCTCCGAGCCCGGTGCATGGTTGATTACGCTCCGTGTGCCTCTGCACTGTTTGTTTGTCCGCTGACACTGACCAAACGGTGGTTGGTGAATGATGCATCTAGCCTCATGTCCTGCTGTCAATTGTGTTCGAATGCAAAAAAGATGCCAACTTTTTCGAGGGGCAATGGTCGTGCTCCTGCCTGGCTGAAAAGTCAAGACTCAAGAGGCATCTACCAGTGCGCGTCAACTATGAGCTAGTGTGCTTGAGCTTGAGTAACCAAACCAATGTAGTGTCCCCCCTTCCTCCGCCCTCGCGTCGTCCCCACACGGGCGACCCGAGCGGCCCAAACCCTAGCGCCGCCGCCTCACTCTCCTGTCGTCACCCACGGCGCGCCGCCGCTTGAGAGACGATCCGGGAGCCCGTGAGGACCCAATGAAGGCGGTAGCGCGGCCCTCTTCCCCTTCCACGGGGGCTCCGCTGCGGGTGTGGCTGCCCACGCCCCGGCGGACCTCGTCGGCGACGGAGGCCACTACGGCGACGGCGGGGGCGGGAGGCCACGGATCCGGGCAGCCCCTGACCGGATCTAGTGGCCAGCGCGGCGGGGCGCGTTCTCTTGCGTTCATGTGAGGAGGGGGGCACGACGGCCAAGGGTGCCGGCGGCGGCCGGCTGGCGACCTGCAGCGGCCGGCGGTGGCCACAACGCCAGCGGCCTGCTTTGGCTAGCTACGGTCAGCCACAGCAGCGGCCGACGGGCTAATGCCCGGATGAGGTGACGGGCTACTGTCAATACCACGAGCGTGCGACAGGTATGTGCTAGGTTGAGCGAAAGACTTCACTGACGTTTGTCGGTGGGCATGGCGGCGGCGTCCTTGGCTCGTTTCCCCGTTGGGGGCACCATGGTGAGGCACTATACCTCTGCTGCGCGGGGCTCTCAGGGTGAAAACCCTGTCCATCTCTGGACATGCGATGGCGGCGTCTTGACGGCGTGCCCTTCTTAGAGGCGTCACATTTGAGGTCCCGTATCGGCTTGTGGTAGAGGCGGTGGAGGTCGGCTGGTGGTGTTGCCCATGCGGCAGCGAAGGAGCGCTCTGTCCGGGTTGCCGGGGAGGTGCAAAGGACCCATGGATGCTGGAGTGCTTGAGCTGTTGCGCAAGGTGCAGTGGTGATCTCGGCGACGGCTGGGCGGAGGAGATGCTCGCATAGCGGCTTTAGATATCTGAGTCATTGGCAAAAGAGTGAGGCGGTGGGAGAGGCGAGACCCCAGGCAGAGTGCCCAGGATCAGTGTTTTTCATTAGTGCTGCGATGGAGTGTCATGCTGAAGCATCACTGGAGCAGAGGGATCGACGAGCGTGTGCGTGCGGCTTGAGGGTGAGAGCCCCATGGTGGAGGAGCTCAGGCCACCTGTCAGGTTTGCAGCGGGCTACGGTTTTGGCGTGGCACAGTGTTGGCGACGACGGCGTAGATGTTGACGGCCTGCTTCGAACTCCTCTCCCAAGTGGTTGGGTGTGGTGGTGTGTTGTGTTGTGTTGTGTGCGTTTGTTTTTTGATCGGGAGTTTGTTCGTGTGGTGTTGTTCGCTTCGGCGTGTTATGTACAAATGTTTTTTCTTCTTATATGACATAGCAGTGCTCTTGCTTCATTTAAAAAAAAAAAAAACAGTGCAGTATGCAGAGGTTTTTTTTTTCAGGAACTTATACAAAGGTTTTGGGAAAGACAGAGACATACTAAGTACACACGATCACATGGAGAGGTAGTGCGTTCGTTGCCGCTTAAAAGGGGAGAGAAAAAAAATGCTTCCAGACTAGCCCGGTGTGCTTATCTATTTTCCAGTCATAGCGACCTTGTTGTGACTTATTCTATCTTTTTTTCCCTCACAGAATATTATTGAAACAGCCAAAATCAACCACAGCCAGTCAACTTATCTACCAGCGGAAGAGGTCTTCGCCACTTGCTTTTTTAAAATCAAAGTTTATGATTTTTTACTAAAAAGTTGTCAAGAGCTCTGCCATTTAAGAATATCAATCAAGCTTTTTACATTGGGGGTGCTTAGTTCCTTGAAAACAGTTCCATGAAAATGTCACATATATCGAAATTGATCATTTTAGAGTAGCAAACGTAAACTGCTAATAAAACTAATTACAGATTTAGAATGCTCATCGTCAGAAGAATCTAATGGCAGGTAATTAGGGGGTCATTAACGTAGGCTCATTAGATGCGGCGCGCGAAATCTAGTCCATCCATATAATGGGGTTTTTTTTTTCATCTACATTTAGTGCTCCATGCATGTAAGATTCTTTTTGATACGATGGATGAAAAACTTTTCGTGGTAGAACTAAACCGGGCCATTAGAAGATTGCACGGATAGGCGCTTGGAGCTTTCTTTTTTATGAAATAGGAGTTTTTTATGAAATAGGAGGGGTTTCTTTGTTCGTGTCATATGCTAATTGAGACTCCTATACAATTTGTGGAAGCTAGTTAAGCCTTATAGCTTTAAAGTCAATTAGGCTCAATTAGAAATCTAAATTCAAATTTCAAAAGATTCAATATTTTCTGAACAATAGTCAACATTAGAAAATAGTGGATTCAACCATCTTTATAAAAAAACTATCAAATTTTTTCAAAAAAAATACTACCACCATTTTTCAAACACATATTTCAACATTTTAAGACAACTGATTCAACATTTGTAAGAAAAAATAGGATCAACATTTTGGGAAAATAAATGGGCATATACTCTGGCGACGGTGTGCAACTCTATGACGTTGCGCGGCAGCACGAGCAATCGCGGCTAAAGCATGACAGGTAGAGAGCATGACAGATGGCGACCAAGAAGGCGTGACGGGTGCCCATGAAGACGGCAGCGGTGTACGGGGATGCAAGCGCGGAGGACCGGCGGCAAGAATGAGTGTGCAAAAGAGGGGCGAAGGGCAGTGGCGAGCGCGGTCACGCGGAGGAGCGACAACTAAGGGCAGTGAGGATGAGCGCGTGAGCGTGGGCTCGATTGCACGACGGATGCACGATGGCATCAGTGTGTTAGGGTTGAAGCAAAAGGGTCGATAGTTGTGTCCAAATGTAGGGACCATCAAGTAATACTTGAAGGTTGAAAGTTGGATGACAAAATAACTTTCGGAAGATCCCTGCGAAGCCCTTTCGTCATTTAAAAATGGGTATGTTTTTTTCCAAAATTAATAAATATAAAAAGGGTAGTATCAAAGGGAGCATATCAGGTGCAAAAGGATGATTAATAATACATGGTTTGCACGGAGAGGTTGGTTTTGCATCTCATATGTTGCCAGTATCAAATAGGCCGAACCTGCCCATACAAATATCAGGCCCAATCCGTGGTTACTCCTGGGCCATTTTCCTGGGTAACGACCCAGAAGAAACTCCGGTGCTCCCTTTGAACAAAGAGGACAGAGCTATTGCCTTGGTCTTGGTGCGGGAGGCTGACGATTGACTTTCGGGACTCCCTAAGAAATCTGCACGAGGGAAATTTAAAGCAGGGTCCAAGATCAAACTACCCGCCACAATAGGATATTTGAAATCCCAGCTTCCAACGCAGATTGGATGCCCATCCAATTTCTCCTGCTAGTTCGGGAGTCCAAGTTCAGGCTATGCAAATGGACAAGGGCCCTGTCTAGATGTTTCGTGAAATTTTTTTCGAGTACGTTCCCTCACATGCATGGCATATTAAATGTAGTCGAAAAAATAACCCATTATATGGATGGACTGTACTTCGCGAGACGAATCTAATGAGCCTAGTTAGATCGTGATTAGACAATAAATTGCTACAGTAAACATGTGCTAATGATGGATTAATTAGACTCATTAGGTTCGTCTTGCGATGAACTGACATACTCTGTAATTAGTTTTGTAATTAGTCTATATTTAATACTTCAAATGTGTGCCCGACATACTGTAAATTTTTTCGCAAAACAATCTAAACGCGGCCAAGAAAAGTGTCCTGTGCTTCTCTGAATTTACCTTCACTGCAGACTTGCGAGCTGGGTTGTATGTGTTATAAACTCATATTGTTCTCTCAAACTCGACCACCTTTAATCTAGGTTGCCCTTTTTTTTTTGGTAACATGGGTACGAGTACGATAGGATGCCATTAAACTAATTTGGTACCTTGCAATGGGTTTCCCTTTTTACAGTGACAAAATAACTGTTCTTGTATGTAGATAGTTAAGAGGTACTAAACTGCCAATGCCATTTTCTTCCAGCTACCTGTCAATAAAACAGAAAGGAGACGCTTCATACACTGAAATTGGCATTGTCTTGTGTGGACCACGTTTGAAAAAGTACATGTGGTATTTTTTTCACTGCTTGATTTTTTGGCAACTCTTTTTTCTTTTCCAAAGACTGAACTGTGGAAATTGGAATGGGCCATGCATATATAACCTGTGTATTCCACGAGGAGGAGAACCAAATGGATAGTACGTTGGGCCGGATGATGAATGGGCTTCCTTTTTCCTTTTTTTTTCCGTTGTGTCATGAGGTGTGAATGGTGATGATGATGAGCGGGCCTCTTCTGGGGAGGTTTCTTTCTTCCTAGCGGTGACGACTGACGACAGGGCAAGCGCCGCCGCCCTTGGTCAGGCACTTCGCCGGCGACGAGTGCCCGACGGGTATGCTCGCCCATTCCTTCCCTTGCCTTCCTTCCGTGCGAAATCGAACACCCAAAACCTTAATGTATCTCTACATTCTAGAGCGGGTGGACATCGAGAGATTCCAAGCTCCTGCCCATGGCGAAGACGGCGGCGGCGACGGTGCTGGACATAGCGGAGCTCTCCTTTTCCGACCTAGCCCTCCTCCAATCTCCTGAAACGCCAGCTGATGACAGCCGCCGTCGCCGCGTCCTGGACACCGTTGCGACCGAGCTTGGCCGAGGTGGATCCGGTTTGCTGGCCATCGCCGAAGTGCCTCGCGTGGGCGCCCTCCGGCGGCGGCTCCTGCCCTTGTCCCGCCGCCTTGCTCTCATGGATTATCCTACTCGCTCCCAAATCCTTAAGGTAACCCACTTCATCCCCTTCCATGTTCTCTTTCTTGATCTAGAAACTGCTAAATGTGCCTTGATATGTTTTTGTGGATTCTTTCAGAATCATGGTTTGGCCAGCGACGTGCCTTTGAAGAAGCCCGATCGGTCTGTGTCCTCGTTCGCGAAGCTTCTAAGGCATTCAGGTAAACTCTCTTTACTAGAGCTGGTGAACAACACTCACAGCATCAACCATGGGTTTGTTTGTTTGGAGAAGATATATGATTCCGATGGATCTGATGAATCTAACTGTGATGATGATATGGTGAATCTTGGTGAGCTCGTTAATGAACTGGGCTTGTACATGATGGAGCTTGGGATTTTGATTGCACGAGCTTGCGACATTGTTATCGGCGGAGGTCAGTTAGAACAGAGCATCATTGACTTTGGTACTGCAAAGGCAAGGCTCATTCATTACCACTCTGAGTTGGATAACATTATTATCAGGGAGAAGGAGAACAGTACAAAAAAGCGCCTGTTAAAGAAAGTGGCAGTGAAACCTTATCAACTGGTTTCTCAAAGGAGGTCCAGATCACTGTGCTCGTGCTGCATCAAGTCAGAAGATATGACTCCTGTAGTGGCAATAAAAGATAATAGTTCTAGAGATACCTCGGTTCAGGGTCAGGCTTCTGAAATTCCCCGGTTGAACCTATGGCAGGAGTGGCACTATGACTTTGGAATCCTTACTGTTTTAACGGCACCGTTATTCCTGAGCGCTTCAGAGGGAGAAAAATGTTTGATCAACCAGGAATATCATCATTCTAATGGGCATACACACTTGCAGTTATGCAATGGGAGGAAGATATTCTCTGTTAGATGCTCTCCTGAGAGCTTCATTGTTCAGGTTGGAGAGGCAGCAGATATCCTCTCCAGTGGGAAACTGAATTCTACACTTCATTCTGTGAGCAGACCTTTGAGTTTCACAGATATCAGCCGTGAGACTTTTGTAGTTTTCCTACAACCCTCATGGGACAAAACTTTAAGTTGTTCCGGTTACTGTTTAGACACCGAAGAACAATCCAGTCATAATATTGAGACTTCAACAGCAGGCTCTTGTGATGAAGATGTACGTATGCACGAAATTCTGGAAAAAATTCCCCCCTTATCATCAAGGCTAAGAGAAGGGATGACATTTGCCGAATTTTCTCGGCAGACAACAAAACAGTATTATGGTGGCGGTGGCATCCAACAGAACAATTGAACATTAACATTATAGTGGTGAGAGGCATGTAACAGACAATGAATTGATGTATTGAGTTACATGTTGAATTGCTGATACTGTTGGGAATGCACTAACTGAAATTATCTTGGTAAACAGTTAGACCAAATACAACCTTTCATGATATATATTATGGGTTCAGATGTTCAGTACTAGAAATGGCCGCCCATCTTGCAATGACTAAGAACCTTACCTTCTGTATCTCACTTATTGCTAAGACAAAAAAAACATACTTATCACAAGACTTGACAATCACATTACCTCAAACAGATTGAGAAATTTACTAATTTTGTATTCTTTATTATATCATCAGGTGCAAATGGATTAATCTCAACACGAAGAAGTAAGTCAAATCTTCATTGGTATAATAGGTCAGTATTGTAGATGACAATTTGCACAACCCAACAATGTAACTATAAAAATGTTTTAATTCTGGTATTTGTGGCAAGTCTATTTACTTCAGCCTCCATATGCCGAAGAACAATTTATATGTTCATAGCTGTGGTTACACGTAAAAAATGTTTTACATATAATTGGCCTACTTCACACAATTCTATTCTACAAAATCATTTCATTGTCTGGCAAATATTTTAACATTAATTTGTTCGAGGTGGTATAACTCAATTGTACATTTTTTGTTCTTTAAAACATCCACTAATTTCCCATACATGTTTTATCAATAAAATATAATTCACGGGTTCTACTAGCGGCCATATTTTGTAGCCGGATCTGACCATGCATTTACTTACTATACTCGGAATAATTTCGAATTTTTGCAAAAATTATCGAACACCAAGTGTCTGCGCCTGCGATGAGCGACGAGCAATAGGCGCCCGCACCGTCGGTGGTAGCGGCGATAGAAGGCCACCCAGGGTCCGGCAAGTCCACGGCGGCGCGGGCCATCGCGTCCCTCGCGCTCCGACTCCGATGCCCCCTTCTAGAGAAGGATGATGTAAGGATTGCCGATTGCACATTGCCACTCGTGGATTGGCTTGGCTGCCTCAGGCATGCTTAACGAGCTGTCCCTAGGTCGTGTTGTGGTGGGTGACCGAGCGGCAGGTCCGGCTCCGCTGTCTGTTATCATCGACTCCTCGCTTGTGTCGCCGTGCGCGCCTGGACGCGCTGACATAGTGACATGGCTCCCCAGTGTGCCTGTTGTGGAATGTTGTGCTGGCGATAAGGAGAAGTGGCGCTGGAAGCCGGAGAAGGGTGGTGCTGTAGTTGCCAACGATGGTGGCGGTGGCAGCGATGGATGGCATAAGCCGAAGACGTGAGCCAATCTAGAAAGGACCAAGGTCGCATGGATTGTGAAAATTCGTTAGATCCCATCTTGCTTCGAGCCAGTAGTCTTGCAGGTTATTTGTTTTTTGCCAATCATGTTGAAGCAAAAATGCTCAGTAAGTTCAGCGTTAGGTAAAGAGTTTCATGGCAAAATGTTCATATGCTATACTGTAAGAGTGCTTGGAGTTTTTCTTGTTTCATTTTTCGTTTGTTCCTGCCCCATCTTCCGTTGTGTAGATCAGAGGGGTGGTTATCATCTTATTCAAGGGTGGAACCTAAGGTTTTGTAAAGTGATGCACCTTTGGCAGGGATTGTTCTCAAAGCAATTCTCTTCTGTATATCTTTCTGTGGCTTTTCAGCATCCTTGTATAAGGAACAAAAGGGAGACTAGCAAAGCTATTATCATAGACTAATGTGCAGTGTTTTTTTTTTTTTTACTTGGATGCTTTATGGCACCTTTTTTTCTGGATTTTCAGATGATTTGTTTGGCAGAATCTGTTTGGAATTAATGAATTTTGCTGTCTTTGGTGCATTCCTTTCATTTGATAAGCATTCTTTTCTTGATCTTAAGCGGCATGCCTGGCCTTTTCTGCCCCGATTTCATTACTAGCTGAGTTGTTCTGACTCCAATTGTAAACTTACTTTTTTTCTAGTACTGGATTTCCATTTCATGTTGTTAGCTTCCTGTTTCCATTCCATGCTTGTAGCATTGTTCCATGTAATGGTCTGTTGTTTTTTATTTACTTATTTTGGAACAGGAATCTGTTCTGGTGCCAAGGTCTATAGCAGAGGCATTTCTTCTGAAAATAGAGGCTGAAGTGCAGGGTCTACCTCCTTTATCAAAATAGTATTGGTATAATGGGCTGCCAATGTTACAAGCGTCTAGTCATAACAATTGGATCATATTCTATTAAATAACATCTGTTCTTTCAAAAACAAATAATGTTCCCATTACCTTGGTTCTGGGAATTTAGCTATTTGAGGCTGAGCTAACTTACTGGAATGCGATGTTTTTTTATCAGTTCCAAAATTCTGTGGCATTGTGATGTGAAAAGAATGTAGTCGGAGAACAGTAATACATGGATAACCAGTCTTCATGGTCCAGTTTTTTGTGCATTTTGACTAATGGAAAACTAATTCTTGGAAGAGCAAATTCTTGGCATGTGATGCTCACTGGGCAGGGCATCAGAAATTAGAAGGCAACACTGCAGTGTTGCAATATTTATTCTAACTTCCAATAACTAAATTATACATAGAGATAGTACTTTGTATATGTATTTTTCCTTGTCTTTTGTACTATAGCAAACGAATCACATTTTTGCTATTTGTTTATGAACACCTTCATATGCCTTATAAAACTGTTTTGTTTTTCGTTATTTCCGATTTCTAGATGGCATCTGCTGGCCTAAAACCAGGGGTCCCTGTTACTCTTCGGGAGCTAGAGCCTTCATCAGAGATGTTCAAGCAAGGAGCGTCCCTTCGAGTCACAGGAATGTAGGTGAAGCCTCCTGTAAGCTTAGCTTATAAACTCTTGACAGCCGTGTTGAGACTCTTGTTTTTCTATAGTCTTCAGTCATATGATGTGAACTCTGCAACTGCTGTCATTCAAGATGGCAGTGTGAGTTTGAAGGTTGACAGCCAACTTCTGATGGATATCAGTTTCCGCACAAATTCCGCGTATCAGTTCATAGGTGAACTTCTGATCCGCCCAGAGAATGATGTATGATATCCCCCCTTCCTCCTCAAGCTTTGATCATCAGCCTCTTTTATGCTAGCTGACATAACAATATTAACCCAGTTCTTGACAATATTAACCCAGTTCTTGTATGTTTACATTACATCTCTGCAGGCGATTTTACAAGCACACATTGGAAGGATCGTTGATGGACTCAGACTTGAACCTCTACCAGCAGGCTCTACTCATCCGACGGCAACATGAAGCCAAGCTATGGAGCTCCAGGAGAGCATGATCTGTTGCCAACTTTGCGAGCCAGGAACATGATCTGCTGTTGAAACTTTTGACTCTGTCTCACTTGCCAGAGGCACGAACACAAGCATCTCTAATCAAGCGAAGCTGTGATGCTGCATCTCTCATGCCCATCCTTTGGTATTGTGCTTGGCTGCAACAGCTGAGCCCAACCCTTATTGCAGAAACCAAGCAGTCATGCACTGTAACACGGACCTCATTTTCTTCTGGACATGGCATTACCCCATCAAATAATTCCTCTATTGGCAGCAGGGTAGGATCAAGAATCTGCTCGATCTTTTCTGGGAATGCCCTGCCAACAAACTCTGGTAACGTCAGGCCATCTCTGAAAGCTTTGTCAGTCGGCGCCTTCCCAACGAAGATCTCAAGAAGCGTAATCCCAAAGCTGTATACATCACCATGGGTAGAAACCTTCCCAGACGTGCCATATTCTGAACAGTGCAAAAAAAGTACTAGTTACAGAAGTGGCATTATAGAGCTTGCAATTCTGAAGAAGTAGGCAAGAAGCTGCTTGGGACAGTGGAATTACCTGGTGCAACATAGCCAATTGTGCCTCTAATGCCAATGGTGCTTTCAGTATTTTCAACACGGCTTCCTGGATCAAGGAGCAGCTTGGCGAGGCCAAAGTCGCCTATGTAGGCTGTCATGTCCTCACCAAGGAGAACATTGCTTGGCTTGAGATCGCAGTGGATGATCGGGGGTTCACAGCTGTTGTGGAGGTAGTTCATAGCGTCTGCAATGTCCACAACAATATTGAACCTCTGGACAATGTCTAGGACATGCCCTTTCTTGATGTCCACATAACTCGGGTGCAGCCACCGGTCTAGACTGTAATTAGGCATGAAATCAAACACTACAGCTCTGAACTCATTACCCTTGGCATCGATGCTGGAGCAGCAGGTGATGATACTGATCAAGTTACGGTGTCTGACACTTCGTAAAGACTCACATTCAGAAAGGAAGGTCTTTGAAGCACCAACTTGCTGGAGATCAAACACCTTCACGGCTACAATGACATCCTCGTGGACAAAACTCCCCTTCCTCTTCAGTGGCAGGATACCTTGGTACACGGATCCATACTTCCCAGCTCCGATGAGGTTATCTTCTGCAAAGTCGTCGGTGGCTTTAGCCAATTCGACATAAGAGACTCTCGGGTATCTGTTGCCATTGAGCATGCTTGGAGTTGTACTGTCTGCAGTTCTTGGCCTCCTCTTGCGGCTTTGGAGAAGAGTGTATAGCATGGCAGAGCAGAGGACCAACCCGCCAATGATGGGCAACATGATCTTGAGAAGCAGGTGGGCATGCCGGGTGGAGTTGGTGCCCTGACAAGGCGGCAAATGGAGCTGGGTAGCACCACCACATAGTGCGCTGTTTCTGGCCATCTGAAACCCAGTCATGTTCTTGAACACGCCAAGTATTGGAACTGGGCCATCAAGATGGTTGTATGACACGTCGAGCTCTATCAGTGAACTCGATTTCTCCAAGTCTACTGGTATGCTGCCGGACAAGTCATTCCATGCCAGGTACAACTCCTGCAGTCCCATCATCTGGCTGAGCTCCGGTGGGATGCTTCCTGTTAGTCTGTTGCTCGTCAGGTTCAGCCTCATGAGCCCCTTCAACCTACTGAGAGATGGTGGGATGCTTCCAGTGAAGAAATTGTTGTCCAAATAAAGGAACTCCAAGCTCTGGCAGCTTCCAAGCTCAGTTGGTACCTCTCCGGAGAATCGATTTCCGGACAGTGCCATAAGTGCAAGTTTCTCAAGCTGGCCGACATCCGGTGGGAGCAGGCCGTCGAGCCTGTTATCTGACAAATCCATCGCTGATGACAATGATGACATGTTGAACAGTTCTCTGGGGACATGGCCGGTCAGATCGTTGCCAGAGAGGTTAAGCAGTGTGAGATGGTGCAGGTTGCCGATGCTGGAAGGGATTGATCCGTTCAGCATGTTGTTGCTCAAGTCTAGCCTTAGCAGCTCCACGAGGTTGCCAATGGAGGATGGCACTGGCCCTGTTAACTTGTTCTCCTGTAGCCGCAATTCTTGGAGGTTCATTAGCTTTCCAATGCCTTCGGGGATCATGCCGGTGAGCAAGTTAGAGCTGAGATCCAAGGTTTGCAGCCCAATGATGTTTCCAATTCCCAGCGGTATAACGCCAGATATGCTATTGCCGCCGAGGTTCAGTGTCTGGAGCTGCTCCGAGAGGCGGGCGATGGAGCCCGGCATCGTGCCACCGAACTTGTTGCCATCGAGAGAGATTTCAGTCAGCATGCTGCAGTTGGCTAAGCCCTCCAGGAACTCCCAGCCGCCAGCGTCAGTGGCCGTGAGCTCGTTGTTGGATAGCTGCAGGTTGTTCAAGCAGAGCTTGCCAATTCCTGAGGGCACCTGACCGTTGAAGCTATTGTTGGCGAGGCTCAGGACCTGCAAGTTTGACGCCATGGCGAGTGAAGCCGGGATCGGGCCGTGGAGGTTGTTCCCGCCGAAGAAGAGGTACTGAAGGTTCGGCCAGCGCAAGCCAGCGTCACTAGGGAGCTGCCCCCGGAAGGCATTGTTGGCGATGGAGATACCTCGCAGTGACACGCTTGTGTTGAAGAGACCCGGTGGGATCTCCCCGTCAAGGTGGTTCGCATAGACTGTGAAGAACTGGAGGTTGGGAAGCTGCCAGATGCCGTCAGGGATGCCGCCTTCAAGAAAGTTCTGATCGAGCTCGAGCCTCTGGATCTTCGTAAGGTTGGCTAACGACGGCGGGATGCGACCGGCGATCAGGTTCTGGCCAAGCCTGATGATCGTGAGGTTCTGCAGCGCGTCAAGCCAGTCCGGAACGCCGCCGGTAAGGCGGTTGTTGTTGAGGTACGCGGCGGCGAGGCCGCTGCAGTTGCGGAGCGCGGCGGGCACCTCGCCGGTGAACTCGTTGTCGCAGAGGCTGAGGTACGAGAGGCGCCGGAGACGGCCGAGGCTCGCCGGAATGCCTCCGGAGATGCCGTTGTCCGTGAGGTTCAGTGTCTCGAGGTGCGTCAGGTTGCCGACGGCCGGGGAGAGCGTCCCCGTGAGGCTGCGCTCGGGCAAGTTCAGGGATGTGACGCGCCTCGTGGTGGCACCGCAGCTCACGCCCGCCCACCGGCAGAAGTTCGCCGTGGCGTTCCATGACTGGAGCGCGCCGGTCGGGTCCGACACGGCGGCCTTTATCGCCAGCAGCGCTTCCCGGTCGGTCTGCACAGCCACTGCCGCCGTCAGTTGCAAGAGCAGGAGCAGCGCCATGAATAATCTTGCTCCAGTTTGCCACGCCATGCTCCCAGAGCACATGTCTGGTATGTGATTATGTGAAGCTGCCGCTATTTATAAGGACGCAGAGCATGGTCAGCCATTGTTGCTAGCTTTGGTGCGGTGATGCCAGGAGATGCTGCACTGTCTCCAGGAGATTCAGAGCGACATATCACGCACCGGCACGGACTGGAACCGAGCGGTGCCAGCAAAGTCATGGTGAGTTCGACTCCGCCGTGATCGAGCTCGTCAACTCGACCGTTCTCGCTGACTTTGCAGTTCTTTCTGCGCGTTTTGGACTGACTTTTCCTTGACAAGTGTCACAGGTCGGCAGGTCACGGCGGCGGCGGCGGCGACCGGGTGTTAGCAAGTTAGTTCGAGCTTTGCTCATGGTAGTGACAGGGTATTTGACTTGATCACGTACGGCCAATCACTTATGGGTGAAACTGACAGCTGTAAACTTTTGAAGGATGTGTGGAACACTTGCTGCTACGTGCGTGCCGCACGGATTTTCTCGTGCTAGTAGCTTTGAAGGTTTACTTTTCTCTGGAATTTTTTTGTCTTGCGACTATTGCGCGCTGAACTAATTCATTTATTTAATTTTCGTTTCTTATTTGTTACTTGATGAGTTGGTATGTTGACCAAGTTCGTAGAAAATGGCTGTTACGGAAGTCTTGGCAACTAGCCAACTAGCAACGAAAAAAAAAAGTGAAAAGAAGACGGCGGAGCCGGAGCGAAAGAAGGTTTCGTTCCCGCGAGCTAGGCCTGGGGCCTTTTAACGGCCCACTGATGCTAGGCCGCTCCACATTCAACCCAGTCTCGCTTTGTTTGTTTTAAAAGGGCTTGCCATTATTGACAAGCAGATCCACACAAATAAAAAACTTGTCATGAAGACATATCTATCTATACTATAAAGAAAAAATTTTGATGATCAATTGTCAAAAAGACACAGTGATCTGACAGGTGGACCCACGGGTCATGTACGTGAATAGTTAGGACTCTTTCTCATGCAGTCATGCTACACGTCAGCCTCTAAAACTCTTTCTCACGCTATATTGGTCATGTACGTGAGCAGTCGAGACTCTTTCTCATGCTACAGATTAGCCACTTTCTCATGCTACACATCAGCCCTAAGACTATTTCTCACGCTATATTGGTCATGTACGTGAGCAGTCAAGACTCTTTCTCATGCTATACATTAGCCACTATGACTCTTTCTCACGCTATATTTTTCTTAAAATACGTGTCTGCGGCACGTGGCTTTGTGCTAGTTTATACTAAAATCTATACTATAAAGGACGAAAGAATTTCGACAGTCCTTCGTCAAAAGACACATTGCTCCGACGATGGGCCGGTGGTCCGTCGTCAGAGATCGACGGGTGGGCCTAAGGCAAGGAGCGCTCTTTTTCCCCTCCCGTCCGTTCTTCTTTTTTCCCTATAGGTCACGGTTCGAGACCCCACGCACGCCCCTTCCATATCCGTTGTTCAGAAAAGAAAAAAAAAATTGAAGTGCCATAAGAATGAACAGATCAGATGATGTTTTTCTTTCTACTTGCCTCACTTTATCGGTAAATCTCTGCAATTCAATCAAGACAAAAACTCAATATTTTTTTTTTTACTTGGTTGGCCACTCTCCTCTCCTCCGAGGCTCCGATTCCTTTTTTCTATAGGTTCGGTCACCACGTGACCTCTAAAAAATACGGATAAAAAATTAGAGTGGAGATGATTTGAATTTTGAACCCCGACATATATATTTTTACATGGAGGTGTTCAAACCAGTTGAGACAGAGTACCTTTTATTTTAGTCTCAATACTATAATAAAGGATATAAAGTACAAAAGAATTTCGACGGCGACACAATTAACGTATTGCCTGCTGTAATTTTCATGCTACAGTAGGAAACTAAATGCCCTGATGAATATGACGTATGACTTGGCCCAGTTGTCACCACGCGCCAAAACTTTTACTCAAAGAAGAAGATTTAACTTTGGCAGAGCTGATCCACGAATGAATGAATGCGGGCCGCCGCTGATCTCACCCCCCCCCCCCCGATCGGTGCATTGCATTCACCGCACCGCATCATCACGTGGGGCACACGGCCGTCTGGCGCGGATGCGAATAATCACCGTGGCGCAGTGGTGGAGTCCGTGACTTGCAGTCAGCCACAGCAGCTCTGCAGCAGGGGGCAATGATTGTACTGGCACCAACCACTTCACTGGATGCGATCAATCAAACCCTGCCAGCCTCGCCCCCCCCCTCTCGCAGCTTCCGTCAAGCCGCGCGCTATCATCGTCTGCCCGATGGTGATCTCTTTGGCCGTGTTACGCGGATGCAAATTTTTTCGGAGCATGTTCCCTCACATGCATGACATATTAAATGTAGTCAGAAAAAATAACCTATTATATGGATGAAGTATACGAGACGAATCTAATGAGCCTAATTAAGTCGTGATTAGACAATAAATTGCTACAGTAAACATGTGTTAATGACGGATTAATTAGACTCATTAGATTCGTCTTGTGATTTACTGATAGAATCTGTAATTAGTTTTGTAATTAGTCTATATTTAATACTTCAAATGTGTGTCCGACTTGCTTCAAAAAAATTTCACCGATCATCCTTATCTTGTCCTGTGCTACTGTACTCCGTACTATTCTAACGGGGTCGCTGACAAGCTGTACCAGTAGTCATCCTGTTACGTACACTGTCCATGCATGTGCTAGACTAACGGAAGAGAGTGGAAATGAAATCTAAGAAATCAGGCCGAGAAATGAGCCTTGAAAGGAGTCATGTTCAAGTTCACTGTAGCTATCTTTAGAACATTTCCTCCTCTGAACTACCCTCCCCAACCGAAGTAGAAAGGAGAATTCAAGGACGCATGCCGGGGAAACTCTTACAGCCACCACCACCACATCTCATATAAACACATCTTGCTCCAGCTCCAGCTACAAGAGACAGACAGTACAAAACCACTGCACCTAAACCAACTGATCGACACTCTAGCTATCAGCAGCTGCTACCGCCAATGGCAGGCGAGAATGAGTTAGTACTACTTGTTGCAGCACCAGCTACCAGACCGGCCGGCCGTGTTGGGGCGCGCGCCTGTGGCCTCGTCGTCGGCTTCTTCATTCCTACTGGCGGCTACTGCTGCCGGCGCGGCGGGGCGGCGAGCACGAAGCGCGAGGCGAAGGAGTAGCCGCCGTCGGCGCCGTCGAGCGCCGTGCCGAAGTCGAAGTTGCGCGCGTAGCTGAGCGGGTCGTACTGGTGGCACCGCGCGGAAGACGACGACGACGACCCGGCGGCGTGGCCGTGGCGCGCCGTGGCCGCCAGCATCCGGCTCTGCCGCCGCAGCTTCCGCACCAGCCGCCCCAGCGCCAGCCCGCACCCGCGCCCGCCGCCGCCTCGGCACCCCGACGCCGACGAGGAAGAAGAAGGCCCCCTCGCGGCGGCGCTCCCGGCTGCGACCTCTGCCATCACGACCCCGATCCTTGGTACCGGGCGGCGAATCTGCTTGTGTGGCTAGTTCCGGCCTCCGGGCGCCTGGCGAATGGTCTTGGTGGAAGGAATGGGAATGCGGAGTGGTGGTGGCGTGACGGGTCCTGTGATTTATAGAGGGAGCCCAGCTGTGGTGCGAAACGGGGAGCGCAGCGGGGGTGGTTCGCGGCGATGGTGGGGCACGCAGCGCGGTTTCCCGTTTCCGCCATGTGGTCCGTGGATAAAAATACGAGTACGGCGAGAGTTGGGTGTGGTGCAGTGTAGTAGATAGACCGTAGAGTAGGTGCGGTGTCTCGGCCTTTTCCGTATTCTAATGCGGGAATAAATAAAAAAGCTACCGGAAATTGGCTTGGAGCCATGAATTGAGGATAAGCTGCGAATCACTCTACTCGACCTTTTGCTCTGCCTCCAAAGGGGAGATGGACTCACTCATGATTAGGGGCCGGGAGCAGCTCACTAGCTCGCCGGCAGTACGAGCTCCAGGAATCAAGGAAGCTTGTGAGCTACTCCTGCTGCTGATTATGGAAAAGAAAAGATTATCGCGGGGATATGAATAGGGAGGAACAAACCGTGCTTTTGACAATGTTTTCTTTTTTTCCTTTTGGTGCGGATACGTGTCACTGTCGCCTGTCCAGCTGGCGCTGGCTGATCGGGCAGCGCGAGGCGCGGCGAGCCTCCCGACGGACGAGGACACAGCCGGCAACGAGGTTTTCGGAGTCCCGAGGCCGGAGAGAGAGAGGGGAACTGGGGGAGGGAACCTGAACCTCGGCACCCGCCAGTGGGCGGTGGCACGCCCGCCGCCCGCCTCGGAGGTCGGAGCGAGCTGGACCTGGACGACGCGCCGGCGCGTCCGTGTTCCGTGGGCCGTTGCGTCCGAAAAGAGCAGCAGGCGCCGCTGCGATCATGTGCTCTGTCCTTTGCAGCGACGCCGCTTTTTCACTGTGGTGCCGAGGTGACTATCAGCTGTCACGTCTTCTCCCAGTATCAAGTGTCAAGGTCAACAGTCCAGTGGATGCTCGTCGTCGCCTGTGTATGTGCCCTGTGCCTGTGGTTTATACCTTTCATTTTTAGTCCATTTATTCTCGAAGAATATTTTCTTCCCGAAAATTTTCTATTCCATCTGGTGCCCCGCAGAGAATATAACGTTCTATTTTTTTTAGAAAAAAAGGAATAAAACGATCAAGAGTCCACAACGGTCGGAAACACAACATAGCCTAGGGAGAGATGCTTTGCATCACCTCTAGCTTGTCTGCTGGTTCGTTGTGTTTCTTTCAGGCGACCCCCGAAAACATGGAGAATCAAGCAAGCATCGCATAGTTTAAGAGCAAGAGAAGCACGCTCTCAGATCCAGCCTCGCATGACTCAAGTGTATTTACGCTCGTTTTAGAAATAATAGACAATACATTACTATATTAAAGATATCTCCAGTGCATTTTTCTTTTTCTTTTTCCTAATGGGCGAAGGTTATTGTTCCTTTTTCTTTTTTTGAAAAAAGAGAAGTGATTGAGTCTAATATGGACATTCTTCGAGATGGAGAACAAATTACTAACAATCAAGAATCCTCAACCAACATTTTCGAGAGAAAAAATACATCGGGCACTTTATAGATATCCTCTGGAGGTTGACCCAGTTAGATCAAAGAAGGCCTTAGATATTTGATAATAAGGTTATAAAAAATTAATAACTACAAATACACTCAGAAAAATGCTGTGAACCTTTTTTTTAAAAAAAATAAATGTTGTGAATGTAGTGAGATTGACTGCCAACATGATATGATAGCCATGAATCCGCGAGGGGAAGATTGAAAAAAAAAACCTCATGCATCCCAAATTGCATGCCAACGTCATGCATCCATCAGTCGAATCGCGATGCAAAGACCATGATTCCAGCCGACACTGACAAATCCAGTGAGTTACACGATTTAAACAACAGTCTTTTGCAGCGTGCAAGCACGAGGCGCCCACGCAGCCACCGCGAAACCGAATTCTACTCCGCCGTCGTCGCACAATTTGACCGGTCAGCACGACGACATGCTGGAATATGCAGTGCAGCCACATGAGTGGTGTGTGTATCTCTCAAGTCTCAACACCAACACATTCTCACGATCCAGAGGGTTTCAACTTGGTGCTCGCCATGTGGGAACAGTGGATGCGCACATGGTTTTGGAGATTCCAAAAGTCTCGCCACATGCGCCTACAGCTGATGACCGGTGACCCTAGTCAACAGTCTCTCATCCGCTTCTAACACAGTGCACACTCACTGCATTTTCTTTTTCAGTTTTTGCTATACATATTTTGCTTTTGTTTTTTCATTTGGTTTGTTCTACATAGCGCTACACCATAATGCGAGGTTTGCTAGAGGTCCTACAAAGTCTCTTGCGCCACTGTCACTGGAGGCCGGTTTGGAACCTGGTAGCCAATAACAACAGGGTAATAAGATTTCGTTTCAGTATCTCTGAAACCATCGTGTCTATCATGATTTTTTCTTATATCTATGCCTAAGAACCATTCCGGCCGGAAACAATTCCTAAGCAACCGAATGGGCCCTAAAGGGATTTCAGTAGAAAACAGGGGAGCTTAATACTACCAAGGAATGTTGTGGGTAAGCCACTGTCTCGGCTTTATTACTGTTTCTTTTTGACAATGTAAGGTCAGATCAGATCTATCTTGAGACAAGGGAAGCGACTAATGTCCTAGCAGATACCCCACGCCGCATTATGCTTGTGCAGGATCCCATCAACCCTGCATTGATCTGGTTGCCGCGGAGTGGCGCCCGGTTGCTCCCTCAGATCCTACACCATGGATAGCGACTTGATCGTTCCAATTGAACCAGCGTTCATTTCCATTTACTACTGTTCACCCATCCATCTCTCCATACCTAGATGCTGGAGTAGCAAGCTGTGCGTGTCGCGTCCTTTGTCCTGTAGCAATTACCGTTGTGGATGGAACTTCTGATCAACGCAATCGATATGGTTCAAATGACTTAAGTTCAGCAAGACTCTGAAAAAGCAATAGGTGATTGCAACGCAGAAAGGCCAGCAGCAATTTGCTCACTGCTGCGCCACATGGATGCGGACACGGCGCATGTGAGACGTACCAAGTGGCCAAAAGCCTAAACGAGCAAAAAAACTCGTAGACGCCTATGAGATTAAAGATCAAACACCACATTCCACAAGGGAGAAAACAGAAAAGTATTGCTCAGAGGCAGAGAAGGCTGCATCATCAGTAAGTTATTCAAGAAAGCCCATCATTAATACGCCGATGAGCGATGGTCTGTCAAATCAACGGATACAACACAAGAAATTAGTAAAAAAAGATTACTACTAAATTGGTCTGTCAGTTTGTTATCTTGGTCTATTACAGGCTACGCATGTGGTAGCCAGTGTGCTTTACTGCCTTTAGTTCCTTGAAATCGCAGGGTCAGTGGCGCTCATACGACGCATGCATGTGACGCCCAACGAACCAAATGCTCTCACTTTGGGATAGCTTCACAGACCACAAAAGTGTCAGTACTAGTCGATGGTAATTTGAGTCGTTGCTGTACTTATGTGTGTAAAATATCTATATATTCTTGTTGTCAAGGCAAAGAAAGGATCAAAGGCTTGATGAGCACGTCCTGCTCAGCGTCTCCAAGACTCCAACTGTGTGATGCAGACATGCAGTACTACAGAGATGCTCTGTTATGTTGAGTTCTTTACTGTCGCATCAGGTCAAACGGCTGGCCATGCTTTTGGACCTGTATCAGCAGCTCCAAATTGGGGTCTTTGGCTTTGTGACTCATTTGACTGAATCCATGACATGCCGACATGGCTGTGCTCGGAATCTGGTTCCCAAGCTGGAGTCGAACTGAAAGTTCTCGCCAAAAGTTCAGACTGCCAGGCATTCGTTTCGTTTTGTTGCTGGAGCAAACAAAAATTAGCAGGCCAGCAGCACTGCAGGCGGGCCTCTGGGCTTCCGTGGGTTTCGTCTGGTGTTCTGCTGGGCTGTGAAGTTGTAGCCCAACGTGTAACCTGCTACTGCAAGGCCCATGTATGGACACTGCCTGGTGCTTCTTTCTTCTTCCAAAGCGCCGGCACCGGCCCATTATGGTTTGGGCTGGGCCAGCTATCCGACGGAATGCGCTGATTCACGTGCTGCTGTGGGTCCATCACTTTCGTCGAAACCAAACAAACCGGAGATTCGCACGCACACTCATCGCTGTATGTTCCACCTTTCTCACATTTTTTTTGAAACGAGATTTCAATCTTTTTCACGATCCAGCATTACTTTTTTTTAACAAAACGACCCAGCATTACTGGTCTAAAGCAGATCTAATGTTTTTTTAAAAATGATAATTATTTTGCTATTTTGAACACAAAAATTCGTCCAAATTTTAAATGAAATTGCTCCAACCAGTTAAATAAAACCAACTGAAATAATAAAAGCAGGGAGGGAATGCGCCTAGGAAGCGAGGCGCAGACGAAAGGAATCGGACAGCTACACAAACACAGAGGCCGCCGTCTGTCACCTGCCTCTCCGCCTCCGCCTCCGCCTCCATTCCGCTTCTGCCACCGTCCGTTCCCCAGAGGCGAGGGCTCGGGCACCGTCGAGCCGCATGGTGCCGCCCGCTGTCTCCCTCCGCGCCTCCGCCACCCCGGCCGCCGCCGGATCCCGCGCCGCCGACCCCGTCAAGGTCCCATTTCCCACCCCGATCCTCTCGGCGCTTCACAATCTCCTTTTTGTTGCCAAGTCTTCGTCCTGCTCCGAGTTAACTGCATGCGTAACTATGGGAAAAGTTCCATTATGTTTCAGTTTCGTCAACTTGTCGGCTGTTCTCGTATTGTTTTGCCAACGTGTCTCGTATTAGGGTCTTTTACTTTGCATAGGTACCTTTCCATGGACTATTTCCCCCCTTGGTTGTGATTTCCTTTTAGCCTCAACTTGTACATAATTCTCTGAATTCAGGTGCATGTCAAGTTGTCAACTATTGATGCTTTAGCCTAAAAAAAACTGTATGTTCAACCGATCAGACAACAACGACAACTGTATGTTCAACTTGTTTTATCTGAAAGTTTCCAATATTGAATTGTGGTTCGGCTGGTATTCTGTGTGTAGGCGTCAGTATCATGCATGAGGAGCAAGGTCGGATGCAACTTCCCTTCAATTGGAGCTTCATCATCACAGTGAGTGCCCTTTTTTTCATCCTGCTTCCAATCAACTTGTTTAAAGTTCTTAGAATGCTCTGAGCTAGGCATTACATTGATCACAAAATACGTCATATAAGATTGAATTACCATACAAATTGGCGTTTCATGACAGAAACCTTATCTCTAGTGTTATCACTTATCGGGTTCTTGGTGTTGTGATTTCCCTACCTTAAGTGCAAATGTTGAATGCAGTTGATCCACGTCACATATTGGTTGTAACTCAGTGCATTTTCCAATTTCTTGTGAACTGCAGTGCTAGAAGCATAGAGCCAGTTAGGGCCCACGGCCACACAGAGTCCCACAGCCACCCCTCGTAAGTTGCTCGATTCATCAAACTTTAAAGGAATTTTGGCAGTCTGCAGAGCTTCTTTATATAATTTGAAGGCCTTTTCTCCTCTGTAGAATCTTCCAGCGGGGAGAAGACAAAGGTTGGCATCAATGGTGAGTCCCTTTGTTAAATTGAGAAACCAATGTGATCAAATTCGATGTTGAGCTGAATCCTTATTCACTTTTATCATTCTTCTAGTTGTCTAAATTCAGTCTTCAGATGCTGCTAAAAGAATCAGGTCTTCAGGCCTAATACTATTTTGTTCATGTTGCAGGATTTGGACGAATTGGAAGACTGGTTCTACGAATTACAGCTAGTATAGATGACAATTGAAGTTGTGGCTGTTAATGATCCTTTCATTGATGCTAAGTACATGGTAAGAAGTCAACGCAAATTGGTACTGTGTCCATTGCATGTTTGAAGCATATCTTGCTTTCTAAAATGCAAGTTTGTATTTCTATGTTAAGCTCTGTACCGGAATAATTATTCCAAACCATCCTTAATGCCGCCTGTCCTGTTCTACATTCTTATTTGCCATTTGTTCGTCTGCATTTATAATTCTAGACTTGACTGCAGATAAAAAAAAGTAGACTGTATCTACAATATGAAGTAAATTTGACTGTTGGTTTCCCATTAATTTGCACCTGATATTCATCCTGTTTCAGGCTTATATGTTCAAGTATGATTCCACTCATGGTCCATTTAAAGGTACCATCAAGGTCTTGGATGCAACAACCTTGGAGATTAACGGGAAGCAGATCTCAGTTACAAGCAAAAGGTAAGAACATGAAGGTTTCAGGTTTAACTGAATAGATATTGATTCGTGAACTTTTCTTCTCCTTTATAGATTTGCTAGTAGTTTGGATTGGAATGAAAAGTATTTTCAGTTTTCTTTGATATTCAGTTTTGATAACGGCCAATTCCCAACTTGTCTCACGTGTGACTATCTCTGCATAATGAATATCTGGACATTAACCAGTATATTGCTTTGCCTCATCAGTGTTCTAAATTTCTTATTTTTTTCAAAGGTGATGATCTGCTTTGTATCTGTATAAACAATTTTAGTATGGTAGCATGTTGACCAAGTGTGCTGCACAGGTGCAAACATATATTGAAATATTGTAACCGCAAAATGATATAAGTCTTAGTGTACACTGGATAAGATAATGGCCATACATAAGTTATAAATTTGTAACCCAAGGTTTTTCTATGTCAAATTTGCATGTATTTTTTCTGCCCTTATAATTTGGTTTGGTGGACTTGAACTTATTAATTTCAGAGATCCCTCCGATATTCCTTGGTGTAGCTACGGAGCTGAATATGTTGTTGAATCATCTGGAGTTTTTACAACAATCGAGAAAGCGTCAGCACATTTGAAGGTTTGCCTACTGCCTTCTGAAACCATTCTATGTAACTGCCCCAAGTGCCTGCGCAACCGTGTGTCCATTCCTAGCATATTTCTGTATGTTTTGTTTACTATAATGGGAATGTATATTCTATAATGATGTTTGGTTTTATTTTGGGTTTTTCCTTACCATTTGGATTTTCAAGAAGTCCATAGGCTAGATTTAATTATTAGGATCCAGCAGAGTGAGGAGTGGATGTTTTTTTCCCCATTGGATTTCATATAGCTTTTTTTTCTCTTTTGCATCAGCTACAAAACACTTGCCATCAGACTCTGTTACAGGATGGATTAAGAAAATATGTTATTTACATGCATCAGAATATTGAAATTCCCACTGCTTTATTTATAGGGTGGAGCAAAAAAAGTGGTGATATCTGCTCCCTCAACAGATGCTCCTATGTTTGTGGTTGGAGTAAATGAGAAGAATTACAACCCCAGCATGAGTGTTGTCTCCAATGCAAGTTGTACCACAAACTGCCTTGCTCCTCTTGCGAAGGTTGTTTCCCTATTTCCTTAAATCATCTCTCTTTTTTATCTCTTGGATATACTTGCAATATGCAAGTATCACAGATATTCCTGTAAGTTGTAGTGTTTCATTACCTTTCGATGCTGAATACCTCTCACTGTTGCCAGTGCAGTATCACTTGACATGCTTATATACATATCAATGTTCTGCAGGTTGTCCATGAGGAATTTGGCATTGTTGAGGGACTCATGACAACCGTCCATGCTACTTCAGGTTCCTTTCTGTCCTTTAGGAATTTCATAAAGATTTGTTAAGACTGCTGAGTTGCAAGTTACAATCACCATGACATTTTTTTGGTGTGTGTGTGTTTTCAGCCACCCAAAAGACTGTTGATGGTCCTTCGATGAAAGATTGGAGAGGTGGACGTGGTGCTGGTCAAAACATCATCCCTAACTCTACTGGTGCAGCAAAGGTTACCTCTACTCAAAGGAAAAGGGCAAAACCTTCTTTTGTACAGGCTTCTTATTTTCTAGCTCTTATCTGTGTACCAGGCTGTTGGGAAGGTCCTTCCTGCATTAAATGGAAACTCACTGGCATGGCCTTCCGAGTGCCAACACCAAATGCATCTGTCGTTGACTTGACTTGCCGGATTGAGAAAAGTTCTTCCTATGAAGATGTGAAAGCAGCTATCAAGTATGCAGACCAAACTTATTTTGCTCTTGCACCCTGCGATACTTAATTGCTGCTTACACTCATCCTTTATTTTTGGTGCCTTTGCTAGATTCTTTATAACCAACGTTGGCTGGACTCATGCACTCCATTGTCCATTATAATACCATCATAAATCTTTTTACCCATGTCCTGTTTTACTGTTGTTAAGGATCACTTGTTTTTGTAGCTTGTTGATAAATTATGCCACAAAAGATTTAGCTATGCAATCGGTGACATTAAAGGCGTACACTTCATGATATTGATACATTTAGCTTTTCCAACTGTAGAATTATAGTAGAGTTATAATAGATTGAATGTTTGGTTTGACATAACTATCATTTGAGGACAATGTAGGAGAAGGAATATGATGTCCATGGACAGAGTGTTTTAATATAGTTTATATGAGTGCCCATGATCAGGTAGTTGTAGAGAAGTAGGGCTTATAGCTTTAGCTTGCAGAAATGAAGAAAAAGGGCAAATGTTCCTTAGTTGCTTTGAAGCCGTTAGAATTTTGGCACAAATTAAATCCAAATTAGTTTGTTAAACCAAATGATCGGAGCTCGCCACCAACCAATCTTTGAACCCCCTGCATCTGGTGAAAACTTGTCAGTCCAATGTCATGCTCACCCATTCTATGGTCATTGTTTTCAGGGCAGCATCAGAGGGTGCACTGAAAGGCATTCTAGGCTACACGGATGAGGATGTTATTTCAAATGATTTCGTTGGTGATGCTAGGTGAGTTTTCAGTTCAATTTCGCATACGCCGTTTTGAGCTGCAAGGAAATCAAAATCACTAAACCCCTCACAACACCCCAGGTCGAGCATATTTGACGCCAAGGCTGGTATTGGTCTAAGCTCATCTTTCATGAAGCTTGTGTCTTGGTACGATAACGAGTGGGGCTACAGGTGAGTGTCCACGAAATCTGCTTCCAGCGTTTTAACATGTATTCTACCATTTGTATTCGCCCTAAGGATGTTGTTTCTTTGCACCAGCAACCGGGTCCTGGACTTGATCGGGCACATGGCTCTTGTCAACTCCAAGCACTGAGTCCTCTTGATGACCCAGAACGTCCAGGGTGAGTAGTGTAGGACGAGGAAGGCTGCAATTTTGATGGCCCTTCCCCAAAATGCGGAATAAGGCGTGCGGTGAACGCTTCGAATTGAAGTTGGGCTTGAAGGCTGAAGCCATTGTCATGTGATGAGCATATTGATTTTCTGTTGAACTGTTATATGAGCCACTATATTTGTATAGGGCAGAAAATACCTTGTTCGTCGCATCTTGTCCTCATCTGGAGCACCCTGCACTTGCCACAGTCCGAAACATCAATATCTCGGGAAAGGTATTCCAATCCTGATGATGATGATGAGAGTGATATTTATTCTCCTTTATTCTCCCTCCGCTCTCCGCTAAGGCGACGTCCGCACCGTCGCGTCGCCCTCCTCATCACACCCCATTCCCGCGCCGGCTACCAAGTGGTTTATTAGTGGAGAAGCATCACGTTCACGCCCCCCAGAGATGAACCCGGGAATCACCTCCAAATTTGCCATTTCTCACGACAGCGACTTGCGTTGTTGCTGGCGTCCATGCATTTTTGTTTTGTCTCAAGAGGATTTCGTTAAGAGATATGAAACTTTTTTTAATTACAAGGCAACACATACGCATATACACAATATTCACACTCCCGCAAGTGTGGCATGCCTACAAATAAAGGCATAAAGCCGTTGAAAACGCTAGGTACTAGCATTTGAATCCTGGCGGAGTTGTATTGTGAAAAAAAAATATCTTATCTTTGTTCTTTGATCTTTTGAGGGGCACAGTTATGACAAGTCATTGTGTCTTACTACAATGGACAATTGGTGTAGCTCTGTAGGAAACAAATCATTTTGGGCTTCTAGCTTTGCTAAGGCTGGAGCCCATCAGTGGAGCTAGTTCTACTACAAATGCATCAAGAGCTGCTTTGCGTCCGGTCAATATTTTTTATTTCCGACCACAAATATTTATTATATGATGTTGGTTAGCTCAAAAATGAATTAACCAATAATGCAGAACGCAGGTAGTACAATTATTTGGTTAATTATATTCTTCTTGAGAAATAGTTTCACAGTATGACAACTTTGTCATATTCATTTTTGTGTGCACATTTTATATGAATTGGTTGTTGAAGCAGTGAATTAGTGATGGTTGAAAATGGACACTCTCTCATATGGAGCGAGCTATACACGTATAAAGGAAAAGTCTCTCATGTGGGATGGCAAAGAAGCTACGTGTTACCGGATGAGCAATGATCGATCTCGAGGAAAAACTGTATAGCTTTCGGATTGATCGATCATACAGCCGTCAAGGCTTGCAGGTGACGCTGGCCTCCGACGACGGAGGACTCGGTGGAGAGGCGGCGCCGGCACGTCGGGCAGGAGCAGTGCGAGACGAGCCACCTGTCGATGCACGCGACGTGGAACCGGTGCCCGCACACGGGGAGCTCCCGGATCCTCTCCCCGTCGGCGAACTCCGACAGGCAGATGGCGCACCCCGCCGCTCCGCTCGCCGGCGCCGGCGCGGCGGCGTAGGTGGACACGGGCAGCGCGGCGACGTCCTCGCGCTTGAGCCCGGCGTCGGCGGCGCGGCGGCGTGCGGTGTCGGCGACGGCCCGGCGGGCGCACAGCGCCACGCACTGGAGCATCGAGTTGAGCCCCAGCGCGCAGACCAGCGCACACACCATCGCCGCCAGGATCACCACCACGTCGTAGTCCATGTCCAGCGGTGACGACGGCGACGACGTCGGCGGCGCGCGCGGCGCCTCGGGCACGAGCGCAGCCGTGATGTTGCTGCAGTTACTGGACATGTGGGGCACTGCGAGCGGCACGGGCGTGTGGATACGACGAAAGAAATAGCGAGGCCAAAGCCCAAAGTGGCCAGTGATCAGGCCGGCAGCGAGCCGCTGCAAAATTAAAGAGAGGTGGCGTGGCTACAGTAGGATGGGACGGCAAGGACACAAAGCACTTTCGACCAAGCCATGGAGCCTGGAAGAGCACTAACGAAAGATAGAAAAGCATCAGTGCAATGAACTTGTAGGCAGTACTGCTTGTTAGATGATAAATAAGTTCCAATGTAATCATGGTCGTGTATTTGAGTTAGAGTTGGTTGGAGATATGTAGAGATAAAGTAGAATCTCGAGTATACATGTTGTAAACAGGTTTATCTCTAACCAACCAAACTCCTTGACTTGTACTCCACGCAAGAGGATCTTTCTTGCCTATATTAACACGCAGCCGCCGGCCAGAGAAAGGCAAGGCGTTCCACCAAGTGCTTCTGCACCTCTGAGTTTCTACATGGTAATCAGAGCCTAAACCACCACACAAATCCAATCTAGATCGTCATGGCTTCCTCCTCCTCCGCACCCATCAATCCTCTGGTTGGCATTGCCATCACAGAGAAGCTCTCCAAAGCCAACCACTCCATATGGAAGGCGCAGGTCCTCGCTGCTGTTCGTGGATCTCGACTTGTTGGTCATCTCACGGGCGCCATTGTTGCCCCAGATGAAGAAATCGATGGGGAAGTAGATGGGAAGGAAGTCAAGCTTCCAAATCCGGCGTATGATGAGTGGTACGCTAGGGACCAGCAGGTTCTCAGCTTCATCCTCTCCTCATTGTCCAAGGAGGTGATGATCCAAGTCGCCGCAAAGGAGACTGCGGCGCAGGCTTGGTCTGTAATTGAGACAATGTTCTCATCGCAGACTCGTGCGCGTGTTGTCAATACACGCCTTGCTCTAGCAACTGCCCAAAAGGGCAATCAATCTATTGCAGAGTATGTCGGGAAGATGAAGACTCTCGGCAATGAGATGGCGGCTGCAGGAAGACCGCTTGAAGATGAGGAACTTGTGGAGTACATCCTCACCGGCCTCGATCATGACTTCAATCCAGTTGTTTCTGCTCTTGTTGCAAGGACAGACCCACTCTCTGTAAGTCAAGCCTACGATCAGCTTCTTTCGTTTGAAACACGTATGGAATTGATGCAAGGTGGGAACTCTGGGTCCTCGGTGAACGCTGCAAACCGAGGGCGCGGTCGTGGTCGCGGCAATAGTGGCCGTGGTCGCGGCTATGGACATGGCAACAACGGCGGCTATGGCTTCGGGAACAACAACTTCAACAACAACTCGTCGCGTCAAGGTACTGGACGTGGCGGCAACTCATCTCAGCGTGACACCAACTCCTACCGTGGCAGCAACAACAAGCCACGGTGCCAGGTGTGTTACAAGGTGGGTCATTCAGCTGAGAGGTGTTGGCATCGGTTTGATGAGGAATATGTCCCTGAAGAGAAGCATGTTGCTGCTGCCATGAGTTCGTACAATGTTGACACGAACTGGTACACCGACTCTGGATCTACGGATCACATCACGGCTGATCTAGAAAAGCTCTCTGCTCGTGAAAAATACAATGGTACGGAACAAATCCACACCGCTAGCGGTGCAGGTATGCATATTAGAAATATTGGTCAATCTACTACTCATACCCCTAGCCGCAATTTAAATCTTCATGATGTCTTGCATGTTCCATCTGTAAACAAAAACCTTGTTTCCGTTCATCGCTTAACTTCTGATAATAATGTCTTTCTAGAATTTCACCCTGATTTCTTTTATATAAAGGATCAGGACACGAGGAGCACTCTTCTTAGAGGATCATGTCAACGAGGGCTCTATCCTCTTCCCAGCATGCCTGTCATCAAACAAGCTTTTGGAGTGAGCAAGCCGTCCTTTGAGAGATGGCATAATCGTTTAGGTCATCCTTCGGTTCCCATAGTTGAAAGAGTCATTAAGAGTCATAGTCTTCCCTATTGTGATCCCAATAAAACCTCAGTGTGTGATGCTTGTCAACAAGCTAAGAGTCACCAACTTCCATATCCCATATCAACTAGTGTTTCTAGCTCTCCTTTGGATCTTGTCTTTTCAGATGTATGGGGTCCTGCACCAGATTCTGTTGGGAGATATAAATACTATGTTAGTTTTATTGATGATTTTAGTAAGTTTACCTGGATTTATCTTCTAAAGTTTAAATCTGAGGTTTTTCAAAAATTTCAAGACTTTCAGGCTCTTGTTGAACGACTCTTTGACAGAAAAATTCGTGCTGTTCAAACCGACTGGGGTGGGGAATATGAGAAACTCAATCCTTTCTTTACCAAGATAGGTATATCCCATCTTGTTTCTTGTCCTCACGCACACCAACAAAATGGGCCAGCCGAGCGTAAGCATAGGCACATCGTTGAGACAGGGTTATCTTTGTTAGCCCACGCAAGTATGCCCCTTAAATTTTGGGATGAGGCTTTTTTGGCTGCTACTTTCTTGATTAATCGCACCCCAAGCCGTGTTATTCAATTTGAAACTCCTTTGCAGCGTCTTTTTCATATCTCCCCTGATTATTCATCTCTACGAGTTTTCGGTTGTGCTTGTTGGCCTAATTTAAGACCCTATAATAAGCGCAAGCTTGAACTCCGATCCAAACAATGTGCCTTTTTGGGGTACAGTAATCTTCACAAAGGGTTTAAGTGCCTTGACATATCATCCGGACGGGTTTATATTTCCAGAGATGTTGTATTCGATGAAGAAGTTTTTCCCTTTTCTAAACTCCATCCAAATGCTGGTGCAAGACTTCGTTCTGAAATCCTTCTTCTTCCACCATCTATGCGAAATTCAGTAGCTGGGGATGAATCAGTAATTGACAATAGTTCTAATGATATTTCTCCTAATGAAATCTGTGAAGAAACCAGTGTTTTGCAGCATAAAATGATGAATCCAGCCCCTGGCGCCAGCTCCCAGGAAGATTTGCCGACAGCATCCGCCTCGGGATCGCCCAGGGTGCCAGAACAGGCGCCAGCCGCGGCAGGATCCTCTCCGGGCGTCGCGCACTTCGAGTCTGGCGCCGACACGCGTCCGACGCCACGCGCTCCTCCGACCGGACCTGATTCTTCTCCGCGCCAGTCTCCGCGTGCCACGCAGGAGGCGTCGCCCCGCGGGGGGGACAACGGCCAGACGACCAGCCCGCCGCCGCACGGATCTTCTGTGCCGCATGGATCTCCTGCGCCTGCGATCCCAAATGATGCATCGCCAGGGTCCCCGCCTCCTGCTACTGAACCTGATCCTGCTACTGAACTTGATCGACCCAGGACTCGACTCCAAGGGGGTATTCGAAAGCCTAAGGTATATACTGATGGCACAATTAAATACAGTTGTTTTACTTCTACTGGTGAACCAAGTCATCTAGAAGAAGCTTTAACAAACAAAGATTGGAAAAAGGCAATGGATGTTGAATTTGATGCTTTGCTTAAAAATAAAACCTGGCACCTAGTTCCTCCTCAGAAAGGCAGCAACATTATTGACTGCAAATGGGTTTATAAAGTCAAGAGAAAGTCTGATGGTAGTTTGGACAGATACAAAGCCAGGCTAATTGCAAAAGGCTTCAAACAAAGATATGGTATAGATTATGAAGATGCTTTTAGTCCAGTTGTTAAAATGTCTACCATCAGAATAATTTTATCCTTAGCTGTCTCAAAGGGTTGGAGCTTGAGACAGTTAGATGTTAAGAATGCCTTTTACATGGAGTTCTGGAGGAAGAAGTTTATATGAAACAACCTCCTGGATATGAAGACAAAATAGACCTAATTATGTGTGTAAGTTAGATAAAGCCTTGTATGGCTTAAAACAGGCTCCTCGTGCATGGTATGCTCGTCTCAGTTCCAAGTTAATTGAACTTGGTTTTCATTCTTCAAAGGCTGACACATCCTTGTTTTACTTCAATAAGAAAGGAATTTTGGTATTTGTGCTGATCTATGTTGATGACATCATTGTTGCGAGCTCTACACCTGAAGCTACCTCTGGATTATTGCATAGCTTAAAACAAGATTTTGCATTAAAGGATCTTGGTGAGTTGCATTACTTCTTGGGTATTGAAGTTAACAAGGTTCGTGATGGTATAGTCTTGACTCAAGAAAAGTATGCTTCTGATTTGTTAAAAAAGGTTAATATGACTGAGTGCAAGCCTGTTAATTCTCCCTTGTCAACAAGTGAAAAATTATGTGCTTTTGAAGGCACACCTTTAGGTCCGGCTGATTCTACACAATATAGAAGTGTTGTTGGTGCTCTACAGTATTTAACTCTTACTCGGCCTGATATATCTTTTCCAGTAAATAAAGTTTGTCAATTTCTTCATGCTCCAACCACGACACATTGGGCTGCAGTAAAGAGAATTCTAAGATATTTGAGGCATAATGTTAAAATTGGATTAAAGATCAGTCGGTCTAGATCAATGTTGATTAGTGGATTTTCAGATGCAGACTGGGCAGGGTCTCTTGATGATAGAAGGTCTACAGGAGGCTTTGCTATATTTCTGGGATCTAATCTTGTGTCATGGAGCGCAAGGAAGCAAGCCACTGTATCAAGATCGAGTACAGAATCTGAATACAAGGCTATTGCTGATGCTACTGCTGAGATAATGTGGATACAAACTTTGCTTAAAGAAATTGGTATTCAATGTCCAGTTGCAGCTAAGTTATGGTGTGATAATATGGGAGCAAAATATTTGTCACATAATCCTGTGTTTCATGCTCGTACTAAACACATTGAGGTGGATTATCATTTTGTGAGAGAGCGAGTTATGAACAAGCTCTTGGAAATTGATTTTGTTCCTTCAAGAGATCAAGTGGCAGATGGTTTTACTAAGGCATTGCCTGTACGACAGTTGGAGATGTTTAAGTACAATCTTAACCTCTCACCCGGTTATGATTGAGGTAGGGTGTTAGATGATAAATAAGTTCCAATGTAATCATGGTCGTGTATTTGAGTTAGAGTTGGTTGGAGATATGTAGAGATAAAGTAGAATCTCGAGTATACTATGTTGTAAACAGGTTTATCTCTAACCAACCAAACTCCTTGACTTGTACTCCACGCAAGAGGATCTTTCTTGCCTATATTAACACGCAGCCGCCGGCCAGAGAAAGGCAAGGCGTTCCACCAAGTGCTTCTGCACCTCTGAGTTTCTACACTGCTTAGACAGTTAGACGGCTGACACTAGTAACTGAATTCCTAAATACTGCAACATAAGAAATTCAGCAAGGACTGAACTTATTTTTCCAAATAAAACACAGTACAAGCACACATACACACTCGCACCCCTGCGACATGCTGTACATACAATTTAGTTCATGTGTTTGTGACTGAAACGCATGAGACTACTGATCGTTGTTCAGAAGCAAGGAAGAGAAGAGAAGCCAAGCAACAGAGCAGCTTGCGGGACACGAATATGTTCTTTCATGTTATCCAGAAAGAGGGGAAGGGATTGATAAGGAGATCGACAACGCGGGTGTTCATGCGCGCGCTCGTTCAAACATCCATACAGCCGTGCGTGATAATATGGTTCCTTCAAGTAGAGCACGGAACAAATGCAGGATTGGAACACATCTGGAGATAATGGTGCCTGGCTACAGGAAGAGGATGAAAAGCAGGAAAGCAACATGAACCAAAGTGCTAGGGACCGAAAAGGGCACTGGCTTTACATGCTTAATCAAAGCAACTAGAAAATGCAGTGAAAAGCTCAGTTAAATTCGATGTCGTAATTGATACCCTCAAGACTCAAATGTGACAAAAGAGGACAATATGGTTAGGAAATTGGAGCTTCATACAAAGCTTCATGCAGTACTCATGTATTCAACCTTGGTGAGCCACACACAAGCCACTCTAGGTTAACAAATCTTAGCGGTACTAATCAGACTTTGGAGCCTACTGTTCACCCTATGAGACGGTTAGAGGAAAAGAAAAGATAAATCCTTAAAGATCTCACAAAAATCATAAACAATCAACCATCATTTTGGTAAGCTTTAATCATCATTGATAATGATAAGATAGCAATTGAAACTATTCTGTTTTTTGCACACCTCTAACATTATGAAAATAGTTTAAAGTAAAGTGCTAAGCCATCATTGTTGTTATGAAAGTAATATAAAATAAACCCCTAAATATGTACATATAACAAAGAGAAATAGTATAAAATCACCCTTAATATTCATCTGAATTACCCGCTTATACTGTTATAAAAATAATAATATAAGCAATCCCCTAAAGTGGTATAATAAATTATCCATCTCTGCCCCCCTACTAAAGATAACCTAAAAGAACCCTAAATCCAGTCCAAATTACCTACCTCTATCATTATTAAAAAGATCTCGAAGCACTCCTCTATAATAAATATGCTTGTAAATTACCCACTTATGTTTTTTGTCAATAAGAAGAAATTAACCCAAGATATGCATGCATGATGAGTGCCACCATGCACGCTAATATAAATAAATGCCAAACACATTTACACACTTGGAAGTATGGCACAATAAAGAGAAAAAACTATAAATATGGTTTAAAAACATATAGGATAATTGGTAATTGAAATCTATATGATATTGTGTTAGAATATGAACACATTATAGAGAGCAATGATAACCATTTTGATCAGTGTTGTGGGCCACTTATTTATCTACGAAATGCTGCAAACCATGAAAACCACTCAAAGAAAAGCCCACCTAACCACAACACTCCAGTGTGGCACCATCGAGTGAAATTCCCAAGATTGGAGGTGTTGGAGTACAGCAGACGTGCCTTTTATGTGCAAGTATAAAGGCATTACAACGATGCTAAAGAGTATATGTTAAACTTTTTTTCAATATTTGATATATAATAGACTTTGGCGTATCTAAGTGTGAGTATGCTAGATTCGCTTAGTTCATATTTCAGAGCTAGAAATGGCCACGGCCGCCTGAAAGTAGGATGTACTCTATCCGTCTGAAACTCTAGATGGAACTGTGCTTTTGTCTGAATGCAGGCGCCCTCTTTTATTTCTTTTCTTTCTTTTTAAGCCTGACGAAAGTGACAGGAATGTTTGGCTTAGTCGGTGTTCACTGTTCAGCTACTCCACCCTCCCCGGTCTCCATCCTCCATGGCTCCATCCAAGCATCCAACGGGAAGTAGCAGGTTGTTTCATTGTTTGCATGTACTACCCTTCCTCAAATTCCCTGGACACCACAGAGCGTCCTCAACCTGATGCGCAAGCATGCAACTGGCCGGCCTGGAGTTTTGCTGCTGCATCCAGTGCAAAGTGCAAACACTCCAGAAGTACACGTGTTTCCTTTTGTCAGGGCATGTGCGTGAACCAGAATTTCAGATGGGCCAACAACGTGAAAAATGTCACCGACGGTTTCCCCAGACGTGTCTTCACGGTATCAAACCATATCAGTAAGCAAGACGCAACGAGCTAAAATGTGCTAGGGCCGAGGATGCACGATCCGATAGGAATCGGTTCATATCCTGTACGTGCCGGGATGTCGTTTCAGATTACTTTCGTTCATTCGAAATTCAGAAACAATCAAAGAATGCCTGTCAGTTCAAATGTTCCATGCTTACACTGAAGCGGTTCGTGTTCAACAGAATCAATCTTGCATTCTTACGAAATACAGTACTGAGAAAAGTACAGGTGATCTGGTTGCTGTTAACTACAATAATAGTCCTCCTAACCCTGAATCAGCCGTGCTAATATCACAGAGTTCAGACTCTTCAGACAAACCAAGGCAGAACCAGTGTACAAAGATCTCAGCATGACAACTCTGACCTTGACCTCGCTACGGTCACGGACACGTCACGCCTGCAAGGTGCATGCACCTCCGTTCCCCCGGGGCCCCACCGTGCACCACGACGAGGCGGCACATTTACCCCGGCGAAAACAACATGTGATCAGCGTGGCCACCTGGCCGGCCGACCGGCGGCCGCCAGCCCGCCACGACGGCGATCTTTGCTTCCAAAACCGGGCAACCAAAGCCCAACGCAATCAAGAACACGATGTGTTCGTCGTCGCCATCGAATCGATATCGCAAAACCACACACGCCGGAAAGGTAATATCGGATGAGAACTAATTAATTCCCCTCCATGAGAGTGACCAGGGTACAGAGAGACTAGATTACATCATCATCATAAAAAATAAACAAGATATTTACATCCTCTGCAGCCGGAAAACTTAGCTGCAAGAACTGAATTAAACAAGCTGTGGGGAGAAAACTAAACGCACGCATGCCAAAGAGAAACTTAATCGACTCTGATGACTGAACTTTTTTTTTTTTGGTGTTAATCCTTTGCTTCGCCTTTGCGGCCATGGTCTGATCTCTCTTCGATCCAACATGGATGGGTGCACGCGAGTTGATCAATGATCAGTTACTTATTATTCAGGCGAAGAAGCCATTAGCACCGGCGGACGCCGGCGGCATGTGGTGGGCCGCGGCCTGGATGCTCTGCAGGAGCAACCGGTCCTCCGCCGAGGCGAACAGGTCGGCGGCGCCGGCGCCGCCGTGCTGGAGGCTGCCGCTGCTGTAGCCGCCACCGCCGCCGGTGTACTGCTGCTGCCTGCGGAAGAGCTGGTCCTGGAGCGGCGCCGCCGCCGCCGGGTTAGGGTGCTGCTGCTGGCTCCGGTGGAGCTGGTGATGGTCGAAGGACATGACTCCAGACGACGGCGGGAAGCCGTAGTCGGCGGCGAAGTTGATGAGCGGCGGCGGCCCCCCGAACGCGCCGGCGGGCGGCGCGGGTATGCCCGTGAACTGCTGCACCATGGCGCGGAAGTTGGCCGTGTCCGTGTTCAGCAGCGTCACCGGCGCCCGCCGCGACGCCCGCGACCGCCGCCGCGCCGGCTTCCCGACCCGCGGCCCGTCGACGCCCAGCTGCTGCTGCGCCGCCGCCGCCGCCGCCTTGGTCGGGCTCCCGCCGCCGGACCCGCCCGAGGTCGGCGGGCTCGCCGCTGTGGCGGTCGCCGCCGCGAACACGTCGGGCGAGCCCACTGCAGCGGCGTCGTCGGCGGCAGGCAGGTCGTGGTGGTGGTAGAGCTCGGCCCATTGCGCGAAGCTCGAGCCCGTGTCACTCATCGCCATGGCCGCCGGCCCGTTACAGGGGCAAGCGAGCTACTCGCCTACTCCGTTGTGTCGTGTCGGAAGAGGAGTTGGGCACGGGCGCGAGCCCGGGCATTTATAGCGGCCCGCGGGGAGGGGTCAACCCGGGCGTCGCCATCCGTCGGATCGGCGTGCTCCGCGGTTCGACGGCCCTGATCCGCCGGCACGTCGCGGTCGGGGAAGCCGATGGCGGGGGCTGCCCTCGTGGGAGTTTTCCCACCTTCGCAGAAGCGTCGTCGCTTCGCTGATCCGCCCGCCCGCCCACCAGGTGGCGGCCCACCCGCCAGCGGCACGTGGCGCCGAGAGGTGGGGGGCCCACGATGCCGTTGCTGCGGCCTCGCGTGGCCGCCGCGTCGCCGTCGTTGGCGGGCTAGCTAGCCGGCTGCCTGCCTGCCTGCCCGCCCGCCTGGGCTTGGAGGAGTCGGCGGTCACGTCGCGGCCGCACGGCGATGCGTCTTGATTGCGGATGGGGATTTCGGCTGGCACAGATCGAGAGCACTGACCATTCATTCCATACGGGCCGTCTGCTTCACTGGCGGGCGTGCGTTCGTGCAACAGTGGAGGCCGCTGCCAGGGAAGCTTCGGCGGAAGCTGCGGAGGAAGACGGACGGAGGCGCCGTCGTCGGCGATTCGACGTGGGTACGGTGTTCAGTGGATGCTGGAAGAATAGTCCACGGCGAACGGTGAATTCAGCACATGCTAATTTTGGGGGCCGGAAACAACACACCGGTCGACATGCATGCATGCATGTCTTGTCGCGCTCAGGGATCCATCTCGAAGATCGCGTTTGGATTGCATTATGCCCCGGCGGCCGGCCGGCTTTGTTTCCGGCTCCTCCGTATCTTTTTCTCGGTGCTCCGCTTTTGCTGCCGTGCCCGTGGTGTTCGTTCCCTCTGATGGGTGCGTGTGCGTGCTTCGACTCGTGGCGTTGAATTGAAACGTTCTCATTGAGGACCGGCCGAGCAAGAAGAATGGTAGGAGAGGGCGGTTTTTTGTCGGATGACCTGCATTGGACATGTGTGCAAGCGCAACTTGTGTGCATGCAACAGTACGTGCAGTCGCTCATAGCAGCACCATGAAAATCGAAAGCCCCTGTAAATTTCTTTTTTCTTAAAAAAGAAACACCCTATAAATTTCTTCATGATTTTGTATGACTAGGATCGTTCATACTGAATTTTGGTGTAAAACTGTAACGACCCAAACATGAATACCGTGTTAAGCTTGCATTATGAGCAAAATTGATCTCTCTCGATTCGTACGGTCTCTTTGATTTAGTTCATGATGTTTGGACATTTCTAGATGCTTTAATCTTGAATTATCACGAATGGGTCCCGTTCTATTCCAAACATCTTATTCTTCGTTTAATCTTAGAAATCCAACCAAAATTCTTAGAATCACCTTTAGAATCACCTTCCTAGATATTTTTGTATGGAGTATATGCACGTTTCTATGGATTATCTGCATATTTTTGCGGATTATCCGGACAAATTTATGGATTCTCTATAGCTAATTTTAGATTCTCTGCATATTTTGGATCCACCCACCTAGAGCTATCTAGCTAATTTTAGCTCTGGCTGATCCAAGCTGACACAACTAACTAATGGGTTCCAAAAAAAATCTAGAATTACCACCAGCAACCAACAATCCAAATATCTTGTCGCGCTCAGGGATCCATCTCGAAGATCGTGTTTAGATTGGGGCCCCGGCGGCCGGCCGGCTTTGTTTCCGGCTCCTCCGTATCTTTTTCTCGGTGCTCCGCTTTTGCTGCGCCGTGGCCGTGGTGTGTTCGTTCCCCCCTCTGATGGGTGCGTGCTTTCTGTTGTAAAACAACCGGACTTTTCAAGAAGTAAAGGAGGACTAGAAGTTCTAGTCCTTGTCCGGTTGCTTGTGGGCTCTTACCATAATCTCTAGCCTTAGTTCGGACTATATAATCGGAGGAGCAACCCCATTGTAATACATCGATTTGAGGAATAAAGAGAAGCTCCACCTATATTATCTCTTGTCTACTTTATACTTATTCTTGTGTGCTTGTCGTGAGAGGCGTGAGAGGGAGAAGATCCAACCGTTGACGACGTATTTCACAACACGTTATCAGCACGACCGCTCTTCGTCGACTACGCCGGAGGAGTCGCCATCAAGCTCGACGCCGGCGATCTCACCGTCGCCCTCGCCGACGACTACTTCGACGACGTCGACTACATCAACGTCGCCAGCGAACGGATCTGCACCGACTCGTCATCAAGCAGGCATGTCTACGACCATGCCTAATGCCCTACGCGGTATGTATCTACTGATAACTGCCCTACGCGGCAAGTGGAGTAGATCAAATTGGCATCCTTTAGAAGGTATGAATTACTTAGAACAAATAGTAGATTAGATGGGTTTGTTTCTAATCTACAACCAACCGGCCATGTTGACCGGCTTTGTACCGCCTGTAAGCGGACGTGGCATAGATCGGCATCAAAAGGCTAGAAGCTAGGGATATAGATCGGCCATGAAGGCCATGGACTACAAAGCTTGTACGTAATGTTATCACGGCCATGTATGCGTGTTCTTGTTTTGAACCCATAAAAGAATAACATAGTCACGGCATAATATAATCTGGTAGATACATATCGATTGGCATTGGCAACTAACAAAGATTAAGGCAAGCATATCTGCATTCTATAATATATATATAGGTCACCTGTACGTGATCCTATTTATGTCGTACTTGTACTTAGAAGGATTACGTGGAGCGAGTCAGCTTGCATCTGATGGCAAATAGCAATAATAAAACATTAATCATGTCAATTTGTGTTGATACATGCATGTTAACTTGAAGCTAGCACTGCTTGCACTACTGTTAATTGTGCGATACCGCGACTCCTGATGAGCCACGGTACACCACGTACACATCTAATGTCGGAAGCAGTAGATCCCACTGCGAAAGACACAGCGCCTGAACTGCCGAACACGACCTCGCATAGACAGAAGTATATGCACTCTTGAATCCATATAAAAAAAAATGGGGCAAGAACGAGATAATTCGTATCCATATCTGTTGAAGCAATCAAGATATGATATGGCAAGCGCAAGCCTGTAGGACCGAATCCAATTCATCATGCTCCGCCCGAAGCTGTGTCGCTGCCCCGCCGCCGCCCGAAGCCGTACGTGCAAAATATCCTTGCAAATTGCGCCCGCACGCGTGACGGGTACGTGAAACGCTGGGATTCCTAATCCTAGCCAGTATATATCGCATACCAGGCTCGGAAGGTGCTCGAATCAGCCCGATTCCTGAAGCTGCGGGCCGCGGCGTCCATATGACCGCATCCAAGCACATGCACGTTGAGAGCTTTGCCGAGCCCCGCCTGAAGTCGGCTCCACTCAACAACACACGCACACACGCGCTGCCCGCAGCCGCGCCAACCCGTCCAGTTGCTCTGCACAGCCCGCAGTTGTGCAGACCCACCATCCTGCCTTCAATTGCCTAGCAGTGCCCACTCACGACCGAAAAGGGAAATAGTTTGGATAACCTTAAACTTGTAGTTTAGCGTTGTTTATTTTGTTTATGAAGTATATTTGCTGATTTTATGAAATAATTATTATATTGGTGCATAAATTCAGTAAATAGTGCCTTTAATTATAGAAACATGGTTTTAGGTATATGAGCTCTCTAAATTTTTGAACCCCTTTTGAGCCTCATATTTGAACTTTTTCTAGCATGTTTAATGGCTATATATTTTTTTGAAATTTGAACCATTAATCCCTGACGTGGCTAGAATTTTACCTTTAATCATAGAAAATGTTTTTAGGTTTATGACCTCTCTCAAATCTTGAAGAACCTTAGACATGTTACACCCCTGAGAGTGTCATATTTTTTTTCCTAGCAGTGATAAATGTGGCATAATTTTTGCTAATTCTGGGAAAATAACAAATATATTGAATAGATTAACCAACCTTAATTAATTTTGCACTTGTTTCATGCATTTAAACACATGAAGTGTGCTTGTAGCAATTGCATGAATAATGTAGGAAGTGACATGAAGTCCACTATTTCTAGAAGAAATTTTTATCATTGGTTTAAAGTATAGTAATGTATAATTTCAAGAAGAAATGCTATATAACTTTGAAAGTTATTTTGTCCATGTGAAACAACGTATTTTTCTTCCAACATGGCATTATGATTTTACAATAGCAGTAAATTCGTAAGTTGTATGCCAACTATTTGAGTTTATAAATAACATGAAGTTATACAAAATTTATGTGTTTTCTTGAAGAATCACATTATTTGCCACGTAGGTATTTTTGCAATTCAAGAAGAATACGCATAAACTCAATATAGAAAATATTTTTATGTGATGCATAAATTATAGAATTGGAAGGAAAATAAGATACATTCTTGAAGTGATGTTAGGATCAGGGGGAGATGCATTGGAACAAAGAAGTTTCATACTCACCCTTTAACCATACATAAATAGAATTTTCTACATAAGGTGCATTATTAATTATATTCATGAAGAATTTGGTTATGCTCACGAAGAGAGAACAATTACTTTTTGCTCCATACTAGAAGTTTAGCAAAATTTTAACAATATTTCCCAGAATAGAATGGCAAATTGAATATATTAGTGTTTATAGGTTTTTCTCACCTTATCTTATGCCCACTTGCTTGTAGCAATTTTTACCTGAAGTAATAACTTTAATCTCATGAAATAAATAAAGAATTACATGCTGAATATTGCTTTGAATTGCCTATTTGATAATTATTTGAAACGGATTTTCCACTAAAAGCCTCAAATAACCATGAAGGTTACGGTTATTGTGCATTTCTACCATGAAGGTAGAACGAAAACTGAATTTTTATGAAGCACATTAACTAGTAATGTACATGCTTTTTAATTGAACTCAGAAGATTCAATCTAGTCTAGAAATTGTATATTACTCAATTATGTACTAAAATACATAAACCCTGTAACTTGAAGTTTATTCAACCCAAGCCATATTATTGTACATTGAATAGTACAACTATGTGGATTTCAATCATTCTCTATATATACTAGCAGTATAATTTAATTCTATGGTATATTTGAAATAACTCATAGATGATGCTTGAAGCATAACATCCCTGAAGTGCATCTATGATATGAAAAATGGTAGAAAATAGGGTATTAGAGGGATGGATAAACTTGAAAAATCTAATAGGCATATCCCTAATCTTGTAGTATTGTTGGTTTAGAGCTGCATCCTGTTAGATTGATGGACAAACCAACGCGCAAGTTGGCCTGTAGCTGTGGTCATTATAATGACTAAGTCTGTAGCTCTGCGCATAGCCTTCGTAATCCATATCTACCACTTGTCACTAAGAATGACTAGTTAATAGCTTTTTCACACTAATGTGGGAACCTGCATGTTACTACATTATTTATTAGCCTCTGCATGGGTATTATACTAAAAATCCGCTTTATGTTGGCTAGAAGCCACAATACTGTTGTTTTCTTCTATTAGCTCGCATGCTATACATATACTCAAGCTTCTCCTGTTGAGTAGTAGCTCTCACCGTCGAGATGATCAGCAAGTCATCACAACACACTATCACAATCAGCTTTCATGCTGATTCAGTTTGTGCATTTCATGCAGATGTATAATGTGACTAGTAGTCTTCATATTGTCTCTAATCAAGTAGGTTGAGATCATGGGGAGCAAACCAATTTGAAATCGGGACAATAGTGATTTTATTCAATCAATTAGAAATTGATTAACTCAGTTAGAATGAGTTTGCGAACAAATAAAAGATGGACCTGCTAGTCCATTGTGTGGAAAACTATTTCGTATTTATGGGTTCAAAATCTTAAGGCATATGGGGAATTCTTGAATGAATAAGCAATTAAAAGAAATTTTGTGTAGATTTAATGTTGCAAACAATAAACGTGAAGTTTATTTTCCAAATGATTTAAAGTATATCGTATGAGTATTTGAATCGAAATATTTTAGGCTAAATAAAGAAGTTAGACAATAAAATAGTCTTGTAGACTTTTTAGAACTGCAAATTTGTAGGTATGCTGAACATACCAAATTGCATAATATCCAAATATAGTCTAGCTCACTGCATAACAAATAACCCCTAAATTTTGAAATTAGGTGCGTGAAAATTATTAATTTCACCATATTAGCATACATGGACATTAACTTGAAGTTTAAAAATATGGATCTGAAATTCCATTATTTAAAGCTTATGGGGATATTATTGGAAGTATGCTATTATTTATGAAGATATAATACTGGCATTAGGGGGAGAGAAAAGCCTATATAAATGCCTTGTATTTAATAGAATAATGATCTTCATAAAATATTCTTGAAAGCTTGAAGCACGAATAAAAACACGCACTAAATCATACTCGCATGAAGCTGAGTATAATGCCAGAATATTTAAATGTGAGGAAGCTCATGAAGGGCACCACCTGATGTGGAAACACACTTGAAGTGAAAGTATTCGAAGGGTTTTATCCCAGTGAGAATGTGCACATAATGAATACTCACAAATGGGAAACTCTAGATTAGGAGAAACAACCTGAAGTTATTAACCAAAAGTTAAGTTTACTTGTAGTAAACATAATGCTATGTGTGGTATATCCCGGGTATTTAATAATATACTCACCATGGCAAATGACTTGATCATTAATTTAAAATCTACAGGGACGCCTGTTGGTTTTGGATTAAATGAACTTGTCATACAAATTTTACTGAAACCTCCATAAAACTCCGGAAAGAAGACCATCATGGTCAAATACCTCACAAAGAATGGTCATCATGAAGATGAAAGCCTAACACTACAAAGCGCGCGCACTATTTTGTGTTGGGATAGCAGATATTATTTGACTATATCATAGTCTTATCCTGAAGATATGGGAGAAATAGAATGAATGTCGACAATATTACCTCTATCATTGCAATGTTTCTCTAAACGAGAACAGGGATCCACAAATAAAGTCCATGGCAGAGTCGCATGAAGCGCTCATATCGGGTCAATGAAAAATGCAATTGAGGTTAAATCATTAAGAATATACTTGAACCTGCAAGTTCAAGTTACATAAGTCATTATGGAATAATGATATGGTGAAATGAAATGGTTTATAGGTCTTTCAAAAGACTAACAAACTCCCATTATGTATGAATGAATATTCCGCTGCTTATCTGGCAAATGGAAAGAATAAATTAAATATTATGCAGTTAATTGATGGATTCGGAAAATCCATAGGTGATCCTTGAAGGAATCATCATTCCTCGAAGGAATTAAAATTAAATCTCATACTAAGTATTAAATGTCTAAGGTAGATAATATTTCTGAATGAATATTAAAATAATCCTGGAAGGAAATAAAGTCATAGAATGACTTATTGTAAATAACACTTTTAAAATGGTTCATTGAAGAACTCAAGTTAAAGGATCATGTAAATCACTTCTCTCTTGCATGAGAGGATTTTTCACATAAGAGAAATACTATTCTTGAAGAATTACAAAATCCTTGAAGGATATAGTCAATGAATGAATTATCAGTCATTTCCTGAATGAACACCAATAATCTCGAAGATATAAATTAACTCTATATAGACCCAAATAAATTAAGAATAAAGTGAGAATCATATGGTTCTGAATGTACCATTTAAGCACTTGTACATAGCTATCTAGTATTGATAGTAAGTATTCTCACATACCACAGAAGGTATATTGGTGATTGGTGATTTGAATTATCCCCTCAAATACCAAAGTGAAGACTGATTTATCTAAAGTGGAATAAGCCATCTTTGAAGATCTGCTGAATAGATCATTGGTTATAAACTAGAATCCACTTGGATAGAGTTGCTATCATTTCAAATTTGAATATTGAAGTTTGAAATCAAATATCTAGAAGATATGTGAATTGAAACTTATTAGCCCCATATTCCTCTGAAAGGATAAAGTTTATTTTGTGTTGCACAATTAATAAGTGGTTATTAATGCTTGAAGCATTGCTCTTTATCATAGTTAAGTCTTTGAAAGACTAATTATTGTACTCATACACATTTATGTAGAATGTAACTAAGACATTATTGAACACTAAAGTTTAAAGGATGTCGACATGAGGGGGAGCATATTTTTTATCATGTTGTTACTCAGAAGGAATCAACTAGATGATTAATTTTTGAATTTACCATGAAGGTACTTGATTATTTAAGATCATTAGTGCAAGAATCATGAAATCATGCATTAATCTTGAAGATTCATTACTATTCATGAAGAATAGTAAATATAGAATTGTGTATAACCAGAAGGTTTAATGTTGTACTCTTTTTCCCTTTGTGAGTTTTTACTTGAAGGTTTCTCACGTAAGGTTTTTGATGAGGCAACATGTGCAATACAATTGCGGTTGATATGTACTCTTTTCTCTAAGAACCGTTTTTCCCACTGGGTTTTCGGATGGAGTTTTTAATGAGGCATATGCATTCGCGGTAATCGCCCAAGGGGGAGTGTTGTAAAACAACCGGACTTTCCAAGAAGGAAAGGAGGACTAGAAGTTCTAGTCCTTGTCCGGTTGCTTGTGGGCTCTTACCATAATCTCTAGCCTTAGTTCGGACTATATAATCGGAGGAGCAACCCCATTGTAATACATCGATTTGAGGAATAAAGAGAAGCTCCACCTATATTATCTCTTGTCTACTTTATACTTATTCTTGTGTGCTTGTCGTGAGAGGCGTGAGAGGGAGAAGATCCAACCGTTGACGACGTATTTCACAACACTTTCGACTCGTGGCGTTGAATTGAAACGTTCTCGTTGAGGACCCCCGGCCGAGCAAGAAGAATGGTAGGGCGTTTTTTGTCGGATGGCCTGCATTGGGCATGTGTGCAAGCGCAACTTGTGTGCACTAGAAGATTTATGATCGTTGGCTCAACAATATTTCACAAAAGTTTAAGATCAGTGGCAGACGCAGACGAAAAATTCTTCTTCTGCTTGCTCCATATGTTTCCATCCCATATGGGTTTGCTGCCAGCGTGGTTTAGTTCGCAAAAAAGGTGAAAAATTTTTAGATTGAGTTGCGTGCATAAAGAGAAGAAATGAACTGACATGGTCTTATAGGTGGAAACTTTTTGGATTTCGGGTGGAACCAAACACCGTTGTACCGATGAATCCCGACCTAGTAATCATGTCGTTGTTTGAAATGATAATTATTTGAAGACAATAGGGAGCATATATACTATAAGGATGTGTTTGGATCCACCCACCTAGAGCTATCTAGCTAATTTTAGCTCTGGCTGATCCAAGCTGACACAACTAACTAATGGGTTCCAAAAAAAATCTAGAATTACCACCAGCAACCAACAATCCAAATATCCCGGGCTAATAAAAGGTTCTAGGCATTGGCTACCCCGCAGTCCTACAGTCTACAGATAGGGTCTTGCATCATGCTTGCTCCACTTTCACCTACAAAGGCCCTGTTTAGTTCCCACCCGAAATCTTTTCACCCATCACATCAAAGGAGAATCTTAGATGCATGGAGTATTAAACGTATACGAAAAAGGTGAAAAGTTATATGGATAGCCTGTAAATCGCGAGACGAATCTAATGAGCCTACTTAATCCATGATTTGCAACAGTGATGCTACAGTAACCATCCGCTAATTATGGATTAATTACCCTCTAATTACCATCGTTAGATTCGTCTCGAGATTTCCAACCTATTCATATAACTTTCCACCCTTTTTGTCTATATTTACTACTTCTAAATTGGTAAAATCTAAACCCGAAATCTTTTCATCCAAAATCTTTTCGGCAACTAAACACGGCCAAAACTACATGTATTTGCTTGAAGAAGCACGCCTCCTTGCTTGACCAGCTACAAGTCAAGCTGACATCGACTTGGCAGACGGACGACAGGGGAGCCGCGGCCTCGACGGCGATGACCACCTCGAGTAGATAAACCGAGATTGCCTCCGCATGATTTGCTTTAGAATTTTCTTAGTACGGAATAATCAACGACATTAGCTTAGCTACACAATCATATATACTTAATAAGGATCATCGTATTCGTATGCACGCGCGCAGTGACGCACATCATGTTGACGAAGCTGTGGACGACGAGTTAGCAAGAGGAGGCAGAGGCGTTAGCTCGAAGTGTTGTTTGGTACGATCACAGACTCACTCGATCTGCACCAAAGCTCAAAAGCTATGAACTCTGTTCTGGTTGCTGAACACATTCATCTCGCTTCGCTTTGGTCTGGGGCTTCAGCTAACCACTGCATGCATATATGCCTCCTCTGTCTTGGACGCCTGGCCGTCGTTCCTTGGGAATCGAATTTGATGCACTTCACTGATTCGCTCGGATTAGTAAGCAAGCAGAGCGGCGAAGCTAGCCGCGGCAGCCGTGGAAGTGGGTCCCACGTCTAGAAGCAGAGTGGCGGCAGATCAGTCACCACTCATCAGTGACGTGCGGGCTGACGCTCGGAGATAATATGCATGATGAGTGATGGTGAGTCGTCGGTCAAGCCGTTGACTGTACCATCCATGCATCTTCCTTCGTCTTCTCTCACGTGCTCCGTCCCCAAGGTTTGGCATGGCAATGATGGTGCTGGTGCTGCACATTTTCTAAAATGTTTGTGCGTCGTATATGGATGGATTATGGTGATATAGTGATCTCTAACTTCTGCAGCAATCAGCATCCACGAAGCTTGGTTCGATTACTTGGTATAGTGATCTCTAACTTCTGCAGCAATTGCAGGGAATCCAGTTCAGTTTCGCCTCCCGTTCTGACAAGTATGGAAGCTGCTGCTTCTCCCTCCGAGGCGTACTACGCATGCCTGCGCGAGCGCATGCTTTTGCCATGGATTAATGTGAACCGGTGCTTCGCTCCTAAGCAAATTGCTTTTGAGTTTTGACCGACACAGGTTATTACAGTGACAAAAGAAACGATGTCCCTATCTGAAAACGACCCGTAGGTTTGGTTGGAGAATGGAGATGTTACTCTTTCTTCAGTATTACCACTTCCATAATTTACTTTACTCCAATTATCACACATGGCATATAGATGACTGGTTGGCTCACGGCAGTAAGACGAAGCAAGAAGCTAAGGATAAAGCTCGGATCGGAGTTGAATTGAACAATGGCGTGGACATGGGGGGCCCACCGAGAATTATTTGACCTTTGGGCCCTTGATTGGTGGCGAGGGAGCAGGGGAATTGGTCAACCCATCAGCTCCTCCGGCGGCTTGGCGCCGAAGGCAAAGATCGAAGCCGGTCGCCGTGACAACATCGGCATGGGTAAAGTTGATTACGGATTAGTCTAGAGATTAGAGTAGTAGAGGGTTAAATCAGACATTCCAACGCCAATGTTGACGTTGACCTTTGTACTGCTACTGCTACTCCATTAGCAGAGTGTAGGCTTTTTTTTTACCTTTGATAATTGAGCAGTGTATAGGTTTGAACATCCACTGCGAGTGTGTTGAACCAAAGACTTGTCGTAGAGCACCGAATCCGATGGAGCAGATACTCAAGATCATTCAGATAGGAAAGCACCGAGCAATTCCGGCGAGCGCTGCGCCTTCCATCCGTTTGGCTTTTCATAACATGCATGACACCAGCAGGCAAATGAAGTTGCTAGTATACTTTATATATTATCGGGGCATGCATTATGCATCTACGGAGTATATGATATATATATATGACCATCGTCGCGAAGGTTGACACGACTAGCTAGTCAGTGTTGGACCAATTCAGCCATCCGATCGAACTCGTTCGCGCGCACCGCAGGGGTCGCCGCACGGCACGGGCGCGTTCGCCCAGCTTTTGCGCTAGCTAGCTACTCCATGTGCACTGTGTGTCAAACCACGCACACGTACGTGGTCCGAGCCCGGGCGATAAATCGCCTGGCACAGGCCGGCCGCCGCCTCTACGGCGGCTCGAGCTAGGCGACGGCGACCTCGCGGTACGGCGGTGCCATGAATCATGATCGGAGAGGAGCGTATAGCTAGCTGGCTGCGCAGCCGGGGTGACGTGCCGCCTCTTCCGTTCCGGCTGCTATATATCATATCTCGCTGTCAATGTATTCATGGCGGATAAGGACGGAGGGCGCAAACGTTGCATTCCGCCAGGGCTCGTGTGAGCACCCATAAACGCCGTCGCCGTTGCCGGCTTAGGGTTTTGGGGTTGGGGTTACGGCGGCTCCGGCGGCTTTAGAAAGGGTCGGGAGTGGCCGTCGACCCGGGCGGACGTGGCGGGCGTCGGGCGGAGGGGCCGATGGCGAGGGCCTGAACTTGTCACGGGAAGGACGCACAAAACGTGCTTCTCAATAAAAAGAGAAGAGGGGGAAGAAGTGGACATACAAATTTCTCAGCGACTTTTACCACACCAGATTTTTTTATAAACTAGGCTCAGTTCAGTTCAGCCCATCATGGCATCATCCAGATATCTCGGCAACAAAGTGCAGGTCCACCTTTTCTTTCCTTCGAGAACATCAACGAGGCCCAATATCCCGACAAGGCCCAATCTTCGAGGAGTCTTGCGGTGGAGGCCCAACAGCGCCAGCTTTTAGGCCCCGGTGTGTGTCCCACAGCGCGGTATGGCTCGCCGACTCTGCCGTCTCCCTCGCCTCTTTCCCCTCGTCTCCCCCGCATCCGCCTCCACCTCCGCCGCCCCGAAGCTCCCCCACCTCCCGGTCGCCGCAAACCCTAGCCCCGCGCCTCGGCTCCCCTCCTCCGCCGCGTCGCCGTCTCCCGCGTTCCCCACCCTCTCTCGCCTCTTCTCCTCCTCCGCGGGTATCCCTCCCCGTCCCTCCTTTCGTCTTCTCCCTGCCCCGCGCGCCCCCTTTTCGCGTGTTTCTCGAGGATTGACTGACGGCTGCTTTGGTTGGCTCTTGCAGGCGGGTCAAGCATGGTAGTCGTGGGCTCCGCAGACTCCTTCTCCAGCACCCTCAAAAAGGTCCAAGGTACGTACGCTGCCGATCTCCTCCTCCGCCGTGCCCAAACACTTTTAGATGCTAGTCGAGAAGTCCATGTTTGGTTCTGAATTGGATCCCAGTGGTGGCTGCGTGCTCATATCGTGCCTGTGGATACTGTAGATGAGAAGTTACCGGCGGTGTTCTACTACACGGCAGTGTGGTGCGGACCCTGTAAGTGCTGACTTGCCCTGATGCGTGTGTTGCCAAATAAGGGGCTTAATTGATTGGTTGTCACTTTTTTTTTGTGTGTGTGCTTGTGCTGCATTGCAGGCAGGGCGATCGCACCTTTAATTTCCAAGCTGAGCAGCCAGTATCCGAGTATACCAGTGTATAAAGTAGACATTGACATGGTAAGTGTGCAAATTTAGGCGTTGCTGCTACGAAATTGCCAATTTCCTTTTCTTTTGGCCACGATTACTTGGACCTGATGTCGCTGCATGCTTGCTTTTCATTTATGTTCTTGGTTGCCAACAAATCTCAAATAAGATAAACCGTGTTGACAAACATGAATGAGAAGATATTGCTTTTTACTTTCCTTTTTGTCAGTTCAGCCTTTTCCAGTTTCCAACTGCTTCATAGATTATAGCACACCAATATGTTGATATAAGCAAAGATGGTTAGATGCATGCATTATGCTGTATCGCTCTTTCTGTCTTTCACTTCTGTCAAATAGTAGGAACCCTTCAGATTCCATATTGGCCTTGACCTTCAACTGCTTCAACATTGGGGAATCGTGTTTGATTTAGTTTATGCTGTAGTTTTGGTCAAAATACCTTTTTAAATTTTATGGGTTGAACTTAAGGTTATCTGTTGTTCATCAAATTGGTCTTATCTAGAGAGCAACGAAATATGATTCCAGCCTTTGTCTACCAAGTCACAGTTTTATTTTAACTAATGTTGATTTTTATTTTCATTTTATTAGTTGCACATTTCATATGTCTATATCTATATGCTATTTGCATGTATAGCAGTAATATATGAGGCCTTGAAAATTGATCTGCGATTGTTGTATATGTATCCGTACTTCGTATCAGGATAGTGAAGTGTAAAGTGATTGTTGTTAACGGTGTATCCGTATTTTGTATCAGGCTAGTTAAGTGTAATGTGGTTGTTGTATCTGTGATGGTATTACTTTCGCAAAAAAATGTCGGTAATGTTTTTATTCTTTGCTTGTTTTGCAGGAAGGATTAGTGAACAAACTTGGCGATCTCAAAGTGTTCTCAGTGGTAAATTTAGTTTGTCGAACTATATTAATGGCTTGTTTACAGTTAATAGAATCATAGTGCTAAAAACAAATGTGTCATTTTTTTGCATCATGCACTTTTTGCCAGCATGTTTGTGTACCTTATGAACAACTTTGAGTCTTCAACCTAAATCCGTATTGCAAATATTTGATTCTTGCTGTGCCATTTTTTGCTCTTCCACAGCCTACTTTCCACTTCTACCACAAGGGCCAGAAGACTGGTGAAATTGTGGGAGCAGACGCCAAGAAGCTAGAGGTTGCTATGGAAACTCTCCACAAGTAAGATTTTTTATTCCTGCCATCATTGCTTCTTGAATAATCTCATGCGCAGATAACATCGAAGCAAAATAGACCTGGACAAGCTAAATTGAGTTTTGTATCTGCAAACAATTAAAGCACCTGGCTTTTCTCCAGATCTTAAGATTGTCATCAACAATTGTGTACACTTGTGTCCAGCACTTGGCTGTTTCCCTTTTGTGATGCTCCTGAAAATGTTTCCTTTTTGCGACGCTCCTGAAACTGAAATCATATGTTCTGCAGGCAGCAGTAAAAAATCCGGAGAAGAGCCTCACACCGGTGGGCCCAGTCTCCTCTGTCTGCCTTGCATGAGCTTGTGTCGCACACTTGGCTTGGTATACTCTTATGTTTTAGTGTTATAAGCCAATGTTTAATGTGAAGAATGACGCCTGTGATTGGTGCCAACGTGCTTTTGGACTGATGAGTTTTGGATCTTGAGACCATGCAACTATTTCCAGAACTCTGGGTGTTTCTTATGTTTGCATTGAGAGTGAAATGGAGCGAAAATAAAGCTGTCCTCAATTTGTGCTTCATCGTATGGGCTTTTTCTTCGGTAGTGGTGCGAATTTCCGAGGTTAGCGTTTAGCAGGAGGATGTGTGCCGATGCGCGTGGTGTTTGGTCTGATCGGGCTGAACTTTTGCGAATCGTGCATGGGCTTTTGTCACGCTCGCGTGCCCTGCTCCTGCGATCGTTCATTCATCAGAGCTCGTCGACCAGACGTGTGCGCTCGAGCCTGCACACCCTTGCCCCTGATCACTCCACTCGCTGGAGAAGATCCCCTCGGGGTGGTACCTATCCTTCGCCTTTCGAAACTACACCGCCTTGGGGTACTTGGCAATGGCACCATCGAAGGCCAAGTTCCTGTTGTTCCCCCAGTGCGGCAACCGGCAAGGCGCCGTACTTCCCAGCGCCATCTGCTGCACCCTCCACCCAGCCCCGTCTCACAAATTTTATGGGCCTTGGGCTAGTAAGACATCAAGAGCCCGACAATCTAATATTTTAATAAAACAATTACAGTATATAATAGTATTAATAAGAGATAACTTGTAGCATACATAGTATATATTTAATTCTTCTCGGAAAAGTAACAATGCATCAAAGAAGATAAAAAGGGGCAAAATAATTATGATGGTTATCTCAAATAAATGTATAGTGCTTTAGTGCTTTTTAAAAAGGTGTTTTTGGCATTTCTTGATGCAAAATCTTCAAGAACACTTTCAAGATCATTTGTATCTAAAATATACATACATGGTAGATCGTGCCAGGTATACTGTATTATACATACTTGATAGATTCATGGGCCCTCAGCCTGATGGGCCCCTGGCCATCGCACCGGCTGACCCCCTCTAAGACGGGCCTGCCTCCACCGTGAGCAGCCGCCGGGGCACGTCGACGGCCACCGTCCGGTTGAGCCTGTGGGAGTGGCTAGCTGGTGGGCGGCGACCAGCTCCGCCTCAGTGGTCGGGAACGTGGCCTTCGCGGCGCGGCGGCTGGTGCAATCCGGAAGGAGCCGTATGTGTTGGTCACCGTGCCAGTCCGACGTTCAATGAATGAATGTAGGCTTCACCACGGCGACAGTTCAACACCTGTTTGCACTGACGGCGAAGGCGAATCGCACTGTGCTGTCCTCATCGACGACCTGATGATAAGCATCGTCAGATCACAAGATCGAGAAGGCCATGGCGGGTACTGTACTCTTCTGATGGGTGTTCCGTTCCGTAACCCCGGCTGTTTTTTCCCCTTGTTCTAGTTAAGAGATCACGACAAATCTCGTGCTGTCCTTTCGAGGAAACAAGTCACCGTGTCTATGATGAGATCAGAAGGACGAGAACGAATCAAGCCGCACGAAAAAAAAAAGAGAGGCGAAATTTAGATGGCAAAACGACCGATCGCAAGGCGGCGCTGCAGCAAGCAACCCGGGATGATGGCAATTTTGGATTTTGAAGCACAGTTCGTGGACTGTAATAAAGTGCTTTCATTTTATTTGGATTTGTGAGCGAACACTACTGAAAACTCGTGTGGCTGGCCTGGATGGAATGGAGGTTGCTCGCCGTGGCGGTGAACACAAGGAGCTGGTAATCCCGGCCGGCCGGCCTCCCCGGCGGGCGGCGTGCGGCGTTCACCGACGGCGCCGTGCCGCCGGAGGCGGTAGCCTGCGTGGAGAGCTTCTCGAGCTCCTCCCGTCCGCGGCCGGCGCGGCCCTCTATTTTGTCCTCGTCGCCGTCGGCCTCCTCCTCTTCCTCGAGGTGTGTACTGGTGGCGGAGAGCGCCTTCCACTTCTCCTCGAGTTCGCCGACGTGGTTAGCCTCCTGCACGTCGCCCCGCCGCGTCCAGTTCCTCTCTCCGGCGCCGGCCGTGCCCATGCGCCGGCCAGGGTGGTCGCTGAAAAACTGCAGGGTCCGGTTTAGGGGGTTTTCTATAAATATTCGGATCGCGATTATTAATCGCGATCCGGTTTAGGGGGTTTTATGTAAATATTGTTTGTGTAAATAATCGGATCGCGATTAATAGTCGCGATCCAAATCACAGGGGGGCATCTGCAAATGTTCTGCCGGCCGCCGCCCTGGCTCCTCCCTCCCGCCGCCGACGGCGACGCCTGCCTCCTCGTGGCGGAGCTGACTCATCGCCGCAGTCGACATGTCCCTCATCCAAAACAAGCGCGCCCGCTGACCCAACACGCTTGCTCGTCGGCCCCCAAACGCTCGAATCGCGTGATCGATTTCGTCTGATGGCGCGCGCGGGGAGGATCGGAGGCGCAGCCGCCGGTCGCGTCATGCTGGTGCCACTTCTTCGCCGGGTGCGGGGGACCTGCCCGCCGGCGCCGCCTTGTGTCGATTGGGGGAGCATTGGGTCGACGACGAGGTGTTCAGGAATCAGGAGGAGGTTGCTCTGGCTGGGTACGGCTTTGCTCTAAGAACGAATAGCGTTCTATGCACCGCTATTTCGAGTTTTGTGGCGGTTTCCAGTAAGATTTTACACTTCTGTTCTGTTGTAACAGCGCGGTGGAAGAAGGCTCGACGGCGACTATGATCTATCCCTACCCAGGAGTAAATTGATTGGATGGTTGGTGTTTCTGAGTTTTTACTGAAACCTGAACTTTACAGCATCTGGGAGCTCTTTAGATAACTACTATCTGGCTTTAGACTGCAGTTCTACTGCAACATACAGCAGAGATTTTGGACAATAGGCACTTACTGCTGCCTGTTTCTAGTTTACTGTAAGAGTAGTAGGAGCTTCAGTGTCTGAAGTGTATTTCAATTTTTTGTTTTCCATTTTGCAGACTTAAACTGTGAGGATGAGATGCAGCAAACTTGTCGGATGATTTCCTGGCTGAACTATCAGGCAACATTTTTGCTTGAGTAAATTTCTATAATCTGCATGCAACTAGTATCACCTGTAGAGAAGTATTCCTAATGTTGAATTTGCTTCTGTAGAGAGAAGCTTTCTTCTCGTTTGCTACATTTCTCACCAAGCAGTAGACTTCATTTGGGTAAGTTACAGTAATCCTAGTAGTGTATTCTGTTTGTTCAGACCCCCTTTATCACCCAACTGCACAGTGCATTGTAAATTGATGATGAACTGCATAAATTCAATGTCAAGTTACCTCATGCCTGCATTAGTGCATAGTGCTGTGAAAGACATCACTGTCAGTGTCAACATATCTACAACCCATATTCAGTTGCCTTATTGCCTACATCACGTTACACTGCGCTATCATGTTAACCTCTCAGTACATGTTTCAAGCATGCAGGGTGAGATGTTAGAAATGCACTAGAACATGTGCTTGTGGTTGTATGAAATACTCAACAAGTGACAAGGTCATTGCACTTTTAGTATGAAGTGCTGCAATACCGAAGTGTGTACCGATTCATCAAGCTAAAAACGATCTGGCTTTAGGCAGCAGTTCTACTGAAAAATACAGCAGAAATTTTGGAAAAATAGGCACTCTTATTGCTGCCTGATTCCAGTTTACTGTAAGAGTAGGAGATTCAGTTGTGTGAATTGTAGTTTCATTTTTTAACCATTTTGCGGACTTCAACTGTAAAGATGAGGTGCTGCAAGCTTGTCAGATATGAGTTCCGGTTGAACTATCAGACAACATTTTCGCCAGAGAAAATTTCCATAATATTCATTCAACTTGTATCACCTGTACAGATGTTCCTAATGTTGAATTTGCTTCTGCAGAGAGAAGCTTGCTTCTCGTTTGATACAGTTTCTCACCAAGCAGTAGACTTCGTTTTGGGTAAGTTACAAAAATAGTCCAAGTTATGCATTATGTTTGTTCATTACTTTATCAATCACCCAAGTGTATAGTGCTCTGCATCTCAGGTTAGTGCAATATTAGTTCTTAATTGTAAATTGATGATGAACTGCATAAGCTCAATGTCAAATTACCTAATGCCTTGCTTGGTACTGTGAAAGAAATTACTGTAAATATCAACATACCTACAACCCATATTTTGTCTATGATACATGGCTGTTCTGATCTTAGTTTTTTTTTCCTATCCTCTCACGCGTACGCAACTCTGCTATACATGATAGATCGCCCAAGCAGCCACGAACAGCTATGGTGATTCGCATTCTACTGTCCTCATCAATGAGCTGATGATAAGCATCAGATCACATGATGTAGATAGTGTGAGACGTACGAGAGAAATGAGCAGGCATGGTGCAGCAGTAGGCCTTGGAACAACGGGGTTGTACACCTTGAAGCGTCACCTACTCTTGCTTAATTAAATCAGAAGAGGAAACGCTGTTGTAGTTGCGTGCGCTGTCCCTGATGAGTGGTGAGATTGGAAAGACGAGATCGAATGAAGCAAAAAAGAAAAAAAAAAGAAAAAAAAAAGAAGGCCAACAATTTTGGATGGCACGTCGTCAGTCGATTGCTAGGCGCTGAAACAACTCGGAATGGGATTTTGGTTTTCAAAGCACGGTCGTGGTCTGTAATAGTTCTTTTTTTTTAATCGAATTAGTCACCGGATACTGAAAAGTACTGTGGTAAATAATTTGGAGCGGCCGGTGGCTGCCCTGGATGGAGGTTGCCGCCGGGCTGCAGCTCTGCTCGGCCACCTCTGCATGACGAAGAGTTCTCAATGAATCCATGATCTTGGTGGCCAGGCCGCCGCGCGCGATCTCCACTTGACCATCACCACGGCAGCGTTTCTGAGAGCATCGCCTCGGGAATCGTCTCCGCGCTGGCCGCTCGCCGTGCCGGTGAACAAGGAATAATCCCGGCCAGCCTCCCCCGGCGGCGCTGTGTGCAGCGTTAACGGTCCCGTACACGTGTCCCCGCACGTGGTTGCAGACGCGGCCGGAGAGCGCTAGCTTCTCGAGCTCCTCCCGTTCGCCGGCGACGCGCCACACTCTCCTCGAGTTCGCTGAGGTGGCTGGCTTCCTCTACGTCGCCCCGCCGGCGTCCACTTCCTCTCACCGGCGACCGCCGCGCCCATGCGCCGGGCAGGGTGGCCGCTGCAAATATGCGGTTCCATTGTAGGGGGTTTTATAAAAATAATCGGATCGCGATTATTAATCGCGATCCAGTATAGAGGGTATATGTAAATAGGGGGTTATGTGTAAATATTCGGATCGCGATTAATAGTCGCGATCCGAATCAGGGGGTCACATGTAAATGTTGCACCCACCTCGCCGCCGAGATCGCCGTGGCTGCCGCCGCCTCCTCGTCGCTGAGCGTCTCGTTGCCGCAGCCGCACTCCCCGCGTTCCTCATCCACTACAACCGCCTCCCCTATCAAACCCGCCTCTCCACCACTGGAAGCGGAAGGTCCCAGTGCTCCCATCCGCGCCCCCACCCAAAGACCGAGCTCCGCCTCTCATCCGCCGTACGCGCCCGCTGACCCGCCGCGTTTGCTCGGCCCTTAAATGCCCGAATCACCTGATCGATTTTCTATGCGCTGTACGATCTGATGCCACTTCTTCGGCGGGTGCCGGGACCTGCCGCCGGCGCCGTCTGGTGGCGATTGGGAGCACTGGGTCGACGATGTGTTCTGGTGGAGGTTCATCAGGCCGGGTACGTACGGTTTGCTTTCCCTCTTAAAACGAACGGGGTTTTATGTTCTGATGTTTCGAATTTTATGGCTGTTTCTTGTGGGATTTTACAGCTCTGCTCTGTTGTAATTGTAACAGTGCGGTGGAAGGAGAAGCTACGTACAGCGAGTGGATCGATTCCTTCCCCAGGCGTAACTTGATTGGTCATCGCTGTCTCTGAGATTTTTCTCAAACATGAACTTTACAACACTTTGGAGCTCTAGATAACTACCTGGCTTTTTTTTTTTTTTTTTTTTTGCGAAAGATAACTACCTGGCTTTTGACTTGCACGTCTACTGCAAATATACAGAAGATTTTTTTTTCGGAGAATAGGCTCTTTTACTACTTCAGATTCAGTTTACCATATAGGAATAGGAGTAGGACATTCAGTTGTTGTCTGAAGTGCAGTTTCAATTTTCCCGTTTTGCAGATTCTCAAAATATATTGCTGACCCATTTGATGATACTTTCCCTGACATGCATGGCAATATATTCATTCATCATGGAAAGCTATTGTACCTAGCTTCACTTCATGATTGCCCAGTATATCCATTTCAACTATCAGTTAGAACAAACGGCTGACTTCATTACTGCTGAACTATGGATGAAAAACTAAGCAGTAGGGGCTTTATTTGCTGATGCATAATGTCAGACTGTAAATAATCTGCTAATGTGTTGTGGTTTCTGTTAAGATACAATTGATTATCTGCATAGTAATGTTTTCTTTTCTTTTCTTTTTAGTTTTCGTGAACAATATTTACCTGAAACAAGCTAGATAGTGATATCTCCAGTAGCACATTTTGGAATGCATTGGTCAAGAATTATTATTCAGCCTGTATGCTTGAACCCATTTGGTTTATCTAAACTCTGAAGTCTGGACTACTGTATCTTTTATGATCACAAGTTTTATCACTCTTGAAGAAATTTTCTATTTTAACGTGCGATGAGTAATTGTTCATATTGATTGGAATGCTTTCTGCAGGCCGAAGGAATTCTTTTTTTGCTAATTTGTTATAGTTGGATTCTTTTTCCGTATCACTGCATAATGTGCATGCTCATTCTGCTTTCTGAATGAATTCTTTTTCGTGGTGTTCTAGTCACAAAATTTGTTTTATTAAACATGAAAGACAAAGGTAGATGTGCCAGTACCAATAGAGCTCCAAGATTTCTTTATGTTGCAAGAGCATAGAATGGGTCAGTTATATTCTAAATGTATACAGGGATTTGCAAGCCCTGGAAAACATAATGGTCTGTATGTGGCGTACATTGAACAAGTGACTGGAAGGTTGGCAAGGGAGGTGGCTCATGCTGCGCATCAGGGGAAGCTAGACCTAGAAGTCTTCTCCAAACTCTTGTGATGAGAACATGCAGCCTGTCTTTCCAAGGTAGTTCGTACATGCCTCTTGGATGGAATTTTAGACGATCATGACCTTACTTGAAAAATAATGAAACTATCGAAGAAACAGAATAACCAGCAAATTGTTGATCCAAGGTCCATTTGGTAATACATGTTGGCAGCACGTCCACATATTTCAACAAGCATTGTATTTGGAGCTTCAAATGGGATCTGGTGACTGCCCAGGGCGTTTCGGTCATGGTATATCACCAGATGGACTTTGCCTCAACAACTTTTATGGTTATTCTGTTTACAATGCTTCGATAGTTTCATCATTTTTCAAATAAGGTCATAGTCGTCTAAATTTCTCATATTCATGTAGTCTGCAATTCCTGAACATGTTTTTGGTATGGAGTACATGCTTGGACCAAGGTTGGCTATGATCAGGCCAATCATTGGTTTTCATGCATGCAATGTCGTCTGAAGAAAGACCCTTGCTTTACATGATTTCTCTGAATTGTGTCTTGCATTGATCAGATGTGTTGTTTGATGGTGTCTAGCCTTCTTTGCTCCCTTTGGTAAATCTTCTGCTGAGTACACTATACTGGAGTAAAGCAGGATTGTTTAACTCTAATAAATTTGATAGGCATTCAATAGTATCATATTGATTTGTGTTCCTTCTATATTGTTCAATGGTTTGAAGGATCAGTTTACTGTCACGTGCACAATTCTGTGAGCAGCACCTGTTTAGGAAATGAAGAGTTCATTGCCCATCCAATAATCATTCAGTTTCTCAAAATATCTCAATTATATCAGAATGATTGCTTCTGGCTGATCCGTTTGATGATAATTTCCCTGACATGCATGGCAATATATTCATTCATCATGTAAGTTGTTCTACTATTGGTCCTAATTTGGATTACATAGAAGGGTGTTGACTTCAAAAGGCCAATGTTGTTGCCCATTGTACCTATCTTGACTTCATGAATTCCCAGTATATCCATTTTGACTTCATGATTGCCCAGTGTATCCATTTCAACTATCAGTTAAGAATAAATAGTTGATTTCATTAGTTCATTACTTTACTGCTGAGCCATGGATGAAAAAAACGCAGTAGGGGTTTATTTGCTGATGCATATTTTTGGTTGCTTGGTAGAATGTCAGACTATAAATAGTCTGCTGCTGTAGTTTCTGCTAAGATACAATCAGTTATTTGTATACTATTCTTTTCTTTTTAAATTTTCGCCATCGGTAGTCACCAAAACAAGCTAGATTGTGATATCTCCAATTGCACATTTTGGAATTTATTGGTCCAAATTATGATTCAGCCCGTATGCTCGACCCATTTGACTCATCTGAACTCAGAAGTCTGAACTGCCATATCTTTTGTGATCACAAGTTTCATCTTTCTTGAAGAAATTTTCTATTGATATCCAATGAGTAATTGTTTATGTTGATTAGAACGTTTGCTTTACGCCAAAGGAATTCTTTTTTTTTTTTTGTTATAGTTGGATTCTTTCTGTATTACTTTGTAGTATGTGTTCATGCTCATTCTGTCTCTGATGGATTCAATTAATCGAATTCCTCATATCTGATTACATGGAAGATTGGCTATGTTACGAGCATCTTGACAATAGTTAATGCTTTCTTGCCTTGTATTAATTCAGGATGGCTGCAGTGAAACATAAGCTTTATCTGAAGTGAGGAAATCGTGCCATGTCCTCTTTATTTTTGAGTTTATCGAACCCGTCTTTGTCATTATGCTTATGAACAGCTAAACTGTGGATTATAGTTTAGTTGGCAGCTACAATTTAGATTTCATGCATTAATTCGTTGTGTCATATATACTCCGTAGTCACAAAATTTGTTTTATTGAGCACGGAAGACAAAGGTAGATGGTGCCGGTGCCAATAGAGCTCCACAATTTTTGTTATGTTTGCAAGAGCGTAGAATGGGTCGGATATATTTTCTAGATGTAGAGGGATTTGCATGTCCTGGGAAGCATGAATGGTCTATATGTGCCGTATATCAAATTAGTGATTGGAAGGTTGGCAAGGAGGTGAGTCCTCTCCAAACTCGTCATGAGAAGGTGCCACCTCTGTATTTCCAGGGTATTTTCCTACATGCCGTTCCCCTGTACATTTCTGATTTTGCATTTTTCGATACTGCCTAACAGCACGACGCGTTCCATGGCGTACACGTCGCGGCTGGTGTAGCCAGGAGCCCCAGGGCTGGCTGTTGCAGTGTGATTCTGGGTGAACCGTATGGTTATTGGCACTGATCCGTGTCATCACGTTGCCCTTTGCCCATATCAAATTATCATCAATAGGCACGTGCCGGCCAAATTTTTCCTTGTTTCGTTTCATAAAAAAAAGTGCCCTGTCTGTTACATGTTCGTGCATGCAAAACACAGGGCTTGCACAGTGGCTGTTATGTCCACAAAATCTTTGTTCTAAGCTCAAAGCCTAGTCTAAGGCTCCTAGGAGTGCTAGGTAATAGCCCTTCATTCTCGGCACGCCTCTTTGAATTTTCGTCGACCCTGGGCCCTGGGAGCGTACGTGATCGTGATCAACCTCGCGATCTTGAGTTTGACAAGGGGTACGTGAACGTGAAGTACGAGGCGTGGGTACTGTGCATATGGTCCCAACTCGTTCCTGCTTGCACCCGATCGAGCCACACACAAATAAATGCCTAAACAAAACCTGCGGCAAATCTCTCGCCGTACTTTCAGGAGAAATTAAAAGAAAATCGTTGTCACTGCCTTTTCTTCTTTTAAGCTGATGCATTGTAGTATGCCTCAACCAGCTGACCGAGCTGAACTCTGTGCCTGAATCCATGTATCTGGATGACTGAATAATCAACCATGCATGCAAATGAAAATCAGTGACAGTGTGACTCAGCCTCAGGCCTCAGCTCTCTCTCTCTCTCTCTCTCTCTCTCTCTCTCTCTCCCTCTCTCTCTCTCTCCCTCTCCCTCTCCCTCCCTCCCTCTCCCTCTCTCTCTCTCTCTCTCTCTCTCTCCCTCCCTCCCTCCCTCCCTCCCTCCCTCCCTCTCAGCCTCAGCTCACTTTGCTCCGCCTATCCACACAAGTCGGAGCAATGGGATCGGAGATTGCAGGGAAGGGGAGTTTCCTTTTTGACCAGCGGCGGGCACTGCTGCAGGCCACATGCGCGCCCGAGACGGACGTCAGTAGGGAGGAGGCGCTAGCCCGCTAGGCGTGCCAAAAGCGGGCGTCGTGCCAAGCAAGCAGCCATAACGCCGGCCGGCCCCCGCGTCGTGTCGCGTCGCGTTCGCATGCGCATGCGCCGCTGCTCTTATATCTGGCCATGCAATGGCCGTCGCCGTCGCCATGTACCATGTACGTACCCATCTCTCCTTGTTGCATATATCTGCAACGGCCAGCTGCTTAGCTTTCGTGTATCGTGTGTTCTCTGTCAGGTGTTTCGCCTATTGATTGCCGATGGTGCTTTGCATTGCACGGGCTGGCGAGTGTTGCATTGGCAATTCCAATTTGGCATGGAACTAGCTCATCACCGGCCGGGCATGGACGTACTGGTGTTTGACCAGTTTGATCAGTAAGGCCTGCTACATGAAAGGGGTCCCAATTTTACAAAAAAGTTATCCACCTAGACAACTGTGTCAATTCATTTCTATCTCTATCATTTTTCTATATTTTTTTATATTTTTTTCTCGATCTAAACATATCGAGCCGAGAGTCGCAGTCGCACGGCCTAATCATTGGAAGGGAGGGTGTTTCCGGATCCAACACCGTTGCTGCTGTGACTGTGAATTGAACTGATGGGTGGGCGTTGGCCAAGTCGTTTCCGGCCGCTCCGGCCCGGCCCGCCCTCGGGGGCAATCATACGAGAGGTGACCGTAGCGAAGCCAAGTACAGCCTCCGTTTTGCACGCACAGCGGCACAGGACTCGTACCACGCCCCCTACCATAGCAAGCACGCCATGCAAGACGAGCGGGGAGTGATTATTTGCTGCATGCATGTATCTTGTCCTGGGACCTGGGGTCACTCGGCCTCTCGCTAGTCTCATCGCCTCGCTCAGGATTGGTCGATTGGACCGGAGGCTGGCAGGGTGAGATGCATTTGGGCCCAGTTTAATTTGATCTGGGAGCTTGCATGCGTTTGGACTACGAGTATCATCCTTAAATTGGATTGGGTACCGTTGTGGTCAGGGTGAAGGTGGGTTTCTGAACATCCCTCTGGAGCAACGCAAAGTAGTACGGACGCTGACCCGGTTCAACGTCGTCTCTAGTAATTACGGAGTATACTCACTGGAAGCCTGCTTGTCCTCATGTGGTGTCCTCTGCGCAGCACCACCAGAGGTCCGGAAGTCTGAAGAAAGCTAAGCACGCGGGTACGGCAGAAGGAACGTACGGTTCCAGTGCTTCCATGGATCGAGGACGAGCGGCGAGAGTTGGTGGTACTCTACGTAGGGCGTACGAGGCTAGCTAGTGCGTGCATGCCGCGAAAAGGAGGCCTAGTTCTGGTCGGACTCTTGTAACCTGGGCTCCTCATAAATATGAGAGGAGGACCGCTGATTGTAACCATGACGACATAGCGACAGGTTCGCAGGGGGAGGCGGCGTATTGCCGGGACCCCGGAGCGGCCAGTGTTGCGGTATTGGGGAGGAACGCCGTAGTCATGCCCCGGGGATGTAGGCTTCGGCTGAACCTCGTTAACAAACGTCGTGTCTCCGGTGTCGTCTTTGATCTCGCATACATCGTCTCAATAGATCAATCGTTGCTTCCGCGCGCTCATAACTCTAACAAGTGGTATCAGAGCTATGGTTAGATTGGATCTAGAGATGGTATGGAGATCACCGTGGAGGTGCGAGGATCATGCTTGACGGGTGCCGCAGAATTGCTCGATGCGGCGCAAGGTGGAGCATGGCGGCGATCGGCGATTCGATCGGTGGTGTCGGACACTCCGAGCGGGAGGCTTGGACCGTTCGACGGGCTGCGATTGGTGAGGATCGGCCAGGCGTGGTGATCGGACCAACACAGTGGCCGTTGAAGACGACGCGATCAGGGCGGCGGCTTCGGCTCGGGATCAGACCGGCGGCGACCAGAAGCAGGTGATGGCCGGATAGATTGGAGCGTGAAAGCATCACGGCAGGGTGATGTGACCGATGTTGTATGGTGGCAGCATTGTGACACGGCGAGCAGATTGTGTCAGCGATATGGCGGTCGCCGTACGGCACGCTCTTGCACGGATGGTGTATGAGGACGCCGCTGTTGTGGCAGGACCGGTGTGTGCACGCGGTGGAGCTTCAGCAGGGTGTAGACGAAGACGTCGCGGGTGGTGAGATGAGTGCACGGGCTCGTTGTTGAGGACGAGGTGCAGCGTGGGCATGGCGAAGGCATGGTGCGGCAGCAGTCCTGATGGCATACGTGACGGTGTGGAGGATGATGCCAAGGCACGCGGATTTTTTAGGCGAGAAACATGGCAAATCGAGGAAAAATTAGTTTGACTCGGATTCGGTGCCAGCTTGTCAAAAGAGAATCAAAAGCGTGTCATGGTGAAGGCTTCCATACGTGAGTAGCCAGGAGAGAGGCGGCTGGAGGCACGGTGGCCTGAGAGCACAAAGTGATGCCACGAGTGCAGCTGCAAGTAGTACAACTCGAATACTACTCCAAGGCAGAGTTGTATTTCCTATCTTTATTTTGTACTCGAAGTGCAAGCAGAATAAAATAGGGAAGGGACATGCACAAGTTGTGATTGGACTCGCGGTACATGTTCGGTGCTATAGGAGTTAGTGCAGGAGTTAAACTTGGTGCAGCAGCAGCTCAAGTTGGCTTATAGGAGTCGGACACGGGCTCCTCACCTTGATGGGATCGCACGCAAGCCACGCGGTCGCGTGTGCGACTCGGAACCAGAGACTAGAGGCGGCGTAGGAACGTGCACATAAAAGCAGAGGTGCAGGACCTGGAGGCACATCGACTACTCAAGGTAATCCACGGGCAGAAACACAAGCAAGGGCGGCTCAGCGCACGAGGCGTGTTTCAGCTGAGGGATTGCGTCGGAGATCGGTCGACGGAGGCGTCGGTGGACTGCGGAGAGAGCTTTGAGGTGTGCTGGTGATCGACGGAAGCTGGTGGATCACGCGGTGCTAGCGACGACAAAGGGTCGGTTAATCCGCGTGTCGGCGGGATGTCGACGGCAGGCAGACTTGAGGTTGTGAAGTTCGATGGCTCTGGTAACTTTGGATTATGGCATATAAGGGTCAAGGATATGTTGATTCAACAGGGAATCTTGATCGGCCTGCAGGAGAAGAAGCCAGAGAAGATGGGTGATGCAGACTGGGAGGAGAAGCAGACGCTAGCAGCTGCAACCATACGGCTGTGTCTGTCTGACCAGGTTATGCACCATGTCATTGGACTAGGGACGCCGAAGCAAATCTGGGACAAGCTGGAAACTCAATTCATGTCAAAGACTATGACGACCTAGTTGTATCTGAAGCAAAAATTGTATGGGCTGAGGATGCAAGAAGGGTCAGATCTTGCAGAGCACATTAATGTTTTCAGTCAGATGGTCAACTGGGAGTGACGGTTGATGATGAAGACAAGGCAATTATTCTTCTGTGTTCACTTCCATCATCTTATGAGCATGTGGTCACGACTTTGACGTACGGCAATGAAAGCATCAATACTGAGGATGTTACTGCAGCGTTATTAGCTCGAGAACAAAGGAGAAAGATCAATGCAGTGGATGTGACTCAAGGTGATGCATTGCTGGTCAAAGGTGAGCATAGCAGGGAGAAGGTGGAAAAGAAAAAGAAGAAGAAAGTGCGGTGCTATGGCTGCATGGAGTTAGGACATGTGAGGAGAGATTGTCCAGAAAGGAATAAGAAGACAAGTGCTAATGTTGCAACTTCTAAGAGTGACTCGGATAGCGATGGTGATATTCTCTCGATATCAGACAGCGTGCAGTCAACTGAAGCGTGGATGTTGGACTCGGCAAGCTCTTTTCATGTAACACATAAGAAGGAGTGGTTCACTTCGTACAAGTCTGGTGATTTTGGCTTAGCTTGTTTAGGCGATAACACGGGTTACCATGCTATTGGAATCGGCGATGTCAAGATCAAGATGGAAGGCGGAGTTGAGCGGGTGCTTCAAGGTGTTAAACATGTGCCAGAGTTGCGAAGGAATCTAATTTCGCTTGGAGCTCTACATGACGATGGTATGTTATTCCGGGCTGAGCCGGATGGGAAAACCATGAAGATCATGAAGGGAGACAAGACTGTGATGATAGGAGAGAGGACGACATCACATTTCTACAAGCTGCAAGGGTACACAGTTGCAGGTGGAGTCATGGAAGATGGAGATGCAAGGATAGCAGTGTCATCTGAAGGCGGTAGGTCTGAGGCCAGGTCAGACTCGTCGGGTGGCTCGTCTTGAGCTGCAAATTCAACAACCCAAGTACGGTGTACACGGAGGTTCGCGTATGACAGCTTCAAGGTGGTGAATATTCGCCAAGGTGGAGTTTGTTGGAATTGTGTCGAATATTGTGTACTAGCTTGGTTACGTTTGGACTTGGAGTTGTATTAGCGGTAGGGTAGAGTTTGTGTCGGACTCTTGTAACCCGGGCTCCTCATAAATATGAGAGGAGGACCGCTGATTGTAACCATGACGACGTAGCGACAGGTTCGCAGGGGGAGGCGGCGTATTGCCGGGACCCCGGAGCGGCCAGTGTTGCGGTATTGGGGAGGAGCGCCGTAGTCATGCTCCGGGGATGTAGGCTTCGGCTGAACCTCGTTAACAAACGTCGTGTCTCCGGTGTCGTCTTTGATCTCGCATACATCGTCTCAATAGATCAATCGTTGCTTCCGCGCGCTCATAACTCTAACAGGACGCACAGTTGGAAAGAAAAACAAAGTGCTCTCTGAGCCTTTGAGACTAGCGGCCGATCGACCGGCGGCGCCCGGTCGACCTCGTCTCGTCTCGGTGGAGAATTTGCATTGCCGAGCATGCAATTCGCACGGGACGACGGGGTCGTTGCTGGGAGCCTGGGACGCTGCCGCTGCGATGGGACTCCCGCGCGGCCACGTACCGGTAGTACGGAAAAGGGAGCCGGGATCGCGCGCGGAAAATGACGTGCGAACGGGGGGCCGTCCCGTACTCCCTCCCGTTCCCGTCCACCCCCCCCCCCCCCCCCCCCCCCCCCCCCCCCCCCGAGCGTGTGTGCGCGTGTGTGTCCCGCTCGCTTTGACCAACCGCGCCCAGATGTCCTGCCCCCGCTCCGCTCGCCACTCCCCACGGCCGGATCACTTCCGCTACCCCATAACTCACCTCGCTACTACCCCAGCCCCGTCCGTCCTCTATATATAGCGACCTGCTAGTGCTAGCTAGTACCCCGGCCGGCCGTGCCCGTGTACTACACACACTCCGTCCGTGCACAGAGAGAGAGAGGGAGGGAGGGAGGGAGAGCGAGCTCGCCGGGAGAATTCGCGAGGGGATCGTCGAATTGCTGAGCTTGGGAGCAAAGCGAGGAGATCGATGGGGATGAGGCCTGGCTGGGTGGGCGGCCTGGTGGAGGAGAGCTTCTTCGTGGGGTGCGCGGCGCACGAGAACCGCAAGAAGAACGAGAAGAACATCTTCTGCCTCGGCTGCTGCGCCAGCATCTGCCCGCACTGCGCGCCCGCGCACCGCCACCACCCGCTCATCCAGGTGACCACCGCCTTCCCTCCGTCTCATCCCTGTTCTCTCGCCGGGGATGCTGCGTTCCTCAGGCCGGCCGGCCGGCCGACCGGCCGCTGCTAATTACAGTATATTCTTTCTTCAGATTAGCCTTTCTGGGCTGTGGCTTGGTGTGCTGCCACCGCTGCTTAATTTAATTCTGGACTAGCGTAGCGGCAGTGCTAGACGAAGCGCTAGCTCTACTGTACCCGAGCCGAGCTAGAGCTATATAGGTCCTGCGACTAGTATTTTTTTCTTTTCCCCCCATTTCCTTGAACAATCACGCTGTGGTGGCTTCGGTTGGCCTTAATTGCGGCGGGGCTGGAGAGTTAGCGCAGTCCCAAGGCAATTAACTCTGCCCCGGCGCCCTTTGAGAACCTCGTCCTGCGTGCTGCTCTCATCTTTTGGCCGCTTCACTTCCCCCTTCCCCGTGTCGTTTCCCTGTGCCCAATTACGTGCTATACCAAACATAATTTACCACCCCCCCCCCCCCCCCTCGAGCTAGCTAGTACTCAATAGTACTGTGAACCCCAACTACCTTTGGCCAAGAATTTGAAAACCTCATTTTCATTCTAGCTAGTGCTACTAAATCAAAAGCAAAATTCTCTGCATCCTGCTGCCAATCCACTACACGCATGGCGCGTTCACTCGATTTGGTTGGGGAGCCGGGGGAGAGAGAGTAAAAAGAGAAGCGGCGAGGCCTGATGCGCCATGGCCATACGCCCCGAACAAGCATGGTCGCACGATTAGCCTCAATTCCCCATCCGTCGTCGCCGTCCGTCCGTCCGTCCCCGCCACTGCATGGTGCTGCCTGCCGCTCCTGCAGTGCACGCTCTCTCCCCCCTGCAAAAGCCTGTCGCCACCGTCGGCGCGCTTTCCACGCCTACTCCCCGCTCCCCTGGCCGATCTCTTGCACAAAGCCTGCCCTTCCTAACGGCGCTAATAGTGATCCCACTGTAGCACCTACGGAGTACACTTTTACCTGCGAAGCGCCAAAAAAAAAAAAAAAAAAAGAAAAGAAAGCTCTTACTGAATGGAATAGACTAGAATTGTGGCACAAATGGGGTGGGTTATCCGGACGGTTTTGCCATGTATAGCAAAGCAAGCGCCCTTCCCACTGACTTGATCCTCGGCGCTGGCCCCCCTCCTGTGCGTAGACGACGCTGGTTGGCTGGTAAATGGATGGGCTTCCTGGCTCCTGCCCTGGGGCTACCACACTGCGTGCCCTGCCACGTAAAATAGTGATAGTGGCAGCAGCACGCAGGAGCCCCGCTGCTGCTTACTGCTGGTGGTAGCGGGGGTTGGTTGTTCCTGCACAGTGCACCCGCTCACGAAAAGTTACCAGGTGCATGCACGGTAAAAAAAACAAAAAAACAGAGGAACAAAACATGACCCTCCTCCCAATACTGTTTCTCCGTTTGTATAATCCATGCTCGATCGGCCGGCCGGCTCGCTATGCTACCGTCCAAGCCGCGGCCTCGATGGTACGACACTGTTCATCCATTCAGGCCACAGTTTGGGGTCGCCGTGGCTGCCCTGCTGCTCTCTCTGACTGAGCGACCAACCCAACCAATGCATGCGAAGCCGGCTCTTTTCCTTTTATTTACCGCGGGGTTAAAATTCTTGTCCTGGCGAGTGGCGACGAGCGTGACCGTTGTGCCCTCCGGGGGTCGCTTGGATTTTCCGCGGCGACAGGGGCGTTTCGGTCGTTGCGCGCCTGCCTCTCCTCCCCGCTGCGGCTACAGTGGACGGAAGCGCCCTCGGTCTCTCCCGCGATAAGGATGGCGACGAGCCGCCGGTCAAACCGCTCGCAATTATTACCGGCGACTCGCCAGGCCTTTTTTTTTTTTTTTGCCCTTTCCTTCCACTCACTGGAATTATTCTAGAAGGCGGTTCGTTACTGGACAAGTGAACAGTGATGAGTGATCATCACTCGCTACGTTCCGTATCTACGTACGTACTCGTATACGTGCAGTATAAATGATGTGTTTTTTTCTGACCTGTGTTTGACTTGTTGTTGGCTTGTAGGTTCGGAGGTACGTGTACAATGACGTGGTGCGCCTGGACGACCTGGAGAGGCTCATCGACTGCTCCTTCGTCCAGGTGACCGACCGATCCGATCCTTTGCCAAGTTGACAGACGACGTACACCTATACTAGTATTAGATTGGGCAGCATGCATGGATGCATGCGTGCCTGAATCAATCCTGACCGTTGGTTGCGTTTCCTCATGCATGCAAAAACTACTGCGAATGCAATTGCAGCCGTACACGATCAACAGCGCCAAGGTGATCTTCCTGAAGCAGCGGCCGCAGTCCAGGCCCTTCAAGGGCTCCGGCAACGTCTGCCTCACCTGTGACAGGATCCTCCAGGAGCCCTTCCACTTCTGCTGCCTCTCTTGCAAGGTACTACCATACCACTACACCGTACGTATAGGCCGGCCTACAAGATACGTACGTACATGATGCATGCTTCCAATGCGAAACACCTTGTACATGACGTGGCCGGTGGTTTATACGTGTACTTCGTACTAATCATCAACTGATCGAGAGCTAGCTAATAATGGACGCACGCGCGCGCGCATGCAGTTGGACCACGTGATGGCGCAGGGCGGCGGGGACCTGTCCAACATCCTCTACGTGCCGCCGCCGGACCTGGGCTCCGGCGGCTTCCCGCGCTTCGAGAACCTCCGCGTCGATGGCGGCGACGACGACCCCGGCCAGGTCACGCCCAACTCCATCCTCGAGGACTACACCGCCGGCAGCGCCAGCGGCGGATCCAGCGGCGGCGGCGGCGGCGGCGTCCCGAGGAAGAAGAAGAGCGGCGGGTTCTTCCCTCAGATCGTCCTGTCGCTCGGCAACCGGCGGAAGGGCGCGCCGCACAGGGCGCCGCTCGCCTGACCGCCGTCAAGTACAGATCGCATCCACCTCCGCCGCCGCTAGCTATATATATGTGCTGTTAATTAATTATCTTGTTCATTACCGTTAGCTTAGCCGTGTTTAGTAGCAGTGCTTAAGTGTAATCCTATGATTAGCCATGTAGAAAGAGAGGGGAGCTGGTTGGTTGGTTTGCTGTGGCTGGGATGGATGGATGGCCTCCTCTTGTTTGTTGTCTTCTAGGGGGCCCATGCATCTCGGTGCAGTGTTTTGACGAGACTTGAGAGGAGGAGGAGGCAAGGCAAAGCTAGCTGCATGCTGCCGGTAGCAAACTGCCCTGTTGCGAGCCCAGGTAGCCACAGGCTACCAATTTTGTACTTGATGCGACGGGGGGTCGCGTTTGCTCCATTACACAGCACGCATGCATCCATGGGTACACCATTAATTGATAAGTTTAAGTCCATGATGATGACCAATATATATAATTAATTAATACCAGATGTTGTCCATCTGATTTGTTGTGATCTTTTTGCATGCATGCATGTTTTTCAAAATTGATCGTGACGATTCTTGTAATCATGCATGCGTGGGTTCGTGCATGGCGGTGAACAATTGTACTTGCGATGTTGTTGGGTCTCCATCGGTTTCGCACTCGTTGTCTGCACCCCGCGCCTTTGACTCGTCCGGCTCGCCGGCATGGAGGACCGGCTGACGTGCGAGAGCTCCCCCCGCCATTCATGCACGGTCATGCTCAGATGGAATGGATCTAGTAGCTCGAGCCAGAGATCAGAGAAAGAAAAGAAGTACGCACACACTGACGTGGCGATGTGCGTACGTACATGCATGTATGTAAACGCTCAGTTAGCTAATCGATTGGCTTCATGCATTACCTGTAGATACTTGATAGAAACGGACGATAACGTTCATATACATACTTGAACAGTACAGTACAGTGTTGACCTTGACACATATTCGATACTGTCACTGTGCCTCGCTACTTAACTCGAGTTGTAAGAGCAGCTCCAACCCAATGGCTAAATATGAGCCCCTATTTTATACTTTTGGTGGGCCTATAAAAGTTTGAGGGTTTGAAATTCTCTCCATACTTCAGCCTATTTAGATAGCCTCCATTTATAGGGGCTCTAGACCAGAGGCCTCCATAAAATGATAGGCCATTTAAAGGTTCGACTGTAGTTGTTTTTTCCACTTGAATGACTAAGGGCACGTACAACGGCCGTAGACATCCGGCGCCATGCAAGTAAAATTTGCAGAAAACCCCTCGCGCGCCCGAAGCAACGGCGGCCTCGACGTTTCGTTCATCTACGAGCTCGGCTCGTGTTCCGAGGCCCAGGCGACGGCTCAGAACCCGTTGGAGGAAGCGATGCGGGGAGGCGCCGGAGGCCGGGATCTCTTTGCGCGCAGGAGGAATTGGGGAAGAGAAGGCTGACGCGAAGCTCTCCCGCCGGACGACCACAGGAGGCGCGAGCTCCACTGTCGGACGGGCAAGGGCGGCCGCGAGCTCCACCGTCGGGCCTCAGCGAGCTCCACCGTCGACGACTCCTCGCGCCGTTGTACGAGCCGGCGCCATCTCCTCCAGATCGAGTGTGGAATCAACTCACCTGCTCCTCTCGTCGCGCAGGCCATTATCTGCATCGCGTCTCCCGCCGGCGGCGACCACCATGCTGCGCCTCTGGCCGCATCACGTCGTGCCCCTTCCCAGCGCAAATCCGCTCCGTTTAGAGTCGGGGACGCCGTCGCTCCGGCTGCTGTGTGGTGTCCCTCCCTGTTGCCCTGTGTTGTGCCGGCCGCTGGAGTTTTCACCGTGGGGAATCAAGAAGAGACATCGAGAGAGAGGATAGAAACAGACGAGAGACGGGGATGGAAGATTGGAGAAGCCACGAGAATTGCTCATTTGTGATTTGGCCCTTGCAATTTTGCACTAAGATACTTGTGAAAGATAGTTTCCAAATAAAAGCCCTTTAGGCAAAGTAAGAAGAATATGAAGTAAAATACAAAATTACATTTCAGTCTTTATAGTAAGATTGCATTATCTCAAACCGCATACACTGCAGTACTGCACACTGTCTCAAAGAAGCCAGAAAATGGTATGCAAGGATCAAATTTACACTTGATCATTAATTTTTTATTAGACTATAGATGCATTAAACACTCTGCAGACAGCCAAACAGACAAGTCATTGTACAAGCTGTCTGTTCAAGCTGTCTGTTTGGGTAAAAAGACAGCAAGCCGTAGACACTGTTGTACTTGCCCTAAAACAAAGATAGAGACTTATTTGAGGGCTGGGCTGGAGGTGCTCTAATATAAGTTTGACTTGAGAGACATAGCGAGATAATCTAGAATCGTATGTCGTTTTGAGTCTTCTTCACCCGAGCTTAGTAGTGGCAGCAAGTTGAGGACAGGTGATGGTATCGAAAGTCGCAGCACGTACTCCCTCCGTTCCAAAATAGATGTTATTCTCGCTTCCCGAGAAGTCAACGTTTTCAAAATGTCGACAATTATATTTTAAAATATATAAATATTTATGTTAAGTAATTAGTATCATCGAAAAGATCTTTAAGTCTAGTTTTTTAACAAATTTATTTGAAAATATAAATGTTGCACGTTTTTTCTATAATTTTAGTCAAAATTGAAAAAGTTTGACCGGCACGCTTTCCATAACGCTATCGTTTTTGAAACGGAGGGAGTACGCGAGTACGGCGCCTCCAATGCTAAGGCGCGCGAGCGGCATGCATGCATGCGCCCCATCTCGCTAGCTTTTTGAGTGGCCGAAAGCAGCGTTTCTTCGGGACTGGAGAAGTGTCGGCTTCTCCCAACAGGAACGAAACACGGCCAGCTAAGGTCCGTCCTGTTGTTGCTTCAAATTAGTTGAAACAGACACACGGATCAACACCACACAGCTTCTGTGTTAACCTGTGGAACGGGAACATCAACGTTCTAACGCACGATTAGAGGTCTTCTTCGGTGCTCCATACTACTCTATGGTAGTATAAAGTATGGAGGGATGGACAATTTTGTAATTAGACTGTAATATAATTTTTTTATTAACATATGTGTAAAAAGAAATAAATATATCGGACCAAATGAGTATAAAAATAAAAACAATTTTTCTCATAATACCCCTATACCACTATATTACTCGATCTATACCACATTATATCACATTTTTAAAATAATTTTTTCCCATAATACCCCTATACTACTATATTACTCGACCTATACTACCTTATACTACAGGTGAAGGTCTAGTAGTATACAACTAATTTGGTCCGTCAGATCCTTTTATACTGGTCCTTTTTGAACACCAGTATAAAGTAGTATGGAGCACCGAAGAAAACCTTCACGATTATTAGTCGATATTTTTCCATGTTAATCGATGGAACGGTCTTTAGGTCCATCGCAGTTTGGACGTACGGCCAACATGCCTGAGAGTCGAGCCGCTGAACGTTGAGTTTAATTTTGGCGCGCCCAAGCGGCCAGGCCACATGCATGATTTGCAGCTAGGCACCCAGCACAAGCTGGTTGTCACCTCGAACGATCTGCAAGCTACCCTGCCCGAGATAACACATCAGCTAGCTGGACAAAGGATGTAGCTCCGCTCGGAGTCCAAGAAGGGATTCGGCAAGTTGGCGTTCTCCACGACTCCACGTGATGGCCCATGGCTTCAAGAGGTAAGACTTGTTTTGCCTTGCTGGACCACCGCAGGATGAGATGAGAGAGGTCAGGGCCTCAACATGCACCGTACAATTATTGAGTTTTGCTAAGTATTATTCCCATCGTCGTATGTTTTTTTTTTACATTTTGAAAACCGAAAATTTCTCCATGCTCTCTCTTACAAAAGGAAGTGTTCTTTTAGATTTTTATCTAAATCTCTGTAACTCTTCCTTAATTGATTCGGCAATGCTCCTACCTTCTTTTCAATAAATAAATAAATAAAACTATCTTAAAATTGAACCAAATTTATAATTAAACCCATCAATACTTACGACGCAAAATGGATAGTGATGAATCATATTATGCTTATTCAGTATTATGACTATTAATAAATTTTTATATAAATTTGTTCAAATTTAAAATATTTTGACTTAGATCGAATCTAGGCAACGGTTATTATTTTGGAACAGAGTGAGTAATCACAATATCTAGGAGACCAAGATTGCGGGCCCTTTCGGAGTGAACAAACGAAGAAACTTTTTTCTACTAGTATAAGAGAGAAAAGATAGCCCAATACTAATTAAACAGCAAAACCTAAAAGTAAACGAGCATAGATCTTTTAATTTGAGTCCCAGATCTCTTGGGTTTGCATGACTTAGATTGTGTTGCATGTTTGTTTGAGTGTTTGTCGACAACTTCCTCTGTACATGGGAAAGAGCTAGGGCTCCATGCCTCCATTGTGCCATACCACAATATACTATAACGGCACCAATCTCATTATTAGCAAATCCTTTATCTTTGTTTGGTCTTATCATAGAGATATCTCTTGTCTTTTCGAGTCGTCAAGAGAGCCTAAAATTAAGCTGTATACCATATTTTCTTATGTGTGATGTGTGTATGAGTAAGAGAGAGAGAGAGAGAGAGAGAGAGAGAGAGAGAGAGAGAGAGAGAGAGAGAGAGAGAGAGAGAGAGAGAGAGAGAGAGAGTTAGAAGTAGACAAGTAGTAAAGCACATGGCTTGCCTATATATTCTCATGTCTTGCTCTTTCTGAGCTTGCTTGGTGCTACTCCCATGCTTATGGCAAATAAAGCAAACGTGTGTATGGCAAGAGATCAGTTATTCCAGATCCGACAATGAAAGCGGGGCCACTCTTCTGTAGCAAAGCAACAGAATCTTAACGGAGTGAGCTACTAATATTTTGCGACGCGGACGAAGCGCACGATAAGCTCTCTACTATAATGAGTGGGCAGAACACCTGTCGTCGCTTGCTAAAAAAAAGCGCACGATAAGATTCAACATGAAATGTGTTCTCTTTAGGAGAATATATATAATTGTGGAAACCGAGTCGACAGTAAGAATTGTGTGTTTTTTTTTCACACATTCTACGTTGCATGCTAACCATTCATGAGTCATTTTCTTCTTTTCTGAAATTTTCATGAGTCATTTTCAGAAACGAACCTAGACACTGCATTGCAAATTGCAATGCATGCGCGCCATACTGGTCCTCCCCGCGATCGGAATCTCTGATTGATGAGAAGAAAGCAGCAAATGGGTGATGGGTCTCTACCTGCGATACACCAGCAGTGTAGATAAGGAATCCGCCACGTCCGTACCGCAAGGTTCAGTGTGCCGCCGTACACCATTTGTCTATCGACTGCATTGAACCGGCGGCCTGCCTGCGCTGCCTGCGTGTGTTGTGTTGTGTAGCCCATGTGCCGTGCCACTGCTCCCTGGTCCTCTCCTCTCTGCAGAGAAGTCAGTGAGGGGCCTCTGCTAATTCAGATACTATTTCGCGCACATATCCCCTCCAGACTCCCTCCCAAATCTGGTACTGTAAATTCTAGGGTGAAGTTGATTGTATCCATTGCAGATTTGCAGTAACTAATTGATTCTCTCATTAGTTTTGCAGCGAACTGCCTAGATCGTGGACACAATTGAATTCTGTGTTCAGGCATGCTAATACACATGCACCTGATGGTGTTTGAAAACTCAGAGGTATGTTTGCACCAGTAAACCATATGGTACACAATAGTCTTAAAAAAATCCAAAGATAGTTCGCACATGATGATGTCTGAAAATTCAGCTCATGTCTGAAAATTCAGAGATAGTTTGCACCTGAAGATGTCTAAAAATTCAGTTCATCGTCACAACCCCGTCCCTGACACGATGTGTGTGCTACGTACAGTTTTTTTTCACGTCTCTGAACTCCGCAGGAGAAAAACTAGCGGCACGGCCCTGCCGTGGCGCCGCCGTCCACTCGGCCATGCCGGATCGAGAGCATCCCGGCCGGCATCCAGGCATGGAGAAGAGCGGCATAAACCCTGAGCTTTCCGCCGAGAGACTGTTCCCACTCCTGATCTCACCCACAAGCAGGTCTAACGAACGAACTGGTGTTATGTCCTGCTGCAGCTGCAGCTGCAGGGATCAGGGATGGAGAACCGTGTTGCAGCAGACTTGCATTGCAGGCTTCCACGCCGCGATAGATGCTGATCGATGGTGCCTGGCACGGCAAGCAGGCATGGACGGGGGCGATCGAGCAGGCGAGGCTCCACCTCCGATCCGCCGTTGCGGCTGCTGATGGCCTGCAGATTGCTACCGTGCTACGTACCTACCGGCAGGATCAGATGAGATGAGGGATCGGCCGGGCGCTGACAAAAGCGAGCTATAGACCGAAGAAGACCTCGGTGCATATATTTCATGATTTAAACTACAGGTTTTGACCGAAAATTTACGTAGCTCTATATAGATTCCAGGGATGCAACGGTAGCTAGTAACATTGCTATTGTATTGTTGTTTTGCATTGTGGTTGAGCATACCATCGGTCTGACAGATAATCAAATTACATTTATTCTCTTTCGTCCTTTTGCTTTCCTGCAGGTAATTCCTTGGTTTGATACATGCTCTGCTTGGGTGTTTGGTTGTCCGAGTCGTCCATCCATCCAAGACACGGATCTAGTATTATATTTACTGCAGTGTGACGTCAAGAAACTAAATAAAAGGAGAGAGCAGCTAAATTTCCCTGTTATTATGCTCTAGCTTGCCTGCCTCGTACGCAGCGGTGAGCGCATGATGTGGCGTGTGATTTGTCAGTGGTGTGTGGATTGATTATTGTTATCTTGTACGTGGATATTGATTGTTTTATATTACTTGTCTCATTTATAAATAATAAACCAACCTTATCGGCAGTGAACGGTCATATTTACAGGTAATGAACTTTGTGGTTTTGTATTCAACAGGAATGTTTTTTGTTTGCGCAATCAATACTCAAGGATCTTGAATATATGTTGTATAAAAATCTGGAATGTAAATGACAAAACTTGAATATGTAGGACACTAGGACTACCGTAATTATGTGGTGCAGTATAATACATAACATTTTATCCTGTCTAGGCACTAAGGTCATCTCTTTCTCTTGGTCCCGAAACACCATCCACAAAAGTAGCCAGAGTTAGAGACAGAGGACCTCCCACACAAATAACAGTGACAATCCTGTGGGCAAGAAATGGAGTGATGACGAGAAGGCTAAACATCTATGTAAACAATGCAGCTGCAATATTTATTTTTCCACTTATTTACTTCGTGGGGGAGAAGCAAAATTAAATAAAGGTTGTGATTTGTGGATTATAATCAATTAAATAGCCTTATTAGGACACACCGCTTTCCTGAGATCAGCTGCCGTATATATCAATAAATCTGGCGAGTGGTGGGATGGTGAATCAATTTAAAATACTTGTGCAAATGAGTTTACTTCAGAATGGCATTTTTTTTTCCTTCTGCTCAAACTTCGTATGTTAAATATGGATAAACATAGAAGGCAGACAAAGATCAAATCAATATGTTTTGGTGGGTTCCATTCACACAATATGATATAACCATATAACAGCTTTAAAAATACCAGAGGAAATATCGTTTTTGATATATGCCATGTGTTTTTCTATGAGATTATAAATTCACATGGTATAAGATGGTTCACCTCTTTTTTTTAAAAATGTAATAATATATTGCAAAATTACGGTACAACGAGGAAAAAATCAGAACATGCCCAATGATTGTATAATGCTATAAGTATGTGCATGTGACAAATAATACAAATAGTTGGAAGTTAATTATAGTCAAGGTCATGAAACTTCGCATGGTTACTACGATGTTATTATATATATTTGGGCTTTACTTAAATACTCCAGTTGCCTCCTAAGAGATAAGAGTTCAAAACGATCTGAACCATTGAATTTTAGTGTGATAAGTCAATTAAAAATAACAGTAACATAAAAACTCAGATAAATTAATTTAAAAATAATAAAATAAAAAATGTCCTCACGCACGCTCGTGGCAAAATCGTGTTCGTTCTCATGCGTCGTATCGCTCACGCAAATGCCCCCTTCCTTATCCACTCGTGGTGATTATTCAATGTGCATCTTAACAATAGGACATAGCTTCATATATATCATAACACGCATGTCAGGTGAGGCAAAAAATAAAAATAAAAAGGTAAAGCTTACCAAATGTCACGCTAGTAAATAAATATCACAACCCACCTATGCCGTGTTTGGGAAAGAATAGTCGTTCCATGTCAAGTTAAATATGGCTTAGACATGATGAAACATTTATTCGTGCAACACATTTATTTGAACAGGGGATGTCACGTTTTTCTCTGTAATTTTTTAACGGAATGGCCAGCCTTAATCACGTCACAGACATGAATTGATGAAAGGAATCGAAGAGTAGTAGAGTCACAGAGAAGGGAATGAAACATGTAGCAGATGCACTGACACGTTAGCGTAAAAAATGACCTTAATTGCCCCCTATTTAGTAGTCATATTTGGCACTAACTGGCTGCTGCATGCATATGCACACATACCAAATTGGATATAATAACATATTTTTTTAGAACAAACTTTAAACCATAGAGTAACTTGTTTTTTTGGGACAGATGGAAATACATGTATAGCACTAATCTTCGCTAGAGAGAGTTCAAGGTGTCAAAATTGAACATTCCTTTTTGTGTGTGTGTGTATATATATAGTTTCCACTTAATACCGACATTCTAAAATTCAAATTATTCTTTGTAAGTGCCCTATTAATCAAAGAACATATAATTACAAACCAGTGTAGCACGTGCTGGTGCACACTGGTTGATGTATTAGTGTATATAATCTGAACCTTTCCTGATGGTTTTACCAAATTACCTTTTTTTTTTGCGAACGTGCCTTAGCACGTATTTCATTAAGAAGAAAGCAGTTACAGACATTGCTTCATACCGGCCAAACAGAAGTTGACCTACACAAGCACACAAAGGACTAAAAATAGAGAAAGAACTGAAAAATGGCCAACAAAACAAACGGCTAGGAAACAACTAGCAGAGCAGCGACCATAGAGAAAGCAAACTCAACCCCACAATCCTAGACACGACCATTCTCCTAAACCTGCAAGAAAGATACATCCTCAACATGGGTGCTAAAGGTCACAGAGTCGCTAAGGTGGCAAAGCATCCACCCAAAAGCAAGAACACGGCGGCAAAGCATCCGCCCAACCATACACGACCATGGCGGCAAAGCATCCGCCAGATAGTAGCAACCAGAGCAACCCAGGCAGCAAAGCATCTACCTGGGGCAACACCATCAAGCACGAACAGTGGCGGCAAAGCATATGCCAAAAAGTAGCACCCAGAGCAACCATGGCGACGATGGGCAGCTCAAGCGAAGGCAGGCACAAAAGAAATTTCACCCAGGGAGAGCCGACGATGACGAACACCACCAGCCAAGATGACACCCGGTGTCCCAAGACATATGGGGATGGATCCCACAAGATCAGTGGCACGGGTAGCACCAGCAGAAGCAACGGACCACGAGCCGGTAGTTGCAGCCTTGCCGGGGCATCCAAGACGACGCCTCCAGGGAGGGATGCGACACCAATGGCGCCGCCGTCGTGGGGGTTTTCACCCAGGAAGTGCACCGGACACAGGTAGGAAGAGGGGGACAGTAAATGACGCCTCCAACGAGGTAAACGGCGTCCGAGGACATCGTCGTCATCTGCCTGCAGGCTGTGGCTTTCGCCCTGCCCCCACTTCCCATAGCACACCACCGACACCAACAAGAGCCAACTCCACGTACAGCGACCTCCATCAGAGCAGAGGTCTCCGGAGTGGGGTGAGGGGGCGACCACTTTCAGAAACGCCACCCCCACATCGAGGCTGGGGGGGGAGGGCGGAGGGGTGTTGCCAGAAGCAGCCGCCCACGCCGGAGGCGAGTGGCCAAGGGCAAAGTGCAGGGCTGGCCCCCGGCCGTCCCCCAGCAGCCCCGTCGATGGACCACCCCGTGCGCGACCATTGCAGGGCCACAGCGGGGTCTCAGCCCGTCAGCAGCGCCGCCAACGAACGGCGCGGCCTGGAGGTGGGAAGAAGCAGCCAGTGCATAGATCCGGCGATGAGGAGGGCGGATCCGGCCGTGGGGGGCGCGGATCTGAACTCCGGCGACTGGCAGCGGTCAAGTCCGGTGGGGAAGAAAAACGACCAGGTGAGGTGAGAGGACGAAGGAGAGAGAGGGAGGGGGGAGGGGGCGCGGCGGAGCCGCAGGCCGCCACCGGCGGCGGCGGCCGATGGGGCTTGCTGGGGAGAGGCTAAGGACGGGGGCGGCGGCACCCCCCGAGTCGCCGCCTGGAGGGATGACGCGGGGTCAGGGGACGGGCCCTGAAGCTAACTCTGAAACCTGAAAAGGTACTAAATTACCTATAAACTAGATATCCACAGTTATACTAACTAATTGGCCAAAATAGAGATGAGCCACTATCACTTGCTCTAGATTTGACAGTTAGAGGGGCTTTTCATTACCAGTATGAAAGTTAGGGTGAAAACGAGACAGACTAAGGGTTTTTTTAAGGAATTTAGCGCATGCTTCAACTGAATCTCGGATCCTCTTGGAAAGCTGTCCAAATTACCAGCCAGGCAGGAGAATCGAATCAGGTGGACAAGAAATTAAAGACCCGACAGACTTGTGCTTCTACTTAAATCTTTAATCAAAGACCCGACAGCCTTGTGCTTCACTGCTTAAATCTTTAACCTTTACCTTTATGACCACACAGACATAAAAGCAATGCACTAGCTACATTCTCTCTGAGCATTTCTCAGTCCATTGTCCTGTTCATCGTTCCTTATTGGTTCAATCTACTTGGCTTCTGTCGTCATATCCTATTTCCGGTGTCGGTTCGACTTAATTGAGGTATGCAACTTATTTCTACTCTCTTCTCTTGCATATATAATTAATAAATATAGAAGATATAATTCAATGTGTAATGCATATATATGTCAACGTAGCATGCATGCATGCACAAAAACTATATGTATGACGCATGCAGCGCACCCTGTATGTAATTGTGCGTGCTCTTGTGTGATGGACAGATCAGCCTAAGAGACGACCAAGCCATATGGGTTAGATTCTCTACAGAAGAAACTGGTCCGTTCCAGTAGTCGAAACGGATGTTGAAGTGTTATTTATGAAGATATAGAGTTGCTACCTACGCCACAGAGATTGTCGCAGCTGAGGCAACCGGCCCTGGTTAATCCAATCGTCCAATCTATCATGCGTACTGAGGTAATAAACCAGCTACCAAACATCCTCTATTTTTGTCAGTACACATACTATTACTACTTTGCAACTGTTTATATAGTGGGTTGTTCTTTTTCTCCTCTTGTTCTCCATCTGTACGCCTGTGCATCAAATGTACAGAAACAAGTGATGATATGATACTACATCAAAACAATTGTAAGAGCCAAGCCATTTTTTTCACGGGTGGGTTAAAAGGTGTGCCGACCTTGTAAATAAGTACCACCGCATTTAGAGATCGATTTCCAGGGGCAGGTAATGCCATAACCCACACCTGAAAATCATTTTCAAGGTCGGATTATGGGACCACCTGCTCCTGTAAATCCCACCATTTTCAGGGCGGGTCATGCCATAACCCGCCCCTGAAAATGATTTTCAGGCGGGTGACACCATGGTCCGCTCCTGAAAATAGTTCTACGCAAATAAATTCATAAGTTTTTTATACGATCTCGGATGAAGATAAATTTTATACAAAATTGTAGAGCTTGTCGAGACCTAGAACTTTGTAGTTGATACATTTTTCATTTGAGATTGTTTAGTTCGTCAAAATATTATTATAACCTCTCTAATCTTAAAATATACAGTGTTATGGGTTAGCTGAGTTTTTGGGCCGGTCCAAATCGGATTGGAGAAGTAGGCCACATAGCTTTGTTGGGCTTTGTGGGCCGCTGTAGATGGCCCACGAGAAAGAAAAAATACATATTAATTAAATATGATCTGGATGAAAATGAAGTTTATATGAAAATTATAGATCTCGACGATACCTAAAATTTTGTAATTTACAAGATTTTCACTTGAGATGGTTTAATAGTCCAAAATATCATTATAAACTCTCTAGTTTTGAAAACTAGTGTTATTTTAATTAGAAAAATTAGCAAAACATATTCAAAATATTTTAAACTTGTACACTTAACTTGTATTAATGTATATCACATATAGAAAATGTGGTTAGAATATTTCAGTTATGCCCGAAGTGTTATTTGAACTTGTGTAAGAGATATATTTTTTTAATACAAATTTTTTCATGTCGTCTCAGATAAATATAAGGTTTATACCAAAGTTATACAGCTCGATGAGATAAGAAATTTTGCTGTTGATAATTTTTGCATTTGAGTATATGTGAATGTCGGAGTATATGTGTGATTATATGTGAAAGAGTTAGTGGATGCATTTTTGAATAGAAACTTTTTTATATGATCTCATATAAAAAAAAGTTTTATACCAAAGTAGTAGTACTTAGCAAGATCTAAAATTTTGCAGTTGGACACTTTTCATTTGAGCTCATTTAGCTATCTAAAAATGCATTATAAGGCCCTAACAAACACAATGCATAAGAGGATAAGAGGATAAAATGGTCGCTCTATTTTTGTATGCACAGGATGATCCGATCATCCTTTCTGTGGGGGGAGGATAAAACAGTCGCCTTCTTTTAGTGCATTTTTGTATGTACCGGATGATCCTCTCGTCTGTGTGTTGAAAGGATCGGATAAAAAGGTGGCTAGTAAACTTATCTCCGTATTTTGGTCATAACTCTCAACTCCGAACTCCAATTTTAGTGAGCTTGTACTTATTGTAAAGCTTATGAAATTGTCCACAAGGTTGCCAAAAACACCTAGACCATTTGATCAAATTTTGATCAACTTTTGGTCATTAATCCAATCACCACATTTCAACACTTTGTATGTTGGTCATAACTCTCAACTACAAACTCTGATTTAGTGATGTACTTGTTGGAAAGCTTAGTTTGAAACTCCGAACTCCGATAAGCTCTATATCGAAGTTGTAGAGCTTGACGAGATCTAAAATTTTGTTGTTGACAACTTTTTAATTTAAAACTGTTTAGTTGTCCAAACAATCACTATAATTTATCTCATTTGAAAATTTGAAATTTTAAAACTTTCAGATGACCTCGGATGTAAATAAGTTTTATATTAAAGTTATAGATCTCGACGAGATATAAAACTTTGTAGTTTACAACATTTTCATTTGAGACCGTTTAGGGTTTCAAAAATGCATAGAAAGTCCATTAAAGAAACACACCTCCCCACGTCATCAATCAATGCCTTCAAAATTGTGGCCTCATATTGGCTGAACGTGGTGACCCATCTCCTCTCTCACCTCCTCCTTATCTTTCCCCCTCTCTCTTCCCTAACCTTATCTCTCTCTCAGCTGCTTACTGCTCCTCTCTCTCTCTGAGCTGTGGCTGCGGTGACGGGAGCGGCGCGGTCGGGCGTGCGGCAGCGGGAGCAGCACGACCGGGGGTGTGTCGGCCGGGCGGCGAACGGTGGCGGCCTGGGCGGCTTAGGCAGCGGTCGGCGTGGTGGGCTAGGCAAAGGTGGCCTGGACGGCTTGAGCGGCGGCGAGCTGGGCGGCTCGAGAGCTGCGAGGCGAGCGATGACAGCACTGCTCGCGGGCGCGGCGGGCCAGCGCGGGCGGCGCAGCTAGCCGGCGGCAGTGGCTCTTTTAATTTTCCTTTTTAATTTTTTCTTTTTCTTTTTTTATTTGTTTAAATTAATTTCCAAGGGTAGGTCCGCCCCTGAAAATACCATCAGCACCCCTAAAAATCTTTTTAAATGTGGATTATTAATCTGCTCTCGCAAATGGCTATTTGTAACCGTTACTTATGGGGGCATGCGCCCGACTCGCGCTAGATACCCGGTTAGCCCGCCCCTTAAAACATTTTTACGTAGTAGTGATGCATGCTGCATTTTTCTTGCCAGATTATCAAAGCGGACACAATCGATGATGCTGTCCGACGAATCCTTCATGAACTAACGGAGGACGACGATGCTGCCGGTACGTACTGCTACTAGCAGTAGGCACAATGTCATCTACTTTGACGGCTGGGATGGGCTGGGTGCGTCAGCCGTCCTTTGGGAAGTAGGCAGACGCCTCACCACTGATGGGGAGTTCTCCCATATCATCCACATTAACTGCTCCAAATGGGAGAGTAGGAGAGCAACGCAAAGGGCTCTCGCAAAGCAGCTTCAGCTTCCCCATCATGTGATGCAGATGTTCGATGCACAAGATGAGGACGATTACAATGGCGTGGGCCAGGGCTCCCGCCTGGAGATACCCAAGGTTGCAAGGGAGATATATCAACATGTACAGAAGCAGCTAAGTCGAAGGTTCTTGGTGATCTTCAATAACGGGAGCTGTGAGGAGATCGATCTTGAAAGCTTCGGCTTCCCTCTGTCCGGATACTCATGGAACAAGTTGCTGTGGTCCTTCCAAGGGGGATTTCGGCTCTACCCTAAGACAGAAGCCGACAGGGCCCTGGAGAGCACAAGAAAGACAGATGTTCTTCTCTTGGCATCCTCCAGTAATCTTAGCGAGGATAACTTCTCCAGCATTTTACGCCATGAAGCTGGAGAAGTTGCAAGAGGCATTACCAGTATTGGCGGCATCGACTGGACTGCAGCAGCAGCCAATTCCTTCGTGTACACGATGAGGCTCTGTGGCATGGGTGGTCAATATGACTTGGCCACACATGGCTGCAACTACTGGAGATGTGATGGCGTCATACAGCTGCAGCAGGGAGATGAAGATGCTGGTGCTGATGATACACTGTGGCTATCTTGTGATGCTATGGAGCGTGAGATGCAGCTAGATGCGGACTACCACCAACGTCTGCCTTCGCCATCTCTGGTGGCAAGACGCCTGCACGGGCGCATAGCAAGCTGGACTTCACCATCATACGGGTCCATGCTGATCCCGCCGGATCAGCACGGCCACGTTCCTAAAGCCATGTTCCAGCAGTATGACAAGCTTTGTGTGCTCAAGCTATCAGCGTGTGCATTCAGCTTGCAATCGCCTCTGTTCATCTGCTGCCACAGCCTTAGGTTTCTCTGGCTTGACCACTGTCGAGATGATGAGAGCAGCAGAAACAGAGTAGGGAACCAGCTGGAGGACTCGCGCCAGTTCTTCCAAAGGCTATGGGTGCTAGATGTGCGCTACTCAAGCTCTACATTATTGTTAGGTCGATCTCCACCACCACGGCCCAAAGGCCGTGATGGGCTCGGTCCACGCACCCTGATCGGGGGAGCCCAACCTAGCATTGGTTGGTGGGCCCCCGTTGTACAGTGCTATAAAGAAAGGGGTGGGGGCTAGGGCACGGCACACGAGGTTCACCGCGCCGCCAGCCACCACCCCACAACCCTACCGATCGAGGGGCACTGGAGCAACGGGAAGCTACACCAGCGCCGCCTCGCCCCTGCGACCGCCACCGCCGCCATGGCCGCTGTCAACCCCGACGCCACCTCTACTGGTCTGTGCTCCTACTCTCTCATTCTAGGTGTATTTGTTCTAGTCTATACATGTACAAGTGGTTAAATCATTTATATAAAGTTTTACCCGTGAGTTTAATCTATTTCTAGTAGATCCTAAATCTATCAATGGTATCAGACGCCTAATCTAGTAGTAGATTAGTACTCAGGGTAGTTTACACTCGTTTTTGATCAAGTTTTTACTCACTGTTAGATAGACAGGGGGAAGAGAGTGTAGAAAAATGAAAGAAAATGGAAGAAATTGATGAAAATCGATTAAATCCGAAGGAAAAGAAAGAAAAAATCGATGAAAATCGAAAAAGTGGATCTCAGATCCAAAACTCCGACACAAACCCTAACCCTAACCCTAGATCTACAAGAAAGGCGGCGCGGTGGGGGGGAGGACCTACCTTTTTGGTCTTCTCCGCCGCCGGCCCGTCACCGCCGCGCGCGGGAAAGTCGCCGGAGCGACACCGCTCGACGGCGGCGCGCTCGCCCAAGATGGGGAACGCGCGCGCCGGCGAGGGGTATCACCCCGGCGTTGCGCAGAAGGGAGGGGATGCACCGCGGCCTTGGGCCAGCGGTGCCCGCCTCGCCGTGCGCCGGCAAGCTGCCGGCCATGGCCGGCCGTGGGCCGCCTCTCTCTCTGTCAGATCTGGCGGATTTGGGGGAGATGAGAAAAGGGGGAAGGGGAAGATCGAGGGAGTGCGCCGCGGCCATGGCCGGCGGCGCGCTCGTCCCCGCCGTCGCCGGCGAAGAACTGCGCGCCGCTGGCCATGGCCGCCTCGCGCGCCGTCGAGCCAGGAGCGGAGAAGGCGGGGGAGGAGAAAAGGAAAGTGACGCCAGGTTAGGGTTTTCCCGGCCGGCGTCGCGCGTTTTATACGGGCGGGCTCGACGGAGAGCCGTCGATCTCGATCGGACGGCCAGGGGCGCTCGGCGCCACCGCGGGCCACAAGTGGCCCGTGCGGGAGGAGCGGCTGGGCTGGTTTGGCGGCCCAGCCGTCGGTTTTCGGGCTAAGGCCCACGCGGCCGTAGCGCTGGCGCTGCTGGGCCGCGGGAGCGTGGCTGGGCCGGGCCGCGAAGGGCGTTTTCCGCGCGCAAACGAAATTTCAGGGGCCAAAAGCAGACTTTAACCGCGGGAGCGCGGCTGGGCCTCGCGCACGACCGGGCTGCTGCTGGGCCGAAACGCGCGGAGGCGCGGGCGCGCGCGCGAGCGCTCTTAGCGGGCCGTTTGGGCCAATTTCTTTCGCGGGCCAAAAGTGACGCCGTGAATAGTAACCTTTTTCAATTAAGTTTATTTATTTTCAGAAGCTATATTTGGTTGTTTTTGGTGTTATTTTGCATGTTTTCAAGTATATATCTCTGTTTAAATTTTTTGCACATGGTAATTATTTTTACAGAGAGTAGAATGCTTCTGAAAATTAATTTTTCTCATGATATTTGATGTTTTTTTCCGCTGCGTTATTTATTCTCTAGTTAAATTGAACCAAAGGGATATTTAATTAGAGAAGTAGAAAAATATTATTTTAGTTTTATGATATTGTTATTTTCTGGCCAAAGCTGATAATTGCAATATTATAAATATTTCTTGTCAAGTTATCATGCATTTATTCTATTTTCTGCCCAAAGGTGATATAGAATTAATGTAGAAAGCATGTTGTATGTGTTGATTTTGACCAAAGTTAAATTAATACATGTAATATTTATTTTTTATTATTATTCTCACCAATTTTATGTCAAAATTTCAGGCCCAAATTCTTCAAGCTATGTGTCTGATATCCCTATCCTAGTTGGAAGCAACTATGGAGAATGGCGCACGCAGTTCAACCTGGCAGTGGTGATGACAGATATTGACACTGCCATGAACTACCCATATCCGGTACTGCCTGAGGCACCAGTGCGTGGAGCAAATGAATCTGATGAGGCATTCGCGGCACGAGAGCGTGACCACGCGCCTGTCAGAGCACTATATGATCTCGAGAAGAGAAAGTGAGATATTTCCAACAAGAAATGTCTGCTGATTATGCGGATAAAGATGGCAGAGGCCATAAGGAACTCTATCCCAGAGAAGAATGCAGAGGGTGTTGCTCACACTGCCCCTGAGTATATGGCACTAGTGGAGGCCCAGTTCACTGGGTCGTCTAAGACTTATGCCAGGACGCTGATAGACCAGTTTCTAAACACGAAATATACGGGTGGGGGTGTGAGAGAGCACATCCTGAAGCTGAGCAACCTACATGGAAAGTTGGCTGCATTGGACATGAAACTACCTGAAGATTTTCTTGTCCATACAGTTTTTCGCTCACTTCCAGCTGCATTCTCCAACTTGGAGATCACTTATAATTCCCTAGAGGAAAAATGGGATATGCAGAAACTCATAGGCCGCTGTGTGCAAGATGAGGACAGAATGATTGCACAGAATGGTGGACAAATCAACTATGTCCACCATCAGCACAAGAAGAAGAACTTTCCCAACAAGAACTTCAACAAGAACTTTAAGCCTAAGAACCAATGGGAAAGTGGCCCTTCAAATGCTCCCAGCAAAGAAAAGGGCAAGGCACCAGTGCAGTTTGATCGCTCTAACAAGCCACAAGACAAGAAGGAAGTTGGCAAAAATGAGTGTCTGCATTGTGGGAAGGCGGGACACTGGCAGAACAAGTGCCCTGACTGGCTTGAAATGATGTGGAAAAAGGGTGAGGATTATATTACTTTTGTAGATGAATCCCTGTTTTTATGTTATGATAAATCTACTTGGTGGATTGATTCAGGTGCAACTACTCACGTTGCTAATTCTATGCAGGGATTAAGTATGAGCCGGATGCTGCAAAGAGGAGAAAGAGGAGTTAAAGTTGCAAACGGCGTTGAAGCTGAAGTGGAGGCGATAGGAGAACTCCCCATCAAGTTGAAAGACGGCTTCACGCTTCAGCTGCACGACGTTATTTACGTTCCCTCTTTGAGCAGAAACTTAATTTCAGTTTCATGTTTAGCAGACGATGGTTTTGAGTGTCTTTTCGACAGTGAACAATGTTTAATTATGTTAAATAAAGTTTGTGTGGGTCTTGCCTTCCGACAAGACAAACTTTATAAGTTGTCTGTTTATGATGATTTGTATGCATGTGAAGATGTGTATGCAAGTACTAAGATTATGCATGAGATTGAAAATGTATCCTCGTCTACAAAAGTAACCAAGAAGCGGAAAAGAATTGATGACGTTTCATCGAAATTATGGCACTGTCGTTTAGGCCACATTTCGAGGGGGAGAATGGAACGTCTAGTTAAAGGATCAATTCTTCCACCGCTACAATTCTCAGACTTAGAACAATGTATTGATTGCATCAAAGGCAAATACGTTAAGCAAGTAAACAAAGTAGCAAAACGAAGCACAGGAACCTTAGACATAATACACACAGACATCTGTGGTCCGTTTCCCATTGCATCAGTGGATGGTTTTGACTTCGTTCATCACATTCACAGACGATTACTCCCGTTATGGCTATATTTATCCAATAAAACAAAAGTCAGAAGCGTTGGATAAATTTAAGATATTCAAAGCTGAGGTCGAGAATCAGCTTAATAAGAAAATAAGATTAGTAAGATCAGACCGTGGGGGGGAGTACTACGGTCGACACACCCCGTATGGCCAAATTCCAGGACCTTTTGCAAGGTACCTTCAGGAAAATGGCATAGTTGCCCAGTACAGTGCACCGGGTGACCCACAGCAAAATGGAGTAGCTGAAAGAAGAAACCGTACCTTGATGGATATGGTTAGAAGCATGATAAGCTATTCCACTTTACCAGTTAATTTGTGGATGGAGGCTTTAAAGACCGCCATTCACATCCTAAACAAAGTGCCTAGCAAAGCAGTCCCTACGACACCTTATGAACTTTGGACGGGTAGAGAACCCTCTCTCAGATATATGCGTGTATGGGGCTGTCCCGCTGAGGCTAAGATTTTAACCCAAATATTGGGAAGCTAGATCCCAAGACAGTCAGTTGCTATTTCATTGGCTATACTGAAAAGACAAAAGGGTATCGTTTCTATTGTCCTAACAGACACACAAAGTTTGTGGAAACGAGACATGCAGTTTTTCTAGAGAATGAGATGATCAGGGGGAGCATGGCTACTCGGGAGATAGATCTTGAGGAGAAGCGGGTCTTTGCACCTTGCCCAATGATTCAAGAACCTTTTTTCGAGCTACCTGTGTCAATTCCAACAGTGGAAGCCACTGTGACACCGGTACAAGCTCCTAGCCCTGTAGTGCCAGCAATGAATGAGAATGTGGAACCTATTCCTTAAGTTGAACCAATTGTGGCACAAGATGTTGAACCAGTTGTTGCTCAAGAAATAGTACCTCAACAGCCTGTGGTTCCTGAAGTACCAGTTGTTGAGCCAGCTGCTGAACCAGCTGGGGGAGGACTGAGAAGGTCTACAAGAGTGAGACGCTCAGCTATTCCTGATTGCTATGAAATTGGCAACTTAGAAGAGTTTCAAATGGGGGGTGATCCCGTCACATTTGAAGAGGCCATGAGAAGCGCTCAATCTGAAAAATGGCTGGAAGCCATGCAAGAAGAAATGAATTCAATGAGTGCCAACAAGGTTTGGGACTTAGAAGTAATTCCTAAAGGAGCCAAATCAGTAGGCTGCAAATGGGTCTACAAAACAAAATGTGACTCCAAAGGGAATATTGAAAGATATAAAGCGCGACTCGTGGCTAAAGGGTTCACACAAAGAGAAGGAATAGATTACAATGAGACGTTTTCTCCAGTCTCATGTAAAGATGCCTTTAGAATCATAATGGCATTAGTGGCACACTATGATTTAGAATTACATCAGATGGATGTAAAGACAGCGTTCTTAAACGGGGATCTGTTTGAAAACGTATACATGACTCAACCTAAAGGTTTTGTTGTGGAAGGCAAAGAAAACATGGGATGCCGATTAAGAAAATCCATTTATGGATTGAAACAAGCTTCTAGACAGTGGTACTTGAAGTTTGATGAGACAATTAAGAAATTTGGGTTTAAGGCAAATGTAGAGGACAATTGCATCTATGCAAAGTTTAAGAATGGAAAATATATTTTCCTAATCCTATATGTGGATGATATCCTGCTTGCTAGTAGTGATAAAAGAATGTTGCAAGAGACAAAAATGTTTTTGTCCTCTAATTTTGATATGAAAGATCTTGGTGAGGCTTCATATGTTCTAGGCATTGAAATTCACCGAGATAGAAGAAACGGGGTTTTAGGACTATCGCAAAAGACATATTTGGAGAAGATCCTAAAGAAATATAATATGCATGCGAGTAAAGCCACACCTGCACCGATAGTGAAGGGCGATAAGTTTGGGGATTTTCAACGCCCCAGGAACCAGTATGAGATCGATCAAATGAAAATGGTTCCATATGCTTCAGCAGTTGGTAGCTTACAGTATGCACAAGTGTGCACTCGCCCTGATTTGGCTTATATCACCGGAGTACTTGGTAGATATCAAGATAACCCAGGCATAGAGCACTGGAAAATGGCAAAGAAAGCTTTGCGGTATGTGCAAGGCACAAAAGACCTCATGCTAATATACAGAAGATCTGATTCTCTAGAGATAAGAGGATATTCAGATGCAGATTTTGCGGGAGACAAGGATGATAGAAAATCCACGTCAGGTTATGTATTCACTCTTGCAAAGGGAGCTATTTCGTGGAGAAGCTCTAAACAAACCCTGGTTGCATCATCTACGATGTATGCAGAGTTTATAGCATGCTATGAGGCAACATTGCAGGCCAAGTGGCTAAAGAAATTCATACCCGACTTGAAAGTGGTAGATTGTATTAATAGACCACTTAAAATGTACTGCGATAATGAGCCTGCAGTATTTTACGCTCACAACAACAAGTCGAGTAACGCTACCAAACCAATAGAAATAAAATTCTATGTTGTGAAAGATAAAATCCAGGATCAGACTATAAGTCTGGAGCATATAAGTACGAAGAATATGCTTGCGGATCCGCTCACTAAAGGTTTACCACCCAGTGTGTTTAGAGAACACATTACCGGTATGGGTTTAAGGGAAAGCCTCATGATCACTGGATAATGGCCCAAGGTACGATCCTTTGCAATAGAGAAGTTTATTGTGGCTGATTAATCTAATTGAAATGTCAATTTTGATGACTCATGCTCAATGCGCTTTTTTGTTATGAAGTGGATGTCAAGCGAAGAGCTTAAGGTAAGGAAACATAAGGTGAGATCGAGGGGGAGATTGTTAGGTCGATCTCCACCACCACGGCCCAAAGGCCGTGATGGGCTCGGTCCACGCACCCTGATCGGGGGAGCCCAACCTAGCATTGGTTGGTGGGCCCCCGTTGTACAGTGCTATAAAGAAAGGGGTGGGGGCTAGGGCACGGGTCACGAGGTTCACCGCGCCGCCAGCCACCACCCCACAACCCTACCGATCGAGGGGCACTGGAGCAACGGGAAGCTAAACCAGCGCCGCCTCGCCCCTGCGACCGCCACCGCCGCCATGGCCGCTGTCAACCCCGACGCCACCTCTACTGGTCTGTGCTCCTACTCTCTCATTCTAGGTGTATTTGTTCTAGTTTATGCCCGTACAAGTGGTTAAATCATTTATATAAAGTTTTACCCGTGAGTTTAATCTATTGCTAGTAGATTCTAATCCTATCAACCGGAGCCCCTCGTGTGATCTTAGCCGTTTACATCCGATCCGGCAATCCTGGAGACATAAGCAGTTAGCTGCAGCAGCCATATGCCCATATGTGCAAGCGAAAGCAGTCCATCCTCGTACATGCTCGATCTGTTCACGCATCTCACCTTCCTTCCATAAGCAGCCTGACCTCGGTGGCAGATTTCTGTTTCGGCAACACAAGCTCTGAGCCAGTCCGTGCTTATCTTCTGCGACCCGGCACCGGATACGTATCCGCAGATCGATTTCACTACACGGTTCATCATTCAGAGCGCCTGTCCACTCTCATCGGCCATCAACTGAACAACACTGCTGCAGTGCAGTGCAGGTGCTGGACCGGTCGGTCTCACATACGAAGAATCTGTCGCATGCTGCTGCCACTGTCACGGATTCTCGGATCCGAATCCGATCCGTCCATTCGCCATGGTCCTAGTTGATCCGCTCACACTCTGACGGATAAACTCATAAGCTCCAACGATCGAACGGGCCAAGCCCATCATTTCCGATTCAGATCCGATCCTCCCATTTGCAGCCGGGATTCGTCGCACCTCAATTCCCGGAACGACGACGTAGCAGGGAGCAGAGCCGACGAGACGTTCGTGCGGCCACGGAGAGGTCGCCTGTCCCGCTCCATTCCGAGTATATTCGGCCGGCTGATTCCATCTCCGTCCGGTCACATCTTCCACTCCCATGGTCGACGCCGAATGCTGATTCCCGAGTACGTGCGTCAGTGCGTGGCGGCTCCGGCCGTGTCCTGTGCCGATCCCAGCTTATTCCGGCCCCGGCCGGCTGCGTATAAGACATGAGGAACAATTTCTCTCGGCGGAGGAATTGGAATCTCAGAGGCTCTTCTTGCATTCATTGAGCCAGCTAGCTCCCTTGGGCATGGAACCCGTCTCTGTTTCCGCGGCGACTCGGATTCGGATTCCAGGACTTCACCTGTGCCGCTGCCAGGCGTGCTCCTTGCTGCGCCCTAGTATATTGTTGCTAGTGGGAGGGCACCTGAAGCACAAGGAATTTAGTAGTAGGACTGGACTGCCGGCTGGATCGGATGCCCCCGGACGTGTGCCGGCCAAACCCTGGAGGATTTGATTTGATTCTCGGGAACGGATCAGTCTGCCATCACCCATCATCAGTGTGATTCAGTAGTGCCCATAACGAGGTCCTGATCCCCTGCCGGGTTTGTGCTCTGCTGAGAAAGCCATTTTTGTTCTGAAGTTCATTTTTACGGCTGCAATGCAACGCAAATTCGCAAAATATGGTCCAAACGTGGGCTCTCATGAGTACTTGTTTCGCAGCCCCTTTTTCATGTAGGCCGTATATGTACAGTAGCCCGAGGCCTTGCAGCCCAGGTTGTTGATTCCATTCCTGCGGCCCACCTAGCTGACCAGCCTAGCTCTCCCAACAGGGGCCCAGCAACGGTTGTGGCCTGCGCGCTGGCGTCTCCCCTGTTTTGTTGTTTTCCAGCTGCGGAGCACGGAAGCGACAGACGCTGGCGGCAGCTCGCATTCGTTCGGCGCCCGTTTGACTGCGCCGCGCCCAGTGCTCGTGCTCCACGTGGAACTAGTACTGGCACGGGATTTATTTTTTTATTCGGAAAAACCACGGCAGCGCTGGCACGACTCAACAAATGGTGCATCAAGATGTCCGCCGGCCGTGGACGGTTTCGAGAGACCTGCCAACAGCGTAAGTACTCTTCACTGGCTCGCGCCCTTATTATCTCTGCACCCAACACTCTTCGTTCACTCCAAAGCGCAAACCGAAACACCTCAAGTAGCCGTTGCCAAAAGCACGAGAGAGATCAGCGAGACACAAACCCAAGTTGTGCTTGTGCGTGTGCCCCTTAGAGCTTGCGAAAGGAAACGAGCTATAGGAGGCATCGTCCGTTCCGGCCGGCCTCTGCCTCTCTGCCTCCGTCGTCGTCGCCATGGGCTCGGCGGCGAGCTCCTGCTGCGGTTCCGAGAAGGTCGAGCAAGAGTATGTGTGTGCCTTCCTGTGCGATTTTTAATTTTTTTTACTGGCAAGACATGCATGCATGCGTTCTTCTTGTTATTACGATATTATTATTGATTTTTTTTATTTACCGGGTTTTAATCAGGTGTGTGAGCGCGTCGTCCATGAGCAGCACGTGGCGGATCTTCACCTACAAGGAGCTTTACGTGGCCACCAACGGGTTCAGCGAGGAGAACAAGCTGGGCGAGGGCGGCTTCGGCAGCGTGTACTGGGGCAAGACCCCCGACGGCCTCCAGATCGCCGTGAAGAGGCTCAAGGCCACCAACAACTCCAAAGCCGAGATGGAGTTCGCCGTGGAGGTCGAGGTCCTCGCCCGCGTCCGCCACCGCAACCTCCTCGGCCTCCGCGGCTACTGCGCCGGCTCCGGCTCCGGCAACAACTCCGCCGGCGACCAGCGCATGATCGTCTACGACTACATGCCGAACCTCAGCCTCCTCTCCCACCTCCACGGCCAGTTCGCCTCCGACTGCCTCCTCACCTGGCGCCGCCGCATCGCCATCGCGCTCGGCTCGGCCGAGGGCCTCGTCCACCTCCACCACGAGGCGTCCCCGCACGTGATCCACCGCGACATCAAGGCCAGCAACGTGCTCCTCGACTCCGACTTCGCCCCGCTCGTCGCCGACTTCGGCTTCGCCAAGCTGGTCCCCGAGGGCGTCTCCCACATGACGACACGTGTCAAGGGCACCCTGGGGTACCTGGCCCCCGAGTACGCCATGTGGGGGAAGGTCTCCGGGGCCTGCGACGTGTACAGCTTCGGCATCCTGCTGCTCGAGCTGGTGTCGGGCCGGAAGCCCATCGAGAGGCTCCCGTCGGGGGCCAAGCGCACCATCACCGAGTGGGCCGAGCCGCTCATCGCGCGGGGACGGCTCGGGGATCTCGTCGACCCGAGGTTGAGGGGAGTGTTCGACGCCGAGGAGCTCGCGCGCGCCGTCGAGTGCGCCGCGCTTTGCGTGCAGGGGGAGCCGGAGCGGCGGCCGGATATGCGACAGGTTGTGAGGATACTGCGTGGGGAAGGGGAGGTGGTCGCTGGTGGTGGTGGAGGAGGGAAGCAGGCGGTGAGGATTGAGAGCGTCAAGTACGCGGACCGGCTGATGGAGATGGATAAGAGCAGCTCGTACTATGGAGAGCCGGAGGACGATGACGAGGAGGAGGAGGAGGACGTTGATGATGAGGAGGTGGAGGAGTACTCGTTGATGGACGACAAGAGCAGCATGAACTTCGGGGCGTTTGGAGCCATGCCGGTGCATCAGACGATGCAGGATCCTTACGCTAAGAGGTTCTCTGCTGGAAATGCTAATGCCATCAAGATCTGATGATCGTGTACTCTGCAAACATTACTATGTTAATTTTGTTGGGTGTATTGTTAAACCTGTCCCTAGTTAATTAAGTGCTAGTTCCGGAATTGATTGGTCATATGTTGAGTTATTTTTGTCCTGATTTGTTGAACTTCAATGAAGTTCTTGTATGCTAATTTGCCAAAATTCAATTGTGTTCTAGCTCGAGCATCTGATGGAAAACATTTATGTCTGAAGTCTGAACAACCACCAGCCAGGTGGTGGTGTGTCATCTAAAACGAGATACTGCAGAGTGCAGAGGGAGCCGGTTCCTCTTGCAGAGGGGAAGAAAACTGTGAGCAATACATAGAATTTGGATTAACCTGCTGGTACTCTGGTTGCATTTTAGTAATAGTACATTTATTGAACCACTGATATATAGAATGCTATCTGATTGTGACCTGAGATTTGTGATTGCCTCGAATTGTTCGCAAGTTTCGTTCCTAGTCTTTGCCCTCTTTGGTAGTGATTCTGATGCAGGGTGACAAATGGCAAAAATGCAGAACCAGTTCTGACTTTTCTGTTGGACGTACACGTTAACACGTACATGGACGTGGAATTGTAGCTAGCTATTCTTTGTGTTGCCTCAATTTTGGGTTAGAATCGTGACCCCTAGGCCCATTTCAAGATGGGCCAGTTCAATATTATCATAGATGTACGTGGCAGGTCTTTTTTTTCAGATTCATTGTATTATTCTACACAGTAGCATAGGCCAGTGTGCTAATATATTCATGGACTGGGCCAAGCATAATCGTCAAAAGAAAAACAGCTGAAGAACATTGCAAGTTTGTTTGGAATTGCTATTAAGCATTGCTGTACATTGATTTGCTAATAAGCAGGATTCCTGCACTACACGGGTCAGTAAAAAGAATAATGAACGTGAAGAAAATAATATGAACATACTTAGAGGAAGAATGACCAAGAAACATTTATGTTTAATTTTCTTGCTTTGAAATGTGGACCAGTTCACTTCCCATCAGTTTCAGGTGATTCGGATGGAAAAAAACAAATTTTGCATCCCTACACGTGCCTCCCAGCTACATTAGCATAACGGATTGGATCAAATGCGAGTTCAACAGCAAGCCAGTACTCTCCTACCGCCCAAACCCAACGAAAGAATCACCAGCCGAGTGAAGCATCCGACCACCGACCAATATGCTAATTGCTAAGAACACACATACATGCCGCTTGAACTGATCTATCAAAAAAAAAAAATCCTCCAAATCATCTGTGTTCTAGTCTGCAGAAAAAAAATTAAAACAACTGTATGTGTTCTATTCTGCAGATCTATAGTCTCGATGATAAAACATCATAAACTTAAGATGATGAATTGCTATAGGCCTGATGATAAACACCATTAACTTAAGATTCTTAATTGACAGTTCGTCCTCGGTAGCTGCTGATACTACAAATTGAGATTTGACTGGAAAACAACGCAGCTAGTTCTAGCAAAACATGCTGCAGGTAGTAGTAAGCAGAAGCAGAAGCAGCGGTAGTAGTATGTATACAAATTATACATCACTAGCGTACTTAAGGCTAGCAAAAAGAGAGTACATGGGATTACTATTCCTCCCCTATACATCGATACAAGTACAAATCGTCCGCGCGCGCGCGCGCGACCGAGTGCCGGGTCAAGCGCGCCGCCTGCCCCGCGCGTGGACCGAGACCGCCACCGTCATCGATCAGAAGCTGGGCACGACGCCGTAGCCGAAGTCGAGCACGTACGACGAGGGCACGGCAGCCTCGGCGTCGGCGTCGTCGGCGTCGGCGTCGGCGTCGTTGTCGGCGCGCTTGGCGAACCTGCCCTTGATCCGCGGCCGCGTCTCGGCGTAGGCCTTCCGCGACGCGTACCGGATGGTCTTCTCGAACCGCCGGTTCTTCCTCTTCTCCCTGTACCGCATCAGCCGCGCCTCACGGCTCTCCCCCATCAGCGGCACCGGCCTCGCCGCCGCCGCCATGTCCCCGACGCGCTCCGGCACCACCTCCACGTCCACCGACGACACCGCCTGCATATACAGAATCGAGCTCGAAATGATCAGTACCTGTATATGTACTACACGTGTGCGTTGTCAGAAAGGTTGGAGCTTGGTTGGGGCAGTAGTCTTACGCTGTGGCTCTGAGGGGTCGCGGTGTACGGCATGTAGGCTTGAGGCTTGGGCCTTGTGAAGTCGAGCTCGAAGCTCCCGGCACCGCCGCCGCCGCAGAAGGCCTCTGGCACCACGCCAACCTCCGAGGAGGAGCCCTGAAATCGATTCGAGATTCATCAGCACGGCGTCCATGAATATGCATGAGCATCGAAAGGTAATAATAAGTAACCAATATTGTTTTTCGAAAAAAAAGAGTAACTAATCAGGCATAAGGAAGATGAAGCTGCTTACGCTGTGCGCGAGGGATGTTGCCGTGTAGGAGTAGGAGGATTGCTTGACGCCGATGCCGCACGTGAAGTCGAGCTCGACGGCGCCACCGTTGCCGGCGCCGACGCCGGTGGGGACGACGCTGTCGGCGTGCTGGAAGCGCGGGATCTCAACGCTGAGGTAAGGGTCGAGGTCGGAGAAGAGGTAGTCCAGCTTCATATCCTTGGCCTCCACGTTGAGGTTCAGCGCGTGCTCCTGGTGGTGGTGGTGGTGGTGGTGCACGGAGTTCTGATGCGGCTCGTCGGCCTCGGACGCGGCGGGCTCGCCACCGGTGCCGAACAGCATGGCCTCGACGGCGGCGGCGGTGGCGGCCTCGGACCCTATAGGCGCGACGGGGACGCGCACGTGGCGGCGCGCCAGCGGGTTGGCGTCGTGGATGTCGGCGTCGCAGGCGGCGCAGAGGACCGCGGCGTCGGCCTTGCACGTGACGGCGGCGGGCGCCAGCTCGCAGACCTCGCACATCCACACGCGCTCGTGCCCCAGCCTCGCGTGCCCCGGGCGCGCGTCGCACGCCGTGCACAGGAACGCGCCGCCGACCCCTCCGGTGCCTCCGGAGGAAGGGCACGAGCGGCAGTGCACCCCAGCCGGCGCCGCCTCGCAGCTGCCGCACCGCCTGCCACCCACGCCCCAGTACTTGTGCAGCTCCATCGGTTATTACCAAACAGGTCGGCAGGCAGGCGGGGCGCCCCTCCTGGCGCGGCGCGCGGCGGCTAGAGGCTGAGCTCGGCTGCGGCAATGGCAATGGCAGGTGGTGTTGACGCGGCGGTTCTTGTGGTGGAGACGGGAGGGGAACGCGCGCGGCGTAGTGGCGATGGGGGGGCTACATGTAGTAGTAGGTGGGGGGCAGTGACGTGGCGGGGACGGAACACGTGGGTGGCTGGGAACCAAGTGAAATCGGATTAAATAATATTTCTCTCGGGGATTTCGGCGTGGGCTGTGGGGCCCACGGGTCGATTTTGTGCATGTGAGGGAGGTGGGTCCCGCGCACGAGGGGGCGCGGGGAGGGAAGAGAAGGAAGAAGATATCTGCGTGGGCGGGACCGGGCCGACCCTGTTGGCCTTTCGCGGGGATGAATCGATGTTGGGGGGCCTAATCACACGGGCCGGGACGGTGATGCTGGATTAGACGCCGCTGGGGGGAAACGGATTACGGAACACCTCCGGGCCTCACGTTTCGCGCTACGCTAACGGAGAGAAGCTGCTGCACTGTTTTCAACTTTCGAGGTTAGTTTGTTTTTTATTTCAAATGAACGGCACAACGACCGTGCAAGTTTGTGTTGAAAGAGATTTATCCATTTTTGACTTTGTATGTATTGGGATCACTTTTCACACCGATGACTTGATACTGCAATGGTACTAATGTGAATATGTGATCCTGGTGAATACTAGACATTTTGGACCTTGTAAATTGTCAAGGATCTGCAGTAGAGTGAGAGAGTACACTACCCCAAGATCATTTCCACAACATCCGATGCATCTTGTGAACATGTGGGTCCCGCGCAAATATGCTCATACAAACATCAAATGTCAAGAAGGACCTGCTTTCGATCCGGTCACACAACTGCAATATATGTATTTAGACTCCAAATGTCAAATGATGAAAGTAATCAATATGGCCATATGTGCACTAGGGTTCCACGCTTTGCAGGCACGATCTTTTGATTATATGGATTATGCCAAACCTCCTTTTGGATCGAGGAAAAACATGTAAACTGATGATGCGGTTCTACAATATTGTAGAACCGCATCATCAGTTTACATGTTTGTGTGTGGTCTTAAGCGGGCCATTGTTCATGTTAGTTTTCCAAATTCCAATAATCTTGGAGTGTGAACCCAAGTAACCAGCTCCTGCTGTATGGAGTATGCCACAAGATATTGCATAGCCATTTCAGTGATGATCCTATCGTGAGGTATCCTCTTAAGTCAAAATTTATCATAGATTAGAACGCACATAGGAGCTTCAGGAGCTTAATTAAAGGTATTTTGAAAGCAACCGCTCCGTTTAGAGCCACAAGCTGCAACCTCTATGGTTCATCAAAGCTGAAAACGACAAAGATTAGCTTTACGGATCTGACACCGTCAGCTGCTCCGTTAGAAAATTAGCTGCCGAGTATCAATAATTAGCCGGTGATTCGCTGTCTGTCAATATCAGCCCAGCTTTCTCTGCCATCTAAACAGATCTGCTGGATGAGCTAAATGTCCAAACTACCCTCCAATAGTGTGTGGTGGCAAACGTTCTCGTTTATCACTGTCTGGTAAGAGTATATGATAAAAAAAAATTATTGCAATCCCTTGCGCGCCATGCAAATTGGATGTGACGTTGTTTGTTCTATTTTTGGATTTCTGCTCTGTGATTAAAAAATATAATTGATATCTCTTTTGTTATTTCTTATTCTTTTTGCTTGCTTTTTAACGTCAATAATAGTAACCTGATCAATAATCCGCTCAAAAGGAAAAACAAAACAATAGCTTGTATACTGTAGTGTTAATTCTCACGTTTCAAGTCCTTTGGCTATATCTTGTGCTTTTGTCAAATCATGCTCTTGCTTCCTGAATGATTTGCGCAGAGAGGTCATTTCAATTGGCGTCCTATAGATTTTGACCCCTGCATAGGACATCCATTGGTCGCAATCGCAAAACTGTGAGATGATAAAATCCTGCAGGAGCATACATTTTGATAATATAGCATCTAATTATATCCTACGAGATGCACTCATATAAATTTCTTTGAGATGCAAGCAGCACATTGGGATTGAAAGAGGTAGAAAATCACTCCAGACGTGTTAACGAAGTCAACTAACACTGCATGAGGATTTAGTTTATATCTCATTTATGCCATTCATTTTTATGATTTTAAAGGTATACATTTAAACTTTTGCCTGTGAATACATAAAAGATCTTGACAATAGTTCTATGTTTCAAAAACACATTTCAATTAGAAAATACAAGTATTTGGAAAACAAAAGCTTAATCAATTGACTAGAAAGTATGGGTGCTCTCATTTCTTGTATTTATTTGAAAAATTGGCTGACTCGGTCCAATCTTTTGAGGTGTTTTGGGCCTGTTCGCTTCTTCAGCGTAGTGGCAACAATTTTTTCTCTCTCACAGCATACTTTTCAACGCAGCGCAGTGAAACGAACATGTCGAATAATATGATGAGTACATATGTCCATGTATGTCAATTTCTATGTATTTCGAAAAAAAAATGTCATTTTGTACATATGTTCCGCACCATCACGTCAATTATGTTTGAAAATCACTTGGAAGACAAGTCAATGGTGCCGTAACCAAAGTTCCTAGGAGAAAGAATATTATGTTTAGAAATGGACAAAGCTTTCCTTTTAGGTTGGAAAATAGAGATTTTGGATTTGCTTGTGACAGGATAGACACGGGCAGTTTGGTAATTTGGCGGCAGGAACGGGCGACTCGGCAGCGTTGAGTCACACAGTCCGGCCCGGGAATCTTGACCCATACGCCTGACGTGGACGCGTCGACCCGGGACACCCCCGGGGGCAGAAGCGTCATTCGGCGCGGGTGGCGGGTGACGAACCGGATGCCGTCATCTCGTAAAGCTGGCGATCCCGTGCGGTGGCTCCCCATGTGACCGTGTGTTGCCATATCCAAGGCGTCAACGCCCCAGGACATGTGACATGTCCTTTCACGATGATATGGTGCTTGTTTGTGCACGTCCTAGTGTCCTGGATGAGAGTTAATTTGGTCGTTGTGATGTACATCTGCATCATCTAGTAGGCTGCATTTCGTAATTGGTTGGAGCTATGTTCCCAAAAGAAGTTAGTGGATTTGATTGAAATTTTTGTGTGGGACTCCTTTAATTAGCACGGCGGAAAACGGCAATTTTGGAGCTATTGTCTAACCATTTTGTACGACGGCATTTTGTGCGCAAAGTTTGCATAATGACAATGCAGAGGAGTACTCTCCTAATATAAACTTTCTTCTGTTATTTAGTCATGTATTATCATTATCATCATGTCAATGCATGATGAACTCATATGTTTAGGATCGGAGTGGAGGGATACACATCCAGGGTCCATACTAGAATGACTCTTGAAAGTGCAAAGCATTCCCGTTGAATCGCCACAGAGTGGTACACTCTTTGTTCCATGCGCACTGGATTGGAGGCTGTGGGGACGACCAACGCCAACTCGACGGGAAGGCGATTGGTTTTGCCGCCAACATCTCGGGCGGGGCCCACCTCCCCGTGCTTGTTAAGCTTTCTTCACGTGATCGCCGCATTTAGGACTTGGACTTGGAAGGTTTGGGCTTCGCCATCGATGCGAAATCTCATAATTTTTTTCCGACGCTTCGCGATCGGAATTTTCCAGAAGATTTGCTTGCGAGTTCGGCAATCCTCAATCCATGATGAGCACTCTCTTCGTTGCACAAAAATATGTTCCTATTTTCTTCTTTTTTTCCCATCGAAAACAAGGTTTACAAGTGGACGCCCATATTGCCTGCCAGTTTTGACGAAATGAGTGCTTACAGTTGGAGCATGCTGCTTCTATTCATTACTGCAAACTTCATGATCAGGTATTGCACTGCCTATATAGATTCAGGAATCAGGGAAAGCCACAAGATTTGCCCGGAGTTTTTTTTTTGTCAAATCCAGTGTCAACTCCTGAACGAAAAGAAAGAAGCATAATCAGAATCTGGAGCTAAATGCTCTCTCAGCCAAGCGTCTCCGGAGCTCCCGGGGCCGCCCCCCAGCCGGACACCCTTCCCGCGGCTGGACGTCGCCGTCGGTCGTGTGCCCTGAACGCGCGTGCCGCGATAAGCATCTCCAGCTCTAGTACGCGTGGAAACGACGATCAGACGGTTCTCTCTCCACTAACGCCAAGCACTCGCCGCCGCGTTCTCAACTCACTGGAGGCTGAAGCTTGAACCATCTTGACCTGCGACAGCCATTTTCTTGTCTCAGAAAAACAACCTGCACATGATGTCCATTTCAGAGTTCAGAGTACAGAGTGCACAGCACAGCAGCCGTGATGGTTCAGAGTTCAGACAGGCCGGGAACACGATAAGGATTAGGCGATTAGCAAAAAACATATCACACTGCTACACGGACAGGTACAGATACAGGTAGTAGCAGTACACTCACAGCTACTGCTACAGGGAGGAGCGAGGAGCGAGTTGCGTGTACTCCTGTGCCACCGAGACGGCCGCCGGGATTTCCCTTCCACTCATCCAACCCCACGACGAGTCGCCGTCGCCGTCGGAGGCTTGCCTTTATCCGGCTAGTGTGCGGGCACTCACTCGCCGTGTGTGCCCGCCGGGCTGAGTGTCCAGCGCACCCCTTTCCCCAAAGCTGGTGAGAGGACGACGCGCCGGCCCGGGGAGGCCTTGAGATCGGTGGCCAGCAGCTGAGCGTGAGATGATGGCCTGATGGACTATGCAATTTGCAAAGGGGTCTTTGGTGTCGAGTGTGGTTCACCTAACGCTAACAGAGTTTGAACTTTGAACCTGGCAATGCTGTAGGTAGATCACATGGCTAGGGCTGGTTGGGGGAGAAGGAAACGTGCTCAAAAGTGGGGAATGCAACAGGTTGTTCAGTCGTGCCAGAACCGAAAGGGAAAAGTTGTGTCCACTTCAGTGCAATTGATTTCACGTGTCTCAAACGGCAATGTTGGATATCCTGCGAAATAGTACTACTAGATATGGTTCAATCGAGAGAAGATAAAGCAGTAATTGGAATGATTGTAACAAGTCACACATACAAGTACTGGATATGGTTCAATCGAGAGAAGATAAAGCAGTAACATTTGATCTGGATGAATTGTCAAAAAAGAAATCTACAGCTTCAGGGTTCAGAGAGATAGAACGGTTTTGGGTAGAGCACAAAAGGAATGGAGTATGGAATACTGTTCTAGTACGTACCCACCTGTTAGTCAGGGCAGCAAGAGCATCACAGGTCATAACAGAACTCTTCAGTTCAGTATCCAGGAAAACCTGAAACTATAGAGAGATTCTAACAGGTTACCAACATATTTCAGATCAACTACACGGATGAGATAAACCAACGCAATATGACAGATTGACAGTAGAGTTCAACTGATCAGCACTTCAGGACAGCAGGCCCAAAAGGAAAGAATTGCATATTTGCATGCACTTCTTGATATACATCTGAGTGGTGTGTCCCCAAGGACAACAAAGAATGTCATTCTACAGTACCCCCAAACTGGCTACTAGCACCTAGGAAAAATCAATCTCATGCTAACATGGAACAAATGTTATCAGCTATCACCGGTACTTACCTACTTCCTCTCTAAAGCTTCAGAAAGACAAACTCCTCGACAGACGATGTGTCGCCAATCAACTTGAGAGCTTCCTTCTCAGGCTCCTCATCAACCCCAATGGCCATTATCGCCTGCTTTCCGCGAGCAGTTCTTCCGACGCTCATGAAACTCACATTCACATTCATATTTCCCAGGATCGATCCCACCTTCCCTATGACGCCTGGCTGATCAACTTGGCGGCACAGTATCAGGTTGCCCTCAAGGCTAACGTCAACACTGAAAGACCCGACAAGCGTGAGATGCGGGGAGCCGTCCTTAACCTTGCCCTCCACTCTGATGTCACCTGCATCAGACAAGGCACCACCAAACTTGGACTCCACATTGGTGAGGTGGACCTGTATGGAATCTAGCGGTGTTTCGGGGGAACCATCAAGGAGAATTCTCTCCTCAATGATCCGGAGGCCTCTTTGCTTGGCAACATAGTCTGCATTAACAATGTTGACAAATGCGCTTGAAATGGGTTCGACAATGCCTTTGGTCACCATGGCACGAAGAATTCTTGTGTCCAAGTCATCGGGGTCTCTTGTGGATGAGTAGACAACCTTGACTACTTTAACCCCGCTGCCACCAGCTACAAGTTGCACAACAAGTCGGCCCAGCTTCTCGGCAAGGACGACATAGGGTGATAACTCTGATAAAACCTGTGGGAAAGAGATGTATGGTTTAGACACATGCAGATTGCACAATTGTACTGATAAGATTATGATGAGTTTCTTCCATCCTAATGAAAGTACCTCAGCAGGGACCATTGGGGCATTCACAGCTGTGGCAGCCAGATCCCCTCTCAGTGCACCGATAACAGCCTCTGCAATTTCAATGGCTACACCTTCCTGCAGAGGTACAGTGCAAGAGGCCTTTTAGTAAAGAGGATAAGCTAGTATGATGTGGTAGAAATAATTTTGCTAGGGAAAGACCAGCAAACCTGAGCTTCTGTTGTGCTAGCTCCAAGGTGTGGTGTGACAGTGACATTCTCATGCTGCACTAACTTGCTGTCTCTCGGAGGTGGCTCCTCAGTAAATACATCAAGTGCGGCCTGACTCACACCATAATGCAATCAGGAAAAAGGCTAAATATCTGACAAAACATCGCACAGTGAATAGATATCAGATGCATATGAGAATTGGATAAAAGGTAACAGTAATGTGCACTGTCAACATTTGGATGGGTCATGAGTGGCCACAACGAAAATGAATTACCTGGGCAACTGTTCCATTGTCAAGTGCTCTCAGCAATGCTTCTTCATCAACAACTCCACCCCGTGCAACGTTGATAATTCTAACACCCTTTTTCATCTTTGCAAAAGTTTCATCATTGAAAAGCTTTTCTGTCGATGGAGTAAGAGGCATGTGCAGTGATATGAAGTCTGCTGTGGAGATGGCCTCATCAAATGATACAAGATCTACGCCAATTGCCCGGGCTCTATCAACAGGAGCATATGGATCATGAGCAATGATATCCATCCCGAGTCCTTTTGCACGCCGAGCTACTTCCGAGCCAACCTTTCCAAAGCCCAAAACAGCTAGTGTCTTCCCCACCAAGGTAACACCAATATATTTGCTCCGTTGCCATTTGCCTGAATTATGCAAAGCAAATTGCAACACCAACTCAGCACAAATGAACTGTGCACAGTAGAAACCATACTATTGGGCTCCGTTTGGATGTACATATTGGAGGCCTTGGCATTGAATTGACTTCAATACCAAATCCAGCTAGGCATTGAAATGAGTTCAATACCAAAGCCACTGTTTGGATGTAGATGAAATTGTTGGATAGAATTTAACTCAAGAACCAATACTAATTCATGTTTGGATACCAATATCCTCCGATTTGGAGTTGACCTATCCTCATCGAATGGCACCAGCGCTTGTAGCCCGACGATGGAGCATGGTCAAGGGCGGCGCGGCTTGCCGGCGGGATGGAGAGGGGCGACGAGGATGGGACAGGGCGGTGCTACTCGCCGGTATAGGGGAGGGCGGGGCAGCGCGGCTTGGGGGAGAGACGGGCGGCGGCGCGACGCGGCTCGTTGGCGCTTGGGGAGAAGATGGGCGGCGCGGCCACCGACGCTGGGGAAGGAGACGGGCGGCGCGGCTCGCCGGCGCTGGGGGAGGAGGCGTGCGGCGCGGCCGCTAGAGCTGGGGAGGAGACGGGTGGCACGGCTCAGGGAGGAGACGGACAGTGAGGCCGTCAATGCTAGGGAGGAGACAGGCGGCTGTGCGGCGCGACTCGTCGGCGCTAAGGGAAGGAGACGGTCGGCTCGGCTTGCCGACGCTGGGGGAGGAAACGAGCGGGGCGCTCGCCGACGCTGGGGAAGAGACGGGTGACGCGGCTTGGGGGAGGAGACGCCGGCGCTGGGAAGGAGATGCCCGTGCGGCTCGCCGGCGGGGGTGGACGGGGGATGGCCGGACGGGGGAAGGAGCTCAGGCGGTGATTTTCATAAATAAACACATTCTGAACACAATGAATCATTCGTTTCTCTCAATGGCTACTAATCTTAAATATGAACCTACAGGTGGATAAAATGTGAAAATTTGGCAATATTCAGTGCCTCAAGAATGCCCAAGTCGTAAAAGTTAAAAATAGCTAGCTGGTGGATAAAAAGTTTGTTGGTTATTAACAAGAACTGTAGTAGAACGGATTTTTTTATTGCAAACAGGAATTTCCGTTCGTTGCAAAAGGGGGGATAACCAGATAACAGAACCCAACCAAAAAAATGTACTAATTGGCCGTGGGAAAATAACACCAATAAGTGCTTCAAAAAAAACTTAAAGCTTCTGGTACTCATTGATATCAGCAGAAAATCACATTATATGGCAAGTATATTTGTACAATGATATTTGGGCATATCAGAAAACCAACACTTGATCTAGCATCTGCACTGCAATCACCTTTGATCAGTATACACCACTTTGTTTCTTTCTTTTTTTTTGCGAAACACAGTACAGACGCAGACGCTCACAAACACATGCACACTGAACCCTATGAACACATGCATGCAACCCTACCAAACACAATCCATGAATGACAATAGTGCAGCAGAACCATGCTACCTTCATCATGCCATTGGTGTGCCACGATTATTGGCAGCACACACACACAAATTTCCATTAGTCATCACGCCAGCATCGTTTACAACCTAACTTTTGAATCCATCAACAGTACGCAACTACAGAAACACGACGCATCCTGGGTCGCCTAACAACAAACGTGTGTATGGACTGATCGGCGTAACATGAACTACATACATTTCATTAGCGAGCAACGTGCACCCATCAGAAACTATCAAACTAGTACTAGTAGGAAACTACGATGGCATTTCCCTGCCCCTTCAGTACGTCGACATTTGTGAACACAGTAGAAGTACCTTATCTATTGGCAGCAGAATGTGTGGTTGGAACGGCATCGCTGTGTTATCGTGCACACGCTTTGGTTCAGGGCAAACGAGCAGGGGGGAGGGGCGTACCGGCCTTGAGAGACGCGTCGGCCTGCGCGACATTGCGGGCCATGGAGGCGAGGAGCGCGACGGCGTGCTCGGCGGCGGCGACGGTGTTGGCGGTGGGCGCGTTGACGACGAGGCACCCGGCCTCGGTGGCCGCCTGGAGGTCGACGTTGTCGATCCCGACGCCGGCGCGGCCGACGACGCGGAGCCGCCCGCGCGCGGCCTCGAACACCTCCCGCGTGACCTGCGTCCCGGACCGCACCACCAGCGCGTCCACCAGCGACACCTTGGCGCGGAGCTCCTCCGCCGTCAGCTCGTACGAGCAGTCCACGTTCGCGAACGCGCGCAGCAGGTCCAGCCCCGCCGTGCCAAGCTTCTCCGTGACCAGCACCGTCGGCCGGCCGCCCGCCGAAGCGGACGCCGAAGGCGCCGTCAGGGACCTGGACCTGGGCTCCGGGGACGGGGACGGGAACGCGGCGAGGCTGGAGCGGAGGCGGCCATGGCGGAGGGAGAGGGCGCGGCGGGGCGGCGTGAGGGACGACGGCGCGGCGGGGTCGGGGGCTGTGGCCGGCGCCGCCGCCACGGGGAGGAGGCGGCGGAGCGGCGTCGCCAAGGCCATGGGGCTCGTGCAGTAGCGTGGCAAAGTGTGTGTGACTGGAGAGGCAGAGAGCGGTGAAGCCAATCGGTGTGGAGCGGTGAAGCCAATCGGTGTGGATCGCGGCGCGGGGGCCGAGGGAGTCGTGAATCGTGATGGGTGTCGCCTGGACGCCTGGTTTGTGGGAGACGATCAGACGGGAGAAGTTTTAAAATATCAAATTCCATCCATACCGGCAATTCGCATGTGCATGAATTTTCTTTTGGCACAACCGATATCTTTTTGCATTATTGCTCCTAACTATCTTACCAATACTAATTATTTGACCACTTTCCATTAATCTTTTTTCGTGCCAAGATTATTTCGCGTCACAACGTTTGCATTAATGTTGCTATCTCATCTTAATATTTTTTGCATCATTTGTTGCTATCTCATCTTAGGGGGTGTTTATTTCCGGTAAAAAAAAGCTTTGCAAATATCGCATAAAAAAGCATCTTCCTATTTTGGAGTAATAAACGTAGATTAATAATAAAACTAATTACACATCTTGCGAGAAAACCGCGAGACAAATCTAATCTATAATTAATTCAAGATTAATGGATGGTTATTGTAGCATCACCGTTACAAATCATAGGTTAAGTAGACTCATTAGATTCATCTCGTGATATACACTCCGTACATGCAGTGAACTTTTTTTAGAAGAATTAAACACCCCCCTTAGTATTGTTGCCCTACTCATCTCATAGGTTGACAGTACCATATTGAAGTGTCAACCCAATGGCAAATCGCAGCACATTGTCTATCTATAGAGTTGACAGTTGACACTGTCACACTGGTGTGCTGGCTCAATCAACTGATTCCTCCCTGGCCACAACTGGTCTCCTTGGTTGGATCCTGGAGCAATAACCTGGTCTCCTTGGTTGGATCCTGGAGCAATAACATGAAGATGAGAAGGGGACCAGCGCCCCCACCCTAGAGATATTATATTTTAGACGATCATGATCACAATTAAATTTTACCATATAAATCAAGAAAAAATATAAAGTTTATCCCAACCCCATAATAACTTAGTGAACCTTATGAAAAGTATGAAATTTTACAATTGGCTCTACATCGGATATTGCTGGGGTCTCTCTGGACTGAATGGAACCTCGAGTCTTACCTCCTCAGCCTACCAAAAAGCATAATCTTAGCTTGGTGATATGGTGAGTTTTGGTGACAGTGGAGGGGTGACAGAATATGTTACCTTGCGGTCTCATTTGGTTTAAGTAGAGAGTTGCCGGCATCCTAAATTCAACAGTCCATCCGTTTTCAATCATCTGATGGTGAATCGTCGTTTGTCAGATCATTTTTCTGCGCTGGAAGTGTTGGAAATTACTAAAGAAAAAAAAGGAACCCTACTGAGTATATGGATATTTGGCCATATGGGTAGATACAATTCAACTTGTGCTCAAGCAGCAATGCTTTTGTGACCCGTGCTTGTGTAGCATTTTGGACAGTCTGCCCATTGAATCTCTGCCAAGAAGCTTAAGTAGTAACTCCTTCGATCTAAATAACAAGTTATCCAAGTAATTTTAGGACATATTAATAAAAAATCTTGATTGTTCTTTTTTTAAACGATATTAATTACTAACTGACCGTTGCATGCATGAACATGCAAACATGTTAAATTGGGTAGAGCGAGTTAACAACTTATCTTGCGAGGTAAATTTTGAATTACTGAATGGTTTAGAGGGAGTAAGGAAGAAGAGACTATCGGCGGGCGGACAGGGGCGTCGCTAATTTGCGCTCGGCCGCACGGACAGGACCGTGCGATCGCACGTCCGTCCAAATTTTGGTGCCGGGGTGTTTTGAACCACGCAGAGGCCAAAACGGAAGGGTCCCACACCACATGCATCAACCCCGCACAGGTTCCGCGCCCCACTTAAGTCCCTCGCTCAGATTTCTCTGCGAAACAATTGACAGAAAAGTTATTGAAAAAATTTTGCAACAAAATTTTTAACATGTAAAAAATATTTTGTAGAAAAAGTTTGGCAACAAAAGTTTTCAAAAAAAATTGACAACAAATTTGGAGAGAAAAATGTATGAGCAAAACTTTGGCAGCAAAAAATCAAGAGAAAATGTTTTCAAAAAAGTTCGACAAACAAAATTTTGAAGCAAAATTTGATGAGAAAAATGTTCGAGCAAAACTTTTGCAGAAACAAATTGAGAGAAAATTTTAAAAAAATCTGAGAAAAAAACTCACCTGCTACTCCTCCTCGGCAGCGCAGCACTCGCCGGCGGCCGCCGCGGTGGCTCGTGACGTTGCTCCCGCCGCGCTTGTGTTGGCTGCATGCGGAGCTAGCTGCTCCTCACGGCTCGGTAGCTAGCTGCTCGCGGAGCTCCTCGCCGGATCCATGGAGACTGAGCACGCGGGGTTGACGGCCGGCGCAGAGGCGCGCGGGCGCTGAGGCCGCAGCCTGGCGGCGCAGCCCGACGAATAGCGCGGGACGGAGGCTTGAGGATGGCGCCGCCGTGGCGCAACGCGCAGCGGCGGAGGCATCAGTCGAGCGGAGCCGCTGGGCAGGCAGCAGAGAGAAGGAGAGAAGTAAATGACGATGGCGACGTTTGACCGAGCAGGCGAGCGGTGGAAAGATAAGACTGTCCACAGCGGTGGCCAAGCTTCAAACACTGCAAAGCTGCAAAATGTCAGGCGATGCTCATTTCTTCGTTGGCCGCAGTGCACAGCATCGGGCTAACTTTACTTTTGTCAGAAACTACTGCTCGCCTGCTATTTTTTTTTTGCCTCTATAAACAGCACTCCTCAGACTCTTCTGTAATTCTTTATTCTCAAGCACCGAGGCATGTAGATTCATCGGTGCCCGTTCTTTTTATTGAAGAATCGCCTCCCACAGTGGTTGACCCGATGCTCAAATCTTCTCTTTCCTTGTTCAGGCATCGGTAGATTCCACCGCTGTGGCTAGTCTAAGATGAGTGAGTGCGGAATGGGACCCTCCCACTTGAATCGACTGTGCGGGGCTGCGGGCGACGGTCAGGTTGACCGAGCGTGAAATTTAAGCCGTGAGCTCGAACTTAAAATTGGGATGACGGGCGGACAGGCATGTGGCCTGGTGGTATGCTCCCATGGGTGGGATGCAACCGACGACGACGAGCGAGGGCTCGAACCCCCGTCCCGCATGCCCCTGGTGTCCTGATCGTGATCGGGTTTTGTTTGGCGCGTAGGCGTAGATCGGCATCCCCGGCTTCTTTTCCCTTTTGAAATTCCGCCGGGGAAAAAAAACTATAGCAGCGGTACGGAAAAGTGGGCCCGTTTACTCTGTGGGCCAGACTAGCGTCCATTTATACGCCCCGGCCCATCTAGACCCCCTCCCTCCTTCTTGCTTGCCACGTCCGCGGGCCGAGAACGTGGCAGGGCCCACTACCGCTCCACACTCCAGACCAAAGAGGTCACGAGAGCTCAGCGCGCCACGTCCGGCACCCAAACGTCACGTGCACGGCGGCCGCCGCCGCGCCGGAGGCGGACACGTCCGCCGTCACGCGGGATCGCCCGAAACGGCGAGACGCCAGGAATGCTTTTTTTTGTGGGAACCTGTGCCATTCAGCACTGCTACTTCGTGTCGTGACGCGCCTGCCGGCCGGCCGAACACCGGCGACCAAACGGACGGAAACGCCAAGCAGGCTCGCGCGCTCGTGGTCTCGGAGACAACTGCAAGGGCGCCCGCCGTACCAGTACCACGCGGACAGCTGAAGAAAAACCAAACGCAGCAGCATCTGGGCTGCTGCTACTTGGGTCTCGGACTCTCGGTTCCAGCACGAATCCGAGAAGAATAACACCGCGCGCGGAATGCTTGCAGCAACTTGGACAGTAGCCGTGGAAGAAGAGAGCTCGCCAAGTAGGTTAGTGTGCAATCAGGTAGGAGCACAAGTGGTTCCGAAACCGATTCCCGCTTACTTCCGCGACCAAATTGCCCGTGATAATTAAGCAGCAGTTGAGCAGGGATATACGCCCCAGTTGCTGGGAGCGGGCAGGCCGGAGGGGCCGGTCACGTTTACATCTGGTTAGCACAGATTCGCAGCAAGTGGCTATCCCCAAGTGTGCCAATTGCACGAAATCGACGCAGGAGGGGGTAGGGGCGGTGGAAAACAAAATTTTCCGTTACGTTGGAGGGCATGTGATCAGCTTGTGCGTCGGTCCGGGTATAGCTTGATGATAGGAAAGATGTGGTTGGATTTCGTTGGCCAGTGTGTACGGAGATTGAAAGGCAGCTGCTGTTCGGTCGATGGTTAGGAGCCCTCTGAATCTCTGATGCCCATTTTGCAACGGAATATCATCATCACCCCCCTTATCGTAACTAGTAGTACTTCACAGTGATCTCTTGCGTTTGTAGCCGTTTTCGGAACGGTCTCCAATGCTACTAAGATCGACCGTAACCTATCCGCAGTATTCCGGCTCTGTTTCCTGACAAAATATCACCGGATAGTAGCAGTTTACGCGAGGAAGAAACTGAAGAATTGCGTCCATGCGTCTGAAATTTCCCGTCAGAATAAAAACAGGAGTGCGGCTGCGTAGTTCCTTTTTGAAATTAAAGCGCTGCGTAGTTTTCTCATCCTCGTCAAAATATGCTAGCCGTGCGTCCTGCACGTACGACTGCCGATTACTCTATCATCCTCGCATCTCCTCCTACTCGCTCAAGGGACGGGCCTCCGCCTCCCCCATCCCATCCTCAAGATCAAGTAGCAGCTGTCGCGACGCGTTACGTGTCAGGCCGCCGCGCCGGCTGTCGCCATCGCCGAGGACCACCGGCCCACCGCTGCTGCTGCTTCAGCGCGGACTCCGACTCCCCATTTTTCATTTTTCTTTGCTGGCGGGATGGCCCCGTCGTCGCCTTCCTAGTACGTACGTACGCCCATAAACAAGGCTTTAAACAAGCTTTGACACCGACGATGGCATTAGAAACTCCCGGGAATTCAATTCCCGATCGGTCCTTCAGATCAGCACGTATTCAGTACTGTACTGGGCAGGAGTAGATCACCGGCGCACGCACGGACGACACACCCCACGCGCGCACAGCCAGGCAGCCTGACACCCTGAGCTGTGCGTGAGCGTGCAGCCAAAGCCAGAGCTAGCCGTGCGCGGGCCAATTGTTTAGCCCACAGCGCTCATCATTTGGATCGGCTTCTTTTATTAGCGACGCGGCTAGAACTAGTAGAAGAATGGGTCCCTAGAAGAATACTCTAACTAGGCTAGGCGCTCCGGCCGCGCACGCTTGAGGCTCGAGAGGAAGAGGCCTACTGCACGGTGCACGGGGCCTACCGCCCACGCCGCCATTATGCGCCCCCGAGCCATCCCATTCCTCCTCCGCTGGGGAGAGCGAGGCGTGCTCGGCGTCGTGCGCGGGGTCGCCATCGCGCCATGATTGCGCCTCCGGAAAAGAGCTCCGCCCGGGGAGGGGGCGAAAGAGACGTGTTTGTATTACTCCTCCTCCTTCTTCACTCGCGCTCGTGGTCGTGGCGGCGGGCGGGGTGGATGACTGGATGGGAACGACGCTGTGGCCTCGCGGCCTTGCGGGTGCGCTCGCCACCCAGCACCGTCCCGTCAGGCCGTCGCGCGGCGCGCCTCCTCGCTTCGGCAATCGGCGTGGGGAAGCAGTGGTGCCCGGGGCGGAAAGGCGCGCGGAGCCTTGTGCGCTTCTGCAGCTTAGGGCGCGCTGTTAAGAAACAACACTCCCTTGGATGAATTGCGCGGGTGAGGGTGCGACATTCCTCTCGTTGGAGCTACGGATTTCCTTCCTGACTCGGAGATGGATCGACACGGACCAGGCAGCTTGCTCACGCCGTCGATTTTGGTGGCCTGGATTGCTGCCTGGCTCAGGTCGTCTCCAAGCAAACACAAAGCCCGGACGGAGTGCCTCGTAGGTTTGGGGGTGCTCCCCGTTTTTGCTGCTTCGGTTAATGGTCATCGCGTCGGTCGACGTCAATTTCGCTTTCGCGTCATCACAACCCATCCTCTCCTCTCCCTCTAGAAGTCTCGATCTTCTTGCGAGAGGACATCACATCCCACTCTTTGTTTTGCTCTTCTCTTGTTTCTCCGAAAATACAATACTAGTAGTAATATACACGCGTACAAGTAAAACCTCAAAGGGAAAAGAATTAAAATTTTCTACTGCTTGCACGTTTGCTTGCTCGGGTCTACTAGTAGAAGAAGTACTAGTACACAGACAGTGGCTGAAACGACCCCTCCCACCCTCCCGCTCCCGCAAACTGCTCGCTGACAGACTGGTCCCACGTGGCGAGCCTGTGCGCTCGCCCATCTGGATTTCTTTCCTTTATTTTTCTTTGGAAAATCCACCAGGTCGTGGTGTGGGGACTTCCTTCCAGCAGCGAGCCAATCGCTCCTGCCGGCGGGCGAGACGATGGACGCCGTCACGTTCCGCTGGCATGTGGGCCAGCACGGCGCTTCGCTCGCCGGTGAGGCGATTGCCGCACGGGGATGGTGGTGGGCCCGTGAGTGCGCCGGCTTGTGCCGACGCGTTGCTCCTCCAGTCCCTCCGTCGTCCGTCGCCCGGCGATCGAAGGAGACGTTCCACCCGCGCACGCAGGCGGGGGTGGTCCCCGGCGCGCCCGCCCTCTCTCATCATGCGTAGAGGACCTGCGCGTTGCAGGGCGCGAGGCCGGCGAACTCGGCGGGGCCCTTGACGACCTCCCACTCCACAACCTCCCCCTCGACGACGCCGGCAGCCGTCGTCGCCGCCTTAGCGACAGCCGACACCGTGCCGACGGCGACGTCGAGCCCGGCACCAACGACGTAGATCCTCCTCCTCCCGCCGGCGACCTCCCCGACCTCCCCGGCGACGACGTGCGGCCGCCGCACCTCGGGCGGCACCCCGCCTCCCTCCACCATCCGCCACTCGTCCGCCGCCTCGTCGTACCGCTTCAGCCGCCACTCCCCGTACTCCGCCACGATGTACATCCGCCCGCCGGCGACGGCGCAGGACCCCGTCCACCCCTCCCGCATCCCGCGCGCCATCTCCCGCCAGGAGTCCGCGGCCGCGTCGTACACGGCGCCCCGCGGCGCGCGCTCGAACGGCCACGCCCACCCCTCCGTCACGTACAGCCTCCCGCCCGCCGCCGCCGCGTCGTACCGCGCGACGGCCGCGCCACGGCGCGGCGCCGCGGGGAGCCACCGGCCGGCCTCCGGGTCGAACACCTCCGCCTCGCCGTCCTCCCCTGCCACCACCACGCGCCCGCCCACTTCGCCGGCGGCCATGTACCCGCGCGGCTGTCCGCATGGGCGCCGCCTCCTCCCACCCGTTCCGCGCGGCGCTGTACACGGCCACGCTCCGCACGGCCTTGTTGTCGCCGCCTTCCTCGACGCCCCCAATCACGTAGATCTCGCCGCGGCGGGGGAGGCCGACCACCGCGAACGACCCGGCCGCGGCGGCGCCGCCGGGGACGGGGGGAAGCAGGAGCCACCGCCGGGAGAAGGGGTCGAGCGCCTGACACTGGAGGCGCCGCGATGCGGGGTCGAACGCGAAGGCGAAGAGGAACGGCAGCGAGAAGGACACCGACACGGCGGCGGCGGCCGAAGCCGCCGCAGCGGAGGCCGGGGCAAGGTGCGGCGGCGGCTTGGCGGGGGCGTCGGTCAGGAAGCGGTTCCAGGTGGAGGAGACGGTGCGGAAGAGGCGGTGGTAGAGGAAAGGCAGGTGGAGCAGGCACTTCTCGGCGACCTCCTCCGGCAGGCCAGGGATGAGTTCCATGACCTCCTCCCCGGCGGCTCCCTCGCCGGCGTCCAGCACCTGCTGCTTGCTCATGGAGGAGAAGCTCATGGTGGCGGGGCCGGGTGGCGCGATTCCGCCGGACGAATTGGGTGCGATTCGCTTTGGGTTTGGGGGGTCTTCGCGTTCGGCTTGGACGCTTGGTAATGGGGAATCGAACTTTGAAGAGAAGCGGGGTGTGGGGTGCTGAATTTATAGAGGTGGGTCTGGGGGTGGGGAAGCGGCTAGTGCTGCCGGTGCGCGGCTTTGCTCAGCTGGCCAGGCTCGCGGCACTGCTCCTCCTGACGCCTGCGCGGTTCAGAGTTTCGGATCTGGTGTTTTGCTGGAAGATGCTGTACCGTTTTTCCTGTCCGTCTGATTGAGCTCCAACGGTCTAGATCTAGTACGACTGGTAGTGGTACTTTCTTGGTGATAAAAAGGGGTCATGCTCTCGAAAAGAAAAGGGGTCAATTTGTAGATTTGCCAGATTATGGCAGAAAAATTGTAGCTTCTTTTGCTCATTCCTATGGTTACAAATATTTCTCAAGCGTATGGCTCATCTAAACACATGATTACTCGATTGCTCAAAGCAGACGTGAAGATTGTTGTCAGACACACAGCGAAAAGCTCAAGCTCCAATTAGCAGCAAAAGCCAACCGAGTGGACCGAGCAAGGTATCACTCTCAAATGCTCGAAAAAGCTAGTTAAGCAGAGAAAGATTCACTGTTGTTCCGGGTACCCGGATTTTTTAACTAAATCTGGGACGGGGGCATACTGTCTTTCCACGGCAAAATTCGATGCCGACGCTAGCCGAACACGCCACGAGGAGGCCGGAGGGTCGCGTACTGTCTTGTATTCTAGCGACTCTGGTGGTTTTGTTTGGCCGTATGCTGACGAAGTGACGAGTTTTCCGCAAACCCGTCACGGGGTCGGGGAGAACGCGCCAGCCCAAGGCTGTTTGTCTGAGTGGCCGCCGCCGCCGTGAGCACGGCGACCGACGGCAGCTTTGGCTGTTCCGGCGCGACGCGATGGCAGACGGCAGGCGGGCGGGCGCGGGCGCGACGTTGTTATCGCGGGGAAGAAGAAGGGGTAGGGACGCGCGTGAGTGGGCCCGTGGAGAGGTGCATGCACCAGTATGGCCGCAATGGACAGCAGCCCAGTGGGCCTGGTAGGCCCCATCCGGGCGTGTCCGCAAAGGAAAGCCACGGGATTGCGGCGTGCGTGGGCCCAGCCGTCCTTGGCGTGAGATTAGTACTAATATCTTTTTCTTTTTTTTTCTCTCGCTCTCTCTTACTCGGGTGGAAGCTTTTTACTCGGGTGGAAGCTTTTTATTCGGGTGGAAGCTTTTTATTCGGGCGTGAGATTAGTAGATCGATATGATGATCTTTTGTGCAAGCTTTTTATTCGGGTGGCCGTACCATACGCACTACCGTATGCTCCGGATTTCTCTTCGTGCTGGATAAAAGGACGGCGTGCGCGCGTGAGAGTTTGGGCGCGCAGGCCGTCCGAGGCACCGACCTCTCTCCCGTTCCAATGTGCTCTCGGCGCGTGCGTACGTGATCGACACGAGCCTAGAAACTCGTGCTATCGTGCCCGTTTGTGCAAGCCTCCCTTTTTGGCCTGTCCTGTCGGTCGGCGTGGATCGTACCGCAACCGTCTCCACGCTCTTTTCCTCGGACAACGCCACCCAATACGCTTCAGACGCGCGCGCGCGCGCACACACACCAGTAGTACACGTACGGGGTATAGGAATATAGGATGGTGCTGCTACGTGGCAGGTTTTATTTTTAAAAAATATATTAGCCACCGACATTCTCATATGCATATCAAATGGCGAGTAGAAGGAAAACAACGATAGTGCTTACGTTACGTGAAATGGAGTGCAGTGGTATTCACGCGGCGAGGGATTGCAAAGCAACGAAGCAATAATCCATAGTGTGTTTTGCTAGGCGTTGATGCCATCCGGTCAAATTTGATTCACCGGGAAGGGGCTCAAGTTTTTATAAGGAAGACGAATGGAATTTGCTTACATGATTTCATAAATTTTTTTTGTAATTTCGAAATAGTCATTGAGAAACATACGTCATTCATATTTTCAATGTGGCGACAGTGACAAAACGCCGCATACTAAACTATAAACATCACGTATATGTGTGTATGTAGTGTGAGTTGAGTGACTGAAATGACAACCCATCATCAGTAATCACCAAAGCTAGCTTGCAAACTGCAAGATCAGGCCACTTTTCATCTCTTCATACGTGGTTGACTAATGAAGAGATTTGGGTAGCCATATGAAACCACCCCGTTCAAACCATTTTTTTTTTCACGGCCGCGTTTTAGCACGTTTTTCATTAACAGAAGACCCTTCCAACCATTGGTCGAACAAAAATACTAAACAAAAAAGTGAAACCAACACAATTCGGTTAAAAAAATCCGTAAAAATCATGCCAAACTCGCATACCAATCGCCAAAAGCACGGGTCCAGTTCCAACCTTTTCTTCCTTTCATCTGAACAAGTTCGTCCACGTGACATCATGGTATGGGAACGATATAATCAATATGGAGCCCGAAGGAAATTATTGCTTGGCTGGCAATAGATTTTCCATGCATCCTTTTTGGCATGAGAGGGACGCAACAATGGCGGTCAATGCTATGGGTTGGTTGCTGGCTTGCTGCTACCGTAAGTCTGCGTGACAGCTACAGGCACGCCTTCTCGCTCCATCACCTGACAGTAGGATCACTGTAGCTCACGCCGATGTAGTCATGGGGAAAGATCCCTTCTCCACACAGCACACTGATCTTGCCGACGGCACGGCATTAGTGCTTAACCAAGTGTTGTTGTTGATGCCGGCCTCTAGGCACATCGAAACGGTGGAGCACAGGTCCTGGTCAAAACAGGAAATACGGGCGCGAGCGAGCATCGTGCCAGAGGGAAGGACGAGTAGATTCTGCACTCCACTGCCCACTTGGGACGCATGGGAATGGATGGGCGGAGATGATGCGAGCCGCGCGCGAGGCATCCGGGCGGTCTGAGTCTGACTGCGAGCAGCGGTCGTCGTCGCTGTCGCAGCTGCCAAGATATGCGCGATTGCGGGGGCAACGCGATAAGCCGATAGGGGACGTAGGCGATATGCGATCGCCGGGAATCTAGATGGGGGCGGTGAAAAACTGAAAACGACGGCCTGGCGTCGTCAAGCTCCCTGAAGAACGAACTGGCGCTTGCGTACAGGGGGTTAGGTCGGGCGTCGGCGTCTGGACACGGATCGCCCGGTGAGAAAACCCCGCGCCGCCGCCGCCGGCCGTCCGTGGCGCTGGCGTGCGTATTTACAGGGGGGAAGATAGGGACGTGGCCCAGATGATTTGTAGCCTAGCTAGTAATGGAGTATTAGTAGCACATAAAGCCGCGGACACACAAGTGTCTGGCACGTCTGCAGTCGTGTGTCTGCACAGTCGCTATTCGCCGTGCCAAGTGGCGCGCGCGGCGGTGGGTGCCAACATCGCCGTCGCGGTGACCTGTGGACGCGGTGGTCGCGGTCCCGCCGGTGCCCGTCGACCCACACCGCCCGTCGCTGGCACGGCACCGGCGCAGGCCCAGGCGCAGGCGCGCGGCACTCCACCTCGAATCCTCGATCGTCCGCCTTCCCTCTCTGACCCGAAAGGAAAAGCTAGCACCACGGCGCCGGCGCGTGGCGGTCCTCGATCGCGACGGCGCGCGGCGGTGGTAGACTGGTAGGGCAGAGCACCCAGCCTAACCCTTGTCCTTGCTGCTCCGGGACGCACTCTTTGTCTGCGTTCTTCGGAGCACGCGGCGTCCTCAAGCGACGAGATGTCGGAGCCCCGGCACGTACGCCGGACACTTTGCGCGTTGTGAACGGTGAACGGCGGCGGCGGCGGCGGCGGCGAAGGGACCGAATACCCGCCCCCCCACTCCGCCCTGCTGGCTCTCAACCTCTCACGAGTCACGACCAAAGAGCTCGAGCCGCGAGGGCAACCCAGCCGGGTGCCCGCGGGCACACACGCAAAGCAGAGCAGCAGCGCGGCATGGCGCCCGGGTGCCGCGATCGCGACGACACGTCGAGCCTGGCCGTACGAACCGGGGACAGGGGCGCGCGGCGCCGTCGCTCCCGTGCGCGTCCAGTGTCCCTCCGCCGTGGTACACGGCATATGAGGCTTCGGATGGCCACAGGTTCCGTCGGGGCCCGGGAACTGGACGCGAACACGTTCTAGACAGTCACGTACGGGTGGGGAGCACCGGAGCTGGAGCAAGCGAGTTTGGAGTGATGGGCCATGTCCGCACCCATTCGAGCGCCAGAGGGGTCGCGTGCTGTGCGCAGACGTCGCAGCTACGCACCGGTACAGGATGCAGGAACAGAGGAAAGCAGAGGGCTTTCGTTTTCGACTCGGATCAGTATTGTGTCGTGGGGTGCGGCTGGCAACAGAACTACTACAAGGGAAAGTGGAAGCTGGGGCACACATTTGAGATTCGACGTTTGCATGCATGTAAGGTTTTTTCTTTTAAGATACATGTATACTATCCATGTAACATGATCACTATAAAGATTCCGTGTAAAGATTCCGTGTAAAGATTCCGTGTAATATACAGTACCATATTTCTTTAGCTGATAAATAAAACACAGAGAATTTCACATGGCTCTTTGCTTTGAAGTTCTCTCTTTTTTTATAGCTCACAAATTATCGTATTTCACCCTTTTTTTGTAGTTCATAATTCCCTCAAGTCCAGACTTAAAAGTGGGTGCGTGTGCACTTAGCTAAAGAAAGCATCCTTTCGCACTGACTAACGGAACATTGTAAACCACACGCTCCCTCTAGTCACATGATTTAATTTGGATATTGACACGGCCTTCATACATTTTGACCGGTACCTTTCGCTACAAAATACTTCCTCCATTCTAAATTATAGGTTGTTTTGGTTTTTTTAGGTCCATAGATTTTGCTATGAATCTAGACATATCGTTTATCTAGTTCCATAACAAAGATAATGAACCTAAAAAATCCAAAACGAACTATAATTTGAAACGGAGGTTGTGTCTATTAAACAGAGGACAAATCTACTTTATGAAACCGCATTTCAAAATAAATGTGCTCATGCCATTTTTCAGATGTCGTTGCAACTAATATTTCGAATTGTTGGCTTAGACTAACTAAAAATTCGTAGCTAGGATGCTACGAATTTTCTCGAGCCGGATATTCGGTTGCAATACCTATAGCAAGCACCTTTGTGAAGAAGTTCAGTGGGGTTATCATCGCGACGCCCGGTCTTCGCGTCCAATCACCGTTTTTTTTCCCCTGTGGTGCATTGGGATTCAGCAGCCACTTCGGCTCCATTGCATCGTCAGGAATGGCACGACACGACGTCGGGGATGGGACTGATAAATCTGATCCTGATGTGGCATAAAGCTGGTTTTGCTTGCCGATGATGATTCGGGCTTGGAATAGCATTCCACGCCAGCGCCACCATGAAATCTTTGCTTTGTTGCTTGAAAAAAAAAATCTTTGCTTTGTTGATTCCTCCTGAGCTCTCGGGCATTTTTAAAGAACCTTTTGATTTTGTGCCATCGCCCGAGAAGTCAGCCACATGTTAAATCAAGATGGAAATGGCATCGGTTGGTGCTACAATTACTTTTGCATGGGATTTTGTCTTTTGTTACATAAAAAATAAAAAAGCACAATTTTAAAAAAATATCTACGTTAAATCAACTTGTTACTTTGGTACACCGAACTCATGCATTTTTGTCTTGTACTCCATCCGTTTCAAATTATAGGTTGTTTTAGGTATATATAGATTCATAGTTTTTGTTAGTCATTTTAGAAATAAACTGTGTTTAGGTGCGTAGAAAAATTATGAATCTAGAAATGTCAAAATGGTCTTGAACTTGGAACAGAGGGAGTAATATAAATGGGTCAGCTTCATCTCGATTCTTTTCGTCATTTTAATTATAACAAGAGAAAAAATGTGAAAAATTAAGGGAATTCGTTGTGTTGCTATGGTGCAGTCGTGCAGATAGTGCCTGTCAGTGCACGCACTGGCGCACTACTGATACTGGTGAAAGATAATAGATGGAGGAAGCATGCTTGACGAAACCGGCAAGACAGACAGGACGGCGAGTAGACACGGTGGTCTAAGATACCGTCGTGAGATCACCATTCGCATCTGAATTCCTCTTGTGCGGTGGTTGCAGCAAGTACCCCCCGAATTGGAATGGTATATTCCATCCCAACGTGACTCGATCCCTTGACGGGTCGTGTATTTGCCACTCCCAGGAAGTCTTCTCCATCTCCCAAAGGTGAACTTCGTGTCGAGCTAGGGTTCGTCTAACTTCGACATTCCCATGAAAATTGCCCTCCAGGACGTGTAATGGGAAGGCGTCTTCAAAGTGGCCGTCAGATCGAGTAGTACCTTGTTGAAAAATCCTGAGGAGATGCACGAATTCAGAGTTGCTGATTTATCTGACACGCACGGTTGAACGAATGATCCTGTTGCGCACTAACCCTGCTGGCTGCTGCCTGATCTGTCAGAGCTCTGAAGAAAAATCTCTCGCCATGTGCAACGTGCAGGCACCTTTTCTGCTCGCCATTGCAACAGGATGTGATGGAATCGTAGATCCTGTCTGCTGCACAGATCGTTTTGTTGAAAGTTCGTGGCGCTGTGATTCCGTTCTTATCGCTGATGGAAGCTACCGATGGAGTTGACGTGAGACATCAGAGTTCGACAGCATGAATGCATGATAACTCCGGCTGCGTGTACGATTGTTGACTTTAACCAGATAACCTATCAATATTGCTCTTTGAAGAGCTCATCATTTCGCAACTGAAAACACGTCAAACTCGCACGATTTCCAAAACGACCTCCCAAGATCACGTAATACTGTATCCATTTATTAAGTAAGCAACGCTAAGTTGTGCGTGATATGCTCTGGATTTCTTTCTCCCCGTTGCTAATTGACAATTGTTCAGATACTCCTTCTTAACTTTGATCTGTTGGCATATAAAATTTCCTGCAGGTGGATTCGTGCCGAAGTTATTAGGAGCTAGTAGCTGCTGCTACCCGCATAACGTGAGCTGAAGGCTTTTTTTTTTAAAAAAAATGTACAAGGATCGATTCCCGCGGAGCCTAGCTAAAAAGATGGGTGTGGCAAACGGCCGCAATCACACTTTCACAGACTAGCTAGATATAGGTTAGTGGGCAGCAGAATCAGTGCCTGCAATTATCAAACCAACCATCCCCTTAAACAATTCTTCAGTTCCCTGCTGCTGCTGCTGCCTCATGCTTCGCTTCATCAATCACACACACGGCATCATTGCAATGGTAGCTCGCATTCCATGCATGGCCTTTTCTTTTGGCCTGCTTTACAAAAGATATTAGTAGTATGAACATGAATTATGATGGCCTTCTGATCCATGCCGATGTCGTGCAAGTTGCTTTCTCACTCCCCTACTACTACTACTACATGGCTACGAGGCAGAGGCTTGCCCATGAGATTTGAGGCTGGATTAAAATAACACGCTCGCCGCTCACAAGGGCGCAGAGCCTTGTCCCAGTTGATCCCAATCATGGCAGGGCCTAGCACTTGGCGAGCAGATCAGCAAGCTGACACACAGTTGCTGGGAGCCTGGGACAGCACAGCTAGTTTGGAGCCGAGAGAGCCTGCGCTGCCGGCGTGCAGGCCTACTTGCGATCTCTTTTTGGTGGAGGGGATCGACAGAAGGTTCTGCTGCTTTAACCACTTGCCCACAACGCAGCTCGATTATAGTATTCCTCCGTTAGTTCCATGATGCAGCATAAAACAAATGCAGCAAGGAGCGAGGGGATTAGAGAATAGAGATCCCCCCAAAAGATACGCCGATCGAGCAGAGCTACTAGTCTAGTGGACGAGGAAATCATGCGACGCACATTATATTGCGTCGTCTGCACTGCAGCCGCATTGGGGTTTTTTTTTCTCTCTCCATGTTTTGATGAGATGGGGCAGGTTGAGATTATATTCTGTTGATTCAATTGGAAGATTTGCCTGAGGGCCGGGATTAGTTTATCTCCCTGCATGCGATGATCTAGTGACAGGAGCAGAACAATAATCATGGATCGAGGCTGCTAATTAGCCCCTGCGACATGTGGGATCTCCTCCCTCCTTCCCCGCGAAACGAGCAAAAGAAATGGACTCTCTCTCTCGCTCGCCGGGAACGACATCCGTTAGTCGTTAGGAGGAGCCGCGGCGGCCGGCCGCAATGATGCGTCGCACGCAGCTGCTAGCGCGGGGATCGAATGATAGATCCTCTCGCATCGACAGGCTTTGTTTACTCCATCAGCCGAACGGCGCGACGTCGTGGGCGTCTGGGCCTCAAATCCGCCTCGAGGCTGGAGATGAATATCCGCGCCGTGGATTCTCTTCTCCGTGCATGCATGCAGCAGGCGGGGAGAGTCTCCCTGTCCGTCTCCCAACGGGGCTAACGTGGCGGTGTCGGCGCGCGGGGGCAGGGCGTATCCGCGGGGCAGCGCGCGGCGAGGCAGCGAGCGAGAGAATCGGGAGGGAGGAGAGCTGCGGCCTGCGGGGCACGTGCGCCGGGAGGTTCCTGCCGCGGATCGGCCGTGCAGGGATACGCTGCTGGTGGTGGCCCCTGGCCAGCACCCAGCAGAGAGGTGCGACGCACGCGCACCGCGCGGGGCGTGGGTGGACGAGACTCGCGCGTGCCTCGTCTTTTCTCGACACCGGCGATCCCCCCGGCCACTCGGTGCCGCGCCCGGGGAGGCAGCCCAGCGCGGCGTGCCGTGCCAGCAGATCGGTCGGGCGACGGCGCGATCGCGACGGGGGAGGGTTTGGTTTGGGTTGTGTTTGTGCACTTGTGCTGGATGGGGACGGACGGGACGAGGACGAGGACGAGGACGAGGCAAGTGGGCGCGCGGTGCGGGTGCGTGCCGCGCCCGTGTCCCTGGGAGCCAAGTGCACGGCCCTGCTCCCGTGCTCTGCGGCACGGCACGACGTTTCTTCCGCGGGCGCGGCGCGGGGTGTCCTCAGGGGAAACGACGGACGGCGGCGTCCGCGATCACGCGCTGTTTGTTCGGCCGCGGCTCCCTGCGGACGTACAGATGTCACTGTGCAGCTCCAAGGCGTACTGCTCCAGTTTTCTTTTGATGACGAGTTGAAAATGATAAATTAGATGATGTCAAAACCGCGTCGCATGCTTGAGGTTAATTCGTTCTTGGACGAAACGCCTCTAAAAATTTTAGAAGTCGACGAAAAAGGAACTAAAGGAGGATCTTGGATGCCCAACTCCAAAGTTCTAGGCCCATGAACTAGAACTGAGTAGACCCGCGGGCCAGAGCCCAGTAGGCCTGACGAGGCTTTGCTACTGGGCTTTTTTTAATTACCGTTTGAAAATTTAAATATCTGGGCATACGCACTTGATAATACTTCGACTGGACTCATCACGCATGTAGTAACCAAGCACGCGAAACGAAAAGTCAATAAACAGTCGGTGCAACTTAATAACTTGCAACTAATGTCAAAGGAATAGAAAGTAAATATAAACAAAAGGTTTGATAATTGGAATAAAAAGCAAATAAGGGACTAAGTATTATGTTGTTAAGAAAGACAGGGAATTCACTCTCCATTGTAAAACTGTATTTTTGATAACTTAGGTAAGTGCTTTTACCGATAAATGTAGTGTAGACGTCTTAGTTCCATCTTAAATCAAACTTCCTTGACTTTAACCATTTTTTTTAGAAAAATCAACATGTACAACATCCAAATAATCAAAACAAAAAGGGAAAAAATGGTGGTTTATTCTCCTAAATATGAAGTTTTTAACTTCCATTATTTTTTTTAAAAAAAAAGCTAGGTGTCCTCTGCTTCATCACTATACCCAGTGACACAGCACGATAGATAGTGATCAACACCCCACGGTCCATACCGGGGCATGCCATTGATACTATTATGCATGTCACGCAGCTCAGCGGTTCCATCCATAAGATGACATGGGCTTTTGTCCTCTCTTCCAGTGAACTGAGCATCAAATCCCAAGTAGATAGCATTGGCTCTGATTGTGGGGAATACCGAAGGTGAGACAGAGAGCGCTTGTTCTACGCCAATGAACACCGCACGCCCACCAAGTCCATGGACAGGCATAGTGTTCCCAGCATCCAAGTCTACCCGATACACTTCGTACTTTATATTGTCATCACTGCGATTGTGTTTACGATACACAAGCATCAGCTCACCGCCATTGTCCACTAGGTGCACACTGTCCATCATCATTCTAGAGAAGTTTTGAACCAGCTTGGCAACCATGACCAGCTGCGGCGGCTGGTCTACGCAGGTCTTAACCACCATGATACCTCTGGCAGTCAAACAATAGAAGCGGCCAGCAAAGGACAAGGCCACATAGACGGAATTGCCGTGATCAACAACTGTCCAGTGTTCGTCGCCTGGCTTGGCAACAGCAACTGTTTTGATCCTGGTGAAATTGACGACAAACGTGGAGTCATCAGCCAGGCCAGCCCCCGACACCTCAAAATCCTCTTTCATATCACAGACTTCCTTAGGATCAATCTGGCTCAGCAGTGTGGTGGCCGGCGGGAGGTCAGCCGACTGTAGGGTGAGTGGGTTCAGTAGACGGACTAAGAAGGTGGTCCTGTGGAGAAGGACGAGGAGACCCTCCATTGTGGGCCCGAAAACATCGTGTCCGTGGAGCTCTGGGAGGTCTATGCATATGCAATGGCCCGTTGAAAGATTCAGGAACCTGCAGCTGTGGGGAGTGGTTACAATTTCCCTGATCATAACCCATTGACGTGGGTGGAAGCGGCGGTCCAGAATGCCGTGTGCGCGCGGGTCCGTGGAGCAGGCGCGCCACGGACGGCAAACTGCACGGAAGCGTATGTAGTCTGCGACATCGTTAGCCAGGAGGCGCTCGGCAATCAGGCCCGCGAGCCCTTCCCCGATATTCGCCCAGTCTCTCCTGAAGCCAACAAAGAATGGGGTCGGATTCGAATAGAGTAGCTTCAAAGACAAGTTTTGGTTGGGATCAGACCAATTAAGCGGAGTGCCACCACCTAGAGCACTGCGTAGTCGCTTCGCCCTCCAAATCGGGAACTGCAGATCGTCCGCACCCAGAATACTCTGTAGTACCACCAGATCGGCTGTCGCCGAATCGTCGAGGCTTGTGCTTGGTCGCTTCGGCCGCCGAGGGGGCAACACTACTAGATCGGCGATTGGTGAGGGGGGCAACACCACCAGATCTTCAGGCTTCCGTTTGGGGGAACGGATCTGGGCTGAGGAGGCCCTTGATTGCTTCTCACGCCGCCGGGGGATCCGAGCTTCAGCTTTGGAGGCCGCTGCCCTCTTCTTTGGCTTACGTTTGAGGGAACAGACCTGGGCTGAGGACGTCGGATCATGGAGGGTTGACTTGGGTTGCTTCTTACGCCGCGGGATACAGGCTTGAGCTTTGTATGTCACCTCTTTCTTCGCTGCCACTAAAGAGCTCCGGCCGCTGGAGGAGCAACGCCGCAGGTCGGAGCTCCATCGCCTTGTTCTTGGAGAGATCAGCACAGAGGAGCCAGTACCTGGCGAAGACATCGTTTTCTCTGCCCGCCGGGTGGAGATCAACATACGCGGGGGGGGGGATGGTCAGTGTGTCTGGTAGCTTGTGGGACGAAGGGTAGGCCTTGAGCACAGAGATCTGACTGCGCCGCCGCCGCCGCCCTTCCCCCAGCGAGGAAGGAGCGGTGGGTGGGTGCGAGGAAGAAGGGGGTTCTGCCGTTCTGCGCCTTGTTTATCTGTGAAAAGCCCTGAATTGCTGCCTAGCAGGCCGCTGAGCTCTGGGTTGGGCCGCGAAGTAGTATACAGAACGCCCTTGAATAATTGGTGCCTTATAAAGGTCCACCGAGCGGCCGACGGCCGATCCAACTCCGACCCCGACCCGACCCCCAAAGCAAAGCGGATTCCGACTACCTTATTTGAAGGGAGTATTTCTTTCTTTCTCTACAAACTTGTCCCGGCCTTTACCAAGATATACTCTCTTGACTTTCTTGAACGTTTAATTTCATCTTAAACAAACTTTCTTGACTTTAACTAATTTATAGAAAAATCAACATGTAACATTAAAAATAGTCAAAAACAAAAAAGAGAGAAAAAGATGATTTCTCGGATGGATATCCACAAGTCCACAGGATACACTTGAAATTGGATAATTGGTGCCTTTATATGGTCCACCGAGTGGCCGACGGACGATCCGACTACGACCCCGACCCCAAGGCCCCAACCAAAAGGAAAGCGGATTCCGATTGCCTTATTTGAAGGGAGTATTTCTTTCTTTCTCTACAAACTTGCCCTGGCCTTTACCAGCATACTATATAAACGTTTAATTTCATCTTAAACAAAATTTCTTGACTTTAACTAATTTACAGAAAAAATCAGCATGTAACATTAAAAATAGTCAAAAACAAAAAAGAGAGAAAAATATGTTTGTCGGATGGATATCCAATTATCCATACAGAATACACTTGAAATACTCTGAAACAGGTCATGGTCAGCCGTGCCAAATCGGGCTGAGCTTACATCTAATATGGGCCTAAAATATAAACTTGGGCCAAACAGGCTAACTGGGCCAAATAAGAACTTGCCCCAAAGAAAGAAGAAAGCTTCCAGCAAGCTCGAACGCAACCAGCAACCCAACACGTTCGCAATGCCGCCCTCCTTCCTCCTCCTCGCGCTCCGCCACTCGCATTTCCATCCACTCCCCAAACTCCACCTCCTCGCCTTCTCCGCTCCGGCGCTAGCTAACCCCGCCTACCTTCTCCACAAATCCTAAGACATCCCCCCTCCATGGCCGCAATCTCCGCGCGGCTCTTCCTCCTCTTCGGCATCCTCCTCGTGCCGCCCCTCGCCGCCGCCCAGTCCCGCGCTTTCGGAGGTACCTACCGCGGCGCCACCAATCACTAGGTTTCCACCGACGTTATCCTCCGCCGGCGGTGGCTGATCTGTGCCGGGTGCGTGTGATTTGGTTTCTCGCAGGTGCGCCGCCTCCGTACGCGCGGTACCTGGTCGACGCGGCGTTGATGCCGGCGGTGGAGCTGTACGACTACATCGTGGTGGGCGGCGGCACGGCGGGTTGCCCTCTCGCCGCGACGCTGGCAGGCCCCGGCGGCGGGCGCGTGCTCCTCCTCGAGCGCGGCGGCGCGCCCAGCGAGTTCCCCGCGCTCGCCACGGCCGGCGGGTTCGTCAGGACGCTCGCCATGGCGGACCCCGCACCGGAGTCCGACGCCCCCGCGCAGGGGTTCACGTCCGAGGACGGCGTCCCCAACGTCCGCGCGCGGGTCCTCGGCGGCGCCACTGCCATCAACGCCGGCTTCTACTCCCGCGCGCACCCCGAATGGTTCCGCGCCCACGCCGAGGTTGGTTTCAGTCACCAATCCTTCGCCTTCGACTGTTTTAATTGTTCATACATCTGCAATAAGTTCCATTCATGCTGGCATGTTGAATGAGACGGAGATGAATATTTGGTTGGTTTTTGGGGATTCAGGACGCCGAGATGACGAACTGGGACATGCGGCTGGTGAACGCGTCGTACGAGTGGGTGGAGAGCCAGATGACGTTCCAGCCGGCGGTGCGCGGGTTCCAGGCGGCGATGCGTGCGGCGCTGCTGGAGGCTAACGTCACGCCGTGGAACGGCTTCACAGTGGACCACGTCACCGGCACCAAGGTCGGCGCCACCACCTTCGACGCGTCGGGCCGGCGGCACAGCGCCGCGGACCTGCTCGCGGTTGCCCGGCCTAGCCGTCTCCGTGTCGCCATCCGTGCTACTGTTACCCGTATCATCACCAACCCGATTGATCCTGGTGAGAGATGCATTCTTCTAGTACTCTGTTGTTGTTACTTCTGGTTTCTTGTGATATCAGTAAACTGATTTGTTTGCCATTACGTACATTGCTGCATTACAAGTTTGTAACTGCCTGAATTCAACTAAAATAGCTGACTACCAGAATTCATTGTAGATTTAGCCAACATAATGATGACTGAATTAACAAAAAAACACTCTGTAAAATTCTGTTAATTTTAGTAGTAGCTTCTGAATCAACATTTTGTACACCAGAACTAATTTAGCCATTAGCCTCTTACTGTTAACTTATGACTGAATGAACTCTCTCTTCCATTTTGTTGTATTTACCCAGCTGCACGCCATGGAAGGTCTCCACAACCAACAATAGCAGCAGTTGGTGTTGTGTACCAGGACCGTCTCCTCGATCAGCACCAAGCCCTCCTGCGTCCAGGTGGAGAGGTCATACTTTCAGCAGGTGCCCTGGGGAGTCCTCAGTTGCTTCTTCTCAGTGGCATTGGCCCAGCAAATGATCTTTCCAACATCGGGATCCCTGTTTCTGCTGATATCCCTGATGTCGGCAAGCATATGTACGACAACCCTCGCAACGGCATCTCCATCATCCCATCAGTCCCGATCGATCACTCCCTCATCCAGGTTGTCGGCATCCCGTCAGCTAATGGAACTGCCTCCTACCTTGAGGCGGCATCGTACATCGTCCCACTTCCTCCGGCATTGAGATCTTCCAGTCCTTTCATTGGCTCGCCTTCACCACTCTTTGTTACCGTGGCAACCATCATGGAAAAGGTTCCTGGCCCTGTATCTGAAGGTTCACTCTGGCTTTCATCAGCAAATCCAATGGAGAGCCCCCCTCTGCGGTTCAACTACTTGAGTCGACCTGAGGACTTGGCGCGATGCGTCCTGGGAGTTCGTCGTGTGGCAGAACTGCTTGAAGGAAGAGCATTGGATGGATTCCGCTCAGCGTCTGGATCGATGAATAGGAGAGGGTCTGTTAGGAGGGACTTCAGGATTGTTGGGGCAGCACTGCCGGTAGACTGGAGAACAGATGATAGAGCTCTAGCAGATTACTGCAAGCAGACTGTGGCAACGCTGTGGCATTACCATGGAGGGTGTGTCGCTGGGAAGGTGGTTGATAGAGATTTCCGGGTAATTGGTGCCCGTGCACTCCGTGTGGTTGATGCATCAACATTCAGTGAGACACCTGGAACAAATCCTCAAGCTACTGTCTTGATGATGGGCAGGTATGAACTTGAGTACTTTCTCATCCATTTCCAAGGTAAAATTTTGTTGGTAGGAAACAACACATAGTGCAAAAAACCTGAAGCACATCACTGGATCATCATATCCGTAGGCCATCTAGCTGTCATCTTTTAGTATTTCAATAACACTTTAATCTGATTGGTAGTGGCTGTATCTAGAGCAATTTGTACAATGTTCAATAGTGCTTATTAATGTTGAACAGGTATGTGGGGTTGAAGATGATTGAGGAGAGACACAGCAGAAGGCCAGTTATACCATCATAGCCCTCATCAAAAGCCTGAAAGATTGATCCTGCAGCAAGCATTTCAACTAACATGTGGACTGCCCCATATATTTCCTCTGACCCACGCTACTCTGTCTTTTTCTCTTTCTTTTGCTATTAGTATGCTGTATAGAGGACTAGCATGGACATCTTTTTTTGTGTGTGCATAGTGATGGGAAGGGAAGCAGAATCGAGACAAGCCTAGGGATTGCATTTTTGGCTAGTAAATTGCTACTGCTAGACATGTGGGTAAATGTTCTGACGAGTGTAAATGTTGCAAAGTAGTGCTTTACGGTGTCTAGGAGCCATGGTAATTCTCACGAAAACTTCAAAAGGGTCAAACTCTCAGTCATCGTCAGATCTTTACGATCATGACCACCTTCTTCTTCTTCTTTTTCCCCTTTTCTTTTGGTGAGGGCTATCAAGATTACATTTGATCATCATAATTCACATGTTTGGAAGCCCTTTTAAAATGATCTAGTATTAAAGCATTCAAGCCTTTCTCCCAAACTCTGAACTGCTTCACGGAGAAATCGTGCCGTGAGCACGCCCTTGGTGTTAAAATGCACGAACGCTTGATATTTTTTTTGTCCGTTAGGCCAAAATGTAGCTGTAGCTCAAGATGGAACTCATGCATGTCGTGCCTGCCATTATTTTATTATCTGATTCCGTCCCCTCTAGTTTTTTATAAGTTTATCTAAATTTGTCCCAAGTAAAATTGTATTATCTTTAACTTTTAATACCAAAATTAAAAAACGTAACTACGGAGTATCTACGAGTTGGGGAAGAGGGTTCCAAAGCCATCGCGCTGCTACGGTGGTGTCTCCTTCGCCTTCCCCATTTTACCCTTTTTTGTTTGCAACAACGGTAACGGGGCCGCGGCCCGCGGATGTGTTTATTTGTCAGCGGCGGCGGCGGATGAGAGTCGCGTCGCGCGCGTGGCCGCACGAGCCTTAGCTTCGTGCCGACTACGCGCGGGGCAGCCAGCGGGTCCCTACGTACGCGGCGCGGCGCGACGCGACGTAGCCACACGAGCGAGCGGAGTTGCCGGCTGGGGAAAACGCGCGCGTCGTCGTGGGCACCACGGGAGACGGCCACGAGCTCGGAGAAGGCGGCCACGTCGCGCGCCCGCAGCCTGCAGCGCGGCGCACGGCGCGTCGCGTTGCATGGGCGCCGGGTACGGTCCTGTCCTGCCGTTGGCAGATGAGGCCCGTGATGAGTGATGGACCGGACCGGACACTACCGAATCGATCAATCAATGCCAGTATAGCCTGCGGCCGGGCGAGGCCGAGTTCAATGTCTCGAGAACGCATGATCCATGAGCCCGATTTCATTACACACACCACATATGATCGTACGGCTACCCATATCCAGTGCGGCGATGATGTCCAGATGAGATTGTGCCGCCGCCGCATGCAGCACACACTAGGCCACAGACGATTTGTCCTGGCAGCACAAATATACCGCCCTGACGGGTGGTGATGTCGCCCGCTGAGCGCCAAGCCATCCAGGTCCAGAAGGGCTGGAGCCCGCCAGCACATATAGCTGTGGGCTGGCGGGCCGTTAGGTGGCCCGCCAACAAAGACTAACTCATCTTCGCTGGCGGGTGACTTAAACACCCGCCAGCAAGGTGTACTTGCCGGCGGGTGTTTAAGTCGCCCGCCAGCAAAGTTGGAGCAATAAGTAAGTGGCGCCGACGCGCTTTGCTAGCTAGCTGCTTCTGCTTGCTTAGTAGCTATAGCTTCTCGTTCAAGCTTAGATCTGCGACGGGTTCCGGGGCCGCCGCTCGTAGTTTCGCTGGCGGTCCCCTTTTTTCTGTCGACTTGCTCGGTCCGCTTCCCGCTCCCCCACTCGCCAAGTATGTCGTCCCGCAGGTCACTACGTAACTACGAGCCGCTGTCATGGGTGCGTTGCTCAAAGTGCAACGGTCGAGTGATTTTTCTCCTTAGCAAGCAAGGCGCGCCATTCTACAAGCGCGAACACCACGTTAGGGTATGGTTTGAATTTGTATGCATGCCTAGTGACAGCGCATGCTCGAGTAGACCAGAGTGGATATGTAGGAGCTGCTGTGTGCCGCGCAGGAAAAGAACAGAGCCTGATCGAGTGTCGGTAGAACAAATTTCCGTGCACACTGGCATGCACCCACCATCTGACCCTGCCATTCACAATGTGAATATGTGTGATACACCGAACCGTCTTGTGGTTTCGAGAGCCCCCAAACAGTTTCAGGACAAGCGCACACAGCACGTACGCAAACCTCAAAGCCCAGCACGTAACGTAATCAGGTGTAGTAGGTAGTTCCTATGAGCACGACGGATGAGCAGGTTCTGCATCCATCTACGAGCACGAGAGCGTGACCGGCCAAGCTCCTCCCCGTCGTCGGTAGCAAACAGAGACTTTTCAGTCTCGGTAGCTATAGCTAGTGTGTGAGGGCCAATGGAATGGCCACTAGCTAGTTGTAGACTAGTCGGGTCCCCCGGCCTCCGGCTCCAACTGCATACAGAGAGCACCATTAATTAAGGCCACTCCGCCCTTATTATTAATTAAGGTCGACGACCGCTCCATCGCCATTGACGCGGGCGATGGATCGATCGGTGGCACGCGTAGCCTGAGCTTGAAGATGAGAATATGCCACGTTGATCATCTCTTGCAGCTGCTGTGAACTGGTGTGGCGTGCTCCGACGGCATGCATGTGCCGGCCTGCTGACGTCGCGTTTTCAGGCGAGTTCGTTTCGTGCTCTGGTGGTGGCGATGCATGCTTCGTTTCAGAGTACTCTGCCTGCCAACTACCTGTTCGTGAGAGTTTGCGCTGTCACTGGAGTGCTCATATAAGAGCATGGCTTATGATACAGCCCGCTGCTGGCTGTATCCCAATGCCACATCACTCTTAGCCAGTTTCAACAGCCACTAGTATATGGTTGGCTAAGAGGGCTAAGAGTTGTAATAAATAAGCAATTACTCACTGCTTGTATGTGCACATGATCAACCGAGATCAACATCTTTGTGGCCATTTAGCAAACACCACAATATAAAAACCACATACGACATCACAAATAAGAATCATGGTTCATTTAACATCCAGATAACAATAAAGTTCAGATAACCACAACGAGCAGATAACTTAGCACCACGCCACACAAATATTACGACAAAACATTAACCAAGAGTACTTCCAGAATGCAAAGCCACTAATTATTGACCTAAACAACGACAAAGGCATAGCACCATAGTTGCATCTTCACTTCAAAGGAGCGGCCATCCCATTCGCATCAACCACCTTCAGTCACTATATAAAAAAACGAAAAAGGCAGGGGTAAATACTTGGCAATGCAAGCTCACAAATGTGTATTGTGGAACAAGTATGAGTACAGATTCAGCAAAGGAAACAATTACAGAAACAGAATGCTCACCTGTAGTGGCATCCACGGCAATGACCAGATCACAAGAAAGGCCTGAAATAAAATACATATAAGATATCATGCTGCTGCTTAATGCTAATGGTAAAGGAACATAAACATGCATTGAATAAGTATCCTACCATGATTAATTGCGAGGCCTATTTCCAAACTTGTGCCAAATGTGCTCTACCAGATCGTTTTTAAGTTGGGTATGTTGCGGGTGAGCACGGATTTTTGCTTTTCTACGCATCACATCAGCGAAACACAGATTACCACCAATGTTTACTTCAGGGGGAAGAGCAAAAGATGCCCCTGGATTCTCATTCAAATCAATGTGAATCTTGGCCTGCTCTCTTTCATCTTCGACTATCATATTGTGGAGAATCACACAAGCTAGCATGATCCTCCCAACACTCTTTCGTTTCCACAATCGTGCTGGCCGACGAACAATGGTAAACCGAGATTGCAATACCCCAAAAGCACGCTCAACATCTTTCCTTGCCCCTTCTTGGTACTCGGCAAACAACTTATGCTTCTCAGTTTGGGGAAGTGAAATGGTCTTCATGAAAGCAGCCCACTCTGGGTATATACCATCAGCTAGGTAGTAACCCGTACTATACTCATTCCCATTGACTGCAAACTGAACTTGAGGGGCTTCTCCTTTCAATGCATCAAAAAACAGTGGGGAGTTGTTGAGCACATTGAGGTCATTGTTTGACCCAGCAATTCCAAAAAAAGCATGCCAAATACGAAGGTCCTTGGAAGCAACAGCTTCTAGGATCATTGTTGGTACTCCATAATCGCCACGAGTGAATTGACCCCTCCATGCCAAAGGACACTTCTCCCAACGCCAATGCATGCAATCTATGCTTCCTAGCATTCCAGGAAAACCACGAGACTCATTAACCTGAAGTATACGCTCAACATCCTCACGTGTGGGGCGTCGCAAGTACTCCCCACCAAACACCTCAATCACCCCCCGTGCAAACTTGTCTAAGCAAACTAATGCAGTGCTCTTCCCAATCTTCAAGTACTCATCAAGGGCATCTGCAGGGGTGCCATATGCTAGCATACGCATAGCTGCTGTACACTTTTGCAGTGGTGACAACCCTATTCGACCAGCACAATCTGCCCTATAAGTGAAATAGGGAGACCACTGACCAAGAGCATTCACAATGCGAAGGAAGAGGCTCCTATTCATACGGAATCTAGTACGAAACATACTGTGAGGATAGAGTGGTTCTTCAGCAAAGTAGTCCTCCACAAGGCGCTGATGAGCACCTCCATGGTCCCTCCGGATGCTCTTCCTTGGACCATACTGCCGACGAGACACCTCATCAGAGAAGGTTGATTTGATCTTCATGGAGAGCCTCCTAGCAAAGGAGTCTAGGACGCTCTGCTCAGCAACACACTCTTCAATGACTTTGGAAGGAGATAGTTCATTGGACTCATCTGAGCAAGAGGACATGGTCGGTAGGCTTGGCAGGAAGATGAGAGTAGGGGAAAGAAGATGATGTTGTTAGGCTTAGCATGAAGATGACAGGAGGTTTTGCATTATATAGATGTACCATGTACTAGTTATCTGTTAGAGGAGTTATTGCTACATGGTTATCTGTAATGCATTGTAGTTAAGGAAACTGAGCTATTGACTGCATGGTTATCATGCATTGTAGTTAGTGAATTTTGACTGCATGGTTATCATGCATTGTAGTTAGTGAATTTTGACTGCATGCAGCAATAGAGAACAATTTCAATTTGTAATCTATTTTACTAGATCCCAATTTATTGCAGAACATATCTATTTTACCAGCACAAAACAATTTATTGCAGCAGTAAATAAATTGTATGCAGAATAATACCTTAATCAGCTTTGCCAAATATTTTCTCCCTGAAACATCTCAAGGCTAGCACATGCTCAGATCTCACATCTTCAGACATCACACTTGTGTCTTGCATCATCAATGATCTATAAGTTTCTAGCATGGTTGACTCCTTGTGCTCTTTTGCTGCAAGGTATGCAAGCTTCCGAGCTTCAAGCTTCTCACTGGATACACGCCTCTGTGTCTCTAGCATCTCTTTGCGGCCTTCATTTGCTGTATTCTGAGCATCTACAAATTTGTGAAGCTCGTCTTCAAGATCAATTATACAAGCCTCATCCTTTCTTTTTCGTTTTTGTTGCTCCTTAGCTTTTTTTCCTCCTATTGGTCGCTCATCTCTAACATCATCTAGAGAGAAGTGCTGCGTCACGTCCTCCTGAACATTGAACTTCCTGTTCTCTGGCTCTATCTCTTCATCAAGACGCTCCAAATAGGCATCCCATTTTGGTTCCTTGCGGAGAACATCCCAACAATGCTTAAACATAAATGGGCCATCTTTTTTGTGATCTTCTTCATAACTTGCAAGTGCCCTTTCCATTAAATCCACATCAGACTCACCACTAGCCCACATAGCATTAGCTTCTTTCCAGCTACCACAAAACCATGCAACTCTTTTCTTAATTCTCCCAAAATGATCCTTGACTTGCTTGGCTTGCCTTGCACGGTTTTTGGGGGTTGTGCTGTTGAAGACAGCAGCAACACCTTTCCAATATTGGTCATTCTTCTTGTAGTTTGCTTGGATTGGGTCATTTGAATTATTCAACCAAGCACTAACCTACAGTATCACCAAATGGCCATTTCAATTATGCTACTAATAAAAGTATGTAACACATGAAGCCAGCATGTGGAGAAAAAAATTACCAGTCTAAGGTCCTCCTCTTTTGTCCATAGCAACCGCTTTTCAGTCCTGGCGCAATCACCATTGTTGGTGTCATCACCCACATTGATGGGTTGCGATGAGCTCCCATTGCCCATAACTTGTGTAGGGTTGGATGTGCTTTTCTTCAGAAGATTAACAAAACCACCAGGCGGATGTGAATCTGAACCCCTGCTCAAGACATATATATACACACAATGTCAAGGATAATTAGCATACACAACATCAAAATTTCTGTCAAGAATAATTAATTAACATACACAACATTGAAGTTTCTGTTAAGAATAATTAAAAAGGATATAATTAGAATCAAACATGTCAAACAGGAACAACTTTGTACAACACAAATCAAGAATATTAAGTACACTGACATAGTGACATGTATGCACTTCCGGAGCTGATCTCATTTTTATACCACAAAACAATCACATGATAGAAAATATTAAGCACACTGACATGTATGTATATAGAGCTTTTAACAGATCAATATCCTATACTCAATTAATTATGCAGCAAGGTCATCTGTACAATATGATTAACGACATGAGAGCTTTCCTTCAAACTTTTATTCACATGTAAAAAAAAAGAGCACACATATATAAAATGCAACATATGGAGTGCTCGGGGATGCATAAGTATAACAAAGGGGCTATGACTGAACCATACCAGGCTTGCAGATCGGGTTCCTCTTGGTCAGGAGTTGGGGTACGACCTGTAGATGCACCAAGGCTCGTGGCTAAACACCTTGGACCTCCCGCCATGCCTGGTTGTTGTACCGCAGGGAACCAACATGGAACTGAGGAGGGCGCCATGGATTGTTGTGTTCCTGGGGGGAACCAAGTGCCAGGTCCGCCGTATATGGAAGGGAATGGTGGCGGCGTAGACTGGGGTAGCAGCGGCGGCGGCGGTGGCATGGTGAGGCGAGTTGCCGGCGATGGGATCTCCGGCGGCGGCGGCGCTAGCGTCCTCCTCGACTGACGACTCATCTTGCAGGTTGGGGACAAGGTCTAGGGTTTGGGGATTGAAAATTTGGGGGCGAATTGGTGGTGTTGGAGTAGATTTCGGGGTGGATTTATGTGTGATTTGGCGCGGGAGAGATCGATTTGAGGCGCTGAAGTTTCGATTTGGCGGGAGAGGAAGCCGATTTGGCGCGGATGGGAGGAGGAACGGTAGGGAGAAGCACGGGATCTGAGGAGAAAATAGAACGCCGACTTCTGCGCCCGCGTCTGGCTGGGAGCGAGCGTTTTCACCTCGGGGCCGATGTTTCAGCCGGGCGAAGAAGTATGCGCCCGTTCCCTTCTCTCTCTTCTTTTCTCTTTCTGCCAGCAGGGATTTTTCTGATGTGGACCTGTATACAGCCCGCCTACGTGGCTCCATAATACTTGCTCTAAAGTATTATTGCTACAAAAGATACGTATCGTCGGCGAGGAAAACGCAGAAGCATTCATGTAGTATAAACAAAGCATCTCGTAACAAGAACTATATATTTCCTGATCGAGACGTGGAGTATGTAGTAGTGCTATTAGGCATGCCACTAGAATAGCGTTGAATAAGTGCGTAAAAACAACTCTAGTATTATGTTGTTATTTTATATACTACGTATTCACCCTATTTAATTGCTATATATTTGTGTTTATAAGAGTGGACTCAAATGGTGGACATATTTTTTTAGTCTTGGATATCGAGATACAACTTTTTTTTCTCCGTTTTTTTTTTGAACTCTGTGGCATGCCACCAAAACATCCTACTGTATGTGGGCATTCAATTAATATGCATGATACAGTGCAATAAGATTAGCCTTATTATCCTTTCCATGGTCAGAGCAGGGCATTGTAACTTTGATGACATGACACCTCGCTCCTTTTCTTTTCGAGCTGGGTATAGGTCAAGTTGCAAACATATCGCCAACTGCTGAGACTAGTACTGTATCCATACACAAGCCAAAAGTGTATATACACGTCTCGGCTAGCTAGTTAGCTGCATGCAGTTGCAAAGATTTTAAGTTTCGTTCCTTTTTTTAAGACACAAGTTTCGTTTTTTGGATTGAGTAATTAAGAAACAGAGCTTCAACTCAACACTTCAATACCCTGCAGTGTCAGTACTACTGTGCAGTCTTAAGCAATGGAAAACGATAGGGTTATGGGTGGACATGATTAGCCGTCGAGCACGGTCAACCATTCTGAAAGCGTAGCATCATAGTAGGATATAATGATTCTGATGAAGAGGGAATCCAAGCTAGCATCTCTGTTCGCTTGGTTTATCATCTCAGCCTAACGGATTATTCTTCTCACATAATACTCCCTCCATCCCCTTATGATAGGACTATTTGATCTTGGCTCAAATACCAAGGGAAAGAACACTACTTATCCCTCATTTAAACATGTCACCATAAATTTTAATGAAAACTCCTCGGTGCCAACGACATTAACACCATGACCCACATTAAAAATCGTTTCAACCAATCTCATTTCCTCCCTCCATTCTTGTTTTTCCGTGCGTGCAAGTGGTGGAGTAATTGGGAGTAAGACTAAACATTGTTGTGCATCATACCCGAGGCAATGGCCAAATAGTCCTATCATATAGGGATTTTTAAGATTTGGAAATAGTCCCATCATAAGAGGATGGAGGGAGTATTATTGAACCAGCCTAACACATTATTCTTCTCTCAGACTTTCCAGCCCAGTCCAACGAAACGAACGAGAGGTATCCACAGATACACGTCTCGGCTGTATAGTTCGTTGCAGCCAATTGCAAAGATTGCAAGTTAATTTCGTTCTTTGGGTTGCGTAACCAAGCAATAGAGCTTCAACTCAACCCTTCAACACCCTGCAGTGCCACTCGGTACTACCATGTTGTGAAGTAAAAGTGAGAGAGACAAATGAAATGGATGGAATGGAATGGGTTGATCTCATTGATGTGGGGACTGTTTCTTATATACATGGTGAAGGGGCATTTGGCCATTTGGAGACACCTCTTTGGGAGAAGGTGCCCCTTGGAGGTACCCCCACATGAGGGGGTTTTCCCCCTTTCTCTAATGATTAACTAATTACATAATTAACTAAATATTACACCAATTGATCACTAATTAATTTAATTAATTTCTCAACACTCCCCCTTGATCAATTGCTTCTTGAGATCTTGTAAACAGTCCATGAGTGATTCCTTCGATCTTCAGGAATTGTATAGGAAAACTCCTCCAAAAACCCCGTGGAAAAAAAAACTTGAGGAGAACCTAATTTAATGTGTATATGCCATCAAAACTCCTTTAAAACCCGGTGGGAAAATATAAGGAGAAAATGATATGGCATATATGTGATTATTGTCTCATTGTAAACTTATATGAGAAAAACCTTGAAAGGAAAAATCTCAAGAGAAAGTTTGAGATCAATAGTATGATCTGTGGATCATATTTGAATAATCTCCCCCAAAACCCAATGGGAAAATATGAGGAGAAATGATATGTCTTTGAGATCTTCTTAAAAACTCTTGTAGAGAAAACAGAAGATATGACATATAATATGTCTTGAATATCATCCTTCGAAAACCCCGGTGGGGAAAATAGGTGATATGACATATATTCTTGTATTGATATTGCCTCATTAAAACCTTTATGAGAAACCTTGTGAGGAAAAACTCATATAGGAAAAGAGTACAATATAATGTCTGAACAGATTATAATTTCAGGAGAGTCTCCCCCTGAGCCTTACAAAGTTGTTACTTTCCACTGTTGTTGGACAAAAACCTTATGAATAAATCTGTAAGGTTATCACACATTTGATTTGCAAGATGTTTAATGATATTAAACATGTTGGGCAATATACTTGTTGATATTGCTCTTTGAAATCTGTTATGTTTGTGCAATACAAGCAACATTATCTATGTAGATAAGTTCATGATTCAGAAGAATCTAATTTAATCATTCCACACGTACGTGGTGTTCTAGAATGATAGATGGAAGTAGTTATTTGAGTCTAATTTTGATGACTTCATTAGAACTATACCATCATGATATCAGTTTATGATCTAGCAAGATGGGGATCATATAGCTAGTATCTTTGAATCACTATGGTTATAACTTGATTAAATAAATCAAGCTCTTTGGTACCATAATATATCTGTTGATATAGAGTTTGTCTCCTGCCAAGTGGCTTGATGGAGTTGCGCATTTTAAGCTATAGCAAATTATCTGCAATTGCAATGTTTGGCCATTTTGCAATTTGCAAGATTTGAGTGCTTGCATGGCACTATAGTTGTCATCCCAGGGTCTAGATGATTATTGATCCATCTTTAGGGATTGACCGACCATAAGTGATGATGGATATGATTATCCAATATTATTTTGATATTGACGAACAATATCTGTGAACTGATATATGTGCTTAAGTTGTAAATTTAAGTATAATTTGGTTTTTAACCAAATATGTCATCTCAAATTCCGTCTTAAAATGATTGCTTGTTTGTTTGCGTGCTGAGATGATGGAAAATCCAGTTTGGATTATTTGTGAACACACATATGCAATCATAGTGATCTGAGTAATTCTTCTGTGGAAGAGACTCACTTAGTCAATTGTACCACAATCAATTTGACTATTTCAAGTCATGGAGTGACTTGAGTTTATACACAATGTATGTTGTGGTTTGTACTTCAATTAAAATATAAAGTCTAATGATGACTTTATATGACCGAGTTTATCCAATTTATTTGATCTGCCAATGATCGAATGAAGGAACATAATTTTTTTTTCACATATACCATCAGAGGTATTGCTTGGTTTTTGCGTGAAACCATGTGCTACAAGCTCTTGTTATTTCACCACCTTGCTTTTGCAAAGAATGCAATGTCAGAAGAAGATCTTACTGCGGTAAATACTTCTCACTAATGAACAAGAGCAATTCTCCTTTATTGCCACCTTTTAATATGACCCAATTTGAGTGTTGAGACACTCTGCCTAGGACTTTTGGTCTGGATCCAGTTAAAGGTGTATGGCAAATTTGAGAAGGAGTACATGTCGACAATTTGTAGTCTTAGAATGATTGATTAATGAAATCAATATAGCATGTGAAAATAATAACCTTTTAGAATTCCATGTTATTTCCCACAACAATGGAATTAGGTAGTTCCAATGATCCAGTGCCTAAATTTATGTGCACTTATACTGGACTTTTGAATGCATAACATTCATAGGCTTTGGATTTGAATATCCATAAAGTGTCAAACAACATTTATGATGTTGATTTGCATTTACTATCTTAGAGGATGTCTCCCCCTGTTTCCGCGGATGCTTGTAATAAGTTGTATCCATAATGACCATACTTCTTCCCCTCTTATTCAATTTGGAAGTTGAGTGATTTTATTTGGTACCTTCACTCTTTCTGGTACATTAATCCGTAGGGATAGGATATGATGACACTTTGATTAGCAAATGCATTTGGCAGGCTATTTGTAATATGTTACAAATATAAGATGTTCTAAACTTGTTAGTTTAGATATTCTTTGGTACGTGGATGTGAGGACTGAATGTTATTAAACATTCTGATTTCTGGCATTCTTTTGTGTGGTATTAATCTCCCCCTAATGCCTGGAATTGTCCTTGAAATATAATCAACATACGGGCTTATCTAAAATCCCCATAAGAGACCTTAGGTATTATCTGATGACAGATAATAATACCTTTGTGATGGTCCCTAATGCCCATGGATGTATGTTGAGGTGGTGATATTGGTATATGCGAAGCATATCCAACATGTAATGGGAAATTATTGGCTGAAGCCAAATTTTCACGTAAATATTGCAACGGAGGAAGTCGTATTGATTGCAGTTGAATGGATTTGGATTAATTATGTGGTGTGTAAGTCCACACAGTACCAACTAGATGTTGGTGAATTTCAATTCTATTTTGCTGGTCATGCAAACGAATTATCTCAATAAGATATTCAGTTAAGCCATAATTTATGTGGACATATATATGGTACTTAGTGCTATAGTTCCCAAAAACTAAATAACTCCAAATGATTGGATTTGTTCCTGCGTCCAGGGTAAGTTGCTCTAAATTGAAAATCTGAGCAATGAATTTGGTAAATTGTGGTGCCTTATGAGTAAGGAACACATGTGGGACTATTTGTTAAATGCATCAATTAGCATTTTTAGAGCACTTAAATGGTCCATTTGGTTGGCAAAACACAACCATATGCTTGTCTTGAATGTGTTCAAGAACTTGGCTCATTATTTGAATTTTAAGGTAAGAGGGCCTTAAAATTAATTCTCTTGTGACACATGCAGTGTACATTAAATCTGAAGATTTCGAGAATTTTAACTATGACCAATGGAATCGACAATAATTTTTCATATTATTCATATGACAGAAATGACGAGGTCAATCATATGCAAATGCTTGATTGAATCAAGACTGGAAAATTATTTTGTACGCAACATGTGATAGGGATTGATGTATATTTAATACATCCCGAATAATATCAAGGATTTTGTAAGTGAGTATTCAGTTTGCATATATCCATTATAATAAATAGAGTGCTGATATGTCGTAATGACTCTGAGTAATAGGTTTCAGTATGAAACCATAAAATGAATATGTTGAAAACATATTTACATGATGTAGATACATGAGTGTATCTATGGTTAATAATTGAATACTCAAGAGAAGATTGAATCTCTCATATTTTGATAGTGGTTATTTTGATCCACTAAATGAAATTCCTTTTCTGATTGGTTGAATCCCTAATGGTCATGTATATAGAGTACTGAAATACTCTAGTACAAGTTTTGACTTGTATGACATATGGGTATCATGTACGAGATACATGATATTAATGATGGACAATGTACTACACATTACAGTATAGTTTTAGACTAATGATAATTCTAGGGATAATTTGGAGACTTATGGAGGTCTCATTAGTCGAAGTGAGCTTCAAACATAATCCCTTAGAATGCTCTTATCTCCGATGGAGTTAAGGTTTTCTTGAACCAAATATTTGATTTGGAAATAATATGTACATGAAATGTACAACCACACTTTAGACAAACTTGGAATTTGTCATTATGATCACTTTTGATAAAGTGACATTTTATGTATGCGATCCATTATGTTGGATATTGCCATGGAATTGAAAGTCCTGATAAAGTTGGGGCAATATTTATTCTTTGTTGATAACTCAATTGAGAGTTCTAAAGAATAAATGGATCTTCGTCATTTGGAAACTCAGTTTTGTAAAACATGAGTGGAGGAACTGTAGTCACACCCAAGGTGTATGTGTGGTGATTTCAAGGATAGATTGGATACTTTGATTTGGGTAGAACAATAGTGGCAATGATGTCATGTGTCTCCCAATGATATTGTTGATATCAAATACCCATATCCTATCCAATGAGAATTTAATAATTCTATTTCAAAAACATTAGTCATGTCCTGATTATAAGTTGACTATTCTGAATTTGACAGGCTCAAAATCGTTGCACATGTTTTGGACTCCATTCTTGTAAGAATAGATGATCGACGGATCAATTTCCAAAATAGTTTCTGTCTTTATGATAGAAGATAGTCACTAAAAATATTGCACTATTTTCTACTATTTATTAAAGCAAAGTAGATGCCCTTGATTTGTGAATTCAAAATGAGTCTTGAATTAATATACACAAAATCTTATATCTTGGAATTACAAGTAGTGTGGGCAACATATTTCATAGGTGATGAAATCACTGCTATTATCAATTGTGAATTGTCAATGATATAGACTCTATCATTATGTACTAGTGTCTGGACACATCAAAAGATAGTCACCAAAATGGTGTAGATCTTAAGGCAGTGGACGAGAAACTTGTTGCTATAGGCATAGTTTGGCATGATTGCACTTAGATGCCTTAGATTCCACTGTCTCATGTGTTACACTAGTAGGTAATCACCATGTTGGTATAGGCCTTATTTAATTCATATTCAAAATTAGGTATGATAGATCACTATATGTGATAGTGTACAGATAATAGTAGTATTGTGATACTACCTTATGTAGGGTCAATATGAAATATGACCTTTGATCATTCCAAATTTTAATATTTGGTATGATATGCCAAGTTTCTTACATGAGCAAATCATGTATAGCTTTAATTTACTGTGGTAAATTAATAATATTGGCGCTATAAATATGCAAAATATTGAAGGCAAGATGATTCTTGCGTGTATTAAGGTATAAACAATGTAATTGTTTTAGTGGTATTCCAATGGGAATTGATGACTTGATAGTCTGTTATTGTATATAATATTTTGAATATATTCTTTTGAGGTAATCATCATAAGATGTAGACCTCTTAGCGATGGGCAAAGAAATTGCTGCCTAAAGGCCTGGTCTCAGGGCAAATAAATTATTATAGAACTTGTTACAATTCTATATAATTTATTGCAGCCAGTGCCTAGGACTCCATCATTGTATAGAATAATTTTGGATATACACTTTGTAGGTAATCATCATAAGATGTAGACCTCTCGGTGATGGGCAAGTGATTTGCTGCCTAAAGGCCTGGTCTCAAGGCAAATAAATTGTTATAGAACTTGCTACAATTCTATATGATTTATTGCAGCCAGTGCCTAGGTCTCCATCACCTTGTGTTATTCCAAAAATTTAGATTTATATACCTTAATTTTATATTTTGCTTGATACTACTTGATGTAGTGTAGTGTTTAAGTGTCATGTAGTAAATATATTAAATAAATGACACATGAAAAGATTGTTCTAAAATAATATTTGCATAATTATGTGAATCTACGGATCACATAATGTACAATTACTACAGTAATTATAGTACATCGGTACTAAACTTGATAGTCTAGATAGCTATTTACAAGAAATATGCAAATGCTACATAGTCTGAGGACCAAAATTGAACAATCCAGGGACTTATTTATAAACATGTAGAACTGGAATTCTAAAACATGTAAATATGAGTAAGTCCAGAGGTCTTATTGTGAATTTGCGGAGGAGAGAGGGGGTGCCTGGGCCGGCCTGCTGGTAGCCCATCTCGGTACGGCTTGGTTTGGTGAGAAAGCAGTCCACGGCAATGAATCGTGTGGCTGCGGTAATCAGAACAACTACCACGCCGACCATGGTGTCCTGCAGGACGTCAGCCATGGCATAGGAAGAAATGGCGATGCCTACTATTGATGGATGTGAGGCCTATTTGGATGTGAGGCCTATTGGCCTCTGTTTTTCCTTTGCCTGTATGCGTGAGGCATGGTGCCTCTGTTCTTTCTTTGCTCAGTGGAGAAACAAAGTGACTGATAACGTGCTGTGAAGTAAAAGTGAGAGAGACAAATGAAATGGATGGAATGGGTTGATCTCATTGATGTGGGGACTGTTTCTTATATACATGGTGAAGGGGCATTTGGCCCTTTGGAGACACCTCTTTGGGAGAAGGTGCCCCTTGGAGGTACCCCCACATGAGGGGGTTTTCCCCCTTTCTCTAATGATTAACTAATTACATAATTAACTAAATATTACACCAATTGATCACTAATTAATTTAATTCCTTTGGAGACTGTTTTAGGTCCCTTCAGTTATTCCTAGTGGCTACCGTGCAGTCTAAGCAATGGACAGTGATAGGGTTATGGGTGGAAGTAATTAGCCGTCGAACACGGTCAACATTCTGATAGCGTAGCATCATAGTGGGATATGACCCTGAAGAGGGAATCAATCCTGAGCTAGCGCAATCAGGCATGAGCTGATGATCAAGCCCAGATAGCTACACGCAATTACTACTGCTTACTAGGATGGCCGCCACGATTAGCTACTAGGTCATGTACTGAACCGGAAACACATGAAAGCTGGCTGGATTAGATTAGGGTCCCTATGGATTAGCTAGAGCCAATTAAAAAGCTGTTAGGAAAAAAAAAAGCTTGCTGACGCTTATAGTGAAGTTTGGTAAGGAAATGACCGGTGCAGCACGCCAACAAATGATCCGGTGAAGTGAAAGAAATCGTGGGCGTTTCCGTACCCGGCGCCTACAAGCTTTGGCAGCGGATCTAGACCTCCTGGCGGCTCCGGCAGCTGTCTGAGAATGAGACGTGTCCTGTGTGTCAGCAACGCGTCGTGCTCCGGGCAGTTGGACCGGCGTCTCTCGCGTCGTTCTTAACACGCGCTGCCTGTGCCGTTGCAACTGATGATTGATGGTGCGTGATCCGTGCCTTGATGCCGTGCATTCACGTCCGAAAGCGATCGAGCGAGCGGCACGTTCCGTTCCGTATACTACGTCAGGCCGGTTTGCAGGCTTCCAGTGCGTGTGACCGGCCGGCCTGATCGAACGCCATGGCAGGGACGCAATTAGCCAGTAACCGAGTGTTACTACGGCCCATAATCCCTGCCGTAAAACTACACTTGGCAACAAACCTACTACTCCGTCGTCAGTAGTGTCCGTTGTTCATGGTGCCATGAATCCCATTAACTGCTGGTACTAGCCATGTCTTCAGGGGGTTCACATCCCCCCCCCCCCCCCCCCCCCATCCCATTAACTGCTAAAAACTACTCGTGTCCTTTGGATCGTGATCGCGTCCCATCAAAGTCATCAACTGTACGTACGTGCGACGCGGCCTGGCCGGGTACCAGAAGTCTGTTCCCGCCAGCATCTCGCCGGCACGCCGTGCTCTGCTCTGGTCTGGCCGGGTACGCGATCGAGCCGTGCGCGCACGGGCGCCAACGGCCTATAAGACCCGCCGCACACGGAGTTCGGGGACTCGCGTTGCGTTGGGAAACGCAGGCAACAACCCACTGCACTCGACTGTTCAGCGCGAGCGTTCACGCGCCTCGTGCCGGACCGCGCATCGGAAGAACAGAGCGACCACGCAGCGAGATGGTGGCGGCGGCGGCGGCGGCGGCGAGGGCGACGGAGGTGAAGGCGGAGGGGTGGCTGCGGGGCGCGTGCGCGGCGCTGGCGGCGGCGGCGGCGCTGCTGGTGGGGCTCAGCACGCAGACGGAGACCGTGCTGCTCGTCAGGAAGAAGGCCACCGTCAAGGACGTCCAGGCACTCTGGTAAGCAAGCTATCTATACTAGCTGCTGCTGCTCCAACTGCTTGTGTGGCTGCTGCTGATCGTCCTACCCATCTCTCATGAACATTTGCAGGGTGCTGGCGATGGCGGCGGCCGCGGCGGCGGGGTACCACATGCTGCAGCTGCTGCGGTGCTTCTACCTCGGCCGCGCCGGCGGCGTGAACCCGTGCCGACGGAGCAGCAGGGCTTTGGCATGGGTATGCCTCCTGCTCGACAAGGTAAGCCTCGACAGCTCTCTCCCACTCTCGATCTCCGTTCAAAAGGCAAGGGAGGAAGGCTTTCATTCCTCCTTTCGTCGGAGGAATTTTCTAAGTTTTCGTTGGAGGGAAAATGTATTTGCTTTTCCTTTTTCTTATTCTTGAATGACGAAGGCGCTCACAATACAGTTACCACGTAATCGAATCGTAGAAATCATAACGATTTTTTTTCTTATGTTCTTTTTCATTATATATTGTTTTGAAGGCTCACAAGACAATTACCACAAATCTAATCCTACAAATCATAACGAAAAATGACAAAAATATGATGAAATTAGTGTAAATTCAAGCTCTGATAATCTGAAGGAAGGAAACAAAAACGAGGGCTACTACTGAGTGTCTGCGCAGCCTTCGATCTGTCAGTTTACCGGAGCATCACCATGCTAACATCACCATCACCTAATTTAGCAAATGATTCTTACTACTCATAGTACGCACTGAGCTATCAAATAACCATATCGTTGTACTAGTAGTTATTAGCGTCTTTTAATTTCGTAATTGTGTAACCTACATCACACGGCAGGCATGACACTCTGCTCTGCTAGCTCCAACACACACTTGTCATCCCCATTCTTGCAGCTGATATGAAACGGCTCAGTACCCAATTTTCAGATGGCGGCTCACCAACAATTCTTCTTTTACCAAAAAGAAAAAAAGGAGAGATGATGAAGACGCTCACTACTAATCGAATCGTAGAAATCATATCGAAAAATATACATGCATACATGACCCCACAAAATATGATGAAGTTCTTGTAAATTCAGGCTCTAATCTTCAGGAAGGAAACACAAATGAGGGCTATGGAGTGTCTGTGCAGCCTTTTGTCAGTTTACCTGAGCATCACTATGCTAACATCGTTACATCACCATCACCTAATCTATCAACTCACTAGTTATGGTACTAATAACTAATACGCACTGAGCTATCATCTTTGTACTACTATAGTAATTAGAGTCTTTAATTTGGCAACTGTTTAGCCGCCTATAGCACACGGCAGGCATGAAACCCTGCTCTGCTCCAACACACAGTTGTCATTCCCATGCTTGCAGCTGATACGAAACGGTACTTGGATCAGTGCCCAATTTTCACATGGATCATCAACAATTCTTCTTTTACCAAAAAGAAACTAAAAGGACAGATAAAAAATGTGCCTGTTAGTACCAGTAAGGCAGACATGATTGAAATTTAAGATAGGGTTTGTTGCATCTCATCTGCATCACTGTGGCCTCATTTAAGCTCACCAAGATCGCCATCAATGGATGCGGTTCCAAGCGAATAATGCTGGGGTTATGCAAGCTCTTCTTCACCATCCGTCCATTAATAAGAGCAGCTAGCCTTGCGTGCTCATGTGGTTATGTGAACTCGGTGGAGTACGCCGTCTATCGCCCATGTGAGTTGTGAGCGATCACATTCGGTTAGCAACCACTTTAGTTTTACTGTTTTAGCAGGATTTATTTGCATCTAGGACCTTGAAAAAGATGGAGGTTTTCAGTACGGCGTAATGAAAGAAATAGTCAGATCAATTTTTTTTTTAAAAAACTTAAATTTTAACCTTAGCTTGCCAGGGTTTTAGCTTTATAATTTATACTATTCGAGTGGCCCCATCAATTTTCTGTGGTTTGTTTACTCGGTAGTGTGTGCCTGCTGCCTGAGACATCTCCCAAGCGCTCGTGAACAGCGGCAGACCGGCAGTAGGGCAGAGCACATTGATTGCTCAAGGCGATGGAAGCCATACGAAACACCTCGAGTCACGGCACGGCCGGAGAAGAAGGACGGAGCCCATGCACTGCAGCTCGGACTCGGTGTTGCCAACAACAACCGCAGCTACACTAGAGCCTACAGAGATTGGTAGAAAACACTCGAACGATCACGCAATTAAGCACAAGGCATGGGCACACCGCACACAGCTACAGCAAGTCAGCAACAAAAACAAACTGCCATAAAGACCGCCCCTCCCTACTGTCTCCCGCCACGATTTCAGCTCTGTTTTGTTCGTCTCGTGACCTCTCGACCTGCCATGGTTCATTTGATCATTTCACTGCGTTGAGTGCACGGCAGTGCCTCGTAGACACGTGTTAAAATGTGCTTCTAGTTTGCTTGACAAGTGACAACTAACCGAACCGTGCATGGCTGGGTGCAGGCGTGCGCATACACGACGTTCGCGACGACGGTGGCGGCGGCGCAGGCGTGCGTGATCGCGCTGGACGGCGCGCACGCGCTGCAGTGGACCAAGCTCTGCAACATCTACACGCGCTTCTGCGAGCAGATCGCCGGAAGCCTCGTGCTCGGGATGCTCGCCGCCGTCGGAACCGCCGTCCTCTCCGCCGTCTCCGCGCGGAACGTCGTCCGCCTCTACCCGTCGCCGCCGGCGACGCCGCCCTACGCCGCGCGCTAGCTTTCTGGCCCCACACGGCGTCAGATGGGCCGCGTGTGCTGGGAGGAATCTAGCAATGGGCCTCAGTGAAACGTAGGCCCAAGATGTGAAGAGTGACTTGGGCTGTGAAGATGGAGATAATAGAATTCTACCAACAACTTTGGACTGTACTATTTCCCTCCCTCCCATTTCTCCATCTCTCTGTAGGAAAAGGTGTACTTCTAAGGTTTTTTGCTTTTGTTTCGTTTGATATGTTAGTGGAGACATGACTATGTGTGAGTGTGCTAGAGCATATGTATTTATTTGCAGTGTATTTTCGTAGATAATAATATGCTACTACGTACAACTTACCTGCAGTGCAGCTTAAGGGGGTGAAAAAAAACAACAATTACTGCTTGCCGTAAATGGCTTGTATTGTTGTAGTGACAATATCACACTTGGACTTTGAGAAGTTCATTTCATAACCCAATTTTGAAAATCACATTCCATTTGGGGATACAAAAAGAAATACAAGATTCTGTAAATTCTTGCTCCAGACACGCCCAAATTTCATCTTTCGGATTTCAATAGCAACCGTAGGTACCCAGTACAAAGATTGGTCCGTCTCAATTTGAATCAGCGTGTCATTTCACAAAAGCAGTCTGAATTTATATACAGAGAGCAGGGGATGACTTACTGAACAAAAAAATTTATCTCAGACATGGTATAATCAGCTTTTCCTTTTTGTCAAAAGACGGTATCTATACATGATACAATACATATGCCGAACAAATAAACAATGTATAACTTACCCATCTAAAAGAATCAATAGCGATTGCTTGGCCTTTCTATATGTATTATTGCCATCTCATGAATATTGCAGCATGATTTTTTTGGGATAATGACAGCATGATTTTTGACAAGGGTGAAAAAAATTATCAGTGTCGAGATTTAGCTTTTGGACTGCATGCTGTCACCGCTAGGAATGCCCGCAGCAAGTCGTGCCCGCAGGTCCTTCCTAAGGATTTTGCCAGACGGATTCTTCGGAATGGAATCCGTGAAGAAAACTTTGTTGATCCTCTTGTAGAATACAACCTGTAACATAGTAGAAACTGTAAAGTGTGCCCTCTTTGGAAAGCTTGGATCAGAGTGAGTTTGAAGTGAAATAGGCACATGAACTGGTGTCAATATTTTTAACGTTATAAATGATGTAGCCTTAGTTTAAGAGTCTTTTAAATATTGAATGTTTGTAGACAGAAAAATCATGGATATGCTACAATTGTGTTGATGTTTGTATTTCAGAAGTTAAAATTTTGGTATTACCTCCTTTGCAACAAACTGCTTGATCTCGTCCTCACTTATCTCAGAATCTTCAATCCGTATAATGAATGCAACAGGGACTTCACCGGCAAGTTCATCTTTCATTCTGCAATCAATAAAAAATAATTAAGTCCTCGAGTCCAATATACCATAGCCATGTAGTTCTGATCCCATTTGAGGATTTAAGCAAGTGGGCCAACTTACGAGACAACAGCAGCATCCTTAATTTCAGGATGTGTGATGAGAAGGGCCTCAAGTTCTGCAGGAGGTACTTGGAAACCCTTGTATTTGATTATCTCCTTGAGCCTGTCAACAATGAAGATCTCATCGTCGTCGTCAACATAACCAATGTCACCAGTATGCAGCCATCCATCCTTATCAATGGTGTTCTTTGTCGCTTCTGGATCATTCAGATAACCTGCAGAAAGATTTTAGTAATTAGCATGACAGCTATTACCTTCAGAGATTCCGGGCACATTTCGAATTTAATCTGATAACTAGTAGAAGCAATATGTTTAGTGCTGAGGCAGAATCACATGGTCCAAGCAGAAGACAGTTCGAAAGAACGCTGTAGGATTGTCACTAGAGTCAACTTCAAGTTAAGCTAGTGGAATCTTGCCATCAGTTACACTTAACCTCATACGCTAATGCCACCATTTCTTATCATTTACATTCTAGAAAAAAATTGCCATGAAATTTTTTGATATTTGAATATTTCTGCAAGGTTATGTCCTTGAGGCTTGAGGTAGCATGCGACAATTACTACTGAAAGCAACATACCGATCATATTCAAACTCTACACCTTCTATGGAGTAGTTTTATTCTGGAACACATATATTGTCTGGTCACAAAACTGTAAGGACTGATAATTGCTTTTTTGTTTACCAAAGGGACACATCTAAATGCTTAGGAAAAATACCACACCAGTAATTCAGTATGCAAGGGCACCATGGGTCTATGTCTATGGCAGTGCAGGAGAGAGAATAGGACAGAATATGTGGAAGATTCCAATCAAGAAACATGCACATGGGTGACCACAGACCAGCCTGTTGCTATCATGGTTTCATGGATACAGTGTATGCACACCAAAGAAATGTTTCACCTTACCGCATCTACAGCAGTTTGTAAAAGGAAAGAAAGCCATCAACAAACCGAGTCGAGAGCTGGACAGGTAAAAACTAGACAAAAACTCTGTGCAACAAAGCAAGGCAGATTTCTAGTTGTATCTTGCATTTATCTTGATGAGAATCAGAGATTGCAGCGCAACAGAACTGGCTACTGGCTGCAAATCCCATGCTTGAAAATTTTCAATTTAAAGATTTTTTATTGAAACCAAATATGATTATCTTCAGTTGCTTGAGATCATGGCAATTTGTGTAAACCAAGATCCCAGAATGTACTTGAGGAAACGCTTTCACATGGCCAGCTACAGCTTGCTGCATTGATGTATATAGGATACTAAATTAATACGCTTTACAGAAGATGCCGACCCGGATGATCTGTAACTTCTTGCACTCCAGGAGCTTGTTTAATTGGATATTATTACTGCATAAGATTCAGGTAATGGCAACTTAAAAGTACTGAGAAAACCTACATAACTTAAGCCTATTTTACTTTTGTTCATTCCTCTATGTTTTTGGGTGATTACTTGAAGTTGTTATGTGTACCAGTTCTAGACTGTGGGTGAGTCCAAGAAAATTAGTGTCACTTCATTAAAGATAGTGAGTTATGCCCAAATCTTTGTAGTTCAATAAGGGCATGGAATGCCCCCAGTCCCCGTCCCTGTTCCAGTGGGGTCTTGTAGGTCCCCCCTTGATGGTTCATGGACCAGGCTGATAGCTTATGGAGAAACTTTTTTTCTCATGTAAAAATAGTGTTACCTAAAATCGGTTGGGTTTGGTTCTAGTGCCTAGAAAATAATTAGCACATGAAGGGGCATGGCGCGAGGGCCCTGCCTGGCCGACTCACATGCCGAAGTCAGGAGATGCAGATAGTTTGATACTTTGACCATGACACGAACAGGTGTGCTCACTACTCAGAACATCCACACGCTAGGCGTCAATGGATTTTCAGGTCTGGACAGGGCATGTGAGAACGAAACAAGGGTTGATACTATTCACTACTGGCAGCTCGCTTTCGCATTCATGTATATCCATACAGCACAATTGGCGCATGTCTGTATCCAAAGGAGCAGTCTTCAACTCACAAACTGGATCCATCATCCATGGACCCGGGGCAACGATGCCGAGCTGCTCCCAAGTATTGGTAACGATAAGATCCGCAGCAGCTAATGAAAAAGATGGTTTCTTGAGTTCTGAATATACCAACAAACCTTTTTTTTACATGGTCTCAGGATATGCTCCAGAACCATCAACCATGCTATCATGGGTCATGGCCTCGTGACAAAATGATTGGCAAGCTGAGGATGATAGGTTAGCAACGTGGAGTACCTTCAGTCCTTCATGGCCACTGGCCAGTCGGATGCCAACAGGCGTGGGAAGCGAGTGGCAAACAGACGTACTAGTGGTTACTGGAACAGGCAGGCTACCCACTATCTGTCTATCTAACTGGACCTGCACCGAACACAAACTTTGGGTGTGCCGAAGGGAGACGCTTTTGGTACAACTACTACACCAACTAGTGAATTCTTTCGGTAGAGAACAAACTGAAACTACACTCAAATAGTCAAATGCCATTCCAACAGGAAAGGAGCAGAAACTTTCAGAAATAGCTCAGCAAACAATGTCCTACAAGTACTTGGACCGTTGGAGTGGCAGGGATGAGAACAACAAGCGATTGGACGGGTACCTTTCATGATCTGCTCGCCACGTATGCAAATCTCGCCGGATTCATTCCGGCCAAGCGACGCGCCTGTGTCGGGGTCGACGATCTTGAGCTCCGCGTTCCGGACGACCGTACCGCAGGAGCCCGACTTCACCTCGAACGGCTCCTTAGCGAAGGCCAGGCACATGGCCAGCACGGGCCCTGCCTCCGTCATCCCGTACCCCTGCAATGACACACAAACAAATTATTTTTTTTTCAGCCATACAGGATCATGTTCACAGTTTGGTGCCAAATCATGATCATCCGCACATCCACAGTTTGAGTTTGTGATCGACAATGAAACTGATCCTATCGTCTTTGCAGATAACAGACAAAGCCAAGCACGGCATGGTGCACCGGCACCCGTGGTGGGACTCGTCCACCCAGAATCTGGGAGGACAGACAGACAGACTGACTGAAAGAGTAGCCCAACAAAATGCTTTCTTGGCGAGACGGCAACCCGGAATCATGAGGCTGGCGTGTGCTCCCGACCTTTATCACACTGTCTACAATGAACCCTGCAGCCGCGCACAACCTCCGTGAAGCGTCTCGCCACTCGCGTAGTTGAGATGTCGCCTTGGCATGCAGCACAAGCAAAAGCAAGCGAGCAAACCCCCCGGACCCAACGGGGCTCCGGGCTCGTGCGCCTCTCGCGGGGCCGCAGCCAAAAAGACGCCAAAAGCGCGACGCTACCGCCCACCACACGGCTACAGCCACGCTACACGTCCTTTTCAATCCCGCGCCCACTGCTAATAACAAATTCTCAGACACACTTACGTTACGTGCTCCAACCCATCAATCCATACATCTACCGATTCCAATATAAAACTCGTACTTCTGCTATGCTACTATGCTAGCGATGTGCCATGGACGTGCACTCAATCATGGAGGCGGCATCAGTGCGGCAGCATCATTGAACAGTAGCAGTACCAGCAGCCAGCAAACGTACCTGGCCGAGCACGGCGTTGGGGATCTTGGCCATGAACGCGTCCTGGAGGTCTTTCCCCATGGGCGCGGCCCCGGACATGACCATGCGGATGGATGCGAGGTCGTCGGCGCCGACGCGGGGGCTCTTGGCGATCTCCACGACGATGGGCGGGACGAAGGGCGCCACGGTCACGTCGTGCGCGCGCACCAGCCCCACCAGCGCGCCGATCTCGAACTTGCGCATGATCACGATGGCGCACCCGGCGCGGAGCCCCGCCAGGAGCACCGAGTTGAGCGAGTAGATGTGGAACAGCGGCAGCACGCAGAGTAGCACGTCGTCCTTGCTGAAGTACAGGTTCGGGTTCTCCCCGTCCACCTGACAAAAAAACGATTTCGCACAAAATCATCAGAAATTTCATTTCAAGTCAGTGAAATCAGAAACAGCACGTTCACCGGGAATTTCAAAACGCTGGCGCCATTAATCCTGTCAGACGCGCATCTTGAAATGTTAACGGGAGGGCAGCTGGTTGACTGTGCTGGCTAGAGTTAGTGAGGCTGACAAGTGGGGCCACCCCACGTGAGACGACTAGCCACGAGGCCGGCTGCCACCATTAATGGCTGACGCGGGGGTAAATGGGCGCTCGATTGGCGCCGACAAAAAAGGGAAGGAAAAAAAAAAAAGAAATCTTCTCGCTGGAAAGCGTGGGCGCCATGACGGCACTTCGAAGAAGCAGCATCGAAAGGGGGAAATCCCCAAAAAATTCGACGCCCCAATAAAAAATTTCTTTCACTGCGGGGTGCCGGCAGCTGCTAGCGAACGGAACCGGCCAGGAATGGGAGGCAAGGCGAGGAGCTCGTGTGTGTGTTCTCACCTGCTGCGCGACGCTGGTGACGAGGCTGCGGTGGGTGAGCATGACGCCCTTGGGCAACCCGGTGGTGCCGGACGAGTACGGCAGCGCGACGACATCGTCGGGCTCCACCTCCTCGTCGGCGTCGAGCGGCTCGGCGGCGTCCATCAGGTCCCGGAGCCGTAGGCACCACCCCTCCTCGGATCCCCCATCGACGGTGATTACCGGCACGCCGCGCTCGGCGGCGAAGGCGCGGACCTTCTCGGCGGCACATGCCTCGGTGACGATCACGGCGGCCCCCGCGGCGTCCGCCTGGCGGTGGATCTCGTGCGGGGTGTAGAACGGGTTGGCCGTGGTGGTTGCAGCGCCCAGCCGCGCCGCGCCCAGGAAGACGAAGGCGAACTCGGGGCAGTTGCGGAGGAGGCTCATCACCACGCCGCCCTTCCCGACGCCGAGCCCCCGGAGCGCCGCCGCCGCGCGGCGCGTGAGGAGGTCCACTTCGGCGTAAGTGTGGATGGCGCCCGTCTGCCCGTCGATGAGGCACGGGCGGGTGGAGAGCTCCGGGAGGCGCTCGAAGCAGTAGGCCTGCAGGGAGAGGTCACGCGGGATCTCAATGTCGGGAAGCTTCGAGCGGAATACCGGCGGCGGCGGCGGCGCCGCTGTCGCGGCGGAGTCCTCCGGGACGGACCCCATCGGACTCGTGGTGGAGACGGCGTGAACGGTCGAGCAAATGGTGGTCGGGATTTTGTGGAGGCTCCGGCTCGGCTTTGCTGCTCGCCTGAGCTGAGGAGGAAGGAAACTGGGGAAGGCTTTAATATACCGCCGCGCGTGAGGGGACCCCGTTTGGTGGGGGAGACTGAAGAGGTCGGAGAGGATGGCTGGTGGGGCCTCGGTGGCAGCGAGGGGGCGGTCGGCCACGGCCACACCCACACGGAGATTCTTGGGATTTTGACCACGAAACCGACCGACTACCATTGAGCTTCGCTAAAATGACCGCGAATCCGTGGTTCCATACAAATGATCAAATCTGAGTTTTATAATTTTTTAATCTTTGATTAACTTTTCTCCACTTAAACTTCCCAAACTACCCTCAACTCGAATCGATCGATCTGTATCGTTCCTATCGCTCGAAGTCGACTCCTGACCCGATGCCGCCGCCTCCAGTTCCTCTCCCTCTCCTCTCCTCCCGATGGCACCGTCCCTGGCGACGTACCCGCCCCCTCGACCCCGGCCCCTCCCTCGACGACAGCCGGCGCCACCCCGCCCGCGACGGCCACCGGCGGCGCCCCGACGAGCCCTTCACCGACAAGCGGCCCTCCCGCGACGGCTGCCGGCGCCGCACCGGTCATGTCCCAAGCCGATCCAGGCGCAGAGCCCCCTATCGGCGTGGCTCCCCTTCTGCTTGGGCCTCCGCCGCCCCTTCTGCTTGGGCTAGCGCCGCCCCTTGCTTTACTGCTAGGCGTTTCTGAGGAGGTCGAGCAGAATGAAAGGTAAAATTGTTGTGTTTAGGCATACAAAGATTTATCTCTTGTATTGGAAGAGATTGTGGTGCTGCATGTTTTACCACAATATGCAATGTTGTTTGGGCATACAAAGACAGTAGCTGTTAGGCTAGGAAATATTTGATTCCTAATTATGTGATTATAATAGCTTACGCAACCATTATATTGTTGTGCAGGCTTGCATTGTCAAGTGGATCAAATGTCGATCAAAATATTGAGAATGGCTTTGAGGTAATTGATTGGGATGTTTTAGAAATTATCGAAACCCTTGATGATGAAGGGAGATTGCAAGTTGCTAGTGATGAGCAATTGTATAATGCTTTGGGCTTCAAAACTCAGGATGAAATGATAGGGAAGGGTAGGATGGCTGCGCCTACAATTCCATATATAGATATTGATGATGATGGTGCAGCCATTCCTGTGGATGATAACATACCAGATGAGAGGGTGATTAACTACGACTCAGGTAATCCTGAGTTCAAACTAGGTGCCTTGTTTCCCTCAATGGAAAAGTTTAGGCTTGCAGTAAGGCAATATGCCATGAACCAGAAATTTGAGTTGCATGTAGCAAAAACCACTGAAGTCAGATACGATGGATACTGTATGTGCGCCGATGACTGTACTTGGCATGTGCATGGACGACCAGAAACAAAGGATGAACTACCATTCGTGATCATTTTAGCGAAGCCCAATGTTAGGTGGTCATTTTAACGAAACCCGTCGGTTTCGTGGTCAAAATCCCAAAAATCTCCACCCACACAGGGTTGGTGAGAAGTGAGAAGTGAGAGAGAACCGACTACCGAGTGATCAGCACTCAGAGCACATAGAGTGAGGCCCCGTTTCGATCCCTCTAAATGCCTAAACTTTGTTGGTTGACTTTTGTTTTCATCTTTTCATCAGGAGCTTTGAAAAAGTTTTCCATCCATCACATTAAAAAGAATTTTACATGCATAGAGCTAGAGCACTAAATGTAAATGAAAAAAATTAACTCATTATATGGATGTACTAGATTTCGTGCGACGCATCTAATGAGCCTACTTAATCCATGTTTTGCAAAAGTAATTGCTTCAGTAACCATCGTTAATTATTGACTAATGACCTCCTAAGTCCTAATTACCCGTCATTAGATTCTTCTGGCGATGAGCATTCTAAGTCTGTAATTAGTTTTATTAGCGGTCTACGTTTACTACTCTAAAATGATCAATTTTGATTGATGTGACATTTGTATGGAAATGTTTCTAAGACTATTTGCAACGGTGTCCAGTAAACCCGCCAGAACCCCTATTATACCGGTTTTCTCCCAAAAAAACACTACAGCGGTACCTCTATTCTGCAGGTTCGCTTCCCCCTCCCCTAAATTTCGGGGAGGCGTTCTGCTCCTCCAAAAGTCGTCGCTGCCTCCCCCTCCCCGACGCCTCTCCCCTCCTCCTCTCCCTCGGCAACAACGCCATCTCCTGCACGCACGTGAAGCCATGGCTGCCCGCCGGCCGCGTCGCCCCCGGGCCCTACCCCTGCTAGTCTCGAGCCACGGCCGCGCTAGCCAGCCGCGCCGCCGGCTCGTGCCCTGGAGAGCTCGCCCACGCCGGCTCGTGCACCAGAGAGGTCGCGCCATGCCGGCGGCTGGATCTAGAGATGACCCGGAGTCGCGGCAGAGGGCGCGGAGGTCAAACTCCTCCCCGCCTTCCGCCACCGCCACCTCGTGCCCCTCGTCGGCTACTGCGACGACGCCGACGAGCTCGCCCTGCTCTACGAGTACATGGAGCGCTGGGCGAGCGCCGCCAGCCGCGCGTCGGGCGAGCGCCGCTGGCTGCGCACCGAGCTCACCGCCACGCTCTGCCCCAGTCGTGCGAGAGGAGAGGAGACGAGGAAATAATAAGGTTGAAGGCATGTGGGTCCCGCGATGACATGTGGGACCAACAAAGATGGATGGAATAGTGGAGGAAAATAGGGGTACCGTTGCTGCAACGATGATGCTATTTAGAGGGTGTAATCTTTTAAAAAATGGTTAAAATATTCTTTTAGAAGTTGATATTTAGAAGACACCGTTACAAATTGTCTAAAGACCTAAACACCCCGGGGCCTGGACGCCTGGTTGAGATCAGCGTCCGGTCCCGATGGATGATCCTCCGATGCCTCGTCTTTTCTATCTTTGTCATCCACATCACAATTTTTCCGTTGCGTATACCAGTATCTCGCGTTCGCAGCCAGATAGCGAGGCTATTTCAGTGGATTAAGAGGGTTCGCCGGAATTTCTGCTCATGTGATTCTGTTTTTCAGGACCCTGCCTGAAAATTGAATACCCGACGCCCTGGGTCTAAAAAATTCAGGTTTAGATAATCCTACCTCTGTTGCGGCCGACATGAAACTGTACACGGTGGACGCCGGGCTGAACCTGGAAATGTCATCGTTGAAGGCTTAACCCAACCCAGCTAGCTCCTGCCGGCTGCCGCTGGCCATCTCACTTGCATACAAAAGCTACTAGCATGAGTGGCGCGCTTCGCTGCGCCCGTTTGATCATCCCGGTGTTTAGATTGGGTCTGTTATGCTCATGGAATGGATCATGCCTGTAATTAAACTGTCACAGGGAATAATTAAAAAGGAAGAATTAGTTTATCTCAAACGAATGGAGGATAACAAATGGATGCATATATATATAGGGAAAAAGGAGATCTACTTAGGGATGGGCAATCGATTATGACACTGATTTAATGTTTTTAATTTTCTGACTGCACTTAATAGACATCCAAACTGAAATTAGACACTCAAATCTGGAAAATCAGCATATGGTCCATCAATTGATCTCAAAACCACATGTTATCACCAGGTATACAGGGAAGTACTATTTATCTTTCAGATAGGATCCCAGATCGACTTTAGGAATTGGTAGAATAAGAAGATTAACAGATATGCATGTAGTGTGGCAATGTTCAATGTAGTGTGGCAGGCCCAATGTTGAAGCTCGAGAAATCCATGTAGTGTGGCAGGCCCCACAGATATGCTGGAAATTTCATGAAGTCAACAATCCAATAAGCTCAGCCATTAAAGGATTAGCAGCCAAACCATATGGCAAAAATCATTGCAGAAAGACTTTAATATAGTATGTAACACAAACTCGTATAATTCCGCACTGTTCAGTATTACGATTCACAACATACGTTCTTCACCATGAAGAGAAATGGTAGGCATGGTGCCAGACAAATATAGTGGTATTAACAATCTGGAGGAAATTAAGAGTAACTTTAAGAGTTGGCTAAATAAAATGCCCTTAGTGTTGGTCAAAACTTTGGTGGTAAGAATCCAAGGTTCAAAAAACTCATAATTCTATTAGTTGACTGGTAGTAAAATCTTTACATGGCAGGAGGAACAATCTCTCATTATAGATCACATTGAACATAAAACATATTAGATAGGGAGGGGAAAAATCTAAATACAAAAGTTACTGAATTGTAAAGCTTAACCACAGATGGTGGTATGCCCATGTCCACGTTAAGAATGTCTGACATGGCAAAAACATTAATTCAATAGGCAATGTCAATGCCGAGCAGCGCATGCCACACATGCTATGAATATCTAATTAGCATATGTTTAGTGAATCGCAATGTTTAGATGCACAATTTTCCTTTTACAGCAATAGAAGCACGGATCAAGCTCTTGAATTGCATATAAGAAAGCACATTTTGGGAAAATGAAATGTAAGCCATATCTGAACTGCAACCCTTGACAGCTCGATCTAGTCTAATTAGAACTTTTTCTAATTCCATCGTCGTGTACGATATAGCTAGCATGACAGGTGTCATTAAATTCGATTTGCAGATGTCTTTTGCTCGCATAGCAAAGTGCGCTCCAGCTGAAGATATGCATCCAATGATGGGGATATAATAATACCAAGCAACTGAACAGCGAGAGGAGAGGATCACAGGCAAAGCAGCTACAACAATCCATTGCAAGATGATGAGATTGAACAGAAATATGGTACAGAAAAAATAGCAACTAATAATAAGATGGAATTAATTTTGCATATATCACAATTCAGACGTGCAAGAAAATGGAGGGAAACCAGAGTTCGGAACTCTCGCCTTCGTTTTATCCTTGCTTTTGGGGCTCAATTTCTTATGTAGATAGTAGATCCACATCAAACTTTGATTGAATTAGTGCCCGTACGGAGAGGCAGATGAGATCCCTTTACCTGATGCCGCCGCCTCCACGATACGGTCGTCTGCGCCGTTGTGAGCTTCTCCGGCCGTGACCTGTGAGCAGTGTGGCGGAGACGTCGTCAGACGATGGCCTGCGATGGCCATGATGGGAAGGGCAACCCGGCATGAGATGGGGGCGGCTGTGTAGAGCACTGGTATGTGCGAGTACGACGACAACTGCGCAGCTAGTGCCGATGGGTCCAGCCGCCCGATCGGCCGGCAGCGAGTTGATGTCTCGCCGCTCGGATCGAAAGAGGTCCAAGGTCGGCGCGGAATGCGAACTGAGGACGGTAGATGAAGAAGCAGTCACCGATTTCGTGTCGGGACATGGACGACCGCTTCGCCAACGTGACGCGATGGAGTTTGGGCTGCACTTTTTTTTGTTCCTTAGCAATTCATCAGTAACACGCGGCTTGCTTGGATGGGTCGCCACACGCGCAGTCGGCAGTAACACGCGGCCTGCGGGGGATGCCGATAGAGCCCAAAGTTACACGCAACCTAGCTAGAAGTATTGAAACGAACGGTGCGATGAACGGCTGTAGTGACTTGAAGTACACGTGGCACGGTAAAAATAGTCCGTCGACGCCGGATTCACTGGGAGCCCGTAGAATTCTTGGCGCCTAAGAGTGTACATATTGCTCATACAAAGGCTATTGCTGCAGAACTAGTCCCACTGCCACGCGAGCACGCCCTCGCGCAGGCACACAGCCAACTCAATCAATACATGATCCTACGTACATCGTTTTTGGTATGGCTTGTTCACAGAAGCGGTGCATAATATGGACTGATGTACTTATGGAGGAGAGCGAAAAAAAACAAAATACAGACGCGGCCGCGTCTTCAACCTCCCATCGCCTCTGCTCGGGCGTTCGAGGAGGGCTAACCCTAGCCGCACCCCTTCTCCCTGCCGGCCACCTCCGCTGCGCCGCCGCCCAAGGGGCCACGGGAATCCATGAGGCGTCTAAGGACGGCGACGGCGTGGCATTTTCTCTCCAGGCCTGAGCTCGGAGGGAGGTGCGGCCGCCCTCCCCGGTGACGGCGGCTCCCGCGGCGACGGTGGCTCAAGGCCACGGATCCAGTGGTGGCGCAGCTGAGGGCGAGGTTGTGCGTGGGTGGGCGCTATGGACCGGCGGCGGCACGGCGGCAGGCGGCCAGCGCGTGGCGACGGCGGCTTGGGCGCAGCAGCTGCAGCGCTACCTGTGCGCGGCTGCAGGCCTGAGCCGCGTGGCTGCTGCAGCAGCTCGCGCGTGGGATGGCGTGCGTCTGCGGCTACCGCGGCCGACGACGACGACGGTTTCTGTCGGTGCGGGACAGTGATGGAGGCTGGCACGAGGACCGGAAGCGCACGGGCATCGACCTGGGCAGGGACGGAGGCGGCGGTGGCGGCGGTGACCTGCGAGGCTATAGGATCTAGGATACCGACTAGAGGGGGTGAATAGGCGGTTTTAACTAAAATCAAAGCCCTAATAAAAATTTATTAGCAACACAAGAGAAATCCTATTTCTACTCAATTCTAGACTAGGTAAAGGTTTGCAACCTAAGGTGACAAGTAATATTCAATCTCTAGGAATGTAAATGTTCAAGATAAATTACTAAAAAGTAAATGAGCTAAGGAATAATCAATCACACAAGAGACCGAATTTATCCCGTGGTGTCGATGACTTGCCGGTCACCCCTAATCCACGTTGAGGTGGATTCAGAGCTTCAACCGCTTCTCTATCAAGTCACACTTGATGTATAAGCTGGCTTGAATGCAATGAACCTCTCCAAACCTCGATTCCACTAGAGTTGCCCTTCACCGCTCCGGCGAGGTGAGCACAAGACCTCTCACAATCTTCCAAGGCTTCTTCACAATCTTCTTGAAGAGCTCAATGGAATCTTCACACACCAAGCCGTCTAGGAGGCGGCAACCTCCAAGAGTAACAAGCCAATCGACGCTTGCTTGATGCTCTCCTAGTGCCTCAATGCTCAATGCAATCCAAAGCAATGCACTAGAACCTCACACTCACAAGAATGCAATCCCTAAGCAAATTAGTGAGAGAGGAATGGGAGAGGAGACTCTTGGGTCAAATGAGCTTTCAGAATGGCCAAGAGAGCCTTCCCAAACTGGTGGGATGAGTATATATACTCCCCACACAACCAACTAGCCGTTATGGGAAAAACTCGTGAAAACAGGGCACTGGCGGACCGTCCGCCTCAGAGGTGACGAACCGTCCACCCCAGCCCAACGGCTACTATTTCAAAAAATCAAACGTGTCAGAAGTGACCGTTACCGTGTTGGAGGACCGTCCGCCCTTAGTTAGAAAAAGGTCACCACGCGACTAAGGAGTACTTTTATCAAAGACAGATCGTCCGCCTTATAAAAGTATCCTGGAACCCTCAGAAATAGTTTCTGCATGAATGGTCTACCAAAGGGTCCGCCGTGACAGAAAAACACCTGCGGACCGTCCGCTAGAACCTGGCGGACCGTCCGCCTTAGAAAAGGCGGCCAGACCCAAAACCCAACACTTAGCCAATTTTTCATCCGTAAAGTCAGAGGCCGACCGTCCGCCATCCCTTAGGCGGACCGTCCGCCTAACCAAAAACAACACGGTTGAAACCCTTTCAACTTTCTCGTTTTCTATCCAACTTTTCTCAAACGAAGTTAGCTCTCATGCATGCATTAAAACTATTTGAGCAAGTTGGCACTAGAGTTTCATCACTCGAACACAATTGACCCCTCTTAATAGTACGGCTATCTAGCCTATTAATCTGGTCAAATTTCTTCTCTAACACTCCTTGTGACCGGTAAAAGAAACAACCTATCTTTTACCTTTTTCTCTAGCATCCATTTGCTTCAATATCCGGCGATATATCGTAATCAATCATTGAAGCTCATACATTCATCCGGACTAACCTAATCTCATAATCTTAACGGAATTGTTAGTCCACGATGATTGTCATTAATTACCAAAACACATTTAGGGACCTAGATGCTCTTTCAATCTCCCCCTTTTTGGTAATTGATGACAACCATTTGAAAGGAGTGATATAAGAGATTTTTGAGTCTTGAAAGTACTTACTCATTTCAATAGAATCATGATATAAGATAGAATAAATGATCTCAAAATTCATTGTAGAGAATGACTCCCCCTACATATATGCATATAAATTTGAAATTGCTCTTCTCATATATGTGTAGATAGAAATTTTGACGGAGTCTTCCCTACAAAAAGTAACCGAGGCTACACAAGATATTTATATTGACGCTCATAGAGATATAATAATTTAAAGGTTAGCCTCGAGAAAGCATAGGAACTAGAACAAAGAACACGGAGGATTTTTAACGAAAGCATAACAAGTTTAACCGAGTTCTAGTTCCATAACCACAAGCCACACACAAGATACTAGAGTTATTACAAGCAAGCCAACATAGTTTTAAACACAAATGCAAAACATAGAGAACATAAATGCATGCCATGAATGCAAATGCAAGTCTTCCATGATTCTCATAGTTCCATGAACACTCCTCATCAATTTCTCTCCCCCTTTGTTATCAAGGACCGAAAAAGGAGAGCTAGTTCTCCGGTGGCGGTGGAGGAGGAAAATATGGCTGGTGAGCATAGAAGCCTTGTGGCGGTGCAGGAGCCGAAAAGTAGGTGTAGAAGTGTTCTCTAAAAACGTCAAAGTCCTGCTGAAGGTGCTCCTGCCTATCTACAATGTTCTGGAGGTCCTCCTGAGTCGTCAGTACATCAAAGCGCTCTTGGAGAGTCGCCACCTCATGATCAATCTTGTTGCTCATAGTATTCATTCAGTTCATGATGGGTTGATAGACATTCTGCTGAAAATGTGCCCCAAACTGAGTCAGACGAGTGTCAAGCTGCTCCTGAAAGCCCTGCTGCATGGTCTGAAGAGAGTTGTGCATCTGCTGCCCAAATGCCTCAAAGTGTGAAGTGTAACCAAGCTGCATCTCTTGAATTTGGGATGTCATAGACTGCTGTAATGTGGCAAAGTATGGATCAAAGAATCCGGCAGGAGGTGCCCACTGGTGTTGCTGAGGCTCAGGAGGAGGTGGTGGTGGCATGGCTTGAGCATCTGCATCTACTGCCAGTGCATCCTCTGCTCCCCCTACGGCTGCTCCCCCTGCAGCTGCTCCCGCTTCGGCATTCACATATGCCTCATTCTCATCCCCTTGAAGATAGGGAGTCAATGGCCTTTCAAGGAAATCTCTATCATTCCGGAAAGGCTTGTACAGAAGATGTCGTTCAGTGCATTGCCCTCTAAACTTTGTCTTGGTGAGGATAAGGGCCATGATATAGGGAGCAAAGTACAAGTTATACTCAATATTGGTCTTCTTTTCTAGGATTTGCCACATGATGAGATTGACTACATCAAACTTTTCATTGCTCATGACATGATGCACAATGTTTGGAGCCCATCCAATTAACTTTTCTTTGTACCCACTCTCGGGAAGGATGGTGGCACGGATGATCTTGTTGATGACTGCGGGATGGTGCCTCAATCCTGTGATAGTGGTGTATACTCTAGGAATCTTAGTTCTATTTGGCTCATAGAACCCTGTGATGTCATGGAGCTCAAAGAAATTCTTCTCAACCACATCAAAACTTGTATCATCTGTGAGAGATGCATAGTCTAGCTCATTTGCCGTTGCAAACTCTGCAAATGTGGCTTGATACTTCCTTTTACCCGTCATCCACTCAAGAGTCTTCTCAGTCAAGTCAATTTCCACAGTGGCATAGAATTGACGAATGATGGTGTCATTCCAATCACAATGATTCTCAAAAAATTCTCGTAGTTCTATATTAGCAAAGTTTTGCACTACTCCACTCATCACTGGTTGATTTGCCATGTAATAGAAATCAATCTTTTGATGCTTGTAAACATTCTTCTTGAGCAAATGACCAAAAAATGCATCCTCTTGCACACGGGTATGAAAGAATAGGTTGCCGGTGTCACGTGGTAACGCATACTGATATGGTGCCCGTAGTGATGCATAGTTAGCAGCATTCCACCTTCTCCCATGATGGTTGATGGTTACATCAATAAGCTCATCCTCACTTTCCTCTTCTTCAACCTCAGTATCACTTGGTGCTTGCACGGAATCACTAAGCTCAAAGTCTTCATCTGAATCGACAACATGTGCCCATTTGGATGAGCTGGCCTTGGACATTCTTTTTTTGGTGCGAGTGTTGCTGTCAAGAATAAATCACAGGTATAAGCAATGATCATTGATAAATCTGAGATCATTCAACCAAAATAGGTTACTGCCTTGTCCAGAGGCGATAGTGAACTGCGGACTGTCCACCAGAAGGGGGCGGACGGTCCACCGTTACACTGCGCCCACGAACAGGAACAGTAACCACCCTTAAATCCATCGATCAATCTCAATTTCTAACCCACCAAACTGCGTCAAATCACTACAATATGTTGCTCTTGACTCTACCAACTTAATCCCATAAACATTTGCAAGAATCCATGGTTGAAATTGAAACCCCCATCTCAAACTCTAATCTAGTTCATGAGTGAAATCCAAGCAAATCAACGGATGAATCAATGAAATACCGAGATGACATGATGAAGGAGCTTGAGAGTAGTCCGGGGATGATCACGGACGGTCCGGGAGTCACCAAATCCTCCCCCTAGATGAGTGGCCTCTTCTTCCTTGAGAGAGAGAGAGAGAGAGAGAGTGAGAGAGGGAGGCGGCGGCGGTCTGGTCGGGCGTGGGGTGAGGGGCGCTGGTCCCCTAAGAGATAAGATCCAAATCCATGTGGGTCCGCTTTTTCTCGCCAGCCGTGGACGGTCCGCCACTTTCTTACAGACGGTCCGCCTGAGACTTAGCCAGTTTCTGAACTCCGATTTCGTCTCTAGACCCGCGGACGGTCAGGCACTGCAGTCACGAACAGTCAAGCACCCGCAGACGGTCCGCCCTTGGACCCGCGGACGGTCTGCCATACCACAAAATGTCTCCTCGTATATCTGTTTTTTTGAATTTCTTTCTTTGATTGCTGCATATAACTTTAAGCACTAATTCTTCTGGTAAGTTTGAGACTTGGTAAATATCCTTGAGTGATCGTAGAACCAAAATCCATGGAAATGAATGCAATGATATGAATATATATGAAAATAAGCAAGTAAATGCACATGAATTAAGATGTGTTAAGTTTCCTAAGTTTCAAGCCACATTAGACAAGTCAATGACATTTAGTTCATTCCTTAGCTTGCAAAAGCGTTGTTCATCTAATGGCTTGTGAATATATCCGCCAATTGTTCATTTGTACTAATTCTATCAATCTTGATATCACCCTTGCTCACATGATCTCAAAGAAAATGATGCCGAATATCAATATGTTTGGTTCTTGAATGTTGAACCGGATTATTTACAATCTTCACGGCACTTTCATTATCACATAAGAGAGGCACTTCCTTGAAATTTACACCATAATCAAGAAGAGTTTGCTTCATCCACAATAATTGAGCACAACAACTTCCGGCCGAGATATATTCTGCCTCGGCGGTAGAAAGGGCCACCGAATTTTGTTTCTTTGAAGACCATGAAACAAGAAACAAGTGACCTTCCAAGAAATTGACAACCACCGGAAGTGCTCTTCCTATGAACCTTGCATCCAGCATAATCCGAGTCCGAATAACCGATAAATTCAAATTGAGCACCCTTGGAATACCAAAGACCAATATTGGGAGAATACTTCAAATATCTCAATATACGTTTGACGGCGGTCAAGTGACACTCTCTAGGTGAGGCTTGAAACCTTGCACATATACCTACACTAAACATGATATCAGGCCTAGATGTGGTAAGATAAAGCAAGCTACCTATCATAGATCTATAAAGCTTTAAATCTACCGGTTTACCTCCCTCATCAAGATCAAGATGTCCATTTGTAGCCATGGGGGTCTTGATTGGCTTAGCATCATCCATGCCAAATTTTTTCAATAAATCCTTTACATATTTAGATTGGCAAACAAATATGCCTTCCTTGAGTTGCTTGATTTGAAGGCCGAGAAAGTAATTCAATTCACCAATCATAGACATTTCAAATTCATTTGACATCATCTCCCCAAATTCTTCACAAAAATCTTGATTGATTGATCCAAAAATAATATCATCAACATATATTTGGCATACAAATAAATCCTTGCCAATGCATTCAGTGAACAAAGTAGTATCAACTTTCCCAATCTTGAAACCTTGAGAAATAAGAAAATCTCTTAGTCTCTCATACCATGCCCGAGGGGCTTGTTTAAGACCATAAAGAGCCTTAGAGAGCTTGTATACATGATTTGGCTTCATGGGATCCTCAAAACCGGGAGTTTGCTCAAGATAGACAAGTTCACTAATTTTGCCATTCAAGAAAGCACTCTTCACATCCATTTGATAGAGCTTTATATTGTGAGAGCAAGCATATGCCAACAAGATTCTAATAGCTTCCAATCTAGCTATCGGAGCAAATGTCTCACCGAAATCCAACCCTTCAACTTGAGTATAACCTTGTGCAACCAATCTAGTCTTGTTTCTCACCACAATGCCATCATCATTTTGCTTGTTTCTAAAATCTCATTTAGTACCTATCACATTGTAATTCTTGGGCCTGTCAACTAATTCCCATACTTCATTCCACACATACCGATAAGATCAGAAAAAGAACTTATTTGTCATACATTTTGCATCACCATTTCTTGATCTTTACTGTGTGATCGTGCAATCTTTGTTCCAGACATACCGATATGTCAGAACTTGGCAGCCTTTGTTCCGTTAAACTGCATTTCCTATTTCCCATGGAATTTATTTAATGATTGTGAACTGTAACTCTTCAGTTGTGAGACCGAAAGGGCGAAAGGTAACTTCCTTCCAACCAGCATGCCAACGTTGAACTGTTTTTGCCTGTTTGTGGTGCTTATGTCTTTCTCCTCTCTTACTCACCCTGTTTTTGTATTGTAATTTGCTGATCTGCCGTGTGTGGTCATGTTTGTGTGGGCGGAATTGGGTGGTAAGGTAGGTCGGAACTTGGCATATGGTAGTTTTGGTAAACCTTGTCTGATTCGAATATGGGTATTCACATCGCTTGTAGTTCTTGCCACACGACTCAATTATTAAAGAAATGGTGACAATATTTTACCTCGTGGACGGATTTTTTAGATCAAGGATAAAATCCGGCCTTCTATATCCATAAGATGGATATATACAGCCAAAGGTTACACAGAGTTCTCAGACTCTAACCCTCGACAACGAGGAATACAAAAACACAAGACGAAACTCTAAGACAAAGAAAAAAAAAGGCTAAGCTTCGTTCTTCTTCTTCATCCATGCTTCTACCTTGCGCTAGCTTCATGTATCAATAATCCATCACATCATTTGTCTACTTAGAAACTTGATGTCGGACTTGGAACACTTCTTCGAAAGCTCGCGAAACAACCTCCGCCTTAGGTCATGAATGTCAGGCCAAACGACTTCCAAGGCGACGCCTCCATGAAGAACATGACGTCGAAGACGCCATCGCCGAACCTCCAGCGAGCCGGAGTAAGGTTTTCACCCAGAAGACCGCAAACCTTGCAGCAAGCAACACAACCAACGCCTCCAGGGAGGGAAACGACGCCCAATGACGCCGTCGTGGCTGAAACCGGCAGAAACAGCCAGGTAAGGCTTTCGCCTATAGCTCCTGCACGAATATATGTTTTCCGGATAAATCTAGTTTATCCAAGCAATGTATATATAGTGATAGTTCCATCGTTTAGATTCGAAAGTCAATGATATACTCCATGGTGGAACCCATCTGATGAAAATTGCCCGAGTTAAACTAGAATTGATATTTGGTAGCACAGAAATTGTTGGTTACAGCCTTGCGGGTGACGCTGGTTGTGTTTTTCAGATAGTGCGTGCAGGTGTTGATGGTGGAATTATTTGCGTATGAACTTGTTGCCTATTTTATCGTTTTGATCGCATCGCATTATGTTTACTGGTTGAGGGATTAAATGAAACGCCACAATTTTGAGAATACGTCTTGGTGTGTTGCCTTACAAGCTCTCAGTCAAAAGAGTGTCAACCATACATTCAGCTCTGAGTTTGAATACACAGAGTATGATTGAGTTATGAGAATCCTTTATAATTTTGCTTTGGAGGCCTACAACTCACCTCACTTTACTATGGCCTATGGGGTACCTATTTTTCAAAATTAACTACGGGGCCATCTTGAGCAGAGGACCGTCTGCTGGATCCTGGACATGCGGGATTTCGTGCACTGCGGAAACCCTGGACACTGCGGAACACATTTCTCTCGAGCCTTGTTTGGATAGAGATGTTTTGGTGGGAATTGAAGGGGATTGGATCTAAAATGAACTAATATCCGCAGTCCCAATTTTGGGAGCGAGCGTGCCGAGCGCCCCACGCGCTCGGCGCTCGTCGCTCCCCCCACGCGGCGCCTCCACCGGTGCGCACGTCGCGGACCCCACGTGAGGGATCCACACAGATAGGGACCCAACACCCCTTCATCCCTTTCTCAAAAAGTTTGTTGACAAAATTTTGTTACAAATTTTCTGCGCTGAAAAATTTTGTTGTAAAAATTTTGCAACAAATTTTGACGCTTAAGAATTTTATCGCAAGCAAAATTTATTGCAAAAAATTTGACTCCGAAAAATTTTGTCGCAAACAAGCAATCAAAAGTTTGTCAAAAAAAATTTTGAACAAAATCGACGCTGAAAAATTTTGTCACGAACAAAGATTTTTTATGCAAAAATAGTTCTTCGTAAAACTTTCTCCTTTTTGACAGATTTTTTTTATGTTGTACAACTTTTTTCTTACAAAGGAGCATACCAAATACTATAATGGGTGGGGCCCGCCGCCTGAGTTTTTTTTTCATCAAATGTGCGTACGTCCGTGGGGCGGGGCCCGCCGCCTGGGGGGCGACCGAGCGCACGGCGCCCCCCGTGCGGGCGGCCGCAAAATAGGAATCCCCACTAATATCCCTTCCAATCCTCATCATTCCACCTCAATCCAGAAGTACCCAAACAAGGCTTGACGGGGCACGAGTTTTGCAGCTTTTGCTCGTAAAGTCAAATGATGAGCGTGGTAAGTCAACCTCTCCATAGGTCGGAGCCGGAGCCGAGAGTTCCATCCCGACTAATTCCGGACACGGTCCCCCTGTAGAAGATTTAAATCAGTTTACACGAGATATTTCATTATAAAGGTGAAATTCTCTAGCTACAATAAACAATTGTTCAGTCTAGTAAACCACTGCTACATAAGTGGTAGTATGCAACTGTACAACCCCGGCATTGACACACTTAGACCTTATTTGCCCTTATTCTTCTCTAATAATAACTAAAAAGGATGAAATAAGCAATACGCAGCATTAGCCTCCAGCCATTTGTGGTACAACCCCTTCTATTCTTTTATTTAAATGGGTCTTCTTGGCGCTAGGACCCTTCCTCAAGAGTTGAAGTCAAGACTGATTCGCTCCTCCAGGGCATCGATTCCTAGAGAGTTGATCCCTAGCATTAGCCTCCAGCCATTTGTCTATGCAACTCTTCTCAGGCGGGTGAGCCTGGCGCCAGGCTAGAGCCAAGGTGATCCCGGCCATGGCGCCGGCGAAGTTTGCCCAGAACGCCATGTCGTTGTCGTGGGGCGCCTGCGCAGCCGCACCCCGCACACGCACCACCACCCGCGCGCTCAACCAGCGCTGTGTCCGAGGCTGGGACTCCACACCAAGGGGTTATGTTTGACAGTTTTTGAGGCTATGAATTTTGAATTCTTAGCATATATATATCCTCTATATATAGTAGAAGAGAAAGTAAGGGCTCGGTATTCACGTTTTTGGGCGTTTCGGAGTCAGAACTGGACCCGGCTCGGAGCTCCAAACCGTCTAGGACTCGGAGTGGAAAACTGAAAATCATCAGATATGGGCTCTGCGGCCTGTGAGAGAGAAAGCAGCTCGCCCGCGGCCTGTTCTCCAGCCTGTTGCGCCTTCCGTTTGAACACCAACAATACTCTGCAAAAACCGATCACTGATCAGTACTGCAACTGCAACTGCAGCAACAATGAACACCAATACATTCGACCTGTTTTCCCAGCACAAGCTCAACTGCCTATACAACATAACAAACACTGCTGCTCTCCGCTCTGCTGATGAAGTTGTTTGGCTGTATCGTTAGAACACAATTACCACTTAAGCCTCAATCAGTTTATCTGACTAAACAAATAATTCACTCCATTTTCCCAGATTTTGGTACTTTATGCTAGATATATGGACATCCGTAACAGAACACTGAAATCATTGTTTTTTTAGAATTAATCAACCTGCAAATAATACAGTGACATAGCCACCAAATTTGACCATAGATGCAAGAATAATGCATCCACAAGGAAAATCTGATTTGCAGACATAATTCATCATTTATACGAGTTCTCTAGATGCAAGAAGAGTCCTGGAAACGAACACACTATCTGTGCCTTCGCTCTTATTTCTACCAAGTAGCAAGGAAGCAGTACAATACCTTTTTACTAAAAAGAACTTATCTGTGCCTTCGCTCTTATTTAATAGTGTTTTGTGAGGGTGCTGACTGGTGACACTGGCACTGATAAACGAAACGAACAGGACTGCTACTCGTTTCTTTTACCGAAGTTAGCAGTGGAGGCTCTACATAATATTTTTTTTTGTATATATATGCACAAAAAGTTTTTACAGGGAGTTACATGAGTTTTAAGCTCAAAGGAAAAAGCGAGAAGCTATGTTACAGAGTACTCAACCAAAGAGCAAGAGGTTCCCGGAAAAAAAAGCGAGAAGCTATGTTACAGGGACGCAGATTCAGTGCCTTTGCTTCAGCGAGGCACGACGTCCCTTTCGCTTCATCACAGAGAGCACGAAGCCCTGCGATCTGCTGCTCCATAAGTCCAATTCATCCCCATGCGTGCACCGTGATGTTACCGTGTCGCAGGCAGCCGCATCGTCGTCGCCGGCAGCTGGTCGCCGGGTGCACGAACCCGACGCACGCTGGGCAGCCAGCCGCAGAACACGCTGAACAGCCGATCGTACCACAGAATTCATCCTCGTCTCTAGCAATTGGATCAAGCTGTTTCGGTTATGAGTGGTCTAAGCTTTGCCGGGGATATAGAACACGCTGAACGTTTGAGTGCAGCAGAATTCATGTTATCATGTGCCCTTCTCTTCCACCCTTGGCTGCTCAATTTTTCATAACACGTGCTAGTAAGACATGTTTTCAGTACATTTTCAGAAAAGGTAGGAGTGGAACCAAACCTATTGGGTATTTACAAAACACAAACTGCTATTATGTCATATACCAATTTTCTTACTGGAATCACACCGAAGGTGCAAGCTCTGCTGCCGCTCGCCTGTACTGTACTCTCCCATCTTTCATGCAGCCAGGACCAATTCGTTACTAAGGCACTGACCGTGACCATTTACCTCCCAAATCTTTGCATCACGAAGCAACTTAACAATCAGAAAGTGAAGCATCATGCTAATTAAAGAATCATATTTTCGCGGATTTGCACTACACATTCAAAACAGACTGCCGATGCAATGATTCTATCCACTTCGAATAACAAAATATCATATAAAGATGCAAGCATACCAATAAGCAAAAGTGGTTTGAAACTGCAATAAGGATTTCTTTTATATCTAGTAAACTGGTAACAAAGAGTATTACAACCCAATATGAACACACTGGCTCCTATTCTTCTTCCCTCCAAGTGAGGGATGAAACAAGCAACACACAAACATAACAGTGAGGCCTTATTCGCCCTAGCGAAGTAAGGCTCTAGTAGCCCTTTGCTAATTTGCTCCTCCAGAAGCTTTTTTCGAAGCCTCAAAAACTTGATTTGCAGCATTGATCTCCAGCCACTTCTCCAGGTAAGTCTTCTCAGGCGGGTACGCTTGCCGCCAGGCTAGAGCGAAAGCGACCCCCGCCATGGCGCCGGCGTAGTTTATCCAGAAGCCCATGTCCTCCTGTTGGGGCGTCTGCGCAGCCGCTCCCGGCGCACGCAGCGACTCCCGCTTAACCGACCCTGAAGCACGCCGAGCAGTGGACCTCAGCAGATTTCAGACAGCCGGGCTGCGATGCATCTGGGATTCGGGGGCAAACGTTGTCCTGGCATATATAGGAGAGAGAGAAAAGCCCTGGGGTAAGAGTACTCCGATTCAGCGGAGAATCGTATGGGAACCCGACTCGGAATCATGGATCCGTCTAGATCTTGGAACAGGTAAAGATTTGAAAGACTTACCGGATGCGAAGGAGGAGTATGGCGTCGCAGATGGGACGGGAAAGGATGCGGCGCGGGTACGGGGCGAGAGCGACGGCGAGGGCAGGGCGGCGAGCTGGGACGGCGGAGGAAGAGGAAGCGGCGGCGGCGGGGATAAGTAACAGACAGAGAGGCCAGTTGCATAGAGCTTACTATACGCCCGTGCTAACGCTACGGCACCATTTCATAGCGCAAATCAACCAAAAGGCATTGTGTGCATTGGTAATAACCCAAATCAAACCAAACCAAAAAGGCACGTTATGGTAATCGTTCAGACTGCGAAGAACAGAAATGGCCATAGTGAGATTAACAAAAAATCAATTCCACCTAAAAGACTATCAAAGACGGCCAGCAAAAAAGGACTACAATGCATTCTTCGATTCAATTCTTGCCACTTGCTTCCAAGAAACCTCGACAATACCTCTACCCAGAGCTCCTCAGAGTCTCACATCAAATAAGCCAGTAAGGCATCCCCGAGGCAGCTCTCCCTCACAAGCTAATCCTGGAAGAAGCAACGCAACATTCATCACCACCAGAGGCAGCTGAATCATCAAATCCAAAAAAAACAAAGATGCACATGAAATCCAGTTGTACACCCATCCTAATTGACCATAATACATCATCTGATAATCAGTGTGTGTCTCACTTATAGAAATTCCTATGCAGCAACAGTATGATAGAGTCGTTACACATATACAACAATAAACTGGTACTGTAATAATCCAAATTTATACAATTGAATATTGTTTCATTAAGCAAAGCCCCAATATGATTAAACTGCAGTTATGTAGCAGCAATGAGATCCATCACAATTCACATCTATAATAAGCCATATAATGCTAAGAACTATGTGTAAATGAAAAAACTCTCAGAAAGTAAGAAGCATGTCTGATACCCACCTGTAGCTTTTGGATTTTAATTTAGATGATCCTCTTCTCGCGATAAGCAAAGTTTCATTCAGTTTAATTTTAAGTATAGAATTGACCATTTACCAGTTCAAACCAGTATGATATTAGTATTAGTAAAACCAATGTATAAATTATAAATAAAAAATCTGCTATCAATAGCAGCTCAGTTTGCTCTGTTCTTTCATGGCAAATCAGATTTTTAGCACAAAACAGAAGCTACTATTTCAAATGAATAGCACAAAAAATAATTGCAACAAATCATGACAGCCGTTACTCAGAATGGACAATCTAGATGCAGTGCAAATTAATTGTGGCAGGAGGATTAGAGGTACTAACGGACCTGATGAGACGCCATGTAGAGGGTGATCTCCCAAGCAGCACATGCAGCTTTACTAATTCTTCCAAGCAGCGCATGCATTGCACGCAGCGGTCGCCGTCCTTGTCGGTGCCGGGGTGGGAGCCACTGCCGTCACCCCGTGGGCCTCCTCCTTCGCGAGGGTGGGGGTTGCGCCCAGCAGTTTTTTTTTCTTCTTGCTGTTAACGCAACTGCACATTTAAAAACCTTTAAGGTTGGAGCGGAGGCGCGGCCTCTCGGCGCTCCGGAGGCGCGCCCCGCATGACCGCCGTCGGATGTCCATCTGGGGCACGTGTACGGCCGCGCGCGCTGGCGCCCCGGATGCGCCCTCCCCCAGGTCCGCCCTCTTCCGTGCGTCGCCTCCCTTCCTTTTTGCATGCCTCCCTCCTTCCTCCGCCGTACTGGCTGCAGTTCGTGGACGCGACGGCGCCTCACTGCGCTGCCTGGCGTGTTACCTTTTTTGGTTTCAGGGCCCTGTTTAGATGTTTTGCGAAATTTTTTTCGAGTATGTCGGGCACACGTATTCCGATTCCGTGGGGACACTCCGGGTTCACAATCTCACTCGGATTCCGATGCCCGAACCACCGATCCGTGGTGTGGTAGCTCTCGAAAAAGAGTATTTGGGACGGCTATTATTGAGTAGAATTACTCCGTCTAAAAGAAGTGCAATCTTAATATGACGCGTGCCCGAACGCACGAGTCCTCACGCCCGCATACGCCAGCTGCTCCCATGGCCCCACCAAGTGCCCTTGCCTACCAAACGTCTCTTGCCTCTCCGCCCAATCCACGCGCCTCCCTTCTTTTTTATTCTCATTCCTCTCATCCTCTGCTAGATCCAGGAGAGATCAGCGACGACCAAGGAGAGCAGGTGCGGCGGCGACACCCGGCGAGGCGCGGCGGAGCTGCTGACCTAGCAAGCCGCCGCTCACAGGAGTGGTGGCGCTGGGGCGTGCTGGCTGCGGCGGCGCAACAGGGAGCGGCGGAGCCGGGCCGGAGGCGCACCGACGAAGCAACGCGCCCGGCGGTGGAGCTCCACCCCGGTTGGGGCCATGGCGGCGCCTAGCTAGAGCTACGGAGCTCCAACCCCGGCCGAAGCAAGCCAAGTTTCCAAAAAACAAAAAAATTTGCAAAAAAAATTCTCTTCCGTTTTCAATTTTTCTGAATTTTTTCAAAAACATTTGCAAAATTATTTTTAAAAACTTCCTCTTCTATTTTTTTCAAACTTTTTCTGAAAGCTTTTTGTGATTTTTTCTAAAGTTTTTTCCCGTGATTTTTTTAAAAAAATCTTTGCATATTTTGCTCGAATTTTTTTCATAACTTTTTGTCATTTTTCTCACTGTAAATGTTTTGTTAAGATTTCTTTCAAAAAAATTTCTGGCTGAGGGGGACGTGGAGCGTGCGGGACCATGCGCTGCAATTGCAGGGGTGAGACGTGGGGTGCACTGGACCACGTGTTGCAGCGGGTGGGACGTGGCGTGCCGTAGGCTGGTAGCGGCTGGGAGTGTGTTGTCCGATCGAGCGGACGGAGCCTAACTTACGGGTACTCGTAAATTAGGAATCCCCAGAAAGAAGCACGGATGTGAGCTGTCGTGATAGAAATCCACTGATCAGAAATGAAAAAAAAAATAGTCCCATGGACCATGATCACATTCCAATCGACACATTCAGTGGTTCATTAACCTCTCTTTTTTTTGGCCCATGCAACTCTACACTATGTTCGACAAGCATATAAGAAAACAAAAATGAAAAAAAAAATGCAGCTATAGGAATTATCTAGTGTGTTCAAAATCACATATAGGATGCATGCAGACGATGTCTCTACGATCCCCGTTGCAATTAACCTACAAGAACCCGAGCATCAATGCGAATCCCACGGCAGCACCAATAATCCACCGACTCATCACCTTCGCCACATGCCCCCGCGACGGCGCCGGCGCTTCAGCAGCGTCCGGACCCTCGCCGGCGTCGCCTTCTGATGTCGGCAGCGGCGGCGGCGTTGGCGCGGGGCTCGGCGCGACGGCCATCTGCCTCATCCTCGGCGGCGCCGGCGGCGACGGCGCCGGCGGCCGGGGCCTGGTGACGATGCCTGGCGGCACGACGAAGTTGCTGATCTGGAGCACCGAGATGTTGTACGGCCTGGCCGTCACGGCCCTCTTGAACGTGGCGCTCACCAGCGACCCCGGCGCCGCCGAGATGAACACGACGGCGCCGCCGCGTGGCGCCGCCGTGACGTTGAGGAACCCGGTCCGGTTCCTCGCCGTGCCCGTGGTCTGGAACAGCGTGGTGAGCACGGTACTGGGGTTGCCGCCGCCGCCACGTGGCAGCGCCGCCAGCTTGGCGCCGTCGATGTAGTCGAGGATGACGTGGACGGACATGAGCTCGAAGAGGGAGGAGCGCGCCAGCCTGGCGCTCCGGCGGAGGAGCCAGTCGACGGCGGAGTTGTCCGGGACGAGCACGGTGATGGAGCTCCGGCTGTTGATCTCGCGCGCCACGCGGGTCTTGCTGAGGAGCAGGTTGAAGAGCTTGAACTCCGGGTACCGGGCCAGGATCTCCGTCACGTTGAAGGCGGCGTTGCCGGAGGAAGAAGAAGGCGGTGGGGGGGCGGCGGCGGCGGCATTGCCGGCGGCGGGCAGGACGGCGAGGAAGAGGAACGGGAGCAATGAGAGGTTAGGAGCCATGCCGCCGCGTGCGTGGGTGCACGTACACACACGACACGAGCGAGAGCACTGATAGTGCACGATGTGTAGCATGTACAGTGGTATATATAGAGACACACGGGGAAGGTTGTGGAGTCGACAGCGGGAGAGAAATTAGAGGACAGGAGGGGTTTAAGGTCTGAACAGTTAAGAGTGGAGACTGATCTCGCTCTGACAGTCTGACCACTTCTTGAGGCGATGGCACGATGCATGTTCCCTGAAATACAGGGGCAACTTTTTTTTTTTTTTTTTTGATGCAAACATACCTGTATTAAACTATTGAGAGCAGTACAATACGCGTAGAGCGTACACAGACACGAACCCATACAGGTACATTCGAGAAGAGTACAGAAGACAGGTGTCTCGACCATTTGCACAAAGATCCCTGAGAAACAAAGAAATAGCACATAAGACCCTATACACTGTGCCGGCCGAATCCTCCTTCCACCACATCGGCGATCTCCGCCGCCAGCCATCACCGACGCGCAGAGCACCCGAAGACGCCCAGATCTGGAGAAGCCCCATCGCTATAAAGCTTTGACACGAGCCGCAATAGACACCCGTCCCCATGGACGGGATGGAGCTGTCGGCGAAGAAGCATCGGCCGGGGATGCACCCCGAGTTTCTCCAGACTTGAATCAAAGCTCGTCGTCGACTCGCGCCGCAGGAAGTACGAGCTCGATCCACTCTCCATCGTTCCATAGCATCACCACCTGTCACTGTCTCCTTGACAAAAGGCGCCGGCCGGAACCAACATCGCCACACCAAGATGGCGTAGCAACAGCCGACGCAGACTCCTGTACAAGAGCCGGCGATGCCGGACTCCACCTCCACGCACTCGTTGACGACGCCGGAGTAAAACATCGCCAAGACGGGGACGAGCGCGAGAGGACCTTATTCCAACGCGTCGCCGCCGCCACCGCCTCGACACCGACGCCGGACACCAACACCTAGAAGAACTAGGACCTAAACTACACCCCCGGTAAGAGATCCACCGTTCCCATCTGCGTCCGAGGCCCAGAAGGCCGCCGGAGACGGAGGAGAACGGCGACCTCGCCGGGGGGAGCACGGGTCGCCTCCCTTTCTCCTCTCTCAACTGTAGCAAACGGGAGGCTTCTGAGAGGTGTAATACAGGGGCAACTTTGATCATGTTAATGGCCAAGAACGTCTTGAGAATTCTGCTACTTCAGTTCCCCGGAATGGAAATTCTGCCACTTCAGGTACCGCCAATGGACCAGACGCAGATCGTCCTGGCCCATTGGTAGTTTGGTACTGAAGCCCAACTCCAGCAGTCCAAGGTGTTTTTGTGTGTGTGTGTGGGGAAAAGTGACAAGCAGTCCAAGATCACAGTCTCATATAGCATCCTGAACCCTTTCGTAAATCTAATTCCTAAAATGCTGACAGATAAGAAACAAAGGTTGCTCCTATGACATCACAAACCAGACATCCACAATTCAGCTCACATCACCGCTAGCTCGCCCATTGTTTCGCCGTAATCTAGTTCCTAAAAAACGTCAGATCATCGACAGGACGTATCTCCCCTGGAATCCAGCGATGGCAATGCACGGCCGTGAATCCGTATCCACATGCCGCCACGATGCAACAACACGATATAGTATATAACTTCAAGTCTTTAACCAAGAATCTTCCAATCAAAAGAAACGATATCACACACACCATGACCACACGTTCCACACACCAAGTCACCAAACCCGGCCATCTCTGCCTATCTGCGCCATGCACGCACGTCCAAGACCAAGCCGGCCGGCCGGCCGGCCGACATGGATGGATGGGCACGTCGCGCCCGAGCCCTTCTACGACATGTCCCTTAAACCCTCGCACGTGTCCGGCTACCGGTCGAGAGGAGACTCACATGCTATCCATTTTTGTCCGAAGCCGGTCACCGATCGAGTCTAGAACGTCATGTCAAGGTGATGATGGAAGAACATGCACACATATGAGAAAGAAAGATAACGTTGTCTAGCTATAGCATGCGAATACATATATTTATATATGTACATTTTCTCAGGATAGGAAGGTAGATATTGTAGTTTATGTGAGGAGAAGAAACTCTGACGTTGATCATTTGGTTAGGCACTTAGGCTCAGGAAGTACAGGTTGCAAGGCGTGGCAGATTGTGATCCACAGGTTAATTCAGTTCATCAGCAGTGTAACGCAATAATAATAAATGTGTGCGTCGAAAGGGTGTGATGCTGGCACATGCATGCTGCTTCGTGAGTGGCAACATATACATACCTTGCTTCTTCGTGTCTATGCATTATGGCATGCCTGCTACTGCTGAACGGACATGTATGTGTGTCCCCGCCAGGAGATCGAAGAGCGGCTAGCAAAGTCGTCCTAGTACACACTAGCGTTGACGAAAATGATTTGATGTCTGATATACATCTACTATTAGCTTACGTGTGTGCGTGTGCATCTTTACGTGCGGATCAGTTTCTCTGCATCACATCACATATAGTATTCTAGTTCTAGAGATATGAAACATCTCAACAGGTTTCTTTTATATAAGGATAAATTAAGATCAACAAGGTTAAAATGAGATACTGTTACCTTGTTTGTCACTAGATAAAATTTAAAGTCACAGCTTCTGAAGCTGTGAAGGGCATGCACGTTTGCATTATACGTACGTCGCCATCACATGAATATTCCTCTGTCGTGTGCCTGTTGATAGTTTCAAGAGGTGCCGTAATATATGTCCACGCAAGCTGATGGACACCTCTTGTGTGTCCTGAAAACAAACCTATGCACCGGAATTTAGAATGCGTGTGTGCATGGATCACGAAACGTGTACCACGCATATATACATGTGTTCCCTGCTGCCCCGTCTTGTTCCCCATCCATCATCCGCCACCATCAACCTACCTGGAGCTTCGTAAGTCGATCCACTGCGCGCGTCCACCAAATTTGAGCATGACAAAAGTAACTAAATAATCTAGCGTAAATTCTTCCTTGTACTAAGGCCAGTCTCAATGGAGAGTGTCATCGCACAGTTGCCAAGACTGAGAACTTTGAGAACTGTGTCCACAGAGTGTCATCACCATGGCATTCTCTCTCATCACATGACACTCCTCTATTCTCTCCTCGTAAGGCCATTCTCAATGCAAGTTTCATGGACACCTACTGACACATCATCAAAAAATGTTTGAAACTATGATGAAACACCCCTCTCTCAATGCATAGTTTCATCTTCCATTGTTTTTTAGGTTACATGCAAGACACAAGGTGTCTAGGTAACTGCGTGTATAGAGAGTTTCATCACCATGAAACTCATTTCACCTCTCTCTTCATTAATATACTGTCACACCATCAAAAATGATGACATGATAGCCTATTTAATGCCCATGAAACTCCCACTGAGACTGGCCTAAATAACGTTGCCATGTCAGCAAATTTGTTGATGTGACATGATATTTAATGTCATGACACTCTCCACTGAGATTGGCCTAATAGAAGAAGAAAAAAAAGAGTGAGTTATATAGGTAGTGCTAGCTTAGACTAATCCCAGTGGAGGATTTCATATTGATGTTTCTAAGACAGCCACATAAGCAACGAGAAATGAAATGGGTTCGAAACTAGCTCTCTCAATGCAAAATTTTATGGTGTGTTTGCATAGGCTTCAAATAGCATTTACTTTCATGACTTAAAGAGAGTTGGTATCCGTGTAGGGGGAGTTTTATCTAGATGAAACTGGTTGCATCTCTCTTCATAAATTGGATGTCATGTCATCAAGAAATTCTATGTGGCATGCTAATTAATGAGAATGAAACTCCATAAAACTCTCCACTAGGACTAGTGCACTCTATAGGTAGTTCTAGCTTATGCACATTATTTTTCTCCCAAGAAAAAAACAGTGAGCTCTACAGGTAGTGCTAGCTAAGCTAATGCACATTATTTTTCTCCCAAGAAAAAAGGGACATTTTAATCATATAGTTTCCAATGTTTGATCTTGAAAAATGTTTACAATGTTTGATCTTGAAAAATGTTTTCTTTATATTGTATTCTTATTATTTTGTCGGGACATGAGCCCATCCTTCTTTCCTTCCATGTTTTAAGCTTAACAAATGGAATGTGCCGTTTCATATAAAGAAGAAAATGCAAGCACCAAGCCAAAAAAGGCATTGACAACTGAAACGCCACCGAAATAGCCGAAAGAAAAACCGCAGACATGTTTACAACTTTGCCTCTCTCCTAGCAACGGTAACAGCGGGTCCTAGCCACCCAATGCTGTCTTGCTGAAGTTCAGCTTGCCAACAAACAAAGACAAGGTCCCAGGATAGTGTTAATAGGAATTTTAATTCAGATGCTATCTATTCAGAGAAAGGACTCTCTAGGCGTTTGTCTCTTAACCATAACAATCCTTCTCTTCACAAAGGAGAGCCTCCAACTCTAAAATCTCAATGTACACCGGAAATCTCAATCTAAAAGTCTCTTAGCCGCTACCTCCGAAATAAAATCTCAATAAGACTCTGGTTCATCGGAAATGGTTTCTATGTACAGTACTAGTAATCAACAATATGCAAGCATAAGTAGAAGCAGTCTCTCCAAACCGTCATGAAAGGATTAGCAGGATAAACATGAGGTAAATAACCAACACAGAGCGTCTCTAGTAGAGCCAATCACTATCTATAACAATCATATATATGTGTATGTGTCACATAACGATGACAATTATATAAGTTCGATGGATTTACACCCCATATAGCTTTATTAATTAACTATATGTGAGCGCTTGAATCAGACGCCTAATCAAATGCAAAAAAAACTAGATGTAAACACTCAGTTGTTCATTATTTTTTTCAAAAACAAAAAATGAAGCTACTGACATAGAGCGCTTCAAACTTCAGATTAGTGCACCACTATAAGAGAAATAGACAAAGTGTCAAAGTCCCACCAAGGAAGAGGTTCAATATTTTCAAAAAAAAACATTAATTGTAAAACTCAGTGTATTGAAAAGCACTAGAGGCCCCATCAGCATGCCCCCTAGTATAGCTTCTGATAGCCGTCTAAACCGCCAGGTAGGTGGCTATCTAGCCCATGCAATTTAATACGCTATCTCAAATTTCAAAATACTAAAATCATCAAACGGCATCATTCGTTCAATTTCCATTGTATCCTGAAGAAAAAATGCTAATGTTACTTCATTTCTCTATACCAGGACACGGCAGAACCTTCTCAAAGAAACGTACCAAGTTGTGCGCGGTAAATCTTGTTCACACAAGCGTTGCGCGCCTATGGATGCCGCAGTAACACTCACAAGTCACAAATGAAAGCAATGCAGCTGTTGATGAGATGATGTGGAATATAGTAGTCGTAGCAGTGGAGGGTTTAGCGTAGAGGGCAAACAAAAAGGCAGCTAGGGCTGCATGCGGGGGAACAGCGGCCTCAATTCGGTCAAGGAGACCGCCCATACGACCCCATGGAACGCCTCCACGTTGTCGCCCATTACTACTCACACCTCTCCCCCTTCTTGGATTCTCAAAACGAGGCTGCCCTTAAATTATTCGCCCTTTGCTCTTATCCCTAAATCACTCGCTTTAATTACTCCATTTCTTCTTGGCCCTTGTGCTCTCTCTATCTCCCTCCTCTCTCCTCTAGTCCTCTCTATGAGTTTTGGCTGTATTCCAACCTCAATCTTCGCTCTCAAATGCAGTGAGCAGCGCATTTTAAAGAGGACAGCTGAGACTACAGTGCTACACCTACATACATACTGCTAGTAGTGTTTTGTGTGTGTGCAGAACATTCAACTTCTCTATATATACTACCACACATAGTATTCTCTCATTCTTCTCCTAAGCACACGCAGGCAGCACAGGTCTACATCAACAGCTGTAGCTTACATTCCCTTGCACCTTCTATCATAGGCTCATTCGCTGGTCAAGGCAGCAGATCAGCCTCCATGGACATGGACATGAGCTCAGCTTATCCCCACCATTGGCTCTCCTTCTCCCTCTCCAACAACTACCAACATGGCCTCCTTGAGGCCTTCTCCAACTCGTCCTCCGCCGCTCCTCTTGGTAAGATCACTCATACCATGGCTTCCTCGAGTGCTAATGCCTTTGATGCATCTAGTACTGAGAAGCTAGAGACATGCATGAAGAGAGTGCACTAGTGGATCTTTTATTTGTCTCTAACTATATATAAACTCATTGATCTTTTATTCCCCATGATTATTGTGCAGGAGAAGAGGGCGCCGTCGAGGTGTCGCCGAAGATGGAGGACTTCCTCGGCGGTGGCGGCGGCAGTGCCCCGCCGTCGACGGCTGCAGAGGACCAGCTTGTCTGCGGCGAGCTGGGGAGCATCGCTGCCGGGTTCTTGCACCACCAGTACCTGACGCCCGGGACGGCGGAGAACCCCGGAGCAGTGACCGTCGCCATGTCGACGGAGGCGGCGGAGTCCGATCAGGCCAAGAGGCCCGTCGAGACGTTCGGGCAGCGCACGTCAATCTACCGCGGTGTCACCAGGTAGACGTCTGCACGCATGCACCGGGTTCTTCTTTTTGGCCCAAGCTTGATAAACATATACCTAGTTCAAGTAGGATTCTTGTGAGTGTATCACTTTTAATTGACATTATTCATGGCTACTGGATGAAGACTATTGACTAATTAATGTATAACATCCGGTGTTCAAGTTTTTATTAATTTATTTTTCAATAAAACACTCTTGATGTTTTCCATGTTGCTGTTATTAAGTCGTCCTTAATTTCATGTTATTTGGATTCAAGTTGTGTTAACCTTTTTTTCTTGTTTGCTATCTTGGGGAATGCCTCAGGCATAGGTGGACAGGGAGATACGAGGCGCACCTGTGGGATAACAGCTGCCGCCGGGAAGGCCAAAGCCGCAAAGGCCGCCAAGGTATATGCATGCATGTCTCATGCTTGTCATTTGTCCAAGAAACCTGCAAAAGCTATATGCATCCTCCGATCACTAACATTATTTCCCCTTTATTGCAACTTCCTTCTGGTGGTGCATTGGTGCTACTTCTTCAGTCTACTTAGGTATGTCAACTGCTACACCCAGTTTCAGCTTACTCAAATTCTGTGTCAAATCTAAAGGTCTTCATGAAACTAACTGTGGAAAAATGGCGGAAAATGTAGGAGGTTATGATAAGGAAGAGAAGGCTGCGCGAGCTTACGACCTCGCTGCGCTAAAGTACTGGGGTCCGACGACAACGACGAACTTCCCAGTAAGAGCTCAAGTCAATTCAGACATCATCAAAATGCTATTCCAAACGCATGCATGGTGCATATACATTTGCTGAAGATTGCTGATGAGGCTTGAGCACACACTTACCTGAACAATTCATTGTAGGTGTCCAACTACGAGAAGGAGCTAGAGGAGATGAAGTCGATGACGCGGCAGGAGTTCATCGCGTCGCTGCGCAGGTGAACAGCGTTCCCCAAGTAACCCACATGCGCAGCACAGGGCTCGCCGACGCGTCCTTTTCCACGTACACACACCTCTGCCGTACGCGTGCATCAACGCACAGTTGCATGTGCTCGCCCTGCGGCTTTCCTTTGGGCGCTCACATGTTGACCTGACCCTCTCTTTGTGCTCCTACCCTTTTGTCAGGAAGAGCAGCGGCTTCTCGCGAGGCGCCTCCATCTACAGAGGAGTCACACGGTGAGCAGAATCTTTCATGATTCATGGCAATGACTAATGAACATTGAGCACGCAGAAGAAAAATGCAGGAGTCTGAACATTATTTGCAGTTTGAACAATGGATCAGTAGCAGCATTTCGGTCAAATCTTTGTAACAGTGGGATTGTTTATGTCTGACAGGCATCATCAGCACGGCCGGTGGCAGGCGAGGATCGGCAGGGTGGCCGGAAACAAGGACCTGTACTTGGGCACTTTCAGTAAGTGTTCTTGGCTGAACACACACTGAATTCATTTAAAATTCCTCATGCACCCACTACACTACACAATGGGTTCACTGTACATGAGCTAATTGTTTTAGTCGATCGACCCATGAGAATCAAAGCCACTGAGATCGCTGACAAAAACATATGGTCCATCCTAACTTGTTCTGCACCACAGGTACTCAGGAGGAGGCAGCTGAAGCGTACGACATCGCGGCGATCAAGTTCCGTGGCCTCAACGCGGTGACCAACTTCGACATGAGCCGCTATGACGTTGAGAGCATCCTCAACAGCGACCTACCGGTCGGGGGCGGGGCGGCCGGCCGTGCCTCCAAGTTCCCGCTGGACTCACTGCCGCCGGCGAGCGCCGCTGCGATGATCACCGGAGCCGCGTCGCATACCATGCCGCCGTCTGAGAAGGACTACTGGTCCCTACTCGCCCTGCACTACCAGCAGCAGCAGCAGCAGCAACAGCAGCAGTTTCCAGCCTCCGCGTACGAGGCCTATGGCTCCGGCGTGAACGTGGACTTCACCATGGGCACGAGCAGCCACAGCAGCAGCAACGCCAGCAGCGGCGTCATGTGGGGTGCCACTGCCGGTGGAATAATGGGGCAGCAGGATAGCAGTGACAACAAGCAGGGAAACAGCGGCTATGGTAGCAACATTCCTTATGCTGCTGCAGCTATGGTTTCTGGATCAGCTGGCTATGAGGGCTCCACCGGCAACAATGGCACCTGGGTTACCAGCAGCACCAGCTCGGCCCCCCAGTACTACAACTACCTGTTCGGGATGGAGTAGGTGAACTGACAAAGGAAGCTAGCTGAAATCAGGGTGATAGGCCTAGGAAGCTAGGACTGACATGGAAAGGAACTGGTCACAATTTTGGCTGCCTACGTGTGCCCATGTATGGATGCAATGCATCCTTCTGCTATTCATTATAATGTTTCCTGACATAGTACTGTAGCAGAGAACTCATGTACCATCAGCATTTCTAAATTCTAATTCAAGCTCGTTTTTAGTTACTTTTCTTTTTGCAGGAATCATTTTTAGTTACTTGGACACCTACAATATGTGCATTTCAGAAATGCTATGGCAGTCCCCATGAAAACATTTTAGAATTTGCAAGTGAATAACAGTAAAAAGTTAGGAGAAAACAGAGCATACTTGGAAGATGATGAAAGTGAGCACTGGAATTGAAACATTGCAGTTCCCATGGTGTACCTGCATAGGGGATTAATAAGACAAAAAATTACCACAAAGAGTAATGATGAGAAATTATTTCCCCACACAGCAATAGCAATGACCTTGGTTGTATAAAAAACAGCTATGATCTCCTAGAGTGCATTGCATAATTGAAATCAAGCAAAAAAAAACCATGGATTCAGGATAACTATCATGGGTATCTGGTCTTATCCAATGCAACATGATAACAATCACTGCAGCGTCAACAGACATATCCAATTCAGATGTCTAAGATGCAAATAGGTGGTAAAATTCACATGCATCAATTTATTCACAAGTTGCATCAATTAATGCCATGGTGCATTGTATTACAAGTTGCACAGCACAAATACTAGTCTATAGAAGTACGATCGAGCACTGGGGTAAAAATTCCAGAATTCAATGAAAAGAGTAAAGGAGCTATCCACCATGGTGCAACAGATTACATGTACAAAAATAGCACATAACACGATGTAGTTGTCAAGTGTGCGGCACAATATCGGAGAGTTCATAATCGTAACTAACAGACAACAGTTCAACACTCTACAAGATGGAAGCCCAGAACCATCAGAGTTCCATGTAAAAAGAAGCCACAAAATTTCACGTGTGCTATTCCTTTGGCCAAAATGTAAAAAGCACAGCAAGAACAGATCGAAGTTGCAGGAGATTAAAGCCGTTCATCTCACTTCCACTGTAAAAAAACGTATTACAGCAATCAGAAGAGGGAGAATAAAGTGAAGAGCTCCACATGGGATCAAGGACAAGCACGCCACAACTTAAGCCGCCAACTCTAGCTAGTCTTCAAGATTCTTACTGGGATTGCACACATTTGTAGACTATCTAGTCCGTGAGGGTCCTAAAACTACTACTTAATTCGCTTCTTTTGATAAGCTTGCTGGAAGGTCTGTTGCATGCATGAAGACTCAACACAGGGTTCAGATTACCTCTCTGTCCCTCTCTAAGCAGTTGACCAGTCAAAAAATGAGGCATGCGGTGAGTATCAAACTGCATGTACGAACAGTTGGTCCTTGTTTCACCTTTGCCCCCAGTGGGCCAAGCCATCTTGCTCACAACTATCAATGGACTGGAAACCACGCTACTAGCTGCTTCACGCATGGCTGCAGTTTTTTCCTTTTTGTGCCTGTCCCCTCTCTCTGTCACAAATCCTAGCATATCTCTCTTAGTTTACTAGAGACAGCAGCTCTTTCAATGGACACAGAGACAAAAGGACAAACCATTGACCAGCTAGAGAGCATACTCCGTACTTCGAACAGTTGGTTCTAGAGGTACAGTAGAGCTGAAGAAAAGGGAATTTACCGGCAACTTCTTGACGAGTGTAGAAGTGAATGAGGTTATACAAGTAACTATCCACCGCCGGACCGCCCATAACAGTGTGCGCTACAACTTGCAATGGTGCACAGAATTATTTACAGAGTGGCGTAAATCCAAAGGGCTATGTATAGTTTCTAACAACCACACCTAGGCACCCGTTACAAGGAGCCTTGGAGAAAATTATCACGATAACAGGATATAGTATGGACCAAGGTGTTTTAGGATAGTTAAAAGCATGTTTGAACTGTTATTAGATTCAAATTGATTGCTTGTGTTTGTCAATACTGTGAGTCCTAATTAAGTAGCTGCCAGTAGTCCGCTAATGTTTTTTTGTTCCATAGAGTATAAAAACAATGAAATTATTAAATATTTTACACGATGCTTTACATGCTACTCAACCTCAGATCAGCCTTTTTCTACGACAAAATATGGAAACCAGACCATGCATTGTTTATAAAAGCAAAGTTTGACCAACTGGCAACAGACAAAAAATTATGGCTACTGGCTAAATATACTTTATGGTGTCTTTTTCGACCTAACAGATTCACACCCTGAAGATTCTCTCATGAGGCAAAAGCTTTTGTGTTCCACACTCCATAAATTAAGGCAGATGATCCCTTTTAGTTAAGAAAAAAGATGATTGCTCAAGTGGGCCATTAGTCAAATACAGCACTGTAAAAGGTGTTTCCTTTGGTAGTATGTGGGGAGCCTTTCCCTTGGTTTTATAAAGAGTTGTTTGGTTGCCCCTTCTTGTCATGTTTCACATTTGGAAGTTATGTCGGGCCAGCATTTCATTTGAGTTGCTGTCCAACCATCATACAGGCTGTACCAGAAGGAACATATGCACCAAGACTGTAGGAGTTTGGGGGCAAAAAAAAAAACAAAAAAACTAGAGTGCTATGTTAGTATGCCCAGTGTTTGTTGCAACATTTTTCATCTAATAGTTCCATTGGTATATTTGTAGTTCACATAGAAAAACAATACAAGTATGAATTGATGGAAGCCTATCAGTTTATTTGTTACATTGCATATAATATTATTAATATGACTAGGAGATCAGCACATTCTGGGAAACAAAAACACTCTAAACTTCTCAGTCAATGTGGATGAGAATCCAAACAAAATGCTTTCCACCATCTGAAAACTTGCAATGCGATCCAATAGTATACTGGTATCATCTTCCCGTGCTGGGACCACAAAATAAGGAAAAGATACACATTTCTAAATCATGGACCATCCAGTGCCTGGTGAAGACAAACATCATATTTGATTAAGCAGCTAACAAAATATTACATTAGATTCGCTAGAAGAATCTCACAAAGGAATAATGCTTCTTGATTTTATATTAACCGTTTAGCATGCCCTGCACATTTTGGAATTGAAAATGGCCACTATTCAGCCATTAGTACACCAGTTACCAGACAAGGAACTATGCATAGGGAAGATGGTGATGATGGTCTACCAAACAGCAAAGCAAAAATAGCATCCTAACAGACTTTTTAGTTTGTTGTATTGAAGATAAACAGCCCTTTTCAGTTTCATTGGAAGAAAAGATAAATTCGTTTAAAGCTAAAGAACCTATGAGTGCTGACGGAAAATATGATGGAAAAATTTAGTAATTACTACCGATACAAATTCAAAATTCTGTGTGGATGTTCAACACGCAAGAGCAGGCTTTCACCATGCCTTCTTCATAGAAGTTTTCATAATTATTGCAGCCTGAAGTCTAGAAGCTAAGGGATGATAAAATATTTGAGAGCAGTAGAAAAAGTTTCAGAGTTCAGAGAGAAAGCCATCCTACACCTGCATAGAGTGAAGACCTTAGTTCAATCATTACATATCACTCCGTAAAAGTATCTATTTTTTATCCTCTTTCTGTAAATATGAGCTACAAGTTCTCTCCCGCCTCTTTGATATACAGAAAATTTGAGTGATTTGGCAACATCCATGGTTTTGTGAGTCTTAGGAGTTGAAAAGCTACTGACACTATAGGGAAGAAGACCAATGTGTGCTCAAGAGCAGCAAGTCATCAAATTCATTACTGAGAATACTGTTTCCAACTTAACGATAGTGCACAAAAAATAAGAACTACCAAAACCTATTTCTATCCTTCTGTTGAGTAGGGTAAAATTTGGCGTGTTTGTAAAACTCTGAGAGCATATCCAAACTCTGAAAATGTTCCTAAAACATTGAACATTTACAAACTCTGAAAATTAGCACTTTCCTTGTCATTAGACTCAATTTCATCCCCAATTATCCAGACCGTTGGTAATAATGTGATGCCATCCTCCAATCACCTTATCAAAATGTACGTAGGGTGGCCACTCCAATTGAAAGTAGAGATGAATGAAACAGTCATCACTGAAAGTCTGAAACTGCTGTCTGATGCAGCCTAGAGGCACATATATGATTGTTTTATAGAAACAGGTTGGTACCGGTGGCTCATCTAAATCGATTTCAACTCAAATGAATACTGTCGCTGTCGATTTCAACTCAAATAAATACCACCGTCAAAACCAGCAGCCTGCTAGTCCGTTTACTTAGTGACGGCAAAAACATGACCCTGTCTCATGGTCACTGCAGTGCACATTGCCGCCTAAACCCAAAACCAAATCGACATTGGAATCCCTATAAATCCGCCGGTCCCGCTCCTCCTTGACCATCGATCGGGGAAAAGAATTGATTTGCTACAGAAAATATGTTCAGAATTTCACGAACTTTCCTCCCGTTCCCCGGTATTTCAAACTGGTTCGAGCGACCCGATCAGAGAGTAGCGTAAGAGAGAGATACGAAGAAGGAATTCCGACGCACCTTGTTCAATGGGGAGCGAGATGCGGGCTGGAATCTTGGAGACTTGAGGCGGGGGCGGGGCGGGCCGTGCACCTACGCCGCGCGGATGGCGAGTCCCCCAAACTTCCACCCAACTTCCAAACCGAAGGCGAGGAAGAGGCGTAATCTGGCCTCTCCGTAACTTAGATAGGAAGGCCGAAGGTATGATCTCTACGTAAACCCATTGGGGAAGCGTGTTCTGTGAAATCCAATAACAGCCAGTTGATCTCAAGTCACAACTCACAACCGAGGCAGCGGCTTATTTGCACGTTTTTAGCTGGTCAAAAATGATCTCATGTGCAGTTAGCGATATTTGTGGCAGAAAGAATGTTATACCAATCAACATGCTCATTGGCCAACTCAACACGAATAAAGGAAAATGGGTCTCCGAGAGACAAAAGCTTTGTACGTGACTTCATTGAAGCAAACCTTTACTCCATGTCAAAACTGACAGGTGACGCCTACTCCGTACTCTCGTTTCCAATTACAACCAAACATCTAATCCCTCCACTTTAATTAGTTGATATATATTATAGTTTAGTCAAAAATTTTCATATTTGACCATAAGTTTGTGAAATAGATATATGAAAGTATTTTTCTCATGCACCCGTAAAAATATATATTTTTTCTCGTGATGAAAAATATGGTACAAAATAGCGGGCTAAATGTCGGTACAAAATAGCGGGCTAAGACATTTAGCGGGAGGCCTTCAAAAACAGCTAATAGCGGGCTAAATGGAGCTATAGTGTCAAATAGCGGCTAAATTGCACGTAGAAGCAAATAGCGGCAGCTCGCTAAAATCAGCTATAGCTGGAGATAGCGAAGCTATAGCCGGCTATTTTGTACTATGGATGAAATATAAATCTTACGACCTTAAACTATAAGGATTTGTAGAAATTTTATGGTTAAATATAGAAATAATAACTAATTTAGAATAGGAAGAGCGAGTCATCATAAATACATATTGATTAACTAACGGTTAGATCGTATTGTGAGTTTTCTTCCCAAAGCTAAAGCAACAAGCATATATCAAGTATATATCACAAATTATAGAGAGGGGATATTTTAGCCACCGTGCAAGGAAATGAAGGAATAGAAGTTCTGCCTCCTTTGGACGTTCAGCCAAATTAAAGATATACAGATGACATCGGTCTTTTCGTCGCCATCAAAAAACATTAAGAGTTTTAGGCTCTGTATGAAACCTATCAAAATAATACTAAAACATTATGATGTATTTTTTATAACATGTGTTATGATGTGTACTATCGCCTGCAAAATTTCAACTTAAAACTCCACCTACGCATGGAGAAAAGAAATTATATTAAGGGTAAATTGAATAAATGGCATAATTTGGGGGTCAATTGAACCAAACAATAGTTTAGTGAGTTATCCAAACTTTGGCCATACTTGGAGGGGGGTAATTTGGATTTTTTTACTTTTTTTAAAAAAAACACAAAAACAGACATACTCTAGCTTGGCCGTTGGTCAGTCACAAGATTAATGAAGTCACAGTATGCGTCTCACTGACAACGACTATGTCTCCTACCGCTAAGACTTCCTCCAATGAGGCAATGAGAGTTCAATGGTCTGGTTTTACACATTAACATAGCTAAAGTGGGTCTCAAATTAAAAGATTATTAGAGGAGAGTAAGTATTGGCCCACCATATATCAAAAGATGTATTTGAGACAATCTCTTGATTAAGAGCTAGTTTTTTCTCCCTCCTCTTACTCTCTCTTCCACATAGAAAAATAAAAAAAACTAGACCCGATGGGGTGAAGAGGCCCACGGTTTTTCATTAAGCGAAACAAACCTCTCCCGGGTCTAGAAAAATCCCCGAACCCCGGCAAGCCGGCGAGGGGATTTTTTTTAAACCAGCCACATAATTTTGCTCCAACGAGAAATCAAACCTGGGTCTACTGGTGCGACCATGCCTTAGCCCCTCTAACCAAGTAGGCTAGAGGACCTTTGGCCATATAGAAAAATAAGATAATGTGGATTCTAAGAGCTACTGGTACACATGGCTTGTTGGAGGAGGCCTAAAATATAATATCACCGTTAATTTCTAGAACTAACCTAGCAAAATGCAAGCACACATGCTAAGGACTCGAGACGGGATAGATAGCAATTGTAACATAAGAAACCAAAATAATTGAGCTAGTTAGTGAATGGATGATACTAATCTAATAGAACTGATATGTGTATGAATCTTTTTTCTTTAAAAAAACAAACTATAGTATGTTTACTTTTTTTAAGTGTAAATTCTTTTCAAAAAAATAGTTTGTTTACTTTTCTCGGAAGAATATCTTTGCGTTTACTACGAGTACTAAAAACGATAATAATAAAATTTCTTGTTAGACTGTCGATCATTGAAAATGGTGTCATTGTGACAGTTCCATTTGCAACCACGCGGAATTGACATCGCAACACGTGCAGGTCCTAGTATAGGCCAAATTCAGTTTTATTTTACATTATCCGTACAGTTCACCCAGCTTCAACCATCTACTCGATCGTAATCGTAACACGATTTCTGCAAGATGCTTTGCTGGATTTGCCCCGTGTATAAAGAAAAAGATTTTGTGCTAGACTTGCCAGCCTGCCAATCTATCCGGACAAATCGCAGTTATTTCCTTATCGCGATTTGATTCGACATTTTTTGCAGTAATTTTGAGCATTTTCGTACGGGGAGATAAAGAAATGGCAAATCCGTACTCCAATGAAATCACCCTGTCTCTTTCGACTCACCGAATTAGCTTGCAAGGTAGAGCCAATAATTTCATCAGCTAATTAAAGAACAATATACCATAGTCAAACATAGAATTTGTTTATTTTATCTATAAAATTATCTGTATAGTGATCGACGAATGAGTACCAGTGAGGGTTTGTTTGCAAGGGAGTACACCGCATCCCAGTTGGGCACGGTACAGAGGATGATCCATGCTTTGGCTCCTTGTAATATTAGCAAATTGATCCATGCTCATGTCCTGGTCAGGAAACTGGTACCCCGAAAAAGGCACTACTTCCAAGTTCCAACAACCCTTTGTCTCCAAGAAGGCAAGAAGTTTGTGTCATCCACCTTCCAGCCCCAACTCCCCATCATCTTCTTCTTCAGCGGCCTGGTCTTCCGCTGCCTCACTGGCCTGAGGACGGGATAACCTGTAACCGAGTTCGGTTGGTACACATCCGTTGCCTCCAAACAACTCGCTGTCGTACTTCCACAGTAGTAGTAGATAACTATCCTTTTCAAAAAAAAATACAGTACACATAGAACATAGCTACTGCAGTTAAGGTTCTCTCCTATAAATACCCAGAAAGTTCCTGCTGCTACCTCACCGCACTCATCTTCTTGTTCATTTCAAAGTCAGTGTAGACTTCCAACAGGAGAGAGCAATGGGGAGCAGGCCATTGTGCTGCCTGTCGACCCTGCTCCTCCTGGGTCTGGCATCCGGCCAGGTCCTCTTCCAGGTAACCAACGCAAAGCATTCGATCACGCATCGATTTGATCATCCTGCTCTGAAGAAATGATTCAGCAGCTAGCTTCCCCGTCGATTTGCATGGTATCCTTCTCTGAAAATTTTGAGCTGGATGGTGCAGGCGTTCAACTGGGAGTCGTGTAAGCAGAGCGGCGGGTGGTACAACCTCTTGATGGGGAAGGTCGACGACATCGCCGCTGCCGGCGTTACGCACGTCTGGCTACCGCCGCCGTCGCACTCGGCCTCCGCCGATGGTCCGTCGTCTGAACACGTTGCCTCTCCTTTCCCAATTCTTGTCTGAACATCTATGGTCCTCTTTAATTCCATTCACCAACTTTTCTCACCGGTCCCATCAAAAGAAATCTTACGTGCATGGAGTAGTAAAACGTACGTTAATGACAAAACTCATTCCATAACCCCAGGTAAATTTGCGAGACGAATCTAATAGGCCTAATTAGGACATGATTTGCAACATTAATGCTACGGTAATTTGATTCGTCTCACGATTTCCATATAAGATCTGTAATTAGTTTTATTACTAGTCTGCATTTAGTTAGTACTACTAGATAGTAAGATTCTTTTGGCAAAAATTTTCACCAAAATTTTTCACCAGAATTGAACATATATATAGCAAAACGAAGCATCCTGAAAGCCCGACGTGGAGTGGACGACACGCGAGCTGATCTGATTACAAAGGGTGCTCATTTGGCCTTTTGCTGGGGTAATTGATGATTTGAGCCTATAATGGGCTAATGGCCAAACGAAGTATAGTATTCTTTAAATCCTTTATAATCGCTAGTTTTAAAGATTTTGGCTAAAAGGATACCTTCAAACAATCTCTTTTTTTGTTATTCAAACATAGCCACTCTATTTCGGATTTCTCGCTAGCCAAATATAGAAAAAAGAATAGCCCTCTAGACTGCATGCACGATATGGAAAAGCTGTTGGAAAACATGAAGAAATAAAAAACGATTTTTATGTAAATGACTCTCTAAATGATAATTTAGAGAGTGAGTTTTAGAGAGACTTTTGAAGATGCTCTAATGTGCTCTTTTTCTTACCACGAGACACAAGTATAAGGTCATAAGGAGCACATATTATACCAGGAAATATAGTTCGTGAGTCCGCATGCTGACTCAATTATCCATCTATATTATTAAAATAAATAGTAAAAATTAGCCTCTAGTGTTCGTCTAAACTCGGATGTATCATCGTAAATAATAATCTAAAAGTATCATTAAAATATCTAAATTACCTACAACTGTTATGTTAAAAAATCTAAATAATTCTCAAAAATATGCATCTAGATATTACATACACCCGTTTGTTGAAAATATAAAGCCAATATCCATACCAATTCACTTTGTCAATCTAATAACCTCCTTAATAAAATCTAGACTCGATTACTCGTTTGAACTATTTCAGTACATCCAATCTACCTAACTCTTAGTGAAATTTATCTTTCCTTTTGAACAGTTGAGTTTAAGTTCACATTTTTTTTAACATACTGCTTTATGTGGAGAAATAAGATTTTTTTCATGGTTTGTGAGGATAGGATTATTTAAGCGAAATCAATCCTAGAGACACAAAATTGTATGAGAAATAATTGCAAAAAATTCCTAAAGTATTATCTAACTTGAGCATCATGTTGTAAATCACCTCTCAAATTTTGAATTCAAATGACTTTATATACGCATAAGAAAAGGAGAAATCTTGTAAAAGGTAGATGGACTAACTAAAATAGTGTGTGTGAGTCAATTCAGCCTAAATTTTATTCAAGGGTCAATCAAACAAAAAAATGTAAGGGTAGTAAATAAACTTCTTTTCCAGAAATAAGATCCCAAAGTACGTCAATACAAATACATGATTCTAAAACTACCTATTTGTGTCATTGTTATAATATAGAAACTACTAACTTATAGTATATATTTGCTATGTGTGTCACAATATAGACTATATAGACCATGTATATATATATATATATATATATATATATACATTCATGACTTGTACATATCGGGGAAATGAATACCCCTCCCCTTTCCTCGCACCGCCGTGTTTTCCGCATGCGCGCATCCCTTTGCTGCAGGCCACGTCGACGCTCGTGGGTGCCTGCGCGAGCTCTCACAGCACCAGAATGCAGCAATCAGAGGCCTGAGAAAGCATCCATCGCTACGCGAGGGCGGTCCATGGCAATCCAGCACGGGACGTTGGTCTTCGTTGTGTGTGATCCCTAGCTTGGAGGCGCGGTATGGACCGAGTGCATCGAAGGCGCAAAAAAAGGCTTGTGCGCGATCCCTAGCTCTCTGTCCCTCTCTACGACGTGCGCTGGGTGGGGCGACTGCACTCTGCAGAGCTAGCCGACTCTCTATTTCCTCTCGCTGTCTACATTGAGCTATGGGTCAGGGACAAATATTGACCCACATATCATTGATTTAATTTCAAAACACGGCGTTAGAAACAACATATTGACCAGTATGGTGTGGTCCCAACTCTCCATGCCTTTATCTGCGCAACACCAGATGAGCGGTGGGGAGCAGTGAGAAGGTGGATTGGCATAGTCTAGCTAGAACGTGTATTAAGGCTTGATTTTCTTTGGTAGGTCTAGATGTACAAATGGTGTGCAAGCTAATTAGTTCCTTAATAGTTCAAAGAGCATGTTCTTACACTTGGTTGTTTTCAAATAAAAAAATGCAAACACTGTTCTTTTTTTATTCCGTGCATTAGTAGAAATGGCTCCTTAATTTTATACAAACATAAATAGAGGAATACTTCTTTCAGTTGTGATTAGATCTTGTGTGAGAACCGGTACTAAAATCAAAAGCCCAAGTAAATATTGGTTTTCATATTTCAATTTGCTTTTGTTGCTATATACCCTTTTCCTCCTAGTCTACTTTGTGGTGGCTATTCTTAGTGAATTTTGTTAAGTTGTCACGTTAATTTTCATGCTCGAATATTTTTGTTTGTGTTTACATGGTAATCTTCATAATATGTTCATAAGTATCCATGGTATCTACTATGTACCCATGCCAACATAGTACACATGCCAACGTAGGCATTAAATGAGACTCATGATAGGGCGCGCCAAGGACGCCTCGTGTTCTGGCCTATACTATAAAGAATGTCATAATTGAAACGGTTTCTCACCCAAAAAATTACCCTTCTAAACCTCACAGAGGACCCACAATTCAAAGCTAAATGGTGGCCCCGGACGACCAGGGGTAGACGCGTTTGGTCGTCACCCCCCGTTCTTTTGCGCCTCGGCGCAATCCCGCCCCCCTATTCTTTCTCACCTTGGCATTTTTATACCCGATGCCTTTCTTTTCTTTTGATCGCGTTCTTTGTATGGTAATGCAATCAAGGCGCCGCTTTCCTTTCCTTTCCTTTCTGTTCGTTGTATTCGTATGCAAAAAGATACGCTGGTTTCCTTCCCAAAAAACGCCCCTTTCCTTTTCTCCACCTTCCTTTGGAAATTCGTCGGCGTGCAAGGCTGCACGCGTGGAGGACTCAATTTCCTCTTTTCTTTCATGCACATTCCTTGTATGCGTATGCAATCAACGTGCCTTTCCTATGCAATCATGGCGCCTACACCTTCCTTTTGAAATTCGCCCGCTTTCCTTTCTTTATATGGCCGTGTGCATCAAGGAATTTGAATTTCCTTCTTTCCTTTTGTAGATGGCTAGCGTTCATATATGTGTTGTGTACCAGTCAAGGTTTCATTTAAAAAAACGAATGACATCTATGCAATCGGGTGTCTCCTTCCTTTTAAAACTTGATTACTTACCATAGTTGTGGGAGTCAACCAAGAAATCGATTACTTACCATAGTCGTGGGCGTCCAGGTTCATCTCCTTAGCTCTCCTGCCCCCTATATAAGGTGCCCCTCCTTATTCTCAAAGCACACAATCTCTCCCTTCATTCTTATCGTCTATTCAGAGTTCATATTTCTTTGCAAGGGCGTCGGCGTCGAGCGCGGCGCAAGGGTGGCCACGACGCTCGTCGTGTCCAAGCTCGCCAGGTAGAAGCGGAACGTGCTCTGCGTTGTGACGGTGTCCGGTGCCGTCGAGTGTGTGGCGTCGTTGCTCCACGACACCGGCGACGAGGAGATCGAGCAACTTTCTCGGCCTCCCCATCATCAAGAAGCTGGCTGCGGTGCCGAGCTGCTCATGGATACATGTATCGTGAATATTTTCTTTTATATATGTTGTTGATTGTTTAAGATTTAATTATACAAAAAATTCTTTCTGTTTCCGCCGGAGACCCAAGCTTTCGATGTATGAATATATAATTTTTAATATGAGATGCTATTGAATAATTTTAATATGCGATCTAACAACATACTTATTTTTATAACACGTGTCTGTAGCACGTGCCAACCTACTAGTATTATAAATGGATAAATAGATATGTGAACATACTGATGCAGGTTACTTGCCTGGTCGTCTATACGATCTAGACGCATCAAAGTACGGGACGGCAGCAGAGCTCAAGTCCTTGATCACCGCGTTCCACAACAAGGGCGTCCAAGCGGTAGCGGACGTCGTCATCAACCACCGGTACGCTGACTACAAGGACTCCCGCGGCATCAACTGCATCTTCGAGGGCGGCACACCGGACAGCCGCCTGGACTGGGGACCCCACATGATCTGCCGCGACGACACCGAGTACTCGGACGGCACAGGCAACCTTGACACCGGCCTCAACTACCCTCCGGCTCCGGACATCGACCACCTCAATGACCTCGTCCAGCGCGAGCTCACCGAGTGGCTGCTCTGGCTCAAGTCGGGCCTCGGCTTTGACGCATGGCGCCTCGACTTCGTCAAGGGATACTCTGCTGAGGTTGCCAAGGTCTACATCAATGGCACGGCTCCGAGCTTCGTCGTTGCCGAGATCTGGAACAGCATGGCGTATGGAGATGATGGTAAGCCGCTGTACAACCAGGATCCTCACCGGCAGGCGCTGGTGGACTGGGTAGACAGGGCAGGTGGGACGGCGTCTCCGGCAACGGTGTTCGACTTCACCACCAAGGGGATCCTAAACGCTGCTGTGGAGGGCGAGCTATGGCGGCTCATCGACCCGCAGGGGAAGGCTCCCGGCGTGATCGGGTGGTGGCCGGCTAAGGCCGTCACGTTCATCGACAACCATGACACCGGCTCCACGCAGGCCATGTGGCCATTCCCCTCCGGCAAGGTGATGCAGGGTTACGCTTATATCCTCACGCACCCCGGCAACCCTTGTATTGTGAGTATATTGATTCCCACTAGCTACTAATTTCTACCTCTCGATCGCGTTGGACATCGACATGGTCTCACTGTAATGATGGCACTTGCTCTATTGCAGTTTTATGATCATTTCTTCGACTGGGGGCTCAAGGACGAGATCGCGGCGCTAGTGGCGGTGCGGAAGCGCAACGGCATCACGCCATCGAGTCAGCTGACGATCCTCGAGTACGATGGCGACGCCTACGTGGCACAGATTGACAGCAAGGTGATCATGAAAATCGGTTCCAGGTACGACGTCAGCGGGCTCATCCCTACTGGATACCAGGTCGTCGCACACGGCAACGACTACGCCGTCTGGGAGAAAGGCGCAAGCCAAGAAGTGGCTCAAGCATAATCTATGGTGCTCATTTGTGTTTCTCTGCTTCGTGCAGATACGACTATATACACTTTTTCACAAAAAGAATACGAGTGCACAGATTGATGATACCTATGAATTGTACGCATTATGTACATGATAAAAATAAGTGTGATTTCTCCTCTGTAAGATGCAATTGAGCCATGAGTATGTACATGATTTCTGCAAGGGAGTACACCGTCCCCGTTGCTTGGGATAGCTCGTATTTTCTCTGTTCCAAATTATAGTTCGTTTGACTTTTTTATCCCAAGTTTGACTACTCATCTTGTTCAAAAATTTATACAAACCTAGTCATATTTAGTCACTCTTGAACATCTATCATTAATAAAGCAAGTCACAACAAAAAATATGATATTTTGTATAATTTTTTAAAAAAGTGGAGTGGTTAAATTTTGGATAAAAAAGTCAAACAAACTTTCAAATGGAGGTAGTAAGTTCGGTAGGTGCACATATCCATGCCTCCAAGTCCAAGCAACTCCCTGTCAATCTGTCACTCTCGAGGTACTCTCTTCATCCTTAATATATGATATGACGCTGGTTAGCTAAAGATTAAAATAACCAATAGAAAAACGGACGTAATTAAAATAGTAGATAACTGTCCTTTTCAAGAAAATATGACATAGCTACTCAATTAAAGTTCTCTCCTATAATTCTATAAATATCCAACATGTTCCTGCTATGACATCATTGCGCTCATCTTCTCGTTCATTTCCAAGTCAGTGTATACTTTCTGTGCAACAGAGGGATAGAGAGACAGAGAGAGCAATGGGGAGCAGGCGCCTGTGCTGCCTGTCGACCCTGCTCCTCCTCCTGGGGCTCGCATCCGGCCAGGTCCTCTTCCAGGTAACCAACCAACGCATCGGATTGATTATCCTGCTCTGAAGAAATGATTCAGCTAGCTTCCCCGTCCATTTGCATGATAACCTTCTCTGAAAAAATAGAGCTTGGATGGTGCAGGCGTTCAACTGGGAGTCATGGAAGCAGAGCGGCGGATGGTACTGTTAGAGATAATCTTGATTCATTTGTATCAGCATGTTTAAATTTCCTTTGCATGTAGTAGTGTCGCTTTGTGTAGGTCACTTGTAGAATATGTGTACGTGAGATACGTATACATGCTAGCTAGGTTGGTTCACCTCATGATGACGTGCCGTGTGACGCGGACGTTGCTGTGCAAAGTGATGATGCACGGTGGAGCTGGAGGCAACGTGCTACAAATAATTCAGATTGGCTAAGGCTAACGTTGTGTGAAGCAGCAGCAGGGAGAGGTCAAATCTGTTAGCATCCGCATGTATTGTGGAGTCTAGTTTGCATGGTGATTAGTTAGTAGAGTACTCGGTCTTCCTGGCTTGTAGGGGGATAAGATATCCATGCAGTGATGGGTCAAGCTGTGAGATGGATCGCTTGGCGTGCGTGGCCGCAACTGCCGGCTAGTGGAGAAGCGCTACTCGTAGTATTTAGTTTCATGTACTCAGTCATTTGTTTTTCAGCCGTGAGAAATGAGAAGAGTCTTTGCATTGTGTGTGTCTATCCAAAGAAGCAAGTGTGCGTGTGTGAGCTTCATGAGAGCCTGAGTGCTTGCGATAAGCACTTGCCGAGAGGGAGTGATTCCCCCACCAGAGAGAAGTACAAGTGTTTGTGATAAACTCTTGTTCCTGTGAGCGGGCGATCCAACAAGTGGTATTCAGAGCCAAGGTGATGAAGACGATGCCGCGTGAAGATTCGCCATCAGGCAAAGCCATCGTCGGCGGTGGCTTGGGCAACTCGACGGCGGCGACGGCGAGGCTCCCGTTTCCGATGCTGACAAGGACGAACTACGCAGCGTGGGCGATGAGAATGAAGTTCCTACTGCGAGCCAACGGCGCATGGGGTGCCGTTGATCGTGGGAAGGCACCAGCAGACGAGGCTGTCGACGAGGTCCAGGATCAGTTGGCCTTGTCGATCATCTCCCAGTCGGTCGACGACGAGACGCTGCTGCGAGTTTCAAAGAAGGAGACCGCCCATGACATGTGGGAGGCGCTGCGCTCCATGCACGTGGGCGTCGAGCGTGTTCGGGAGGCAAGGGTCCAATCCTTGCGAGCTGATCTTGATAACCTCAAGATGAGTAATACGGAATCTGTTGATGATTTCTCTGGGAAGTTCATGACGCTAGTTGGGCGTATCCGTGAGCTTGGAGATGCGGTGGAGGAGAAGTATGTCGTGAAGAAGCTGCTGCGATCCGTCTCCACCAAGTTCATCAATGTTGCGTCGTCAATGGTGCTGTTCGGTGACATCAACAAAATGGCCATGGAGGAGGCCATTGGGTCATTGAAGGCCCATGAAGAGCTGCTCAAGGGACAGGAGGTCCGATCTGAAGAGCAGCTCCTCATGGCAAGAGGAGAAGATTCGGCGCGAGGTCGAGGTCGTGCACAAGGCAGCCGTGATGGACACAAAGACAAAAGCAAGGTAAAATGTTATAATTGTCAAGATTATGGGCATTTTGCTTGGGAGTGTCCTAAGAAAGAAAAGGTGGAGAAAGCTTTGTTGGCTCAAGGCTATGGCAGTGATGAACCAACTCTTCTCTGAAGTTTGCGCAGCAATCGGAGAATCAAGATTAAGGGGGAAAATGTTAGAGATAATCTTGATTCATTTGTATCAGCATGTTTAAATTTCCTTTGCATGTAGTAGTGTCGCTTTGTGTAGGTCACTTGTAGAATATGTGTACGTGAGATACGTATACATGCTAGCTAGGTTGGTTCACCTCATGATGACGTGCCGTGTGACGCGGACGTTGCTGTGCAAAGTGATGATGCACGGTGGAGCTGGAGGCAACGTGCTACAAATAATTCAGATTGGCTAAGGCTAACGTTGTGTGAAGCAGCAGCAGGGAGAGGTCAAATCTGTTAGCATCCGCATGTATTGTGGAGTCTAGTTTGCATGGTGATTAGTTAGTAGAGTACTCGGTCTTCCTGGCTTGTAGGGGGATAAGATATCCATGCAGTGATGGGTCAAGCTGTGAGATGGATCGCTTGGCGTGCGTGGCCGCAACTGCCGGCTAGTGGAGAAGCGCTACTCGTAGTATTTAGTTTCATGTACTCAGTCATTTGTTTTTCAGCCGTGAGAAATGAGAAGAGTCTTTGCATTGTGTGTGTCTATCCAAAGAAGCAAGTGTGCGTGTGTGAGCTTCATGAGAGCCTGAGTGCTTGCGATAAGCACTTGCCGAGAGGGAGTGATTCCCCCACCAGAGAGAAGTACAAGTGTTTGTGATAAACTCTTGTTCCTGTGAGCGGGCGATCCAACAGGTACAATCTCCTGATGGGGAAGGTCGACGACATCGCCGGCGCCGGCGTCACGCACGTCTGGCTACCGCCGCCGTCGCACTCCGTCTCCGCCCAAGGTCCGTCTGAACGCTCTCCCCCTTTCCCAGTTCCCAATTCTTGTCTGAACTCTGAACGAAGCATCCTGAAAGCCGACGTGGCGTGGACAACACTCAACGCGCGAGCTTATCTGAATCACTGATTCCGAAGTGTGCTCATTTGCCCTTTCGCTGGGGGCAATTGATTAGTACTAGAGCCTATAATGGCTCCATCAGTTCGTCCATCTATCTGTCACCATTGATAATAGTAGGTGTTGGATTTACATTATATTTTCTTAAAAAATTAGCCACCTGGTAGTCTATGTCTATACCTAAATTATCCATCTCTGTCATTATGACAAACAACATAAATTAACTCTAGTTTTCATCTAAATTCTCCACTTATATCGTCATAAAAAACCTAAAAATAACTTTAAAAGTCATATCTAAATTATCAACACATCTCATATTAAAATAATCTAAAATAAATCCAATATGTATCAAAATTTCCTACATCTATCATTCAAGAAAATGATAAATTCCATACCATTATTACTAATTCACTTTGTTCTCTTAATAACACCTTAACAAAGTTTAGGCTCAATTTATTCCATTTAACTATTTTAGTAGATCTAGCCTACCCTAATGAGATTTGACATTTTTTTATTTAAACTTTGTGTGCATAATGAGTTTTAAGTTCATATTTTTTTTAGCAAATAAATAACACAACGCCTTATGTTAAAACATAAATTAACATTTTACCATGGTTTTATAGGTTAGAAAATTTAATATGAAATTGATCCTAGATATGAAAAACGGCATGAAACAGTTTAGGAGAGTGACACCACTTCCAGTCAGCTCCAACTCCACGTGAAGCAGACTCCAGCTGGAGTTTGGGAGTGGAGCTGAAATACGTGGAGTTGAAGCCATGCTAAACAGGACCTAAATTGAGTCTAATTTTTTTTAAGGGTCAAAGTCAATTTGTGATGGTAGAAAATGAACCATCGAACAAAATCCCAGTACGCCGATATACAATTTTAAAGTATCTATTTTTGCAATTGTTAATGTAGAAAATATATACTAAGGCCTTGTTTAGTTCCAAAATCCAAAATGAATGTTTAGACACATGTATGGCGTACTAAATGTAGGTAAAAAACAAATCGCATTATATAGATGGACTGGAATTTGCGAGACGAATCCAATGAGTCTAATTATGACATGATTAGACACTAAATTGCTACAGTAACATGTGCTAATGACAGATTAATTAGGTTCATTAGGTTCGTCTCGCGAATTTCAAACGTAATCTGCAATTAGTTTTATAATTAGTCTATGTTTAATACTTCAAATGTGAAAAGATTTCCTTCCAAAATCTTTTCACCGCGGAACTAAACACGGCCTAACCCAAAGTATGCATCCATAACTAAGTACTACATTTATTTCCACGCAGGTTATATGCCTGGGCGTCTATACGACTTGGACGCATCCAAGTACGGGTCGGCGGCTGAGCTTAAGTCCCTGATCGCCGCGTTCCACAACAAGGGCATTCAGGCAGTGGCGGACATCGTCATCAACCACCGGTGCGCCGACTACAAGGACTCACGCGGCATCTACTGCATCTTTGAAGGTGGCACATCTGACAGCCGCCTGGATTGGGGACCTCACATGATCTGCCGTGATGACACCCAATATTCAGATGGCACAGGCAACCTTGACACCGGCGCTCACTTCCCCCCGGCCCCGGACATCGACCACCTGAACAACCGCGTCCAGCGCGAGCTCACCGACTGGCTGCTCTGGCTCAAGTCGGACCTCGGCTTCGACGCATGGCGCCTCGACTTCGCTAGGGGATACTCCGCCGAGGTCGCCAAAGTTTACATGGACGGCGCGGCCCCAAGCTTCGTCGTTGCCGAGATATGGAATGACATGGCGTATGGCGGGGACAATAAGCCATTGTACAATCAGGATCCACACCGGCAGGCACAGGTGGATTGGGTCGACAAGGTAGGCGGAACGGCGTCACCGGCCACTGTCTTCGACTTCACCACCAAAGGGATCCTAAATGCCGCCGTGGAAGGCGAGCTGTGGCGGCTCATTGACCCACAAGGGAAGGCTCCCGGCGTGATCGGGTGGTGGCCTGCGAAGGCTGTCACGTTCGTGGACAACCATGACACTGGCTCAACGCAGTCCATGTGGCCGTTCCCCTCCGACAAGGTCATGCAGGGGTACGCCTACATCCTCACTCACCCCGGCAACCCATGCATTGTAAGTATATATATATATAGTTGATGGTTGATGCCCCACTAGCTCTATTTTACTTTGTGGCATCTCTGATACCAAGAGTCTTGCTCGATTGCAGTTCTATGACCATTTTTTCGACTGGGGGTTCAAGGACGAGATTGCAGCGCTGGTGGCTGTGCGGAAGCGCAACGGCATCACGCCGACGAGTGAGCTGAAGATCCTCAAGTACGACGGCGACGCCTACGTGGCACAGATTGACAGCAAGGTGATCATGAAGATCGGTTCCAGGTACGACGTCAGCGCGCTCATTCCCGCCGGGTACCAGGTCGTAGCGCACGGCAATGATTACGCTGTTTGGGAGAAATCCGCCAGCGAAGAAGTGGCTCAAGCGTAGCCTCGAGTGCTCATAATACTATTTGTTTCTCTGCTTCATGCGCATATGAGAATATACGATTTGGGATAGCCATTATTTATACCTTGTTTACAGCACCGCACGGGATAAAATAAGTGATTTCTCCTCTATATGATGTATGAGACATTGAGGCAATTGACCATAGGCAAGAGGTGATTTCTCCTCATGCTTGATGATGCATATAGTTGCCCTAAAAATTAGACAAGATTATGCAAGTTGATTTTGCTTGATGAGCCAGCAGGTCGCATGCTCACTTGGTTCAGTTGCGCGGAAAATCAGAAAAAAAAAACGATGCTCGAAAATTCATATGGCTTCGGATTTGAAACTTTAGGGAGATGTAGATTCTTTGGTGATGGTCACGACAAAACAATTTTTGGACAGAATTGTTCGAATATATGTGCCCTCACTTAAAATTTTGGTGTGAAGCTAATTAACAAATTTCCACTGTATATAGACAGTATAAATTTAGCTTTACTTAAACCATGCCCTCGCTCATAATTTGCTTTAGGTTCGCCCTTGGCTACAAATCATTGTGTCTATAAGATTTAGATTTCCCATTGTTTTAGTTATTAGAGGTGCAAATGATAAAACAGAGAGAGTAAAGAATTGTCAGAACTATTTTCTAAACCAAATTTATATTCCTTAGATATGAAAATAACTAAAATAAAAAGAAAACAAAAATGTCAACAATTTAAAACAAATGGATAATTTTAGATCGAAAGCATCGGTAATAGAATCATATGTATATCTGTTCCGGATCTTCAAGCCTTCTCTCAAATCTCACTAAGCATTTCTACTTCTAGGTTTTTTATAGAACAAATATTCATTCACAATAAGTACCTTACACAATTCACAAAACGTAGTAGCTTTTCTTGGTTTAGTGGGTCGGCTGAATAGCATACGTCCTTTGGCAATAAAACTTCTGATGGACTAAAAAAAATAAACTCGATCAAGGGAAGGGGTGAGTGTTAGGTTGATCTCCTTCCAGTGGGCCCAACGGCCCACTGGGCCCTCTGATCTGCGCCCTGATCGGGGGCGCACCAACCCTAATGGTTGGCGGGCCCCTGTCGCGCTGCACTACATATAGTGGTGGGGGCCAACGGCTCGACTCACTAGGTTGACCTGAGCCGCCAGCCCCCCATCCACACACCCACCGATCCGGGAGGTGCAGAAGCGACGGGAAGAGCCGCCAACACAAGATGGCCGGGCCGAGCTCCTCCGCCGCCGTCGCTGCGCTCCACGGCGAAGGTACGACCCCGCTCTCCTCTCCTCTCTCTACCCCTAGTGGTAGTCCAAGCATATGCATCTCTTGATTCTCTCTGTGTACCTAAAGATCCCGGCTATTTGTGCATCTAGTGATCCTAGGGGTCTAACAGTGAGACGTCCCCTGACATTTAATTAAGCAGATGCCGCGCTCGAACCTGGTGGGCAAGAGTATACATGGTCATGCTAGCCACTACACCGGCGAGAGCTTGGCAACTTCTGATGGACTAGATGAAAACAATCCATGTTTCTATGGTGCAAGTGCAATTTGATTGAAAATAGGTCATCTGATTTTCATTACTGTTTCCATATATGAGTATTTCCTTTTTTTTCAAAACATATTATGGACGCAGGCACACACATACACTAGCGTACACAATATTTTCTTGATCCCGTGCTCTCTCAAAAGCTATCAATTTTCGACATGGATTTGCCGTTTCTACACCCTACTTATTGGCATAGTGCGCTTGTGCAGGATGCTTATGAACATGTGGACTCCATTAAAAAGGTGTGTTGGTTCATTTGCAGCATAAAAATGGGTGTTGGTTCAATTTACACCAAGCCGGGAGTAAAAAGTGGTTCACTGAACAACTTGGATTTCTTTTTTATCCGTGGAACTTTCGAATTAAAAGATGGCATAATTTATTTTTGCCTCGCCCTTAACGAGGGCCACGCTGAAGGCACGAACACGTGACACGTCAAAGCTCCCCCATAAACAAGACACTGACAACGTGGGCCCACGAGGGAAACGTTGGGCGCCTGGCCACTGACGCGGGAAGGAGCGGCCCTCCGAATTTGGAGCGTGTTTAAACCGCACCGCCCAATTTTACCACATCCACCTACCAAACAGGCGACCCCAATCTCGGCAAGGTTTAATTTTGGGTTCCCTTCCATTTCTTCCCTCCACCTCGTCACCCCCCGCTGCCACCGCACGCGCGCGCCTCCTCCCATGGAGTCATCCGCCGCGGGGGGCCACACCCCTCCCCGCCCGTCGGCGGCGTCCGGCGGGGCCACGCCTCCAGCACCCCCTCCCCCGCCGCCGAGGGGGTGGCTGTCGGGTCTCGTCTCCGGCGCCGGCCGGATTCTCGCCGCCGTGCTCGGGCCCGAGCCTGAGTCATCCGCTTCAGCCTCCGGCTCCATCGCCTCCGACGCCGCGTCGGACGGAGGCTCGCCGTCAGCGTCGTGCTCGCCGGCCTCGCGCCGGCTTCCTGGCCCTCTCGGTGTTCACAATGGCGGCATCGGTACGCAACTCCTCGCATTCTGCTCTCCGGGTGCCGCATTGCCGCCGCCGCAGCAGCTGTATCTAAAATTCGAAATGCCGTTCTTTTGATGCTGCTATTGGGGGTAGGAAGGAATGGCGGTTCGAAGGCTTTAATTTCCGTGAAATTTTACCCAATTTTGGCGTTTGGGCTTTGGAAAGTAGTCTCCTGTGGGCAAAGAACACATTGGATGCTTGGCAGTTTTGTGCTTTGCATCTGCATCTGCGTGGGAGAGGGAGATTGATTTTTTTTTATTGCAGTTATTTAGGTCATGCAGGCATGCAACTGGCTGAACAATAGTCATACAAAAATGGTGTTAGATCGTGGGCATGACTACGCTGGCACTAAAGCCACTGTCTGGGTGAAAATACCTGTTAAGCGGTTGCTTATTCTTATAGTACCTGTACTAAGAATATGTCTGAACTGCATGTGGAATGTACAATTAGAAATCTGAATTGTTGCCAACGACCAGGTGGTCCCGGATGGTCATATCAGCATTCATAGTATGGATCCAACATATTGCACAGCATTCACCATTGAAGCCTTATGGGCCCCCATTTATGATGCAATTCAAATTTTAAAATTTGAACTGAGAGGGAGATAAGGGATGCATGAATTCAGACATAGGACTACCTGCTCTGAACTTAGAGTGTTTTCAATGATTTATCCACCCATTAACTAGGGGCACATGAATTGTCATGACCACTCACTCGGTAATACGATTCATGATGTGCAGCAGCAAGAAGGCTAGCAAATGGGCCAACTAGACTGCTGTCATTCAGGGCTTTATTGAACCTTGTACTACCTCCGTTTCAAATTGTAGGTCGTTTTAACTTTTATAGGTTCACCATCTTTATTATGCATCTAGATAAACGCTATGTCTATATTCATAGCAAAATCTATGAACCTAGAAAAGCCAAAACGAACTATAATTTGGAACGGAGGAAGTAGTTTATTAGGCAGATCTTTCTCACAGAACTAGTGGGTGCTACCACCACTGTCTTATATTGTTGCCACATGCTGTCGGAGCTGCTAGTCATTCCATGCCATGGCTGTTTCTTTTCTAAGATAAAAACCATTTGGTTTCTGAACAACCCAAAAAGAAAGGATAACTTGAAATGTGTTTTAATTTGTGAATTCACCTCAAATCGTTTGTACAGGTTATTTTATAATTCTTTTGTTCCTCTTATTTCCTATTTTTGGAGTCATAGACTCAGTCATCTAAACCCTTCTTCTGGTGTTTGCCACTTCCACAGTTTTGACCAATGTATCTTTCTGACTTAAATTTCATTATAACCTAACTTGTAATGTCTGAGGTCATCAGTGTTCCTGTGCTTGTTTCTAAATAGAGTGCACATTTTTATTTATAGATTTGTCAATTCAGTCCCATGATCTTTTTTTTTTGTGTGTGTGGACAGATAATGGTAATTCCCCACTCTTTCCTGTGAGAAGTGGTCAGTTAAATCAGGTATCCCCATTCATTTTGTTTATTACAGAATATATTATTTCCCCATTAGTTTGTAAACAAGCTTCTCTCGTGGGTTCGAAGACTAGGAGTAAGGGGTTAGTTATCTGTGTATTTCACAGTTCACACATTGAAGTCATGTAGAACTGTTTGTGATTTCAGGGTGAAAAGGAGACTGTTCTGAAAGACTATGCTGGGTCCCTAGCAATTATCTCTGAGATTGAGCCAAAGGATGCCATAATGCAATTGCTTATGCAGGAGACCTATTCAAGGTATTGTGATGTATACTTTTTTATTTACTTCCATTTGCCCTTTTGATACTATTGTTTGGTCTGCATTTTGCTTTGTCATTTAGGCAGTATCTTTTATCATATACTTGGATATGACATTCTATAAATATGTTTCAGTTTAAAATAATTCACAGAAGCTGTGAATGGTGCTGCCCTATTCTATTAACATACTTTATAATATTGGACAGATTAATATGTGATAGTGGCAGTGGTTGAAAAACTATAAATTATGTAACCAGTAGGACATAATTTCTTTTGTTCTTTTATATCAGGTCTGAGTGCAGCAAGTTTATAAAGATAATTCAAGAGCGGGTTTTGGACTCAGATTCAGGTGATATATATGCTGGTGGCTTTGCTCTTACAAGTGCTCGAAAGGCTGGCAGACAAGCAGTTGATGGATATTCTTCATTTAGTCCAAATGAACCCTCACCTGCAACTTCAAGTCTTCAAATGCATCGCTGTGATAATAGCGCTGCTGTGGGCACAATTCCAAAATTAACTCATACCGACCAAAACCCTTTCATCCAGAATGCTAACAACATACAGCCTGTGAGTCCTTTTGCTTGTAAAATTTTGTTTGTGAGCCAATTTCAGTTTGTTGGCCCTTCTCTTTTAATTCTTCAACTTTGGAATGACACAAATTTACTGCTGCACTCTTAACACAGGTTCTCAAACGAAATTACTCTGTGAGGGATGATGATTATGAGGAGATTCGAAGAGTCAGGCCAAAGATTAATGGGAATCCATTGAGCATGTCAAAATTCAAGCAAGTTGACATTATTCGAAATCATTCAGGTAACGGTTAATCGTTTTAGAAATTATTTGAGAAGGACCACAGCCTCACAAAGATCGTCGTTTTGCTTACATCTACAACTTATACCTATTTTACTTCTCAGCTGAGAATTCACGTGAAGGGCTCATTGCCAGGGATCCAAATGCTTCCAGAGATGAAAATGAACTATTAACAGATGTTATCGGAGCCAACAATTTAGCATACCCCAACATTGTTTCGAAAGTTGAAAGTGCTGATGAAATATTAGACGTCCCAAATAAACCTTCAGCTGTAACTCCACAGCTATTTGATTCCAGTTTCTCACAAGCTGGTAGGAACCAAAAAGGTTTTGGTGCTACAACACTTAACCAGTGTTCTAGTGAGGTAATGATATCCCACTGTGGCAGCAATTTGCTGGGTATTTTTCTTTCACATCAATATAAAAACTTGCTATTAGTTCTGAGTTCTGACATGAAGATGACTTTTACCATAGGATCTAAAAAAAGGGTTTCCCTTGAAGGTGGAGCCTTTGAATGTGTTTATTCCTTTTGAGCAGCAGATGATGGAGTTATCACACCAGAAGCAAGAGCGTATGTCGTCATCATTGAATTTGTTTCCTTGCTGTTCATATGGTCTTATAAGATTGATGCCTCAACATCCTCTGAATTTATTATTATTTGCATTTCCTGAGCAGATGGCGTCTGTGACGATTCATGCTCTCTCTCAAAGTTGATGTTGAAGGAGGATATTGAAGCTGCACCCAGGTAGTTTGTTATTATTCCATGCAAGAGTATGATCAACTTTACTGTTTACCGCTTGTGGTGGCTGTGCGTTGCTATCAGAACTTGGAATTTTAATGTGCACTGGATTAGTATGCATTCAATTTAGGATCAAATGTGATGACAGCTTATGATTGTAGTCACTATACAGGATAATGTTATTACTTTGACCTTGTATTTACAATTGAAAATTGCATATTTCTGGAGCACATGTTCCTTTATTTCTTTGAGCTGTCAACTGTCATCACCTGACTATGTTAACGGCTGTAGCGTGCAGCAAACATGCTGTACTGTATGGTCAAGGTTTTTTTTTCTTTATGGGGGGGAGGGAGGGAGGTTGCTGTAGAGTCAGGCTTATGCCAATAATGCAGTCTGTCATGTCTAGTTCAGGTTGCCGATGGGTCTTCAAGTACAAACTGGCTCCAAGAGCCGCAGGAAAAGGCAATCCAACCCACAAAAGACTACGCCAACTCCAACAAGGTCGCCTGCAAAGGGTCCACGTCGAAAGAACAACGACATCGTAGTCAAATCGGAGATGGACTTGCTTGAGCAAAGCAAGCTGGTACTGACGGAGCAAGGACCGGAGTTGGGCGACGTCCCCGTGAAGAGACCTGTTGGGCGGCCAAGGAAGCCGAGGTAACTTCTTTCTTTCCTTTGTAGGAACAAGGCACGGTAATCTTTTGATGCCCTTGGTTGTAATGCTGGCCTACTACTTGTGTAAACTAGGAATGGGCCTAGCACAGTTGATCCGAGCACCCCTGCTTCGTAGGTTTGAGTTCTGTTCGGATTGAGTTCGGGTGCCTTTCTCAGTTTCTTCGAAGTTCTAACCTGTGTAAAGTTTAAGCTACCTTAATGCCAATCTGAACTTATGGGTCTTCTGAAGCACCTGGAAGTCACAATTCAACGTGTTCATGCGTGCGCTCATTTTATGGGACGATGTGTGTTCTGGATGGCTTCTGTACAGCATATGTACCATTTTCTTAGGTTGTAGAATTGTAGCGAAGTGAAATCAGCTCCATACAATTCTGATTCATAGTCCAGTGTAAACCCACATATTTCTAGTCTGTCTCATGTTACACAGCTTGCGCTGCTGCTTTGCTGCTTACCTGGAGTGGAGAAAATATCCAATTGAAAGTCAGACACTGGCAACGTTGGTCAGACAACAAAATCAACCCCCAGGAGTTGGGGAATCGACGGCGGGTGGTCAGAAATCACCGGAAGAGCCCGCCAGATCAGACGTGCCGGCGGCGGATTTGCGCCACTCGATCAGGGATCAGTGATCAGGTTCAGCATCTCCCAAGCCGAACAGCGGGGGCGGCACGCCGCCCACCTCCAGCCACCGAGCTTCCCGTCCACCCGCTGCCGCCACCGTATCCGTAAACCCCATCCCCTGATCTCCCACGCCGCGCGTGGAGCTCCCATCCCCCTCCCCCCTCCACGCTCCCGCCCCGCGCCTCGCTCACGAGCTCGTCGTACTCTGTTGCCTCCCGCGCTCGCGCACCCAGCGGCCAGCCAACCCGCGCGCCGCCGCCGATGGAGGCCACCGGGCGCGGGCTGTTCCCGAACAAGCCCACCCTCCCATCGGGGCCCCGGAAGCACGGCCCGCTCCTCCCGTCCGCGCCCCCTCCCCCTCCACCCTCCTCGCTCCCGCTCGACTCGCTGCTGCTCCACCTGACGGCCGCGCCGGCTCCCTCCCCGGTGCCGCGGCGGCCGCACCCGACGCCGACCCCGACGCACACCTTCCTCTCCCCGGACGCGCAGGCGTTGGTGCTCGCCATCTCCTCGCACCCGCTCCCGTCGCTCCACGCCTTCCTCGCCTCCCGCCGCGACGAGCTCCTCCGCGCCGACATCCCGTCCCTGCTCAAGGCGCTCGAGCTCTCGGGCCACTGGGAGTGGGCGCTCGCGCTCCTCCGCTGGGCGGGCGGCGAGGGCGCCGCCGACGCGCCCGCGCTCGAGATGGTCGTCCGCGCGCTGGGACGCGAGGGCCAGCACGGCGCCGTCTGCGACCTGCTCGACGAGATGCCGCTCCCGCCCGGGTCCCGCCTCGACGTCCGCGCCTACACCACCGTGCTGCACGCGCTGTCCCGGGCGGGGCGGTACGACCGCGCGCTCCAGCTCTTCGCCGAGCTCCGGCGGCAGGGGGTGGCGCCCACGCTCGTCACCTACAACGTCGTGCTCGACGTGTACGGCCGGATGGGCCGCTCGTGGCCAAGGATCGTCGCGCTGCTGGAGGAGATGCGCGCCGCGGGGGTCGAGCCCGACGACTTCACCGCCAGCACGGTCATTGCCGCCTGCTCCCGGGACGGGCTCGTGAACGAGGCCGTGGCGTTCTTCGAGGATCTCAAGGCCCGCGGCCACGCCCCGTGCGTCGTCACCTACAATGCTCTGCTGCAGGTGTTTGGCAAGGCTGGAAACTACACGGAGGCGCTGCGTGTGCTCAAGGAGATGGAGGAGAACGGGTGTCAGCCGGATGCTGTGACATACAATGAGCTCGCCGGAACTTATGCCAGGGCTGGGTTCTATGGGGAGGCTGCCAAGTGCCTGGATACTATGACTGGCAAGGGTTTGTTGCCAAACACATTCACATATAACACTGTGATGACAGCTTATGGGAATGTTGGGAAGGTGGATGAGGCGCTTGCTCTGTTCGACCGGATGAAGAAGAGCGGGTGTGTTCCAAATGTGAACACGTACAATTTTATCCTCGGCATGCTTGGCAAGAAATCAAGGTTCACCGTGATGCTAGAGATGCTTGCAGAGATGTCAAGGAGTGGATGCACGCCGAATCGGGTCACATGGAACACAATGCTTGCAGTCTGTGGGAAGCGCGGCATGGAGGACTATGTTACCCGGGTTTTGGAGGGGATGAAGTCTTGTGGGGTTGAGCTCTGCCAAGACACCTACAACACACTGATAGCTGCATATGGCCGGTGCGGCTCGAGGACTAATGCTTTCAAAATGTACAATGAAATGACAAGTGCTGGCTTCGCCCCCTGCCTCACCACATACAATGCATTGCTGAATGTGCTGTCGCGACAAGGTGATTGGTCCACCGCTCAGTCAATTGTCAGCAAATTAAGGACCAAGGGGTTCAGGCCAAACGAACAGTCATATTCGCTGTTGCTCCAATGTTATGCAAAGGGTGGTCATGTTGCAGGGATAGACGCTGTCGAGAAAGAAGTTTACGGAGGTGCAGTTTTCCCAAGCTGGGTTATCTTGAGGACCCTTGTGATAGCCAATTTCAAGTGCCGCCGACTGGAGGGAATTGAGAAGGCATTTCGGGAGGTAAAAGCCCGGGGTTACAAACCTGATCTCGTCATATATAACTCCATGCTCTCAATGTATGCAAAGAATGGGATGTACAGCAAGGCCACCGAGATATTCGATTCGATCAAGCAGAGCGGCCTGACCCCCGACCTCATCACTTACAACAGCTTGATGGACATGTACGGAAAGTGCAGCGAATCATGGGAGGCCGAGAAGATACTGAATCAGCTCAAGAGCTCTGAGGTGAAGCCCGATGTCGTGTCCTATAACACGGTCATAAATGGATTCTGCAAGCAAGGGCTGATCAGAGAAGCTCAGAGGATCCTCTCCGAGATGATTGCAGACGGCATGGCACCCTGCGTCGTAACCTATCACACATTGGTCGGGGGATACGCCAGCCTGGAGATGTTCAGTGAGGCTAGAGAGGTCATCCGTTACATGATTCAGCACAACCTGAAGCCTATGGAGCTGACCTACAGGAGAGTAGTCGACAGTTACTGCAAAGTGAAGCGATTCGAGGAGGCTCGCGATTTCCTGTCTGAGGTTTCAGAAACTGACCCGAATTTTGACAAGAAAGTGCTGCGTATGCTCGCAGACCGTATAGAGGATGCACAGTTTGGCATATAGGCTACCTGTGCTAAAAGGGGGATCCCGTTCAGCTTTCTTCACTTTCAGGCAACTGGCAGTTTGCATATACATGCCCAAGTTTTGGTAGGAAAGATTACTATTAATCGTTAAGAGCCTGCATTTGTCATAGACGGCGATAATACTGCACCTGCAAATGGTGATGTTTGATGTCAAATACTCTCATTCTTCAACTGCTGTACAGTGTGCGTGTAGTCACATAATCAGATTCTGCTCTACATACTGAGTACAGGAACATGAAGCCTGAATGGCACCTGATGTATCATTCAATTCCTTTTTTTTTTCTCTGAATATATAGATTACAAGATCGAGCTGATCTCAAGTGAGCAACCTCACCAGTTCAGCAGCAATGTCAAGTACAAATGTACAATGCTTTATCCATTCCTACTCTTGGAAGAACTAACAGAGCAGTACAAAGAACCCGTGGCCCTATTCTGCCTAAATTTCCCCCCTTTTTCGTAGCTGGAGCTGAAAATATCTCGTCGCTGAAGGGGACGCACTTCGGGGCGTAGCAACGCCCAAGAAGAAGGTCACCGACGGTCGCATGTGGTGCTGCCTGAAGGGTGGAACCGTGAGCGCTAAGCAGTGGCCACGACGGCCAGTGGCCCTCGTCGCTTTCCACCTGCCGTGCACGCTGCACCCGCTGCTAGCCTCCGCCCTCCCGGCGGCGCTACTGATCGTCTGATCCCCGGTATCGCAATGGGCCAATGGCATTTGCAACAGAGGATTATCAGCGAAGTGCAGAGCATGTGTCCTGTAATCCTGGTACCACTTTAATAACTGATTTTCTGTTGTCCTGCGTTACTGTAGACAACTGTGTCTTTACGCGCTCCAAAACAAGAGAGCTGTGTGTGGTCACTGAGAGCATGGGGGAACGTAGGTGGTGGATCTCTCTCAGGAGTTAGGAACAGTGGACACACTGCACGGAGTTGACAGTTCCGTTAGTAGCGATGGCCCCAGCCCCCCTCCTCGCTCGTCGCGTCGATCACATCCTTTTCGATGTGCCCCAGCCGCGTATGAACAAAACAATACGCCCAAGCCTGTTTGTGTCGCTCGCAGTCGCAGCATGAGCAGGCCCATGCTGGGGTCCCGTGAACGGTGTACTGGTTTCACGTGGCTCCGCACACGTGAATGAAAGCCACGCGCGTGTGCGTGCCTGCCTGATTCCCGATTCGCATCGTACCAGAGCGGACGACGGATCCAGCCCAACAAACCGCCCCCCATCTCGTGGGGAAGAGTCAGAGCTCAGAGGGCACGGCGGCCGGCGCAGGCAGGTAACGGAGGACGGCCTGGGCCCTGGCTCCTGGCCTGCGTCGCACGGCTGCACGAGGCGGACGCACTGACCTGCCCGGCGCACGGAGCCAAAAGCCGTTGCGCCAGAGGCAGCGCAAAGCCCGGCCGCACTGCGGGGGCCGGGGGGCAGCATCTGCTCGCGGGCAGTCTCTCGTGCCTCGGCCGCAGCCGCCGCCCTGCTGCGGCACTCTCGCTCTCCAGCCAGGCAGCCACCCCACTCCGTCGGTCGCTTTCACTTCCCAAATAACCGGTTTGTTCAGTTAGCAGGAAATGGACTGTGCTCTTGTTTGATCTTTTTTTTTATGAAACTGTGTGATCCATTGCAAGAGGCCAAGAGCGCCATCATCTGTTCATCTGCTTAGAGAGAGAGAAAATCAATACGCTTCCTCGCTGACCAGGTTCAGACTTCTAACAGTGAACTATTCCTACGGCCTCCTCTGGTGGTTGAGCTAGTGCACTAGCTCTAAACATTGTAAGAAACAACCCTTCCAATGATCTGACTCTTAGCACATAGCTCATAATATGAATGACCCCACACGTCATCCTCATGTAATCTCGAAGTACGTGTATGAGACTATCTCTTATCTTTCTGCTATTAAAATATGAACAAATATTCTATGAGCTACTACCTCCGTCCTAGAAAGAATGCATGTCTGGTATGCGTGCCAGTTAAAGTGATTAATGTTTGACCAAATTTCTAGTGAATTATATTCATATTTATGGCTCTAAATAAATTTGTTAAAAAACTACATTTAGAAACAAATCGAACGATATATATTTTATATTATAAATATTTATACTTTTTTATTTATAATTGATCAAATATAAGATTCTGGAATTTCTCAGAAAGTGAAAAGTGCAATTTTTTCTGAGACGGAGGACGCCTACTAACAGTGAACACACCGTACGTTCTGGTGATCAATCTCTGTCGTGGAGCACTGGACGGACGAAGCGCGCGACCACGATTGGTGAACGGCAGCGGCGGCGGCTGACTGGCGGCCTTCCGCGACGTCTTCAACGTCTGATTTGATTGATTTCCATCAGACCTCACCTGCATGCGAACGCCGGCGCGCAGGGCCGCACGATCGCGATCCGGCGACGGCCTGCGGCGAAACCACACTTCCACTTCTGGTGCGACGGCCATTTTCGGGTGGCACAACTGACAAGTCACAAGACAACAACAGAACACAAGGGTACAGCCGTGACTTGGCACAGCCTCCAGCGCCCAGCCGCGCCCGCCGCAACGACACGAGCGCCACCTGCCCGCGCGCCTGCGCCTGCGCCTGCCGCCCACCCCTCGGCCTCTCCAGTCTCCACTCTCCACTCGCCTCCGCCTCGCGAGCTCACTCAGCTCGCTCGCTCCCCGCTCCACATCCCTGCCGGCCGCGGCGCCCAAGGGATATGGACGCGCTCCGCCTCCGGCCGTCCCTCCTCTCCGCGCGGCCCGGCGCCGCCCGCCGGCGAGGTGAGTTCATTCCCTTCCCCCACGGCCCCCTCCCTCCGTGGGCGTGCACTGATGGGAGAGCCCCCATCCGCTGGCTGGCTGATATTTAGTTAGGAGGGAGAGCCCCGTCGCCCACTGTTCAAGTAGCTAGCCAGATACGGAGCGCATCAGCATGCTTGTTGAGGTCGAGTGTGTAATCAGTGCGAAAATGATGCAGTAGCATGGTTTGCTCTGTCGGGTATTAATGGCAAAGGGGATTTCGGCCGTGATTTATTAGGATAGGGGGTTTACTATTCGATAGCTCAGTGGTCTTAATAGGGATTATAAGGGGTTTAGTTGCGGGGAACCGAATCGGGCCTAATTCCTCTTGTGGTCCAGATCACGCTTAAAGTGGAAATGGTCAAACCATGCGGGAAATTTTTGTTTCTGGGTTGATTTCGACTTTTATCAGGATAAATATGTGAAAGGGAAAGTCAGAGTAGTTGAATCCCCTTCTGTTTTTTTATAGTAAATCCACTTCTGTTGATTCGAAGAAATTAAAACCTTGCCTATTTTGGTAGTGCGGCTGGTTCTGACTTTTATCAGGATGATATGTGGTGACTGTGTGAGAGGAAAGATCAACAGGGTTATGTTACGAACTCCTGCTTTCTTAATTTACAGAAATTCAAACCTTGCCTACTAGTACTTGTGATTGAGATTTTTTTTGACAGCTTCCTGATTTATAAAAGTACTCCTAACTTTCTGTTAAGATCCTTTGCTGCTTCTGTAGAATTCTAATATCTTTGCTGATGTAACCAGAAGCTGCGGTACCTCAATGGCACGGGCAATTCTGCATTTGTGTTTATTATTTATCATACTTTGCATTTGGTAGATGATCTGATACAGTAGAGGAAGCGCTTCATGTTTTCTTTCTTTGACTGATCCCATACTCCAACGTGGACTCTTTAGTAGTAAAAGCTCCAGGATTTGTCAGACAATAAGTAGCATGCTGATGTCGAGCTTATTAGTTTCGTATTATTTCATTCTTGGTGGATCTTTTTCCATCTTACTTGTGCGCTTGACCTAGTATTGAAATGTTTGACTTGCCAGATCATTTTCTACCACCGTTTCGTTCTATCCAAAGAAATGGTGAAGGGCGAGTTTATTTTTCCAGTCAAAGGACCCAAGGCCCGCCCTTGTATCACAACCAGAAATTCTTCGATTGGAAATCCTCCTATTCTAGGACATCACGTCAGTCAATAAGTACTTCTATTAATGCTTCGGGACAACAGCTGCAATCTGAACCTGAAGCACATGATTCTGCAAGCATCTGGAGGGCAATATCATCTTCTCTAGATGCATTTTACAGATTTTCCCGGCCGCATACTGTCATAGGAACAGTTAAGTCGTGTGATGTGTTGTTTCATTTAGATAAACCTTGAGTGTGCAAGATCTTTTGATGAAGCTAGTATGTCCTTGTGTCGTTGTTTTTCCTTTTTCTCTAAATTGATCAAGATATTTTTCTGGTTTAAGCAGGCATTAAGCATAGTCTCAGTTTCCCTTCTAGCTGTACAGAGCCTGTCTGATATATCTCCTTTGTTTCTCACTGGTTTGCTGGAGGTACTAAAACTTTAGGCATCCTCTCCTTTTATAAACTTTGAGCATCATTGGTTTCATCGTGCTGCATTTTCACTCTTATGTAGGCAGTGGTAGCTGCTCTTTTCATGAACATTTATATTGTTGGACTCAACCAGTTATTCGACATTGAGATAGATAAGGTATTCTGAATTCACTATAACCTCCATTTTAGTAAATGCCTTTTACTACCTTATTGTCTGCTAGGAGCTAACGTTTGTGCCTCTCCAGGTTAACAAGCCAACTCTTCCACTGGCATCTGGAGAATATACCCCTGCAACTGGGGTTGCAATAGTATCGGTCTTTGCTGCTATGGTAACTGTGCTCTTTCAGTGGGGGAGAAATTGGAATTTCATTCATGTTTTATTTTCACTTCTTTTGCTGGATAGATAGATCCAGAAATGCCTAAGTGGTGTCTCAAACTAAATGATATGCTCTTTGGAGTATTCCTGTTAAAGTCTTGAGTATTATTCTTTCTTAATAGTGGTGTTCTCAGTCTCAGCTAGTCAAATCGAGTAGCTGAATGGAAAAGGATCCAATATGAAGAACTTTGAAATAACTGGTGCAAACTGGAAATACATGATTGAGAAAATTCCGACTTATAGTGAATTATAAATATGTATTGTGAGACTGTAGTTCCAGGATCTCCATCTACAAACTTATTGGAAGCAATTAGATTTAGTCACTTATGGGCTTGTAGGTTTGTGCTAGTATCAATCAGAACCTTTAAATAGTTATTCTGATTTATCAAAAAAAAGTTATTCTGAAATTCTTCACTCATGGTGACGGATTCAACAACATGATGTATGTATATTGCAGAGCTTTGGCCTTGGATGGGCTGTTGGATCACAACCTCTGTTTTGGGCTCTTTTCATAAGCTTCATTCTTGGAACTGCTTACTCAATCAATGTAAGAGCTCATGTCTCTGGGCCTGGTACTAGGGCTTTTGGTATACTAAGTAATGATTCCTAGGCTCATTTGTGGGATTTTTTAATGGTTCTCTTCTGCATTGCAAAAGTTTTTTTTTCATGTAAACTGTCACTTAATTAGCAGGTCCTGACTTATAAATAAGTCTAAAGGGGTTGTCTTTCAATTACAGTGATGAGCAACTCACATGCAAACAGGCAAGTTTGTCTGCTGCAGCAGTAACAGTTAAATTGCTTGACTACAGGAGAAAAATCCTCTGAGCTAACGCCTTCATGTCTAGAGCATACTCATTTTACAATTATAGAACCACAAACTGATGAAATACTTATAACTTTCACATACCATGAAAGGTGATGCGAACCGAGTTGAAATTCCTCTGGAAGTTGCTCAGAATGGGTTTTACAAATTTAACTGGTGAAGCATGAGATGCACATCGAGCACGTCTCAACCTTGATGGGCCAAAATAGACCATAGAGAGAAATTAAGGGTCGAAAATGGACCATAGGTCGATAGCCCAAGTCTGAGGCAACAGTAGCCAATAGAGTAGTAGGGTGCTATTCACTCCAAAGAAAAGGTGGTGGTTTTGGACAATACTATTTTTTCCTAAATCTTTAAATAGTAACTGTGACTTATCACATCGTTTCTGGCATTATTATTTTAGCACCAATTTTTGTGTGCAGCAGTTGCCACTACCTGAATGACCTAAAGAAATTGTCGTTCACGTCTTTGGTCTTACAGCTGCCATACTTACGATGGAAGAGATTTGCTGTTGTTGCAGCACTCTGCATATTAGCAGTTCGTGCAGTGATTGTTCAGCTGGCCTTTTTTCTCCACATTCAGGCAAGTCTTGCTGTGGCATATTTTTTAATGCAAAAAAAAGAAAAATAAAATCTCTCTGAAAAACAAAAGCTTTTGGAGTCTGTAGTGGCATTCTCATTGGAGTCTGTACATGGTTTCTGCTGTCTATCTATTTCCTAACAGTCTGTCCATGTAAATCTACCAGACCTTTGTTTTCAGAAGACCGGCAGTCTTTACGAGGCCACTGCTATTTGCAACTGGATTCATGACATTCTTCTCAGTTGTAATTGCACTTTTTAAGGTAATGACAAATGGAATGTAACTCCTTGTAAGATCTGGGCATAAATTGTTTGTCTGCACTGATATCTAAATCTCGTGGATATATTCCATGCATTGAATGAATTTTGCCATTTCTTGTAGGATATACCTGACATTGAAGGGGACCGCATATTTGGGATTCGATCATTCAGTGTTCGTTTGGGCCAAAAGAAGGTTAGTAAAAGAAATTTGCCAAGAGAGTTACACCTGGACATAACTGATACGAATTCTGAAACAGGTATTCTGGATCTGTGTTGGTCTGCTCGAGATGGCTTACAGCGTCGCGATACTGATGGGAGCTACTTCTACCTCTCTGTGGAGCAAAGCGGCAACTGTATGTGCCATTGCTTTTCCTAGTGTTCAGTAGCAATTCCAATGACTAGATTTATGTATGATTTCTTCATAATTTGGTCTGACCTTCTGAAACGAGCAAGACTGCAAGCGCCTGTGTTTTCTGCAGTGCTGCCTCTTCAGCACGATTCCAACATATCGAGATCACTTCAGCTTGTTAATCGTTATGAATGTTTCTTTGCTGTTCTATATCGCGGAACTCTCATAACATGTGTTTTTTTTGCAGATTGCTGGCCATTCCATCCTCGCTGCGATCCTATGGAGCTCCGCGCGATCGGTCGACCTGACAAGCAAAACTGCGATAACATCCTTCTACATGTTCATCTGGAAGGTAAAGCCATATCACATCCCAGTTTTGCCTCATCATCCTCTTTGAATTGAAATTGAAACTCCCCGCCGTGCGGCTGTGCCGACTGTCCTGCGCCGGCTTAATCGCCTCCCTTGAATCCGGGGGAGCCGTTAACCGCGTGGATCAGTTACTGACCATTTACTCTCCCCACGTGGTGGCTCCGCAGCTGTTCTACGCGGAATACCTGCTCATCCCTCTGGTGCGGTGAGAGCAGGCGAGCGCGGGGGGCAAGGGCAAGGCAAGAGCAACTCCACGGGAGAACTTTGAGTGCCGGAGTAAACGCCCCGTTTGAAACTGGGAGCACATGCTGGTGCACGAGGGAGAAGATGGATGGCTACGGCGCCCAATAAAATCCCCCCTCCTGTGCTTCCCCGCTGTACTGACTGCCACGCTGCTTGATGATGTCCGGCTGACCCTGACCTGATGGTATCCTGCCTCTGTCCCTGCCTGCCGCTGCGAGAGATCGTCGCATCGCACAACCTCCAACCCCCCAGCGTACGTACGTGCCCGAAGTAACTAGACCAGGTGAGTGAGCTGTAGCGCGGAGTCGTTCTGGCGTTGCTACCAGTACTCTGATGATACTCCTTGCTCCTACCAGCAGCAGTAACTTGTGTCAGCTGAGCTCGGTGGCGTAGTACTACGTCCATCTGGACCTTTGACTTGTGTGCAGCGGGCGTAGCACGAGTGATTGATGAGTGAATGAATGTTGTGGTGGCGTCAGCCTGCCCTGCCCGAGCAGTGCTCTCCTGTCCGAAATAGATCGCCTGTCAGGGCGCCGGATACGCGCAGTGGATTCGTGCCGGCTTTGCTGCACTGTGCAGACGCGCAGTGCCCGCGATACGTGGGCTACCTTTAATTTCACTGCCCGTAACCCGTATGATCTGGTAGGTATGATCTGTGATGTGCCTGTCTTGCAAAACATCTGGTGGTATGATCTGTGATGTGCGCCTGCTGCGGCAATCAGCACCTGGAGGGAGGCGCCCCGTGGGCATGCCGGTCGGTCCTGTGCGTGCCCTGCTCCGGTATAAACTCTCCTGTCGTGTGAGGCGATACGTCGTGGTCCGGCCCTATTCACGGCGGTGGTGGCCTCGGGATACGCGCGCGCGGTTGCCGTTGGGATCGGGGCTCGATCCCTGCAGCAGGGGGACAGGTCCCCCGATCCATCGCGCGTACCCCGACGTTGATGCGCTCCGCCACCAGCGATCGCGATCTCGCGTCGCGACGCGAGAGCCAGGGACGGGGCCGCCGGTGGCGTGGCCACCACCAGCAGCAGCACGTGAGTGTGCGGCTCGCGTTCGCGTCACCCCCGGCTCAGGTGTGGCGGTTGGTTCGGGCCTCCCTGGCTGCAACCCTTCCTCCCGGCCGCGCCTGCACGCCTGCGACGTCTGCCGATTGCCGGCGGCCACCGCGAGCAGAGCAGGGAGGGAGCGCCGCGCGCGCTCACCGGCGCGGCGGGCTCGGGATTAGCGCGCACGGGTTCCAATGGCTGTTACTCGCCTCTGCGGGCGGAATTGAGTGACGTCGGGGGAGTTGCCGTGGGCGCCGGAAGAGGGGAGGGACCTGCTGATCTGCGGCGTCCCCGCCCTGCTTGTTGCAGATCTGGCGATCGCGGTACAGACACACACCAGCACAGCCCGGGACGGCAGGATTTGCACTGGGGCACGGTGGAATGACCCGGGAATGTAGCGTCGCCCGGACAATCAGGCGAGGACGTTAGCGTGTCGCATCGATGTTTGAGAGGTTATTCTGCTGAGGAGGATTGTTTCAGCCTCGGTTACTCGCTTGCTTCTCGTCGGCAACAGATTAGGCGCGTGCTTTGCGCGCGCCATGATGGCGTCACCGCCACGTGCACCGTGCACGTACACATGCGGCGCGGCGGCTTTAACGTATCATCAGAATTTTCGTACATCGCCCTGCGAAAAACCCCAGCAAAAAACCCTGCAAAGTGTAACCGTGCCGCTGAGCAAGTGCAGCAGCCGACCAGCCGTCCTGCCCGGGTTGACATTTGCATGATCGGGCGCGGTACGTGCACGACCCCGGCCGACGTCGCCCATTTACTCCCAGCGCCCGTACCCCCTGTCTCCAGCTACTGCTGCTGCTGCTGAGCCCGCATGCATGCGCCCCCACGCACGCCCGTCGGCATGTGACCAAGGCCACCCAACACGTTGCCCCGCACGCGCTCCGTCGTCCTCCTCGCCCCCACGCGTACGCTTTCCAGTCCAGGAGACCGATGCCTGCACTGCCACGGCTCGCAGGTCGTCGCAGCGCAAGGCCACGGCCGGAGTACCGCAACGACGCTCAGAAATTCAGACGAGGGTATAGCACGCACAGGCACAGGCGCTGAGGCACGGACACGACGGTTCGTCGTCCTGGTCGTTGCAGCCGTCAGATGGAGATCGCCAGGCCGTTCTGGCACGAGCGATTCGGCCTAGGATACGTAGCACACACAGGCACGGCGGAGGTAAATAAAATTCTGAGAGTGATAGAGCTCGAGGAGCGCGCCAGTACGTGCCACGTCGTCGCGTACTCGTGTCATCGTGGCAGCAACACAAGGGTGGGTCCCTGCCACGTCGGACCACCGAGAGGAGTACATAAAGGCCGCCGCCGTGGGCCGGGAGGGGGCCACTGGGCCGCAAAGACACCACGGGCCCGCAGGGGCCCAAGGCCGTAGTAAATGGAAGGCTCGCTCGTTTAATGCGCCCGGGCACCTTAGGGCGACCACAATGTATTTGGATCAAGCAGTCCATATGCGTCAGCTTTTGTGTCAGTAGACTTTAGTTATTATTTTGCCACAATGGCTGAGCATTAGCGTGGGGCCCATTAGTAAATAAAAAAGCCCAATGGTCATTGTTCTTCCCTCTCCAAGCCCAATCGAACAAGCACCTCCCTGTTTCTCTCTCCGCGCCGTCGTTCGCCATACTTGCCCGTCGTCGTGCCGCCCCCCTTCCGTCGCCGACAGCCATCGCCCACTCTCTGTCCCGGAGCGGCTTTCTTCCTCCAAGAATCGGCCTCCCTCACCTCTTGGATCGACTTCTCCCTCAACCAAATCGACATCAAACATGCAGTTCCTCTTCCCTCCGCGCCGCCGTCTCCCATCCTCTGCCCCATCGCGCCATCTCTTCACACCGCCGTCGCCCCACTCTCCTCCGCTCCGGATCGATATTTTTATTCCATGAATCGGCCTTCCTCAACCTTAATCGATTTCTCCTCTACCAAATCGACATCAAAGCAAGCGGTTCCTCTTCCCTCCTGGAGCTCTCCTCCCTGTGCTGCTACCGGGTCTGGTGATGGTGCCCCTACCAAGCTCCTCATCGGCGAATCAAGAGGTCAACCATCTCAATGGCTCCCGCTTGGCCTACGCTCCCTTCGCGGATTTGGTGGCCCCGGTGGCAGGAGCCATGCCCGCCCTCCCCGAGCTCGGACTGGCTGACCATTCTTCGCCTATGCTCGTGCTCCATTCTCATCTTCGTGGTTCGCATGTCTTCGTCGAGTTCGCATGGGCAGCGGGAGAAGCAACGGAATCTCCACGAGAGAGAGGAGACGACAGTACAGAGAGAAATTTCTGTTTTTTATTCTCTATGGGCGGTCTATAGGCTTACGGGCGGCTGAAGCTATGGACTGGTATATGGTCTGGTTCTACAATGTTTTTGGACCGCATATAGATTAAACTATTGGCTATGGACTGCTTTTTGATAACATTGTGGTCGCCCTTAGGAGTAACTGGCCCGCGGCCCCGCTGCGCCCGGCGGCAGCCGGATCCCACCACCGTACGGCGCCAGATCCCCACGCACAGTCCCGCGATCTCCTCCGGCGGCCCGGCGGGGTGGTGGTCTTGGCTGGTGGGGCGGCCGAGCGGGATGAGATTGATGAGATCCCCGCCGGTCGGCGCCGCCCGCCGGCGCTGATCAAAGGGCGCAATCGATGGTTCATGTTGGTTTCCGATCCCGGCCTCCCGGACGGCATGCGTTCGTGCGGCGGCGGCGGCCGGCCGGCAGCCGTGTGCGGGCCGTGGGCCGTGGATGCGAACGGCCGGCGGCGAGATCGCGATAACTAACACCGTACAGCAGAGAGTTCAGCTGCCGAGCAGGGGGTTGGGTTCGGTTCGCGTCCTCGTCGTGTCATGCATGTCGACTTGTCGAGTGGATCGGAGGCGCAGAGTTGCGTATGATCATGTCGAGCGCAGGAGCCAGCCGGCGGTCCTGCGTGACGGTGGACCGAGGTAAGGTCACGTCAAGTCGATCGGTCCAGCGGCGGGCGGCTCTATCTCCCTTGCAGGTGCCTGTGGGTTTCTTCCCGGTGGAACCAATTTTGCAAAATTTTTATTTATCGATTTTCGTGTCCTTTTTTACAGTGCACGTCTTTCAATACATAATTTTTCTCCATTCTTCACTATAACTAAACAGGGACGACTCGTGTTTAGATGGTTGGAAAAGTTTTGATGGAAATGTCACATCAAAATAAATGTATCATTTAGAAGTAGTAAACGTGGACTACTAATAAAACAAATTACAGATCTAGCCAGAAAATCGCGAGACGAATCTAGTGACGGGTAATTATATGGTAATTAATTAATAATTAACGAATGGTTACTGTAGCATTTCTGCTGCAAATCATGGATTAAATAGGCTCATTAGATTCGTCTCGCCACATACATTCCATTTATGTAATAGATTAATTTTTTCGTCTATATTTAATAATTCGTGCATATGTAAAATTGATTTGATGTGACATTTCGATCCAAACTGTCGAAGGAAGGGCCGCACCTGGACAGGACAGGACTCCGATCCGTTGTCCCCACCACACTGGCTGCTGATCTCCAAACAGTGCGCAGCCATTCACTTCCGGTGTCGACAAGCGAGACTGTTGCCCGGGAGCGTGTAACGCCGCCAGGCGCCAGGTCACAACGAACCGCGCACAGCAGGGACGCGACTAATGCATCTCGGCGTGCGTACGGCCGGTGCCGCCGTCGGCCACAGCGAGCAGCCCGAACACGCGCGCACGCAGGCAACCACCGCACAACCACGCACGCATATATGCACGCACGCCGCGCACACGCGCCACTGTATATATGCACACCAATCCCCCGCCGCTGGGCTCTGGGCCTCTGGCACGCCGGCCGGCGGCCGACACGGGCAGCCGCGGCTACAGCGCCTACAGCAGGGTAGGCGGATCCCGACGCACAGTTCGTCGCATGCATGCGCACCGCGCGCACGCACAGCCACGCGCCGTCAGCCCGGCCCGGCCGGCCGGCCATGGCACGGCGCACGCAGAGCGCTGCGCTCCTGCAGCATATACACCTCGGCGCAGCGTCGTCCAGGTCCTGCCTGCCGCCGCCTGCCGCGGCCGAGCAGAGCCTGGAAACCATGAGCATCCAATGATCAGCCGGCTCGCCTCGATCGCCACGCGCGCCCCCGCCATAACTCCCCGGCCGGCCCGCGCGCCGCTCCTCCCCACGTACAGCGCCCCGGCCGGCGAATCGGCGGTCGCCATGGCCGACCGCGCGGAATGAATCCTCACACTATTCGGCGAGATCGCGTCCGTCCGCTCGCCTGCCCGAGAACGATCCCTTGGATTTCCACGCCCACGGCGCTGGCCGCCTGCACCGGGCGGCGCCTGTGGCGCTGGCGCACCGTCCCGCCGGCCGGCAGGAATACGATCGGGCCACGAGTACCCCGGCCGCGGCCACTGCATGCATCGGACGCTGCGCGCGCACTAGTGCTCGATCGTATCCAGCTATAGATGTCCAGATGGGCCTGACACGATGGGCGGCACGATGCACGACACTAAAAACACAACACTAACACGACACTAACACGATGTCGTAGTGTCAGTGCCGACACGACACGATGGTTGGGCCGTGTTTGGGCCGCGACCTCGGCACGCAGTGCCAACACGAACACGACACGATTTTTGACCAGGCACGATGCGGCACGATTACCTTGATCATAGTACTGTGAAATAGATGTCTCTGTTAAAATATTTGATGAGATGTATATATCTTTATATGAATTTATGATGTTGATCAATGTTCATATAAGTTCATGATGAAATGGATGAAACTGATGCATATCTAGATGAATTTGTGATGAAATATATAAAGTTTGGAATTGAATGAGTGGATGCATAGTGCCAGTGCCGGCACGAGCACGATGGGCCATCGGGCCCATGTGCCGGCATGACACTATAAAAACGACATAGTGTAGTGTCTGGGCCAGAAGGTCGGCACGACAGCACGACGCGACGCGACACGACACGATTAGTGTTAGTGCCTATTAGTGTCAGTGTCTAATAGTGTCGGGCCAAATAGTGTCAGTGTCATGTTGTGCCGGGCCGCCCATTTGGACATCTATATATCCAGCAAGGACGTGTGCCGCGCTCGCTCCGGCAGGGGGTCAGGAGAGATCAGGCTGGTCAGCCATTCGGCGCATGCCGCGACCGCGAGAGTTCTGGAGGTATTGGTCGCAGGTTTGCAGCGTCTGTCTCGATCGATCAATGGCCGGGCACACACACAGTTCCCATAATCCCATTCATCAGGCGGGCTGGGCTCGATCTGACGGTGGACCCCGCGCGCCAGTGACAGACAGGTCGTGGCGCGCATACCAATGCGCGCGCCGCATGCAAGCCGTTGCTGCTGCATACTGCATGTCGTAAATACGGCTAGCGGCGCCACATACTGTGCGCTGATGAGAAGGCTGAGTCGTCTTCTGTACGGTACGGGACATATACGTACTATGAAGAACGGCGCGCTAACGCCGCGCCTGTTAGATTACATGAGTAATTACTTGTTACCATCATGGATTGTTTTTTATTCTCTCTATTTTTATTTTTCTAATCACTAAGAACGCTAAATGGTTACATGCATGAAACAACCACACACGTGTTGAATGAAGTAGACAATATGCATGGAAGGTACGCATATAGTAGCAATCGTGGACAGTGATGCTGTCATGTTGGCACTCATCAGCAAACTCGATGGTGGGAAGGCAGATGTTCTCGACCATAGAGAGCGTCGCCCTGTTGACATAGAGTGCGCACTTAGGAGGCCCTTCTACCACTGTCGCGCTAGAGGTCGTGGGAACTGAGAACTGAAGCGGCGTGATGTGACGTTGGCTGAGGAATAACAAAGAGAGGAGAGAGGACAACCGAGGGCAGGAACTACCGTTCGACAAACTTGTCTCACGAAAAAGGTGGTCGTGGCTTCACATGGGAAGCGTGTTAGCTCGGGGTGGACAGCATGAATGCCATGTATTTCGTCTAGGGATAATACTTAGGCATCATCAGACGTGACACTCGTGTAAGCAAAACAGACGTACTATAGAAAAAAAGTACAGTGCAGAAAAATTAGCATGCTGTGCAGCGAACCGAAATGATACACAATTATTTTGGAAAAAATGGGGTACTGTAGCGTGAGACCCACGTGGACCCCACGCTACAGTAGCAGGGGTGCTGGGAGCGCTGGAAAGCTTCCAGCGATGTATCTCTACTTATGCCTTGGGATACCGTACGTGGTATCCCCATATTTTGCCAAAGTCAGCCTGTCATTACTTCACAACTCACATCACTGCCGGTTTAGAAGCAAATATGGGGAAATAATCATCAAACCAGTTGTAATGTTTCTTTTCACAGCTGGTTGGTGGCTAAAACCGACTGTGAAAGTGAGTTCGGACTTGAAAAATTCATCCAATCAGATTTATAGTTGACGTCCGCTCCCCCCTCGATCTATCTTCTCCCATTCGCCTCTCCTCTCTCCCCCTCAATGCCTCTGTACTCTCCCCTCCGCCTCCTCTCTACCTGGTGGCCGGCCTCTTTCCCCTACCCCTCCTATCTCTGCGGTGGCCGACCAAGCCTTTGCCTCCGTCCCCTCCTTCCTAGATCTCACTTCTCCTCCTCTTCCCTCTCCGCTCACCTCTCACCCGTTGCGGCAGTGAGGAGCTAGCAGTGGTGGGACAAGTTGCAGTATGCACGGCGGGGTGAAGTTGCGGCGCAGGGTTGAGCGGCGGCATCCGGATCCAGCAGCGGAGCGGCAGGGTGCATTTCGCTCTCCGACGACGATAGGATTTCAATTTTTTTTTAAATAGACATCACACACCTGGCGGTTCGAAACCGGTTGTGACGACAAGCACCCCATCGCAGCCGCCCCTCCCAAAACCGGCTATGATGTGGTTTTAGAACCGGCTATGACATAGACCTGTGGAGTAGTGTGTGCTCGCAGGGCCAGGCACCTAGCAGCTAGGCAGCAGAGCGCGCAAGCGTGGCATATGCATGAGAGTATGAGACTATGAGAGGTATACGGCCGGAGGTCATATATGAGACGGTAGGCGTACGCATGTGTTCATCGCGATCGCACATACTCCGTATATATATAGCGTATGTACGAAGATACGAGAGGATCATATGTAGATACTATGAGGTGGGAAACAAAACGTGGCCGTCGTTTGTATATATACTATGTTATTAGATAATACATCGGCGTACGTGCTAGTAGCTGCATGCTCTCTCTCTATATATATGCTGCGTAAGTATAGATTTATCTCGTTTTAGATGCACACTGACAAGTGATAATAACACATCAATTGTTCAGAGCACGTCGCAGACGGATAATTGGCTAGCCCACCTACTCCTATATGATCCAGTCTGCTGTCTGCAAAGGAATAAAACAGTACGTGTCCACACACACACACACACACACACACACACACACACACACACACACACACACACACACACACACACACACACACACACATCACCGTTGTTGGCACACGGTCACCTCATCCTTATCCCCAAATATATCCCTCAATTATATCATGGCGCGGGCGACTTTCAGTGGCACCCATATTTGACGGGCCTATTATACCTGCTCACTGCTCAACCTGCTCTTCTCTCATCTATCGCACATCGATCAGCAGCAGTAGCTTGATACAGAAAGAATTAGCTGCCTGTGCTTTTACCATCATTCTGCTCTCTGCAAGTCTTCAGTAAACTTAACCTCCTTAGGAACTTGCTTACATGCATAGTGCACTTAACCACCACCCCCTGCTGCATGCATGGGTGACGGTAAAAATAGTTTCTGGCAGTCTCCCACGTTTTATTGAACGTAGGTTCCCTAAGCTAGTAAATTGGGCGATATCGTGCTCGTGCTGCGCCAAGATCTTCTGCGACTCTGCATTGCAAGAGCTAGCCGAGGAGGTAGCTCGGGTACCCGCCTATATAGCATCTAGCTGAGCAGATCAGACGCAGCGCTGCACTGCTGCAGGCAATCACAACCGGAATATATGCCCCTATCATTAGCACCCGAGAATTTCGAGATTTGGATCCATGCATCATGCATGCAATGCAGGCATGCATTGAGTAGATGGGATGGCCCCCCGCCGGCCGGTGTCTGCACACAGGTGATGGCTCAGCTACTGTGCTTGTAGACGTACTCCCTCCGGTTTAGTAAAAGAAGTCGTTTAGGACAGCGACACGGTCTCCAAAGTACAACTTTGACTTCTTATTTTTATAAAGATATTTATTAAAAACTAACATATGTATACTTTTATGAAAGTATTTTGCAAGACAAATCTATTCATGTAGTTTTCACATTTCCAAACTCAACGACTTAAAAGTTATTCACGATTTATATTCCCAATGTTTGACTCAAATCTTGTCCAAAACGACTTCCTTTACTAAACCGGAGGGAGTACGTGTACGGCCGAGCAGCACGTTTTATGACGACGTGTGTTAATAATCGTCAATTAAGCCTTGCAAATCACAATGCAGATCCTCATTAATAAGTATATACCCCTGCTTGATCTGCATACACGCGTAAAATTATGGAGCCGTACGTATGCTCGCCACATGCAAAGTAATGAACGTCATGGCAGCAGCTAGCACACTCCTAATATAAACCCTAATTGCTTGTTTCTAAATGGTAAGTGCTGCGGCAATATTACCACATGTACTTACGATTATTGGCGCAATGATGGACTTTTTGCAGTTCGTACTCGCGAGAATCTTAAGGGGGCATTACCGCATTAGAGTCCCACGGTGCAGCTTTATTTTGCAGGCATATGCACGTGCATGTTACTGTCAATAGGAAAATGGAATCTATAGTGATCATTGGTGACAATCATATAATAAGCTAATAACTCATAATATAAACACGTGTCTTCAATAATTGTACTCGCTCCGATCACAATCTATTGTCGAGTTTATTTGGACATACCATTATTCAAATGTAAGTTTAACCAATGCATTTTATGGGAAATAATATTTTATTAAATGTTAATTTATTGTGCAAATTTCAAACACCACTTTCATATATGTTCTCAGAAGGAGTAATAAGACATGCAAGAAAACCCGATCTAGCTAGAATATCCATGCATGGTAAATTGGCTATAGCGCATGCAGGGATACATATACGCAAGAGAGGAGTGAGTGCGTTACATATTTGCGTGATACTTGCTGTCCCAGATGGTTCTTCAGGCGTATATGACTTTTTTTTTATAATGAGAGCTTTATTAATTTTAAGAGCATTACATCGAGAGGATACAATGTCTTAAAACACTCCCGACCTCTGCATAACAGGATGCACACATCCTAAAAAGAAGATACAAAGAAAAGCCCAAACACTCTATTGACAATCAATCCTAAGACTAGACCGCCACCCATGTGCCGGGGTAAAAAACTTCTTGGCCACTTGTGCCAATCGTAGTGATCCGCAACAACCAAGTCGTGTAAAGCCAGTCTTTGTAATATAGCCCACATGCGGAGCCAATGTATAATTAATCTGCAAGGGAGAAGTGTTATGTTTTTTTTCAAAAATAATATCATTTCTGCACAACCATAACGACCAACATGTAGCAGCCGCTCCTAGCAGAACTAGCAATTTTAGATCCTCTTCAATACCCCGTAGCCAACTTCCAAACATGTTAGACACACACTACGAGGCTGAGATAGACCCGACGCCGCATAAATAACAGACCATACACGAGCAAAGTGACAATCAAAGTAAAGATGTTTAATGCTCGATCAGACACCTTAGAAACCGTTTGAGAGATGAGGGTTTCCAAGACATCATAGATGATGAATCTTTAGCCGCATGAAACAGATTAATATTCTCTAGCTAGCACACACATAATTGTTTTGTCTAGCCAAGCCATCTACAGTTTGAGAGGCGGGTTTCCAAGACGTCAGAGATGTGCTTGCTTTGCTAGCTTGCACGCTGAGCACACAAAGACATTGGGGTAATCCGTAATCCCAAGTACAAAACGTGCACATATATATCTATATACTCAGTACTTTTACCACCACTTAAGCACAGTATAACGTTACTACTGCACGCCATGCACGCACTGTAAAATTAACGTACGGGTAAAAACTTTGGGCGAACGTGTGGATCAGTATAGTCCAGAGGCTTCTTTACGTCGCAGCATCTGAAAATCGCCTGTACACGAAGCAGATCGACTGCAGATCGAGAAAGCAGGCAGCTGCTACATTGCGCAGCATTATTCCAGAGACGGTGAACAACGACTACGACGTGGTACGTAACAATTTGTCCCCGCCATTAAAGGACCGGCCATACGTGAAAAACAAAGACCATTTACCATTGCTAACCATGCAAGTGTGTCTAGGTTAACTAGAGGCGTGGTAGCCGCGTTACGGCCGTTCCGTCGACGCACGCACGCCATGTGATACCGCGCGGTATGTACAAATCCTCTGCTGGATACGTCCGTAACTCCGTATTGATGAGTGTACACATGTTTTGGACGATCTTATCTCGGATCCGCGTACGTGTATATCTTGCACTGTTGGAGCATTAACAATGCCTAGCATTAATATTTTATTCAGGGGTTATATGGGAGTTGGGAGCTGCATATGGCTATGGCCTAAGTTTCAAGGCTATCATAGTAACGTGTCCATATTGTCTAAAGCGGAAAATGATTGTGCGTTTCCTTACAGCCAATGAAGCACAGCTGTTATAGCTGAGCTTGCCAATTGAGTGAGCTCCTACTACCGCCATGCATGCATGCATGCATCTGTCTAGTGTCGTCGATGAACAGTGGATTTGGTTAGGGCAAGTAGTGGGGAGATGGAGTGGTACGAGCCAGCAGCCCCCTTTAATATCTCTGATGCCAAATCTTTTCCCCTCTGGAATAAGGATCCTGCGTGCCCCCCAATCCATGTGAAGTTAATACGTGATATCCACTCTTGTTTCCCTGTCCTCCTCTCTCACCCTTCATGTCGTGCTTCAAATTGAAAACTTAGACGGATCCAAGAGAAGAAATATACTTCTTGTTCTGATCAATGCATTTCTCGTTGAAAATTTGAATTGATAGACTTTTTACGATTTTCACAGTCATACTACTAGTTGTATCACAAAAATATTGCAGATTTAAGAATTTTATATAGAGTGTGCGTCAATGTGCATTGTAAAATTAACTGCATAAATAATCTAATGTGTCATTATATCAAATACATTCTTAATTAAAATTGTTGCAAAACTACAGATTTAAGAATTTGTGCCACAAAATTTCGTATTTAACAAACTGTTCTCAAACTTGTAGACTCAATGTGTCAATAACGCATTGTGTCAATATTGCAATATGTAGTTTTATGCCACACGTTAAAAATCTTCATAACACAACTTATTAGGTCTACAGTTATGTTAAATGAAGATATATTGAACCCTGTAGTTTGCCATGTAACTTCTTAGGTATATGTACATTGTACTGTTAATTCATAATTTTGCTTAATTTGTTACTTTATATATACAAGACATGAATGCATTTCAATGTTCAAATTTTGTGATTTTTTTCATCAAATGATTAGTGGACAAATATGATGTTCCTATGGTAAGATAAAGACAATCGAATAAACATTTGATAATACATCGTATAATCAAGATTATGGTGTTATGAAAAGTATACTCTTAAGATAATTTTAACCGTTGAAGCTTACTTTTGGACAATGTAGTACTAGACTGAGCCAAACCATACCTTGTATGTATTTACTGCACGTACTTAACAAATTAAATTAAAGTGACCTAGGCATAACTCAGCTGGTAAGGTTAATTACTTTTGGACACTCGGCATTGATGCTCACATTTTTATGAATTTATTTCAGGATTTAACCGGTGCTATTCTTCTAGGGGTAGGCGTCGTGTCCGTCAATAGTGAGGCGCCAATGGTATTTTTGTCAATCTTTAGGATCTATCGGCTCAGTCTCTCGAAGGTGCTCATAGGTATAAGATTGCATACGTGTATTCATAAGGTTGAGTATATGTGCATTTTGTGAGCGCCTGTCTCGATGGTGCTTATACGGGTAGGATTGCATGCGTGTGTTCATAAGGTTGAGAATTTGTGCATTTGTGAGCGCCTACGTTCGTACTCCGTTTTGAAAAGGAATAGCAAATTAAACATAGGCGTGTGCACTCGATCAAACTGTGATAAATAAAGATGAAATTGATTAAATATCATGGAACCAGAGAGAGAGAATAACAAATTAAACACAGACGTGTGCACTCGATCAAACTGTGATGAATAAAGATGAAATTGATTAAATATCATGGCACCATAGGGGGGAGAGAGAGAGAGAGAGAGAGAGAGAGAGAGAGAGAGAGAGAGAGAGATTACACAAAGTCAACCAGCAGCAGAGCATGCAAGCTCAGCCAACAGGGTAGCGCGGTACTGGCCGGGAACGGGACGCATCGGCGGCCCGATCGATCGATCACATATGCGCACGAAAGATCGCATCAATCGCGACATGAATTGGCAGTTGAATGCAGCCGCGGGTACGATCGAGCCACGGCCGGGGGGCGTCGTGATCATTCTTCTGCGCGTCTAGTGCAGCGTCCACCTCCATCAATGCACCACGCCGTCCGGGAAACAACGCCGTCGATGATCCATCTATCACCGTCGACTTGAGAGAGAAGGACCCCGTTCTAGTTCTAGCTAGCACTTGGCGCCAAGCATTTACACCTGCTTCGTCCCCTTGTAGTAGAGAGAGAGAGATAGAGAGAGAGAGAGAGAGAGAGAGAGAGAGAGAGAGAGAGAGAGAGAGAGAGAGAGAGAGAGAGAGAGAGAGAGAGTACAGCGTAGCAGCCTATAGCAGGCATATGTAACTACGTCACCACAGATTTTTGTTACTGCTGCTGGGTGAGCAGTACACGTACTGGATTTTACCAGTAGTGTGTGTCTCCGTGTGGGAAATGCGGCTATTCAAGTTTGCAGCTGACGGGGCACTGTGTGACTTTAGCACTGTGTGCTTATTACTACTCGTTTTTACCGTTTATTTAACACCACTTGCTACCGGCACGATGAGCTGGGGGGCACTGTACATGACACGGTAAAAAAAGGAGGGAAAGCATAGTGGTATGTTTGTCCAACATATGCATGCAGTGTCAGTCAGTCGGTAGTGTTGTGATTTCTAAATGGAAAGAGAAAGGAAGGACGCTAGCTAGGTGCGACCAATTCCTTTCTTGGATTGGACCAGCAAAAGCACTACACGCTGCTCATTGATGGATCAACTCCAAATAAAGATATAGGGACGACATAGCACAGTGTGTGGGTTTATTTGCAAAACAGTTAAATGGTCCCATTTTCAAAACTTGATCGAGAACAGGGGAAATAAGCAAGCATGTTTTTCCAAGTAGCATATATATAATGAATGACCCAAGTATGTTGAAACGCAAAATGTACATGTTTTATACCATCACACAGAGTCTAATTAACGTTTAGTTGGGAGACAGAGCCTAAGTTTGATTTTTTTTTTTGGGTCTTTTGCTCCGAGCTACAGCAACTGATGTGTACTCCAAGCATCAAGTAGGCCCTCATAGAGTAAAGTCCAAGCACAATTATGTCAGCAGCCACCAAGTTTGAGAGTTGTCCCTAGCTAGGTGAAATCCGGTGACTAGTTATGGTCTGGTTAAATTCTTGATACAAGAATACAGTTTAAATTTTGAAATTGTTGTTTGGAGAACATATTTTGCCTTGTTTTTCTTTTGGTGTTGTTGGATCATTTTTTTTATCAGGAAATGTTTAAGTAAAGTTTTATTCGGAATTTCAAATTGCAACAAAAAGGTACCATGTTTTAAAAGTTTCATCCAAAATTTTGCCCGAAAATCGGTCCTATCGGTCTTACCGGTCCCCTCCAAATTTTTTTTGCCATCCAATAGCTTAAACACTTGTGAAGATATGATGTGACGATCAAAGTCTCTATATTAGGTAATTCATCAACTATCATTTATTGGCCATGATGAAATATAAGCCATTAGTTGCAATTCATGAAGTGATGTGCATGTTAGTAGTTGTTAAGGCTTTGTGTCACAATTTGTACTATCTATATGGGAAATTCAATATTGTTGGCTTGTTGCCAACTTATTATGGACAATGAAGAGGACTATATATATGTAGGCCATAGCTATCCAGTTGTGCTTTGCTGCCACATTATTTCTGCATGTTACTGTACTAAGAACTATAACATGGAAAATTTATTACATGCATAAACTCGAAAAAAAAATCCTCTCATCTACAAACAGTGACTCAAATCTAGTGCTATGCATGGGACACTGAAGCCATTTTGAAGAAAAGCTAAATGAAAAAGAAAACTTTTTAGTGTGAGCATATATTTTGAGTTTGTGAACGGAGGAAACGACCTGTTGTCTTTGAGGAAAGAAAGCAACTTAGAAAAGCGTGCGTGCCTACAGGGTTCGTGGTGTTCATCAACGAGGCCCTAGGCCCGCCTGCATGGATCGGACTGTGTTCCTCGGCATAGTAAACAGAAAGGCCGCTGGTCTAGTCTTTATTGTTGCCTCTGTATACATGTAAGCACATCAAACTTTCTGATACCGGCCCGGGCACTACATGCAAAAGGCTTTACACACCACCTACACACACAAGCAAATACGGAGTAGAAGCTTTCGACCACTCATGAGGCACCACGTGGCGAAGCCGGATTGGCGACAAAAAAAATGTTTTGCCATGCAGGAAGAAATGAGGGAGAAGGTAGTAATGGTTACCTAATCTGTACATGTCCAGGCTTCAAAACAAAACCACCACATGTATATGTTTCTCTTCCTCCAAAGTCCAAATCTTGTACCCTGAAAAACAAAGAACGCCATTACCCCAAGCTAGATGATTGTACAATACACAAATGGCCGGTTAGGAGACCATGTCGGATCATGCGTGACATTCATGGGTCACACACACATTGCAACTTCAATTGAAGGTTGTTTTCCATCCATGTCCACCAGACCACCACACAATTGTTCAAAACTCGAAATGAAAGAAAGCAAAATAGAATAGCTTCTCTCTCTCCCCCATCTGCTTCCCTGGGTTTCTCTCTCCAAAACAACCATGGTGTGACTTGTAGCACCGAAAGAGAAAGGAGCCCCACTGAGGCAGAGGCAGGCGCTAGCGGACAAGCAACAAGCCAAGATTTTAATACCAACGGACACACACGCACACTACTCTCTCTCTCTCTCCTCCCCCACTGCCTTTTTAACCACCCCTGCCCCCCTCCACTCTCCCCTCACTCACTCAACCACTGCCTCCATCCAGCAAGCATCTAGCTCAGCTCGATCGTCCTCTCCCTCCCTCCATCCATCCAATCGCGTGCTCCCTCCCCGCCTCCCTCCACACACACCACACGGCGGCTGGCCGGAGAAGATGATGAGCGGCGGTGGTAGGATGAACGTGGCCACGTCGGCGCCGGGCGACGACTTCCAGTTCGCGCCCATGCAGCAGCACCAGCAGCAGCCTCCGCCGCCGTACGTCGGGTTCGAGCACGGCGGCGCAGGGATGCAGCGCCACCTCTACGACGGCCTCGACTTCGCGGCGGCGCTGCAGTTCCAGGAGGCGGCTGCTGCAGCCGCCGCCGCCGCGGCGCCCCACCACCACCAGCTTCTCACCCTGCCGTCCAGCCTCGCGCCCATGGCGCCGCCGCCGCTTCCCATGCCGCTGCAGATGCCAGGTGGGATGCCGGGCGGGATGCCCGGCGACATGTACCCGGCGCTGGGGATGTCGGTGAAGCGCGAGGGCAGCGGCGGCGGCGCGGACGCCGCCGGGAGGATCGGGCTCAACCTGGGGCGGCGCACCTACTTCTCCCCCGGCGACATGCTCGCCGTGGACAGGCTCCTGATGCGGTCCCGCCTCGGCGGCGTGTTCGGGCTCGGGTTCGGCGGCGCGCACCACCAGCCTCCGCGGTGCCAGGCGGAGGGATGCAAGGCCGACCTCTCCGGCGCCAAGCATTACCACCGCCGCCACAAGGTCTGCGAGTACCATGCCAAGGCCTCCGTCGTCGCCGCCGCCGGCAAGCAGCAACGCTTCTGCCAGCAATGCTCCAGGTAACATTTAGTTGCTTCTTAGTTCTTACCCTACAATGGAGCCTCCATGCATCGATCTCTCCATAGCTAGTGCTACAACTCAACACGTTCTCAGTACTCTAGCTGAGCCTATCACACACAGTACAGTGCCAGTTCTTGGCTGTTCTTGCATTGACATGGACATGGTGTAGCAGCAACTACACAAGCTATGTTGCATCGAATAGCTCGCAGGCTACAAACAATAGCACGTACGGAGAGGAGCTAGCCATGGGTAGTTGGGTTTCGTTCGTTGCCTTTTTACTCAAAGGCTAGCTATAGCTCTCTGGTGATGCTGGTCTGGTCTGCGCGCTAGTGGTCTTCTTCTTCCCTTTCCCTGCCCGGCCGGTCTGCTTTTCAGAATTCAGAGCTCTCGGAGCTGTCGTGGCAAGAGGCCCGTCTCGATATGCAGTGCTTTCGGTTCGTGTTCGTTTGTCTCTAGCGGCCATGGATGGAAGGCTGCAGCTCCCTGCAAACCCTGCAAGCCCAAAAGCCACTCCACGCTTGCACGGCCACAGGGTCCTCACGTCTCCTTTTTAAGTCCCGGACACGACATGACGAGGACTGTTGTTGACTGTTGTAGACTAGCTTGTGTAGTGGTGGTGGTGCTCAGGATCAACGACGCATGCATGCATGAAATCAAACTGAAAATCACACAGGTACTACGAGATGGGATCGGATGCAAAGGCCCAAAGTAAAGCTTGATTGATCAGTTCGGGAGTTGTCGCGTTCTTGCATCTGCTAGTGGCTAGGAGGATCGGTTTGGTTGGGTCCTCCTCCTGCCGTTGCTGCTTCCAGTTTGTTTGCTCTGATCTCGGGATCGCCGGGGACAAAATCATGAAAGAATCTCAAGGGGAAAGGCTGCTTTGCTTTAGCAGACTGGCAGTGTGGCTCCTCTGTGGCTGCTCGCAGGATCTCAGGCCAGGCCTGGGCGTATCTCTGCGCCTGCTTTACTCTTTATCGTCCTGCTGCATTGACCAATCCGGCTAGTGGACCAATTCCAGTCCGGGCTAGTATGATACGGCTGCGACAAGAGTTGTGTGTGCTCATCTTTTCAAGGGCGTAGCAGCTGCTGCTTGTGTAGTTGTGTGTGTACACGTACTTGTACAAATCTAGCTACAAATGTGTAGGTGAAGTCGTTTATATATACATGCTGAATTTTGTGTGTCGTTGAATTGGACTGTGGCTAGGTTTCATGTGCTGACGGAGTTCGACGAGGCCAAGAGGAGCTGCCGGAAGAGGCTGGCCGAGCACAACCGCCGCCGCCGGAAGCCGGCCACCACGGCGTCGTCCAAGGACGCCGCCTCGCCGCCTGCCAAGAAGCCCAGCGGCGGCTCCATCTCCGGCTCCTACACCACTGACAGCAAGAGTAAGCTGGCATTAACTTGATAGATTTTAATTCTCAATAGACGAATGCCCCGTCTTCCATTAACTTGCTTTGTCGACTGATCCTGATCTTGCTGCTTATTAATTTCGTGTCATCTTGCTCAACTCGTGATCGAGCAGACCTGATGAGCACGGCCAAGTCGACCATGTCATCGAACACGGGCAGCGTGATCAGCTGCCTGGACCAGGGCAACAAGCAGCAGCAGCTGGCGAGGCCGACGCTGACCCTGGGAGCCTCGCCGGACAAGCATCAGGACCACCACCACCACCAGCTCAGCACCATGCTCCAGGCCGGTGGCCACCACCAGGAGCAGCACTTCCTCACCTCGCTGCAGGTCCACAACGCCGGCGGCAATGGCGGCAACATCCTGTCGTGCTCGTCGGTGTGCTCCGGCGGGCTGCCGGCGGCGGCGGCCAACGGCGAGGTCTCCGACCAGAACACCACCAACACCGGCAACGGCAACATGCACAATCTGTTCGAGGTGGACTTCATGTAGGCCGTACGCGCGTAGACGACGCTGCAAAGGGAGCGAGCACGGGAGTACCTTCTTCTGGCAAAGGTGTCCTTGGTGTGTAGCCGTGTAGGTAAAAGGAATAGGAGAGAGAGTGAGAGTAGTGATCAGAGAGAGAAGCAAAAGGGTATGAATTGAAGTGAGAGAAAAACCAAAGGAAGAGAGAGAAGGGCTAGCTAGGGTGCAAGGATTCCATCCATCCATCCATCACACTCCATCAGTACTGATTAGCAGTAGTAGCAGATAGCTGCAGCAGGCTGGTCTAGCAAAGGTAAGCTAGCTCTTGCAAAGCCATGCAAAGCCTGTAGTCCTGCATCTGCATCCATCCAAGCCTTTCTACCTTTCCATTTCAGTGGGGGGAATAACGTGTCAGCTATTTCACCCTCTTTTTCTTTTCTTTCTAGTTTCTTCTTGTTGCAATGCAAGGGTGAGAGGCTGTAGTGTGTGTGTGCTGTACTACTACCAAACTACCAGTTGTTTTTTTTTACTGTCTACTCCAACAATTAATTAACAGATGAGATGACTACCAGTTGTAGCTCCAACAAGATTTACTGTGTCAGTTAGTTCCACCAGCAAATTGTGACTCCCTCTCTCAATCTACCTTTGCATGCATTCAAATTTCTACAATGCACGGTTATTCTCAACTAGGTAGCCTTGCTTTTTTACATGTATGCAAAGGATGGTTGAGCTAGGTAGATGACCATCTATCACCGCTGCAATATAATGCAAGTTTACCCAACACTTATTGCATGTGAAATGTGGAGAGCACTGCATTGGCAAGCTTACCCCACATATCCTCCGGGGATATGATCGGGAGAACCTTAAATTCACGAGAAGCTGGACCTCTAGGCTACCACTGCGCTACGTACCCAGCATGCATGCATGTGGCCCGGCCCTGATCGGTCGAGTTCATTCATTGTTAGGTCCCCAAGCAATGCAAATCAATTGAGGGATACCTAGCTACGGTTAATTATGTATGTTTTCTCTCTCTCTTCTCTTTGCTGTAGGGATGGATCCATGCATGCTTGGATCTCGCTCCAGATACGACCGTACAACAGCGAGTGAATTAGCCCTAGTCGAGATCCTAGGATATGCATATGATTCGACGTACGTGTGCCCCAGCTGTATTGAATACTTGGGATCGAGTGAGTGAGTGATGAGTTATGACGTGTGTCTCGGCGTTGCCCCTTGTGAATTCAAGGCTGGCGGGGCAGGCGTCATGCATGGCATGGCTTGCCGATTCGGTTGCGTTGTCCTCCCCGGCCATGGCTGCTAGCGAGAGAGGGAGAGAAGATGGCTAGCTTGGTGGACCACGCACGGAGAATTAAAGAAGCGTAGTACTTATTTCGCCAGGAAATGGACATGCATGCATGTGTGCGTGCAGGATGCTATACGTACGATCGATCCATCCATGGACCATATGCCACTCGCTCGTAGTAGCAGCAGCATGTACTCCGGAAGGGCGAAAATTACAAGCAGTTGATCTTCAAATCAAAAGTAAATTAAGAATGTACTAATTACGCTATGATTTTAACTGTCGATACATTCCTTGGAGAAGTGTCGAATTTCAAACCAAATTGTCAGCAAGAAGATTAGTGCTCACCTGGCTAGTCGTCTTTAACTTCTCCGATAACATGAAGAATTCCCATAAATTAAATGGACAAAACTTTTACTCAAATGGATTGTCACATATTAATGGAAAAGTCCTATACAAAACCGGATAGGAAGAACCATGTGACTGTAAAAACTGGGCAAATTTAGCCCTTTGGGTAGTTTTCAAGAGTGATTTTCTATTTTCTAGAAATTCAATAAAAAAATATTTAAGAAAACAAGTGTAACCAATTTATTTAAAATTAAAAAAATCAAATTGGTACAAAAATTTTCCTAAAAATATAACGCATCTGTTGATGCTCTATTTGGCATTATTTTTTCTGATTCCTTACATTTTATTATGAGCGACAAAATTATAGAAATAATAAAAATAATAATATATAAATAAGTCCAAATAGAGCACCAACAAGTAAATTACATTTTAAAAAAATTCACATACCAATTTCATACTTTTATGTTTTGCAATGAATTAGTTATAAATCTTTTTTTTATAAAACCAAAACTTTTAATTCTTTTAGAAATTACAAAATCCTCCTTGAGACCACCCAAATATTCAAATTTATTTAATTTTAACAATTAAATGATGCTTCTTATCCAGTTTTATGATTTCGGTTAAAAATCATACTTTTGCCTTAGTTAGAGGTTGAAAATATGACTCTTTTCTATATTAAATGGGCAAAAGTTTTGCTCAAATGCTCCGGCTGAGATCTGCCTAGCTACTCCATACCGTTAAAAATGAACAATTATTACATATGGTGACATAAGGTTACCAACTAAAATTTCTATTGAAACCATATATATTTTGATTATTTTTGCAGGGGCCAGGGGTGAAAATAATTTCTATGTATACGTTCATGATATGTGTGTTTGTACTTTGTAATCTTAATCTTAAATTTGTTGACTTTTGCTCTCTTTGTGAGCGGACATTTATTCTTTGACAGGAGAGCCCTTGCATTACTGATCCAAGTACGGACACAGACAACGCATATATGTTATATATCGTATAAAAAAAATCAAGCACTTGTCTCTCTCTCTCGATCCATTTCTCGTGCCCAGCGTTATTTGTTCGCCATCCCATGCATATTTCTTGCTCATTATATTAGTATCATACAATAACTTATCCCAAAGCATAGCTGCTGTTGTATGTTGATCTCCATCTTATTAACCGCCGGCGCGGTACGTACGGTTGTCCATATTCAAAACGCATGCAGTGGCAGTGGTGCTACATATATCTCCCACGAGGAGGAAACGTGCCGGCTCCCGTCCATGCGAGCGTACACGCGCACAGCAGCCGCAGCGCAGCGCCGTGCAATGGAAAAACATGCTGCTAGCTGCCAGCGTGCACGCGGATCAGCTTCAGTTAATTAGTTGTGCATGTATTTCTGCCATATCGGCCGAGCCGGCCGGCCGTGCGCACGTACACGCTGCAGGCCACACTGGCCTGTCCTGCTAGCTGCCTTCAATTCCTAAAGCAGCTAGTAGCAGCCCTCGGAGCAGCGCCGTGACGCCGACGCGATCGATCGATCCTCTCAACACGGCTAGAAAACGTTATCAATGCCGGTGCCGGACCGGTACTAACGTGTCTCACGTCAGTGCCGGTCAAAACGACCGGCATTAATGTGTACATATTAGTGTCGGGCACTAACATGTCCGGCTGCCATTAGCCTACCGCCCCCTCCTTTTCCTTTTCCTTTGCTTTTCCTTTTTCTATTCTATTTTTCTTTTCTCAATCAACCAACACATTCTCACAATCACAATAATACATCTCACATTCACGATATCACAAGAAACATCTCACAATTTTTCAATCACAATAACAATCTCTCATGATCTCATGTCACCAAAATTCATCTCACAAAAAATCAACTCACAATCTCATAAAAAATCAACTCACAATCTCATAAAAAATCATCTCACAATCGCTCACCGGACCACCTGCGGCTCTAGGCCGGCGCCGGCGCAACCGCGCCCTGCCTCGGCGCTGCTGCCCGCGCAACCTAGCCCTGCCGCGCCGGGCTCCGCGCGTCGTCGTGGCCTGGCCCCGCCGCTGCCAGGCCCCGCCTCCGCCGCGCCTCGCCTGGCCGCGCAGGGCTCTGCGCGCCGCCGTTGCCAAGCCCGGCCGCGCAGGGCTCCGCGCGCCGCCGCGCCCCGCTGCCAGGCCCAGCCGCCTCGGACTCCGCAAGCTGTTGTGGCCAGGCCGCGCTGGGTCCGCGCACCGCGCCTTGTGGACTGCCGCTGCCAGGCCCGGAGGCCTCCGCGCCCCGCCGCGCCGGCCACCGAGCCTCCAGGCCTCCGCGCCCCACCACGCCCGCGCGCTCGCCTGGAGCCCGCCTCGCCGGCCTGGACAAGCAGAGAGCGAGAGATGTGAGGAAGGGGATAAGGAAGAACAAGAGAAAGAGATAAGGGAGCAGTGCGTGGGCCGAGGGGGGGGGGGGGGAAGATAAAGGAGAGAGAGGGCCGGCTAGGAGAAATTTAGTGTCGAGTGGTGAATGGAGCCGGCACTAACTTGTTTTGGTGTCGTTTAGTACCGGTTGAAAATATCAGCCGGCACTAAATAGCCACCGAATTTTTTTTGAGATGCACGTTAGTGCCGGCTGTTGTCTCCAGCCGGCACTAATATGGCTTTTTGGCCACTGTTCTCTGGAGCCGGCACTAACGTACGACATTAGTGCCGCTCCAGCTTGACCGGCACTAACGTGAATGCACCAACGTAGAGTTTTCTCGTAGTGCGAGCGGATCTGAGACGAGATGGTTTGCTACTGCCTGTCCAAGTGCTAGCACTCTCCGAGCCAGGAAAAGAACAGAGCCTGATCGAGTGTCGGTAGAACAAATTTCCGTGCACACTGGCATGCACCCACCATCTGACCCTGCCATTCACAATGTGATACACCGAACCGTCTTGTGTTCCGACTTTCGAGAGCCCCCAAACAGTTTCAGGACAAGCGCACACAGCACGTACGCAAACCTCAAAGCCCAGCACGTAACGTAATCAGGTGTAGTAGGTAGTTCATATGAGCACGACGGATGAGCAGGTTCTGCATCCATCTACGAGCACGAGAGCGTGACCGGCCAAGCTCCTCCCCGTCGTCGGTAGCAAACAGAGACTTTTCAGTCTCGGTATATATAGCTAGTGTGTGAGGGCCAATGGAATGGCCACTAGCTAGTTGTAGACTAGTCGGGTCCTCCGGCCTCCGGCTCCAACTGCATACAGAGAGCACCATTAATTAAGGCCACTCCACCCTTATTATTAATTAAGGTCGACGACCGCTCCATCGCCATTGACGCGGGCGATGGATCGATCGGTGGCACGCGTAGCCTGAGCTTGAAGATGAGAATATGCCACGTTGATCATCTCTTGCAGCTGCTGTGAACTGGTGTGGCGTGCTCCGACGGCATGCATGTGCCGGCCTGCTGACGTCGCGTTTTCAGGCGAGTTCGTTTCGTGCTCTGGCGGTGGCGATGCATGCTTCGTTTCAGAGTACTCTGCCTGCCAACTACCTGTTCGTGAGAGTTTGCGCTGTCAGTGGAGTGCTCATCTAAAGTATTATTGCTACAAAAGATACGTATCCTCGCCTCGGCGATGAAAACGCAGAAACATTCATGCATAAACAAAGCATCTCGTAACAAGAACCATTTATTTCCTGATCGAGACGTGGAGTATGTAGTAGTGCTATTAGGCATGCCACTAGAATAGCGTTGAATAAGTGTGTAAAAACAACTCTAGTATTATGTTGTTATTTTATATACGGAGTACGTACTCACCCTATTTAATTGCTATATATTTGTGTTTATAAGAGTGGACTCAAATGGTGGACATATTTTTTTAGTCTTGGATATCGAGATACAACTTTTTTTCTCCGTTTTTTTTTTTGAACTCTGTGGCATGCCACCAAAACATCCTACTGTATGTGGGCATTCAATTAATACGCATGATACAGTGCAATAAGATTAGCCTTATTATCCTTTTCATGGTCAGAGCAGGGCATTGTAACTTTGATGACATGACACCTCGCTCCTTTTCTTTTCGAGCTGGGTATAGGTCAAGTTGCAAACATATCGCCAACTCGCCAACTGCTGAGACTAGTACTGTATCCATACACAAGCCAAAAGTGTATATACACGTCTCGGCTAGCTAGTTAGCTGCATGCAGTTGCAAAGATTTTAAGTTTCGTTCCTTTTTTTAAGACACAAGTTTCGTTTTTTGGATTGAGTAATTAAGAAACAGAGCTTCAACTCAACACTTCAATACCCTGCAGTGTCAGTACTACTGTGCAGTCTTAAGCAATGGAAAACGATAGGGTTATGGGTGGACATGATTAGCCGTCGAGCACGGTCAACCATTCTGAAAGCGTAGCATCATAGTAGGATATAATGATTCTGATGAAGAGGGAATCCAAGCTAGCATCTCTGTTAGCTTGGTTTATCATCTCAGCCTAACGGATTATTCTTCTCACATAATACTCCCTCCATCCCCTTATGATAGGACTATTTGATCTTGGCTCACATACCAAGGGAAATAACACTACTTATCCCTCATTTAAACATGTCACCATAAATTTTAATGAAAACTCCTCGGTGCCAACGACATTAACACCATGACCCACATTAAAAATCGTTTCAACCAATCTCATTTCCTCCCTCCATTCTTGTTTTTCCGTGCGTGCAAGTGGTGGAGTAGTTGGGAGTAAGACTAAACATTGTTGTGCATCATACCCGAGGCAATGGCCAAATAGTCCTATCATATAGGGATTTTTAAGATTTGGAAATAGTCCCATCATAAGAGGATGGAGGGAGTATTATTGAACCAGCCTAACACATTATTCTTCTCTCAGACTTTCCAGCCCAGTCCAACGAAACGAACGAGAGGTATCCACAGATACACGTCTCGGCTGTATAGTTCGTTGCAGCCAATTGCAAAGATTGCAAGTTAATTTCGTTCTTTGGGTTGCGTAACCAAGCAATCAGAGCTTCAACTCAACCCTTCAACACCCTGCAGTGCCACTCGGTACTACCAGACTGTTTTAGGTCCCTTAGTTATTCCTAGTGGCTACCGTGCAGTCTAAGCAATGGACAGTGATAGGGTTATGGGTGGAAGTAATTAGCCGTCGAACACGGTCAACATTCTGATAGCGTAGCATCATAGTGGGATATGACCCTGAAGAGGGAATCAATCCTGAGCTAGCGCAATCAGGCATGAGCTGATGATCAAGCCCAGATAGCTACACGCAATTACTACTGCTTACTAGGATGGCCGCCACGATTAGCTACTAGGTCATGTACTGAACCGGAAACACATGAAAGCTGGCTGGATTAGATTAGGGTCCCTATGGATTAGCTAGAGCCAATTAAAAAGCTGTTAGGAAAAAAAAAAGCTTGCTGACGCTTATAGTGAAGTTTGGTAAGGAAATGACCGGTGCAGCACGCCAACAAATGATCCGGTGAAGTGAAAGAAATCGTGGGCGTTTCCGTACCCGGCGCCTACAAGCTTTGGCAGCGGATCTAGACCTCCTGCCGGCTCCGGCAGCTGTCTGAGAGAATGAAATGTGTCCTGTGCCTGCCAATGGCAGGCAAGCGCAATGAATCCAAAGCACGCGGCGACTTAGTTCGGAACAGTCCCTTGTGTGCCGCAGGCCCGCAGCATCCTGCACCGTCCTACAGCAACGCGTCGTGCTCCGGGCAGTTGGACCGGCGTCTCTCGCGTCGTTCTTAACACGCGCTGCCTGTGCCGTTGCAACTGATGATTGATGGTGCGTGATCCGTGCCTTGATGCCGTGCATTCACGTCCGAAAGCGATCGAGCGAGCGGCACGTTCCGTTCCGTATACTACGTCAGGCCGGTTTGCAGGCTTGCAGTGCGTGTGACCGGCCGGCCTGATCGAACGCCATGGCAGGGACGCAATTAGCCAGTAACCGAGTGTTACTACGGCCCATAATCCCTGCCGTAAAACTACACTTGGCAAGTTCGAGCCACAAACCTACTACTCCGTCGTCAGTAGTGTCCGTTGTTCATGGTGCCATGAATCCCATTAACTGCTGGTACTAGCCATGTCTTCAGGGGGTTCACATCCCCCCCCCCCCCCATCATCCATTAACTGCTAAAAACTACTCGTGTCCTTTGGATCGTGATCGCGTCCCATCAGTGTCATCAACTGTACGTACGTGCGACGCGGCCTGGCCGGGTACCAGAAGTCTGTTCCCGCCAGCATCTCGCCGGCACGCCGTGCTCTGCTCTGGTCTGGCCGGGTACGCGATCGAGCCGTGCGCGCACGGGCGCCAACGGCCTATAAGACCCGCCGCACACGGAGTTCGGGGACTCGCGTTGCGTTGGGAAACGCAGGCAACAACCCACTGCACTCGACTGTTCAGCGCGAGCGTTCACGCGCCTCGGAAGGACAGAGCGACCACGCAGCGAGATGGTGGCGGCGGCGGCGGCGGCGAGGGCGACGGAGGTGAAGGCGGAGGGGTGGCTGCGGGGCGCGTGCGCGGCGCTGGCGGCGGCGGCGGCGCTGCTGGTGGGGCTCAGCACGCAGACGGAGACCGGTGCTGCTCGTCAGGAAGAAGGCCACCGTCAAGGACGTCCAGGCACTCTGGTAAGCAAGCTATCTATACTAGCTGCTGCTGCTGCTGCTGCTGCTGCTTGTGTGGCTGCTGCTGATCGTCCTACCCATCTCTCATGAACATTTGCAGGGTGCTGGCGACGGCGGCGGCCGCGGCGGCGGGGTACCACGTGCTGCAGCTGCTGCGGTGCTTCTACCTCGGCCGCGCCGGCGGCGTGAACCCGTGCCGACGGAGCAGCAGGGCTTTGGCATGGGTATGCCTCCTGCTCGACAAGGTAAGCCTCGACAGCTCTCTCCCACTCTCGATCTCCGTTCAAAAGGCAAGGGAGGAAGGCTTTCATTCCTCCTTTCGTCGGAGGAATTTTCCAAGTTTCCGTTGGAAAGAAAATGTATTTGCTTTTCCTTTTTCTTATTCTTGAATGATGAAGGCGCTCACAATACAGTTACCACGTAATGGAATTGTAGAAATCATAACGAAATTTATTTTCTTATGTTCTTTTTCATTATATATTGCTTTCGAAGGCTCACAAGACAATTACCACAAATCTAATCCTACAAATCATAACGAAAAATGACAAAAATATGATGAAATTAGTGTAAATTCAAGCTCTGATAATCTGAAGGAAGGAAACAAAAACGAGGGCTACTACGGAGTGTCTGCGCAGCCTCGATCTGTCAGTTTACCGGAGCATCACCATGTTAACATCACCATCACCTAATTTAGCAAATGATTCTTACTAGTCATAGTACGCACTGAGCTATCAAATAACCGTGTACTAGTAGTTATTAGCGTCTTTTAATTTCGTAACTGTGTAACCTACATCACACGGCAGGCATGACACTGCTCTGCTAGCTCCAACACACACTTGTCATCCCCATTCTTGCAGCTGATATGAAACGGTTCAGTACCCAATTTTCAGATGGCTCACCAACAATTCTTCTTTTACCAAAAAGAAAAAAAGGAGAGATGATGAAGACGCTCACTACTAATCGAATCGTAGAAATCATATCGAAAAATATACATGCATACATGACCCCACAAAATATGATGAAGTTCTTGTAAATTCAGGCTCTAATCTTCAGGAAGGAAACACAAATGAGGGCTATGGAGTGTCTGTGCAGCCTTTTGTCAGTTTACCTGAGCATCACTATGCTAACATCGTCACATCACCATCACCTAATCTATCAAATGATTCTCACTAGTTATGGTACTAATAACTAATACGCACTGAGCTATCATCTTTGTACTACTATAGTAAATATAGTCTTTAATTTGGCAACTGTTTAGCCGCCTATAGCACACGGCAGGCATGAAACCCTGCTCTGCTCCAATACACACTTGTCATTCCCATGCTTGCAGCTGATACGAAAGGGTACTTGGATCAGTGCCCAATTTTCACATGGATCATCAACAATTCTTCTTTTACAAAAAAGAAACTAAAAGGACAGATAAAAAATGTGCCTGTTAGTACCAGTAAGGCAGACATGATTGAAATTTAAGATAGGGTTTGTTGCATCTCATCTGCATCACTGTGGCCTCATTTAAGCTCACCAAGATCGCCATCAATGGATGCGGTTCCAAGCGAATAATGCTGGGGTTATGCAAGCTCTTCTTCACCATCCGTCCATTAATAAGAGCAGCTAGCCTTGCGTGCTCATGTGGTTATGTGAACTCGGTGGAGTACGCCGTCTATCGCCCATGTGAGTTGTGAGCGATCACATTCGGTTAGCAACCACTTTAGTTTTACTGTTTTAGCAGGATTTATTTGCATCTAGGACCTTGAAAAAGATGGAGGTTTTCAGTACGGCGTAATGAAAGAAATAGTCAGATCATTTTTTTTAAACTTAAATTTTAACCTTAGCTTGCCAGGGTTTTAGCTTTATAATTTATACTATTCGAGTGGCCCCATCAATTTTCTGTGGTTTGTTTACTCGGTAGTGTGTGCCTGCTGCCTGAGACATCTCCCAAGCGCTCGTGAACAGCGGCAGACCGGCAGTAGGGCAGAGCACATTGATTGCTCAAGGCGATATGGAAGCCATACGAAACACCTCGAGTCACAAGCGGCCAGGGAAGAAGGACGGAGCCCATGCACTGCAGCTCGGACTCGGTGCTGCCAACAACAACCGCAGCTACACTAGAGCCTACAGAGATTGGTAGAAAACACTCGAACGATCACGCAATTAAGCACAAGGCATGGGCTCACAGCTACAGCAAGTCAGCAACAAAAACAAACCACCATAAAGACCGCCCCTCCCTACTGTCTCCCGCCACGATTTCAGCTCTGTTTTGTTCGTCTCGTGACCTCTCGACCTGTGACTGTGATGGACTGATAGTTCATTATATTACTTCATTTGATCATTTCACTGCGTTGAGTGCACGGCAGTGTCTCGTAGACACGTGTGTTAATGTGCTTCCAGTTTGCTTGACAACTAACCCAAACCGTGTGCGTGGCTGGGTGCAGGCGTGCGCGTACACGACGTTCGCGACGACGGTGGCGGCGGCGCAGGCGTGCGTGATCGCGCTGGACGGCGCGCACGCGCTGCAGTGGACCAAGCTCTGCAACATCTACACGCGCTTCTGCGAGCAGATCGCCGGAAGCCTCGTGCTCGGGATGCTCGCCGCCGTCGGAACCGCCGTCCTCTCCGCCGTCTCCGCGCGGAACGTCGTCCGCCTCTACCCGTCATCGCCGGCGACGCCGCCCTACGCCGCGCGCTAGCTTTCTGGCCCCACACGGCGTCAGATGGGCCGCGTGTGCTGGGAGGAATCTAGCAACGGGCCTCAGTGAAACGTACGTAGGCCCAAGAAGTGAAGAGTGACTTGGGCTGTGAAGATGGAGATAATAGAATTCTACCAACAACTTTGGATTGTACTATTTCCCTCCCTCCCATTTCTCCATCTCTCTCTAGGAAAAGGTGTACTTCTAAGGTTTTTTGCTTTTGTTTCGTTTGATATGTTAGTGGAGACATGACTATGTGTGAGTGTGCTAGAGCATATGTATTTATTTGCAGTGTATTTTCGTAGATAATAATATGCTACTACGTACATCTTACCTGCAGTGCAGCTTAAGGGGGTGAAAAAAACAACAATTACTGCTTGCCGTAAATGGCTTGTATTGTTGTAGTGACAATATCACACTTGGACTTTGAGAAGTTCATTTCATAACCCAATTTTCAAAATCACATTCCATTTGGGGATACAAAAAAGAAATACAATATTTGTAAATTCTTGCTCCAGACACGCCCAAATTTCATCTTTCGGATTTCAATAGCAACCGTAGGTACCCAGTACAAAGATTGGTCCGTCTCAATTTGAATCAGCGTGTCATTTCACAAAAGCAGTCTGAATTTATATACAGAGAGCAGGGGATGACTTACTGAACAAAAAAATTTATCTCAGACATGGTATAATCAGCTTTTCCTTTTTGTCAAAAGACGGTATCTATACATGATACAATACATATGCCGAACAAATAAACAATGTATAACTTACCCATCTAAAAGAATCAATAGCGATTGCTTGGCCTTTCTATATGTATTATTGCCATCTCATGAATATTGCAGCATGATTTTTTTGGGATAATGACAGCATGATTTTTGACAAGGGTGAAAAAAATTATCAGTGTCGAGATTTAGCTTTTGGACTGCATGCTGTCACCGCTAGGAATGCCCGCAGCAAGTCGTGCCCGCAGGTCCTTCCTAAGGATTTTGCCAGACGGATTCTTCGGAATGGAATCCGTGAAGAAAACTTTGTTGATCCTCTTGTAGAATACAACCTGTAACATAGTAGAAACTGTAAAGTGTGCCCTCTTTGGAAAGCTTGGATCAGAGTGAGTTTGAAGTGAAATAGGCACATGAACTGGTGTCAATATTTTTAACGTTATAAATGATGTAGCCTTAGTTTAAGAGTCCTTTAAATATTGAATGTTTGTAGACAGAAAAATCATGGATATGCTACAATTGTGTTGATGTTTGTATTTCAGAAGTTAAAATTTTGGTATTACCTCCTTTGCAACAAACTGCTTGATCTCGTCCTCACTTATCTCAGAATCTTCAATCCGTATAATGAATGCAACAGGGACTTCACCGGCAAGTTCATCTTTCATTCTGCAATCAATAAAAAATAATTAAGTCCTCGAGTCCAATATACCATAGCCATGTAGTTCTGATCCCATTTGAGGATTTAAGCAAGTGGGTCAACTTACGAGACAACAGCAGCATCCTTAATTTCAGGATGTGTGATGAGAAGGGCCTCAAGTTCTGCAGGAGGTACTTGGAAACCCTTGTATTTGATTATCTCCTTGAGCCTGTCAACAATGAAGATCTCATCGTCGTTGTCAACATAACCAATGTCACCAGTATGCAGCCATCCATCCTTATCAATGGTGTTCTTTGTCGCTTCTGGATCATTCAGATAACCTGCAGAAAGATTTTAGTAATTAGCATGACAGCTATTACCTTCAGAGATTCCGGGCACATTTCGAATTTAATCTGATAACTAGTAGAAGCAATATGTTTAGTGCTGAGGCAGAATCACATGGTCCAAGCAGAAGACAGTTCGAAAGAATGCTGTAGGATTGTCGCTAGAGTCAACTTCAAGTTAAGCTAGTGGAATCTTGCCATCAGTTATACTTAACCTCATACGCTAATGCCACCATTTCTTATCATTTACGTTCTAGAAAAAAATTGCCATGAATTTTTTGATATTTGAATATTTCTGCAAGGTTATGTCCTTGAGGCTTGAGGTAGCATGCGACAATTACTACTGAAAGCAACATACCGATCATATTCAAACTCTACACCTTCTATAGTTTTATTCTGGAACACATATATTGTCTGGTCACAAAACTGTAAGGACTGATAATTGCTTTTTTGTTTACCAAAGGGACACATCTAAATGCTTAGGAAAAATACCACACCAGTAATTCAGTATGCAAGGGCACCATGGGTCTATGTCTATGGCAGTGCAGGAGAGAGAATAGGACAGAATATGTGGAAGATTCCAATCAAGAAACATGCACATGGGTGACCACAGACCAGCCTGTTGCTATCATGGTTTCATGGATACAGTGTATGCACACCAAAGGAACGTTTCACCTTACCGCATCTACAGCAGTTTGTAAAAGGAAAGAAAGCCATCAACAAACCGAGTCGAGAGCTGGACAGGTAAAAACTAGACAAAAACTCTGTGCAACAAAGCAAGGCAGATTTCTAGTTGTATCTTGCATTTATCTTGATGAGAATCAGAGATTGCAGTGCAATAGAACTGGCTACTGGCTGCAAATCCCATGCTTGAAAATTTTCAATTTAAAGATTTTTTATTGAAACCAAATATGATTATCTTCAGTTGCTTGAGATCATGGCAATTTGTGTAAACCAAGATCCCAGAATGTACTTGAGGAAATGCTTTCACATGGCCAGCTACAGCTTGCTGCATTGATGTATATAGGATATTAAATTAATACGCTTTACAGAAGATGCCGACCCGGATGATCTGTAACTTCTTGCACTCCAGGAGCTTGTTTAATTGGATATTATTACTGCATAAGATTCAGGTAATGGCAACTTAAAAGTACTGAGAAAACCTACATAACTTAAGCCTATTTTACTTTTGTTCATTCCTCTATGTTTTTGGGTGATTACTTGAAGTTGTTATGTGTACCAGTTCTAGACTGTGGGCGAGTCCAAGAAAATTAGTGTCACTTCATTAAAGATAGTGAGTTATGCCCAAATCTTTGTAGTTCAATAAGGGCATGGAATGCCCCCAGTCCCCGTCCCTGTTCCAGTGGGGTCTTGTAGGTCCCCCCTTGATGGTTCATGGACCAGGCTGATAGCTTATGGAGAAACTTTTTTTCTCATGTAAAAATAGTGTTACCTAAAATCGGTTGGGTTTGGTTCTAGTGCCTAGAAAATAATTAGCACATGAAGGGGCATGGCGCGAGGGCCCTGCCTGGCCGACTCACATGCCGAAGTCAGGAGATGCAGATAGTTTGATATTTGACCATGACACGAACAGGTGTGCTCACTACTCAGAACATCCACACGCTAGGCGTCAATGGATTTTCAGGTCTGGACAGGGCATGTGAGAACGAAACAAGGGTTGATACTATTCACTGCTGGCAGCTCGCTTTCGCATTCATGTATATCCATACAGCACAATTGGCGCATGTCTGTATCCAAAGGAGCAGTCTTCAACTCACAAACTGGATCCATCATCCATGGACCCGGGGCAACGATGCCGAGCTGCTCCCAAGTATTGGTAACGATAAGATCCGCAGCAGCTAATGAAAAAGATGGTTTCTTGAGTTCTGAATATACCAACAAACCTTTTTTTTACATGGTCTCAGGATATGCTCCAGAACCATCAACCATGCTGTCATGGGTCATGGCCTCGTGACAAAATGATTGGCAAGCTGAGGATGATAGGTTAGCAACGTGGAGTACCTTCAGTCCTTCATGGCCACTGGCCAGTCGGATGCCAACAGGCGTGGGAAGCGAGTGGCAATCAGACGTACTAGTGGTTACTGGAACAGGCAGGCTACCCACTATCTGTCTATCTAACTGGACCTGCACCGAACACAAACTTTGGGTGTGCTGAAGGGAGACGCTTTTGGTACAACTACTACACCAACTAGTGAATTCTTTTCGGTAGAGAACAAACTGAAACTACACTCAAATAGTCAAATGCCATTCCAACAGGAAAGGAGCAGAAACTTTCAGAAATAGCTCAGCAAACAATGTCCTACAAGTACTTGGACCGTTGGAGTGGCAGGGATGAGAACAGCAAGCTATTGGACGGGTACCTTTCATGATCTGCTCGCCACGGATGCAAATCTCGCCGGATTCATTCCGGCCAAGCGACGCGCCTGTGTCGGGGTCGACGATCTTGAGCTCCGCGTTCCGGACGACCGTACCGCAGGAGCCCGACTTCACCTCGAACGGCTCCTTAGCGAAGGCCAGGCACATGGCCAGCACGGGCCCTGCCTCCGTCATCCCGTACCCCTGCAATGACACACAAACAAATTATTTTTTTTCAGCCATACAGGATCATGTTCACAGTTTGGTGCCAAATCGTGATCATCCGCACATCCACAGTTTGAGTTTCTGATCGACAATGAAACTGATCCTATCGTCTTTGCAGATAACAGACAAAGCCAAGCACGGCATGGTGCACCAGCACCCGTGGTGGGACTCGTCCACCCAGAATCTGGGAGGACAGACAGACAGACTGACTGAAAGAGTAGCCCAACAAAATGCTTTCTTGGCGAGACGGCAACCCGGAATCATGAGGCTGGCGTGTGCTCCCGACCTTTATCACACTGTCTACAATGAACCCTGCAGCCGCGCACAACCTCCGTGAAGCGTCTCGCCACTCGCGTAGTTGAGATGTCGCCTTGGCATGCAGCACAAGCAAAAGCAAGCGAGCAAACCCCCCGGGGACCCAACGGGGCTCCGGGCTCGTGCGCCTCTCGCGGGGCCGCAGCCAAAAAGACGCCAAAAGCGCGACGCTACCACCCACCACACGGCTACAGCCACGCTACACGTCCTTTTCAATCCCGCGCCCACTGCTAATAACAAATTCTCAGACACACTTACGTTACGTGCTCCAACCCATCAATCCATACATCTACCGATTCCAATATAAAACTCGTACTTCTGCTATGCTACTATGCTAGCGATGTGCCATGGACGTGCACTCCAATCATGGAGGCGGCATCTGTGCGGCAGCATCATTGAACAGTAGCAGTACCAGCAGCCAGCAAACGTACCTGGCCGAGCACGGCGTTGGGGATCTTGGCCATGAACGCGTCCTGGAGGTCTTTCCCCATGGGCGCGGCCCCGGACATGACCATGCGGATGGATGCGAGGTCGTCGGCGCCGACGCGGGGGCTCTTGGCGATCTCCACCACGATGGGCGGGACGAAGGGCGCCACGGTCACGCCGTGCGCGCGCACCAGCTCCACCAGCGCGCCGATCTCGAACTTGCGCATGATCACGATGGCGCACCCGGCGCGGAGCCCCGCCAGGAGCACCGAGTTGAGCGAGTAGATGTGGAACAGCGGCAGCACGCAGAGTAGCACGTCGTCCTTGCTGAAGTACAGGTTCGGGTTCTCCCCGTCCACCTGACAAAAAAACGATTTCGCACAAAATCATCAGAAATTTCATTTCAAGTCAGTGAAATCAGAAACAGCACGTTCACCGGCAATTTCAAAACGCTGGCGCCATTAATCCTGTCAGACGCGCATCTTGAAATGTTAACGGGAGGGCAGCTGGTTGACTGTGCTGGCTAGAGTTAGTGAGGCTGACAAGTGGGGCCACCCCACGTGAGACGACTAGCCACGAGGCCGGCTGCCACCATTAATGGCTGACGCGGGGGTAAATGGGCGCTCGATTGGCGCCGACAAAAATGGGAAGGAAAAAAAAAAAGAAATCCTCTCGCTGGAAAGCGTGGGCGCCATCACGGCACTTCGAAGAAGCAGCATCGAAAGGGGGAAATCCCCAAAAAATTCGACGCCCCAATAAAAAATTTCTTTCACTGCGGGGTGCCGGCAGCTGCTAGCGAACGGAACCGGCCAGGAATGGGAGGCAAGGCGAGGAGCTCGTGTGTGTGTTCTCACCTGCTGCGCGACGCTGGTGACGAGGCTGCGGTGGGTGAGCATGACGCCCTTGGGCAACCCGGTGGTGCCGGACGAGTACGGCAGCGCGACGACATCGTCGGGCTCCACCTCCTCGTCGGCGTCGAGCGGCTCGGCGGCGTCCATCAGGTCCCGGAGCCGTAGGCACCACCCCTCCTCGGATCCCCCATCGACGGTGATTACCGGCACGCCGCGCTCGGCGGCGAAGGCGCGGACCTTCTCGGCGGCACATGCCTCGGTGACGATCACGGCGGCCCCCGCGGCGTCCGCCTGGCGGTGGATCTCGTGCGGGGTGTAGAACGGGTTGGCCGTGGTGGTTGCAGCGCCCAGCCGCGCCGCGCCCAGGAAGACGAAGGCGAACTCGGGGCAGTTGCGGAGGAGGCTCATCACCACGCCGCCCTTCCCGACGCCAAGCCCCCGGAGCGCCGCCGCCGCGCGGCGCGTGAGGAGGTCCACTTCGGCGTAGGTGTGGATGGCGCCCGTCTGCCCGTCGATGAGGCACGGGCGGGTGGAGAGCTCCGGGAGGCGCTCGAAGCAGTAGGCCTGCAGGGAGAGGTCACGCGGGATCTCAATGTCGGGAAGCTTCGAGCGGAATACCGGCGGCGGCGGCGGCGCCGCTGTCGCGGCGGAGTCCTCCGGGACGGACCCCATCGGACTCGTGGTGGAGACGGCGTGAACGGTCGAGCAAATGGTGGTCGGGATTTTGTGGAGGCTCCGGCTCGGCTTTGCTGCTCGCCTGAGCTGAGGAGGAAGGAAACTGGGGAAGGCTTTAATATACCGCCGCGCGTGAGGGGACCCCGTTTGGTGGGGGAGACTGAAGAGGTCGGAGAGGATGGCTGGTGGGGCCTCGGTGGCAGCGAGGGGGCGGTCGGCCACGGCCACACCCACACGGAGATTCTTAGGATTTTGACCACGAAACCGACCACTCGCTAAAATGACCACGAATCCGTGGTTCCATACGAATGATCAAATCTGAGTTTTATGATTTTTTAATTTTTGATTAACTTTTCTCCACTTAAACTTCCCAAACTACCCTCAACTCGAATCGATCGATCTGTATCGTTCCTATCGCTCGAAGTCGACTCCTGACCCGATGCCGCCGCCTCCAGTTCCTCTCCCTCTCCTCCCCTCCCGATGACGCCGTCCCTGGCGACGTCCCCACCCGCAACAGCCGCTCCCTCGACCCCGGCCCCTCCCTCGACGACGGCCGGCGCCACCCCGCCCGCGACGGCCGCCGCCGGCGCCCCGACGAGCCCTTCACCGACGGGTGGCCCTCCCGTGACGGCCGTCGGCGCCGCCCCGCCCACGACGAGCGCCGGCCCTTCCGCGACGGCCGCCGGCGCCGCACCGGTCATGTCCCAGGCCGATCCGGGCGCAGAGCCCCCTACCGGCGTGCCTCCCCTTCTGCTTGGGCCTCCGCCGCCCCTTCTGCTTGGGCCAGCGCCGCCCCTTGCTTTACTGCCAGGCGTTTCTGAGGAGGTCGAGCAGAATGAAAGGTAAAATTGTTGTGTTTAGGCATACAAAGATTTATCTCTTGTATTGGAAAAGATTGTGGTGCTGCATGTTTTAGCACAATATGCAATGTTGTTTGGGCATACAAAGACAGTAGCTGTTAGGCTAGGAAATATTTGATTCCTAATCGTGTGATTATAATAGCTTATGCAACCATTATATTGTTGTGCAAGCTTGCATTGTCAAGTGGATCAAATGTCGATCAAAATATTGAGAATGGCTTTGAGGTAATTGATTGGGATGCTTTAGAAATTATCGAAACCCTTGATGATGAAGGGAGATTGCAAGTTGCTAATGATGAGCAATTGTATAATGCTTTGGGCTTCAAAACTCAGGATGAAATGATAGGGAAGGGTAGGATGGCTGCGCCTACAATTCCATATATAGATATTGATGATGATGGTGCAGCCATTCATGTGGATGATAACATACCAGATGAGAGGGTGATTAACTACGACTCAGATAATCCTGAGTTCAAACTAGGTGCCTTGTTTCCCTCAATGGAAAAGTTTAGGCTTGCAGTAAGGCAATATGCCATGAATCAGGAATTTGAGTTGCATGTAGCAAAAACCACTAAAGTCAGATACGATGGATACTGTATGGGCGCCGATGATTGTACTTGGCATGTGCATGGACGACTAGAAACAAAGGATGAACTACTATTCGTGGTCATTTTGGCGAAGCCTAATGTTGGGTGGTCATTTTAACGAAGCCCGTCGGTTTCGTGGTCAAAATCCCAAAAATCTCCACCCACACGGGGTTGGTGAGAAGTGAGAAGTGAGAGAGAACCGACTACCGAGTGGTCAGCACTCAGAGCACATAGTGAGGCCCCGTTTCGATCCCTCTAAATGCCTAAACTTTGTTGGTTGACTTTTGTTTTCATCTTTTCATCAGGAGCTTTGGAAAAGTTTTCCATCTATCACATTAAAAAGAATTTTACATGCATAGAGCTAGAGCACTAAATGTAAATGAAAAAAATTAACTCATTATATGGATGTACTAGATTTCGTGCGACGCATCTAATGAGCCTACTTGATCCATGTTTTGCAAAAGTAATTGCTCCAGTAACTATCGTTAATTATTGATTAATGACCTCCTAAGTCCTAATTACCCGTCATTAGATTCTTCTGGCGATGAGAATTCTAAATCTGTAATTAGTTTTATTAGCGGTCTACGTTTACTACTCTAAAATAATCAATTTTGATTGATGTGACATCTGTATGGAAATGTTTCTAAGACTATTTGCAACGGTGTCCAGTAAACCCGCCTGAACCCCTATTATACCGGTTTTCTCCAAAAAAAAAATCACTACAGTGGTACCTCTATTCTGCAGGTCCGCTTCCCCCTTCCCTAAATTTCGGGGAGGCGTTCTGCTCCTCCAAAAGTCGTCGCTGCCTCCCCCTCCCCGACGCCTCTCCCCTCCTCTCCCTCGGCGATAACGCCATCTCCTGCACGCACGTGAAGCCATGGCCGCCCGCCGGAGTTCGCATGGCTGCCTGCTGGCCGCGTCGCCCCCGGGCCCTACCCCTGCTAGTCTCGAGCCACGGCCGCGCTAGCCAGCCGTGCCACCGGCTCGTGCCCCGGAGAGCTCGCCCACGCCGGCTCATGCACCGGAGAGGTCGCGCCATGCCGGCGGCTGGATCTAGAGATGACCCGGAGTCGCGGCAGAGGGCGCGGAGGTCGAACTCCTCCCCGCCCTCCGCCATCGCCACCTCGTGCCCCTCGTCGGCTACTGCGACGACGCCGGCGAGCTCGACCTGCTCTACGAGTACATGGAGCGCTGGGCGAGCGCCGCCGGCCGCGCGTCGGGCGAGCGCCGCTGGCTGCGCACCGAGCTCACTGCCACGCTCTGCCCCAGTCGTGCGAGAGGAGAGGAGACGAGGAAAAGATAAGGTTGAAGGCATGTGGGTCCCGCGATGACATGTGGGACCAGCAAAGATGGATGGAATAGTGGAGGAAAATAGGGGGTACCGTTGCTGCAACGATGATGCTATTTAGAGGGTGTAATCTTTTAAAGAATGGTTAAAATATTCTTTTAGAAGGTGATATTTAGAAGACGCCGTTACAAATTGTCTAAAGAACTAAACACCCCCGGGCCTGGACGCCTGGTTGAGATCAGCGTCCGGTCCCGATGGATGATCCTCCGATGCCTCGTCTTTTCTATCTTTGTCATCCACATCACCATTTTTCCGTTGCGTATACCAGTATCTCGCGTTCGCAGCTAGCGAGGCTATTTCAGTGGATTAAGAGGGTTCGCCGGAATTTCTGCCCATGTGATTCTGTTTTTCAGGACCCTGCCTGAAATTGAATACCCGACGTCCTGGGTCTAAAAAATTCAGGTTTAGATAATCCTACCTCTGTTGCGGCCGACATGGAACTGTACACGGTGGACGCTGGGCTGAACCTGGAAATGTCATCGTTCAAGGCTTAACCCAACCCAGCTAGCTCCTGCAGGCTGCCGCTGGCCATCTCACTTGCATACAAAAGCTATTGCTGCAGAACTAGTCCCACTGCCACGCGAGCACGCCCTCGCGCAGGCACACAGCCAACTCAATCAATACATGATCCTACGTACATCGTTTTCGGTATGGCTTGTTCACAGAAGCGGTGCATAATATGGACTGATGTACTTATGGAGGAGAGCGAAAAAAAAAACAAAATACAACGCGGCCGCGTCTTCAACCTCCCGTCGCCTCTGCTCGGGCGTTCGAGGAGGGCTAACCCTAGCCGCCCCCCTTCTCCCCGCCGGCCACCTCCGCTGCGGCGCCGCCCGAGGGGCTGCGGGAATCCATGAGGCGTCCAAGGACGGCGACGGCGTGGCATTTTCTCTCCAGGCCTGAGCTCGGAGGGCGGTACGGCCGCCCTCGCCGGCGACGGCGGCTCCCGCGGCGACGGTGGCCCAAGGCCACGGATCCGGTGGTGGCGCAGCTGGGGGCGAGATTGTGCATGGGTGGGCGCTATGGACCGGCGGCGGCGCGGTGGCAGGCGGCCAGCGCGTGGCGACGGCGGCGGCCTGGGCGCGCGGGGCGGCTGCGGCTTGGGCGCAGCAGCTGCAGCGCTACCTGTGCGCGGCTACAGGCCTGAGGCGCGTGGCTGCTGCAGCAGCTCGCGCGCGGGATGGTGTGCGTCTGCGGCTACCGCGGCCGACGACGACGGCGGTTTCTATCGATGCGGGACAGTGATGGAGGCTGGCACGAGGACCGGAAGCGCACGGGCATCGACCCAGGAAGGGACGGAGGCGGCGGTGACCTGCGAGGCTATAGGATCTAGGATACCGACTAGAGGGGTGAGTAGACGGTTTTAACTAAAATCAAAGCACTAATAAAAATTTATTAGTAACACAAGAGAAATCCTATTTCTACTCAATTCTAGACTAGGTAAAGGTTTGTAACATAAGGTGACAAGTAATATTCAATCTCTAGGAATGTAAATGCTCAAGATAAATTACTAAAAGTAAATGAGCTAAGGAATAATCAATCACACAAGAGACCAAATTTATCCCGTGGTGTCGATGACTTGCCGGTCACCCCTAATCCACGTTGAGGTGGATTCAAAGCTTCAACCGCTTCTCTATCAAGTCACACTTGATGTATAAGCCGGCTTGAATGCAATGAACCTCTCCAAACCTCGATTCCACTAGAGCTGCCCTTCACCGCTCCGGCGAGGTGAGTACAAGACCTCTCGCAATCTTCCAAGGCTTCTTCACAATCTTCTTGAAGAGCTCAATGGAATCTTGACACACCAAGCCGTCTAGGAGGTGGCAACCTCCACGAGTAACAAGCCAATCGACGCTAGCTTGATGCTCTCCTAGTGCCTCAATGCTCAATGCAATCCAAAGCAATGAACTAGAACCTCACACTCACAAGAATGCAATCCCTAAGCAAATGAGTGAGAGAGGAATGGGAGAGTAGACTCTTGGGTCAAATGAGCTTTCAGAATGGCCAAGAGAGCCTTCCCAAACTGGTGGGATGAGTATATACTCTCTACACAACCAACTAGCCGTTATGGGAAAAACTCGTGAAAACAGGGCACTGCGCGGACCGTCCGCCTCAGAGGTGACGAACCGTCCGCCACAGCCCAACGGCTACTATTTCAAAAAGTCAAACGTGTCAGAAGTGACCGTTACGGGGTTGGCGGACCGTCCGCCCAATAGGGCCGAACCGTCCGCTCTTAGTTAGAAAAAGGTCACCACACGACTAAGGACTACTTTTATCAAAGGCAGACCGTCCGCCTTATGAAAGTATCTTGGAACCCTCAGAAATAGTTTCTGCATGAATGGTCTGCCAAAGGGTCTACCGTGACAGAAAAACACCTGCGGACCGTCCGCCTTAGAAAAGGCGGCCAGACCCAAAACCCAACACTTAGCCGATTTTTCATCCGTAAAGTCAGAGGCCGACCGTCCGCCACCCCTTAGGCGGACCGTCCGCCTAACAAAAACAACACGGTTGCCCTTTCAACTTTCTCGTTTTCTATCCAACTTTTCTCAAACGAAGTTAGCTCTCATGCATGCATTAAAATTATTTGAGCAAGTTGGCACTAGAGTTTCATCACTCAAACACAATTGACCCCTCTTAATAGTACGGCTATCTAGCCTATTAATCCGGTCAAATTTCTTCTCTAACACTCCTTGTGACCGGTAAAAGAAACAACCTATCTTTTACCTTTTCCTCTAGCATCCATTTGCTTCAATATCCGGCGATATATCATAATCAATCATTGAAGCTCATACATTCATCCGGACTAACATAATCTCATAATCTTAACGGAATTGTTAGTCCACGATGATTGTCATTAATTACCAAAACACATTTAAGGACCTAGATGCTCTTTCAGTCTCCCTTTTTGGTAATTAATGACAACCATTTGAAAGGAGTGATATAAGAGATTTTTGAGTCTTGAAAGCACTTACTCATTTCATTCAATAGAATCATGATATAAGATAGAATAAGTGATCTCAAAATTCATTGTAGAGAATGAGTCCCCCTACATATATGCATATAACTTTGAAATTGCTCTTCTCATATATGTGTAGATAGAAATTTTGACGGAGTTTTCCCTACAAAAGTAGCCGAGGCTACATAAGATATTTATATTGACGCTCATAGAGATATAATAATTTAAAGGTTAGCCTCGATAAAGCATAGGAACTAGAACAAAGAACACGGAGGATTTTTAACGAAAGCATAACAAGTTTAACCGAGTTCTAGTTCCATAACCACAAGCCACACACAAGATACTAGAGTTATTACAAGCAAGCCAACATAGTTCTTAACACAAATGCAAAACATAGAGAACATAAATGCATGCCATGAATGCAAATGCAAGTCTTTCATGATTCTCATTGTTCCATGAACACTCCTCATCAACTCCTCATCAATTTCTCTCCCCCTTTGTTATCAAGGACCGAAAAAGGAGAGCTAGTTCTCCGGTGGCGGTGGAGGAGGAAAATATGGCTGGTGAGCATAGAAGCCTTGTGGCGGTGCAGGAGCCAGAAAGTAGGTGTAGAAGTGTTCTCTAAAAACGTCAAAGTCCTGCTGAAGGTGCTCCTGCCTATCAACAATGTTCTGGAGGTCCTCCTGAGTCGTCAGTACATCAAAGCGCTCTTGGAGAGCCGCCACCTCATGATCAATCTTGTTGCTCATAGTATTCATTCGGTTCATGATGGGTTGATAGACATTCTGCTGAAAATGTGCCCCAAACTGAGTCAGACGAGTGTCAAACTGCTCCTGAAAGCCCTGCTGCATGGTCTGAAGAGAGTTGTGCATCTGCTGCCCAAATGCCTCAAAGTATGAAGTGTAACCAAGCTGCATCTCTTGAATTTGGGAGGTCATAGACTGCTGTAATGTGGCAAAATATGGATCAAAGAATCCGGCAGGAGGTGCCCACGGGTGTTGCTGAGGCTCAGGAGGAGGTGGTGGTGGCATGGCTTGAGCATCTGCATCTGCTGCCGGTGCATCCTCTGCTCCCCCTACGGCTGCTCCCCCCGCAGCTGCTCCCGCTTCGGCATTCACATATGCCTCATTCTCATCCCCTTGAAGATAGGAAGTCAATGGCCTTTCGAGGAAATCTCTATCATTCCGGAAAGGCTTGTACAGAAGATGTCGTTCAGTGCATTGCCCTCTAAACTTTGTCTTGGTGAGGATAAGGGACATGATATAGGGAGCAAAGTACAAGTTATACTCAATATTGGTCTTTTTTTCTAGGATTTGCCACATGATGAGATTGACTACATCAAACTTTTCATTGCTCATGATATGATGCACAATGTTTGGAGCCCATCCAATGAACTTTTCTTTGTACCCACTCTCAGGAAGGATGGTGGCACGGATGATCTTGTTGATGACTGCGGGATGGTGCCTCAATCCTGTGATAGTGGTGTATACTCTAGGAATCCTAGTTCTATTTGGCTCATAGAACCCTGTGATGTCATGGAGCTCAAAGAAATTCTTCTCAACCACATCAAAACTTGTATCATCTGTGAGAGATGCATAGTCTAGCTCATTTGCCGTTGCAAACTCTGCAAATGTGGCTTGATACTTCCTTTTACCCGTCATCCACTCAAGCGTCTTCTCAGTCAAGTCAATTTCCATAGTGGCATAGAATTGACGAATGATGGTGTCATTCCAATCACAATGATTCTCAAGAAATTCTCGTAGTTCTATACTAGCAAAGTTTTGCACTACTCCACTCATCACTGGTTGATTTGCCATGTAATAGAAATCAATCTTTTGATTCTTGTAAACATTCTTCTTGAGCAAATGACCAAAAAATGCATCCTCTTGCACACGGGTATGAAAGAATAGGTTACCGGTGTCACGTGGTAACGCATACTGATATGGTGCCCGTAGTGATGCATAGTTAGCAGCATTCCACCTTCTCCCATGATGGTTGATGGTTACATCAATAAGCTCATCCTCAGTTTCCTCGTCTTCAACCTCAGTATCACTTGGTGCTTGCACGGAATCACTAAGCTCAAAGTCTTCATCTGAATCGACAACACGTGCCCTTTTGGATGAGCTGGCCTTGGACATTCTTTTCTTGGTGCGAGTGTTGCTGTCAAGAATAAATCACAGGTATAAGCAATGATCATTGATAAATCTGAGATCATTCAACCAAAATAGGTTACTGCCTTGTCCAGAGGCGACAGTGAACTGCGGACTGTCCGCCAGAAGGGGGCGGACGGTCCACCATTACACTACGCCCACGAACAGGAACAGTAACCGCCCTTAAATCCATCGATCAATCTCAATTTCTAACCCACCAAACTGCGTCGAATCACTACAATATGTTGCTCTTGACTCTACCAACTTAATCCCATAAACATTTGCAAGAATCCATGGTTGAAATTGAAATCCTCATCTCAAATTCTAATCTAGTTCATGAGTGAAATCCAAACAAATCAACGGATGAATCAATAAAATACCGAGATGACATGATGAATGAGCTTGAGAGTAGTCCGGGGATGATCACGGACGGTCCGGGAGTCACCAAATCCTCTCCCTAGATGAGTGGCCTCTTCTTCCTTGAGAGAGAGAGAGAGAGAGAGAGAGAGAGAGAGGGAGAGAGAGCGTGAGAGAGGGAGGCGGCGGCGGTCTGGTCGGGCGTGGGGTGAGGGGCGCTGGTCCCCTAAGAGATAAGATCCAAATCCATGTGGGCCCTCTTTTTCTCGCCAGCCGCGGACGGTCTGCCACTTTCTCACGGACTGTCCGCCTGAGACTTAGCCAGTTTCTGAACTGCGATTTCGTCTCTAGACCCGCGGTATGGTCAGGCACTGCAGTCACGAACAGTCAAGCACCCGCAGACGGTCCGCCCTTGGACCCGCAGACGGTCTGCCATACCACAAAATGTCTCCTCGTATAACTGTTTTTCTGAATTTCTTTCTTTGATTGCTGCATATAACTTTAAGCACTAATTCTTCTGGTAAGTTTGAGACTTGGTAAATATCCTTGAGTGATCATAGAACCAAAATCCATGGAAATGAATGCAATGATATGAATATATATGAAAATAAGCAAGTAAATGCACATGAATTAAGATATGTTAAGTTTCCTAGGTTTCAAGCCACATTAGGCAAGTCAATGACATTTAGTTCATTCCTTAGTTTGCAAAAGCGTTGTTCATCTAATGGCTTGGTGAATATATCCGCCAATTGATCATTTGTACTAATTCCATCAATCTTGATATCACCCTTGCTCACATGATCTCTAAGAAAATGATGCCGAATATCAATATGTTTGGTTCTTGAATGTTGAACCGGATTATTTACAATCTTCACGACACTTTCATTATCACATAAGAGAGGCACTTCCTTGAAATTTACACCATAATCAAGAAGAGTTTGCTTCATCCACAATAATTGAGCACAACAACTTCCGGCCGAGATATATTCTGCCTCGACGGTAGAAAGGGCCACCGAATTTTGTTTCTTTGAAGACCATGAAACAAGTGACCTTCCAAGAAATTGACAACCACCGGAAGTGCTCTTCCTATCAACCTTGCATCCGGCATAATCCGAGTCCGAATAACCGATAAATTCAAATTGAGCACCCTTGGGATACCAAAGACCAATATTGGGAGAATACTTCAAATATCTCAATATACGTTTGACGGCGGTCAAGTGACATTCTCTAGGTGAGGCTTGAAACCTTGCACATATACATACACTAAACATGATATCGGGCCTAGATGCTGTAAGATAAAGCAAGCTAACTATCATAGATCTATAAAGCTTTAAATCTACCGGTTTACCTCCCTCATCAAGATCAAGATGTCCATTTGTAGCCATGGGGGTCTTGATTGGCTTAGCATCATCCATGCCAAATTTTTTCAATAAATCCTTCACATATTTAGATTGGCAAACAAATATGCCTTCCTTGAGTTGCTTGATTTGAAGGCCGAGAAAGTAATTCAATTCACCAATCATAGACATTTCAAATTCATTTGACATCATCTCCCCAATTTTTTCACAAAAATCTTGATTGGTTGATCCAAAAATGATATCATCAACATATATTTGGCATACAAATAAATCCTTGACAATGCATTTAGTGAACAAAGTAGTATCAACTTTCCCAATCTTGAAATCTTGAGAAATAAGAAAATCCCTTAGTCTCTCATACCATGCCCGAGGGGCTTGTTTAAGACCATAGAGAGCCTTAGAGAGCTTGTATACATGATTTGGCTTCATGGGATCCTCAAAACCGGGAGGTTGCTCAACATAGACAAGTTCACTAATTTTGTCATTCAAGAAAGCACTCTTCACATCCATTTGATAGAGCTTTATATTGTGAGAGCAAGCATATGCCAATAAGATTCTAATAGCTTCCAATCTAGCTATCGGAGCAAATGTCTCACTGAAATCCAACCCTTCAACTTGAGTATAGCCTTGTGCAACCAATCTAGCCTTGTTTCTCACCACAATGCCATCCTCATTTTGCTTGTTTCTAAAATCTCATTTAGTACCTATCACATTGTAATTCTTGGGCTTCTCAACTAATTCCCATACTTCATTCCAGACGTACCGATAAGATACCGATTAGATCAGAAAAAGAACTTATTTGTCATACATTTTGCATCACCATTTCTTGATCTTTACTGTGTGATCGTGCACTCTTTGTTCCAGACATACCGATATGTCAGAACTTGGCAGCCTTTGTTCCCTTAAACTGCATTTCCTATTTCCCATGGAATTTATTTAATGATTGTGAACTGTAACTCTTCAGTTGTGAGACCGAAAGGACGAAAGGTAACTTCCTTCCAACCAGCATGCCAACGTTGAACTGTTTTTGCCTGTTTGAGGTGCTTATGTCTTTCTCCTCTCTTACTCATCCTGTTTTTGTATTGTAATTTGCTGATCTGCCGTGTGTGGTCATGTTTGTGTGGGCGGAATTGGGTGGTAAGGTAGGTCGGAACTTACCCCTCTAACACCGTCGGATTTTATGATGACGATCGAACGCTCTAGATTAATCGAAAGAGTCTAAGTTGATCACATTACTCCTACACCGTCGGATTTTATGATGATCGAACGCTCTAGATTAATCTAAAGAGTTCATGTTGACTACATCATTAATTTAATAATTTTTTAAAACATGTGTCTCTGGCAAGTGACCTTATACTAATTTTTATAACACGTGCCGCAGGCACGTGCCCTTCTGCTAGTAATAACTAAAAGGACTCGGCTAACTTACGGCCGGCCGTAATATATGCCGGCCGCACGACCTCGCCATTTTTAGTAACTTTCCCCCTGCGGGCCGTCCGCCCCCACAGCTGACTTGCCTTTTTCAGTTTTGTTGGCGGGAAACTGAGCGCGCGCTTTGCGGAAGCGCTCGCCTTTTTCCTGGACCCACAACTGGTCTGGGCCCATCTTTTAATCCCCCTCGTCCCACGGAAACACGCAGAGATAAAAAAAGCAAAAAAAGAATAGATCTGGAGCCACCGCTGATATTTTAGCCTGGAGAACAAGTAGATCGATCCGTCCAGCGGATCCATACAGAAAAAAGTGAACAAGTAGATCGACGGAATCATAGATTCAAGACCAGTGATCAAATGGGGGAGGGAGAAAAAGCATCAGATCAGTCGCACAGGTGAAAAACAACAGGTGCGTGCACAGAACCATGAACAAGCAAAAATAGTTTTTGCCCTGCGCCCTGCCTATGAATCTACAGAACCATTGTACTTGTTTTCCTGCCTTTCTTCTGTTCTTCTGAACTTGCAACCTCACTGATGGTTTGGAGAGAAGCTTTCCTCCATTATGCTGCACAATCTGTTTGCTGCTATACAAAATGTACTTGTGACCCCCCTCCTATACGGCTGTGAGCCATCTGCCAAATAAGGTACCTATTTCAGGTGGAGTGATTGATGTTAAAAAATGCATGCATGAGTATTATGAAAAAGTTGGAAAAAAGTGGAGCTGCTTATGAATATACACCAAAATACTTTCATGTGTGCACCAGAATACTTTCATATGTACACATAACTGCGTATATGAAACAAATTAGAGCTGCTTTCATGTATACATCAGAATACTTTCATGTATGCACCAGAATACCTTTGTATGTACACGTAACTGCTTATGTCAAAAAGTAATATCATAACTTCTTCTTTGTGTAGATTGCCAAAGAGAAAAGTATGGATTTGAACGAGTTACCACCGGAATTCGATTCTGATTTCCTAGATGATTTAAGTGGAAATCCATTTTACTGCACTCAACCAAGTATGTACAATGTTTCTAGTGTTGGTCAGCAGGGTGGGAGTCTCCAGAATCAGTTTGCAGTTACATACAGTGAGCAGTTTGGAAGCCCCCAGGATCATGATCATGTTACTAATGCTATTGGGGCCAGGGAGCAGTTTAGTGACATACCTAGAGCTCAAAAATCAGGGGATGACCTCAGACAGAAGACATTCCTTTAATGTACCTCGAAAACAAAAAGAAGAAAATGATTAGAAACAAGAAAAATAATAACAAAAGCAACAAGTGGGTGATGAGCTTGCACGCATCAGGGGGCCACCAAAACCGGGACTTACAGGGTATCCGGAGTGACCGAATACCACATGCCAGCTCCGTTGGATTTTCGTCGACCCCAGTAAAGACTTGTGCGTTCAGCACCCACCCGAAAAAAATAAATGATAACTGCAGATAGGATATATAGCATACCTAGAGCTCAAAATCAGTGGATGACCTCAGACAGAAGACATTCCTTTAATGTACCTCGAAAACAAAAAGAAGAAAATGATTAGAAACAAGAAAAACAATAACAAAAGCAACAGGTGGGGGAGGCACCAAAACCGGGACTTACAGGGTATCCGGAGTGACCGAATACCACATGCCAGCTCCGTTGGATTTTCATCGACCCCAATAAAGACTTGTGCATTCAGCACCCACCCGAAAAAAATAAATGAAAAAGTGCAGTAAGAGATTTGAGACAAACCTGTAAGCTTGGCGTCAATCTAGATATCCAAGTAGAATCAAATCAACTGGAGCTGTGTTGGGTGGAAACTGCAAATGTCAAACAAAGAGGGTGATCTAATAAGCATTTTATCATGATCTGATGTGCAAATTAACGTAATCTAGTAAGCATTTTATCGAGATCTGATATGCAAGTAATACCAACAGCACCTATAGTACACAGCGAAACAACCACTAGACAAACTTAATTTTGACAGTGGAAAATGCACTCAAGCACAGTGGCTAGAAAAATAATGTGCATCTAACTAAAAACACAATCACTACTAATGATTGCAGTACCAAGAAAAAAATGATAATACTGCACATTTTTTGGGTTGAAAAAACACTAACTAATGATGCACATTTTATCACGATTGCAGTGCCAAATATATGGTAATACTGCACACTACCTAGCTGAAAACACAATCACTACTATATGATAACCATTTTATCATGATCAGCTATGCTAGATGTTTGAAAATTGCAGTAGGGAGTGTGTCTGCCCAATCAGTACTAATGATTGTAGTACATCTAAACCAAATACTGCACACTAACTAGCTGAAAAAAAAAAAACCGAGGGCGCTTAGATCTTGCCAACCAAAGCTGCACACTAAACCAATACTGCACACTAAACCAATGTTGCTCTAGCCAATACTGGTAATGATTCCAGTGCCTCTGAACAGTCAACTACTAGCTGTTTTGTGACTGAAAACAACAATACTGATGCTGGGAGAAAAAAAAAGCAATACTGCATGCTCACTACTAATGTCAACCATTTCATTTGATAACTGTGCGCGACACAAAAAGCTCTGTGAAAAGAGCAATTAATCTATCATATCGGTGTATAATTATCAAGGTGCATAAATACTAACTGAGGAGAGAAAAAAATGTGTCACCTTGTCAGACGACGCCTGGCTCCTCAGCAACCAAGCTCCTCAGCAAACAGGGTCCTGAACACCTTCCAACCTATTCCAAATTCATTTAGAGTTAATATCAACATAGAACAGATAATAAAAAAAGCATATATGAAGTTGGTATATATTTAGAAAAATGAAAACACAATTGTATATGATATTGTAAGCGGTTCAAAATAAATTTAAACACAACTATTTGATAATTTCTTATACTATTTTAGTTTTATACTTGCTATATGCAAGCTGCAAGGGAGTACACATGGTTTCTGCTAATTAAAACGAATATGAATCAAAGTTGTCCAGTTAAAAAATGCACAATGTGATGTATACTAAGAAATAATAATTCCGATACATGCAAGTTCAAATAAATGAGCCATCAACGTGATGGGCGCCTGATAATCAATCAACATTCACGAACCACATAAAAAAAATTGAACTAACAGCTAGAACAAAAAAGAACAAACAACGCAGCTAGATTTCATATCAGTATTAACCTAAGCCCTGAAATGTGTTAGCTAATTGGTAAACAAACAAACATCTATGTCACTTCAGGGAAAAAAAGTGCACACAAATTCACTGGACCATGAGCTTCTCCGACGAAAATGATTCGGCAAATGACTACAGGTAGTTTTCAACCAAAAATCAACCGAATCAGTAGGCTCCCGTATTGTTTGCTCCACCAACAATGACTACAGGTAGTTCACTTGTATAACAGGACGAGTCTCTGCTTCCACCCCTCCCCCCCACTCACCTCCAAAGTGCAGATGCTCCCCGCCCTGAACTCCCCCACACGCTCTTGATTGTCAACCGCAGCTCTCGATTGAAGCAACTGACCAGCTCCAATCCTCTGCAAAAAGGAAAAGTACCAAAAAAAATCAGAGGGGCACCGAAAATGGTTGTGCATGCGTGCAAACGTGCAGGGATTGCGCGGAAAAACTGACCTACAAAATCAGAAACGCATGGGACGGGCAGAACTCACCTCACAGTGCACGGATCTCTACTTCCCCCACCACCTCTGACGTAACCAGAGGATCTCTGCACGGGATCTATGCTACCCCCTCCTCCTCGACCTGAACTTCCCCGCACGGTCTCGATTGTACACCGCAGCTCTCGATTCGAGCGACTGACCAGTTCAATCCTCCACAAAAGGGAAAGCGAAAAACAAACCAGACGAGCTCCGAAATGGTTGAGGATGCGTGCAAACTTGCAAGGATTGAGCGGAAAACTCACCTCGCAACGCGCTGTGTCACATCCCCAGCTTCGATTTGGAGCTCGTTCCTGCCAAAATCGGTCGAATCCGGAAGGATTGCAGGCGGATTAAGTCGTGGAGACGGGGGAGGATGAGGAGAGAGACGAACCCTAGAGAGAGGGGGGGGGACGAAATGACGCAGCCGAGTAGCCGAGAAGGCGCGCGGCCTGAGGTTTTGAACAGTCGGCCCCGAAAAAAAATCCCCTCTGACTAGTAGGCCCCGCATGAGTTAGTTTCGGTGGGATCCCTGGACGTCGGATCGGGAGGACGGCGGATGCGCCCGGCCGTAAACATTGTCCAAATGACGGCTGACCGTATACTCGTCATTACCTAACTAAAAACTAAAAAGGGGATGAAATAAGCAATACGCAGCATTAGCCTCCAGCCATTTGTGGTACAACCCCTTCTATTCTTTTATTTAAAAAGGGTCTTCTTGGCGCTAGGACCCTTCCTCAAGAGTTGAAGTCAAGACTGATTCGCTCCTCCAGGACATCGATTCCTAGAGAGTTGATCCCTAGCATTAGCCTCCAGCCATTTGTCTATGCAACTCTTCTCAGGCGGGTGAGCCTGGCGCCAGGCTAGAGCCAAGGTGATCCCGGCCATGGCGCCGGCGAAGTTCGCCCAGAACGCCATGTCGTTGTCGTGGGGCGCCTGCGCAGCCGCACCCCGCACACGCACCACCACCCGCGCGCTCAACCAGCGCGGTGTCCGAGGCTGGGACTCCGGCTCAGGCGTTGTCCCTGCGACCGTGGAGCACGCCGAGGCCGAGCACCCTGCACTGCACACCAAGGGGTTATGTTTGACAGTTTTTGAGGCTATGAATTTTGAATTCTTAGCATATATATATATAGTATCCTCTATATATAGTAGAAGAGAAAGTAAGGGCTCGGTATTCACGTTTTTGGGCGTTTCGGAGTCAGAACTGGACCCGGCTCGGAGCTCCAAACCGTCAAGGACTCGGAGTGGAAAACTGAAAATCATCAGATATGGGCTCTGCGGCCTGTGAGAGAGAAAGCAGCTCGCCCGCGGCCTGTTCTCCAGCCTGTTGCGCCTTCCGTTTGAACACCAACAATACTCTGCAAAAACCGATTACTGATCAGTACTGCAACTGCAACTGCAACTGCAGCAACAATGAACACCAATACATTCGACCTGTTTTCCCAGCACAAGCTCAACTGCCTATACAACATAACAAACACTGCTGCTCTCCGCTCTGCTGATGAAGTTGTTTGGCTGTATCGTTAGAACACAATTACCACTTAAGCCTCAATCAGTTTATCTGACTAAACAAATAATTCACTCCATTTTCCCAGATTTTGGTACTTTATGCTAGATATATGGACATCCGTAACAGAACACTGAAATCATTGTTTTTTTAGAATCAATCAACCTGCAAATAATACAGTGACATAGCCACCAAATTTGACCATAGATGCAAGAATAATGCATCCACAAGGAAAATCTGATTTGCAGACATAATTCATCATTTATACGAGTTCTCTAGATACAAGAAGAGTCCTGGAAACGAACACACTATCTGTGCCTTCGCTCTTATTTGTACCAAGTAGCAAGAAAGCAGTACAATACCTTTTTACTAAAAAGAACTTATCTGTGCCTTCGCTCTTATTTAATAGTGTTTTGTGAGGGTGCTGACCGGTGACACTGGCACTGATAAGCGAAACGAACAGGACTGCTACTCGTTTCTTTTACCGAAGTTAGCAGTGGAGGTCTCTACATAATATTTTTTTTTTGTATATATATGCACAAAAAGTTTTTACAGGGAGTTACATGAGTTTTAAGCTCAAAGGAAAAAGCGAGAAGCTATGTTACAGAGTACTCAACCAAAGAGCAAGAGGTTCCCGGAAAAAAAGCGAGAAGCTATGTTACAGGGACGCAGATTCAGTGCCTTTGCTTCAGCAAGGCACGACGTCCCTTTCGCTTCATCACAGAGAGCACGAAGCCCTGCGATCTGCTGCTCCATAAGTCCAATTCATCCCCATGCGTGCACCGTGATGTTACCGTGTCGCAGGCAGCCGCATCGTCGTCGCCGGCAGCTGGTCGCCGGGTGCACGAACCCGACGCACGCTGGGCAGCCAGCCGCAGAACACGCTGAACAGCCGATCGTACCACAGAATTCATCCTCGTCTCTAGCAATCTCTCTCGCAATTGGATCAAGCTGTTTCGGTTATGAGTAGTCTAAGCTTTGCCGGGGATATAGAACACGCTGAACGTTTGAGTGCAGCAGAATTCATGTTATAATGTGCCCTTCTCTTCCACCCTTGGCTGCTCAATTTTTCATAACACGTGCTAGTAAGACATGTTTTCAGTACATTTTCAGAAAAGGTAGGAGTGGAACCAAACCTATTGGGTATTTACAAAACACAAACTGCTATTATGTCATATACCAATTTTCTTACTGGAATCACACCGAAGGTGCAAGCTCTGCTGCCGCTCGCCTGTACTGTACTCTCCCATCTTTCATGCAGCCAGGACCAATTCGTTACTAAGGCACTGACCGTGACCATTTACCTCCCAAATCTTTGCATCACGAAGCAACTTAACAATCAGAAAAGTGAAGCATCATGCTAATTAAAGAATCATATTTTCGCGGATTTGCACTACACATTCAAAACAGACTGCCGAAGCAATAATTCTATCCACTTCGAATCACAAAATATCATATAAAGATGCAAGCATACCAATAAGCAAAAGTGGTTTGAAACTGCAATAAGGATTTCTTTTATATCTAGTAAACTGGTAACAAAGAGTATTACAAACCAATATGAACACACTGGCTCCTATTCTTCTTCCCTCCAAGTGAGGGATGAAACAAGCAACACACAAACATAACAGTGAGGCCTTATTCGCCCTAGGGAAGTAAGGCTCTAGTAGCCCTTTGCTAATTTGCTCCTCCAGAAGCTTTATTCGAAGCCTCAGAAACTTGATTTGCAGCATTGATCTCCAGCCACTTCTCCAGGTAAGTCTTCTCAGGCGGGTACGCTTGCCGCCAGGCTAGAGCGAAAGCGACCCCAGCCATGGCGCCGGCGTAGTTTATCCAGAAGCCCATGTCCTCCTGTTGGGGCGTCTGCGCAGCCGCTCCCGGCGCACGCAGCGACTCCCGCTTAACCGACCCTGAAGCACGCCGAGCAGTGGACCTCAGCAGATTTCAGACAGCCGGGCTGCGATGCATCTGGGATTCGGGGGCAAACGTTGTCCTGGCATATATAGGAGAGAGAGAGAAGCCCTGGGGTAAGAGTACTCCGATTCAGCCGAGAATCGTATGGGAACCCGACTCGGAATCATGGATCCGTCTAGATCTTGGAACAGGTAAAGATTTGAAAGACTTACCGGATGCGAAGGAGGAGTATGGCGTCGCAGATGGGACGGGAAAGGATGCGGCGCGGGTACGGGGCGAGAGCGACGGCGAGGGCAGGGCGGCGAGCTGGGACGGCGGAGGAAGAGGAAGCGGCGGCGGCGGGGATAAGTAACAGACAGAGAGGCCAGTTGCATAGAGCTTACTATACGCCCGTGCTAACGCTACGGCACCATTTCATAGCGCAAATCAACCAAAAGGCATTGTGTGCATTGGTAATAACCCAAATCAAACCAAACCAAAAAGGCACGTTATGGTAATCGTTCAGACTGCGAAGAACAGAAATGGCCATAGTGAGATTAACAAAAAATCAATTCCACCTAAAAGACTATCAAAGACGGCCAGCAAAAAAGGACTACAATGCATTCTTCGATTCAATTCTTGCCACTTGCTTCCAAGAAACCTCGACAATACCTCTACCCAGAGCTCCTCAGAGTCTCACATCAAATAAGCCAGTAAGGCATCCCCGAGGCAGCTCTCCCTCACAAGCTAATCCTGGAAGAAGCAACGCAACATTCATCACCACCAGAGGCAGCTGAATCATCAAATCCAAAAAAAACAAAGATGCACATGAAATCCAGTTGTACACCCATCCTAATTGACCATAATACATCATCTGATAATCAGTGTGTGTCTCACTTATAGAAATTCCTATGCAGCAACAGTATGATAGAGTCGTTACACATATACAACAATAAACTGGTACTGTAATAATCCAAATTTATACAATTGAATATTGTTTCATTAAGCAAAGCCCCAATATGATTAAACTGCAGTTATGTAGCAGCAATGAGATCCATCACAATTCACATCTATAATAAGCCATATAATGCTAAGAACTATGTGTAAATGAAAAAACTCTCAGAAAGTAAGAAGCATGTCTGATACCCACCTGTAGTTTTTGGATTTTAATTTAGATGATCCTCTTCTCGCGATAAGCAAAGTTTCATTCAGTTTAATTTTAAGTATAGAATTGACCATTTACCAGTTCAAACCAGTATGATATTAGTATTAGTAAAACCAATGTATAAATTATAAATAAAAAATCTGCTATCAATAGCAGCTCAGTTTGCTCTGTTCTTTCATGGCAAATCAGATTTTTAGCACAAAACAGAAGCTACTATTTCAAATGAATAGCACAAAAAATAATTGCAACAAATCATGACAGCCGTTACTCAGAATGGACAATCTAGATGCAGTGCAAATTAATTGTGGCAGGAGGATTAGAGGTACTAACGGACCTGATGAGACGCCATGTAGAGGGTGATCTCCCAAGCAGCACATGCAGCTTTACTAATTCTTCCAAGCAGCGCATGCAGTGCACGCAGCGGTCGCCGTCCTTCTCGGTGCCGGGGTGGGAGCCACTGCCGTCACCCCGTGGGCCTCCTCCTTCGCGAGGGTGGGGGTTGCGCCCAGCAGTTTTTTTTTCTTCTTGCTGTTAACGCAACTGCACATTTAAAAACCTTTAAGGTTGGAGCGGAGGCGCGGCCTCTCGGCGCTCCGGAGGCGCGCCCCGCATGACCGCCGTCGGATGTCCATCTGGGGCACGTGGACGGCCGCGCGCGCTGGCGCCCCGGATGCGCCCTCCCCCGGGTCCGCCCTCTTCCGCACGTCGCCTCCCTTCCTTTTTGCACGCCTCCCTCCTTCCTCCGCCGTACTGGCTGCAGTTCGTGGACGTGACGGCGCCTCACTGCGCTGCCTGGCGTGTTACCTTTTTTGGTTTCAGGGCCCTGTTTAGATGTTTTGCGAAATTTTTTTCGAGTATGTCGGGCACACGTATTCCGATTCCGTGGGGGCACTCCGGGTTCACAATCTCACTCGGATTCCGATGCCCGAACCACCGATCCGTGGTGTGGTAGCTCTCGAAAAAGAGTATTTGGGACGGCTATTATTGAGTAAATTACTCCGTCTAAAAGAAGTGCAATCTTAATATGACGCGTGCCCGAACGCACGAGTCCTCACGCCCGCATGCGCCAGCTGCTCCTATGGCCCCACCAAGTGCCCTTGCCTACCGTTTCCTCCCGTCTCTTGCCTCTCCGCCCGATCCATGCGCCTCCCTTCTTTTTTATTCTCATTCCTCTCATCGTCTGCTAGATCCAGGAGAGATCAGCGGCGACCAAGGAGAGCAGGTGCGGCGGCGACGCCCGGCGAGGCGCGGCGGAGCTGCTGACCTAGCAAGCCACCGCCTGCAGGAGTGGTGGCGCTGGGGCGTGCTGGCTGCGGCGACGCAACAGGGAGCGGCGGAGCCGGGCCGAAGGCGCACCGATGAAGCAACGCGCCCGGCGGTGGAGCTCCACCCCAGTCGGGGCCATGGCGGCGCCTAGCTAGAGCTACGGAGCTCCAACCCCGGCCGAAGCAAGCCAAGTTTCCAAAAAACAAAAAAATTTGCAAAAAAAATTTCTCTTCCGTTTTCAATTTTTTTCTAAATTTTTCAAAAACATTTGCAAAATTATTTTTAAAAACTTCCTCTTCTATTTTTTTCAAACTTTTTCTGAAAGCTTTTTGTGATTTTTTCTAAAGTTTTTTCCCGTGATTTTTTTAAAAAAAATCTTTGCATATTTTGCTCGAAATTTTTTTCATAACTTTTTGTCATTTTTCTCACAGTAAATGTTTTGTTAAGATTTCTTTCAAAAAAAATTTCTGGCTGAGAGAGGACGTGGAGCGTGCGGGACCATGCACTGCAATTTCAGGGGTGAGACGTGGGGTGCACTGGACCATGTGTTGCAGCGGGTGGGACGTGGCGTGCCGTAGGCTGGTAGCGGCTGGGAGTGTGTTGTCCGATCGAGCGGACGGAGCCTAACTTACAGGTACTCGTAAATTAGGAATCCCCAGAAAGAAGCATGGATTTGAGCTGTCGTGATATTGAATCCGTGATAGAAATCCACAATGGAAAAAAAGAAATAGTCCCATGGACCACGATCACATTCCAATCGACACATTCAGTGGTCCATTAACCTCTCTTTTTTTTGGCCCATGCAACTCTACACTATGTTCGACAAGCATATAAGAAAACAAAAATGAAAAAAAAATGCAGCTATAGGAATTATCTAGTGTGTTCAAAATCACATATAGGATGCATGCAGACGATGTCTCTACGATCCCCGTTGCAATTAACCTACAAGAACCCGAGCATCAATGCGAATCCCACGGCAGCACCAATAATCCACCGACTCATCACCTTCGCCACATGCCCCCGCGACGGCGCCGGCGCTTCAGCAGCGTCCGGACCCTCGCCGGCGTCGCCTTCTGATGTCGGCAGCGGCGGCGGCGTTGGCGCGGGGCTCGGCGCGACGGCCATCTGCCTCATCCTCGGCGGCGCCGGCGGCGACGGCGCCGGCGGCCGGGGCCTGGTGACGATGCCTGGCGGCACGACGAAGTTGCTGATCTGGAGCACCGAGATGTTGTACGGCCTGGCCGTCACGGCCCTCTTGAACGTGGCGCTCACCAGCGACCCCGGCGCCGCCGAGATGAACACGACGGCGCCGCCGCGTGGCGCTGCCGTGACGTTGAGGAACCCGGTCCGGTTCCTCGCCGTGCCCGTGGTCTGGAACAGCGTGGTGAGCACGGTACTGGGGTTGCCGCCGCCGCCACGTGGCAGCGCCGCCAGCTTGGCGCCGTCGATGTAGTCGAGGATGACGTGGACGGACATGAGCTCGAAGAGGGAGGAGCGCGCCAGCCTGGCGCTCCGGCGGAGGAGCCAGTCGACGGCGGAGTTGTCCGGGACGAGCACGGTGATGGAGCTCCGGCTGTTGATCTCGCGCGCCACGCGGGTCTTGCTGAGGAGCAGGTTGAAGAGCTTGAACTCCGGGTACCGGGCCAGGATCTCCGTCACGTTGAAGGCGGCGTTGCCGGAGGAAGAAGAAGGCGGTGGGGGGGCGGCGGCGGCGGCATTGCCGGCGGCGGGCAGGACGGCGAGGAAGAGGAACGGGAGCAATGAAAGGTTAGGAGCCATGCCGCCGCGTGCGTGGGTGCACGTACACACACGACACGAGCGAGAGCACTGATAGTGCACGATGTGTAGCATGTACAGTGGTATATATAGAGACACACGGGGAAGGTTGTGGAGTCGACAGCGGGAGAGAAATTAGAGGACAGGAGGGGTTTAAGGTCTGAACAGTTAAGAGTGGAGACTGATCTCGCTCTGACAGTCTGACCACTTCTTGAGGCGATGGCACGATGCATGTTCCCTGAAATACAGGGGCAACTTTGATCATGTTAATGGCCAAGAACATCTTGAGAATTCTGCTACTTCAGTTCCCCGGAATGGAAATTCTGCCACTTCAGGTACCGCCAATGGACCAGACGCAGATCGTCCTGGCCCATTGGTAGTTTGGTACTGAAGCCCAACTCCAGCAGTCCAAGGTGTTTTTGTGTGTGTGTGTGTGGAAAAGTGACAAGCAGTCCAAGATCACAGTCTCATATAGCATCCTGAACCCTTTCGTAAATCTAGTTCCTAAAATGCTGACAGATAAGAAACAAAGGTTGCTCCTATGACATCACAAACCAGACATCCACAATTCAGCTCACATCACCGCTAGCTCGCCCATTGTTTCGCCGCAATCTAGTTCCTAAAAAACGTCAGATCATCGACAGGACGTATCTCCCCTGCAATCCAGCGATGGCAATGCACGGCCGTGAATCCGTATCCACATGCCGCCACGATGCAACAACACGATATAGTATATAACTTCAAGTCTTTAACCAAGAATCTTCCAATCAAAAGAAACGATATCACACACACCATGACCACACGTTCCACACACCAAGTCACCAAACCCGGCCATCTCTGCCTCTCTGCGCCATGCACGCACGTCCAAGACCAAGCCGGCCGGCCGGCCGGCCGACATGGATGGATGGGCACGTCGCGCCCGAGCCCTTCTACGACATGTCACTTAAACCCTCGCACGTGTCCGGCTACCGGTCGAGAGGAGACTCACATGCTATCCATTTTTGTCCGAAGCCGGTCACCGATCGAGTCTAGAACGTCATGTCAAGGTGATGATGGAAGAACATGCACACATATGAGAAAGAAAGATAACGTTGTCTAGCTATAGCCTGCGAATACATATATTTATATATGTACATTTTCTCAGGATAGGAAGGTAGATATTGTAGTTTATGTGAGGAGAAGAGGAGAAGAAACTCTGACGTTGATCATTTGGTTAGGCACTTAGGCTCAGGAAGTACAGGTTGCAAGGCGTGGCAGATTGTGATCCACAGGTTAATTCAGTTCATCGGCAGTGTAACGCAATAATAATAAATGTGTGCGTCGAAAGGGTGTGATGCTGGCACATGCATGCTGCTTCGTGAGTGGCAACATATACATACCTTGCTTCTTCGTGTCTATGCATTATGGCATGCCTGCTACTGCTGAACGGACATGTATGTGTGTCCCCGCCAGGAGATCGAAGAGCGGCTAGCAAAGTCGTCCTAGTACACACTAGCGTTGACGAAAATGATTTGATGTCTGATATACATCTACTATTAGCTTACGTGTGTGCGTGTGCATCTTTACGTGCGGATCAGTTTCTCTGCATCACATCACATATAGTATTCTAGTTCTAGAGATATGAAACATCTCAACAGGTTTCTTTTATATAAGGATAAATTAAGATCAACAAGGTTAAAATGAGATACTGTTACCTTTTTTGTCACTAGATAAAATTTAAAGTCACAGCTTCTGAAGCTGTGAAGGGCATGCACGTTTGCATTATACGTACGTCGCCATCACATGAATATTCCTCTGTCGTGTGCCTGTTGATAGTTTCAAGAGGTGCCGTAATATATGTCCACGCAAGCTGATGGACACCTCTTGTGTGTCCTGAAAACAAACCTATGCACCGGAATTTAGAATGCGTGTGTGCATGGATCACGAAACGTGTGCCACGCATATATACATGTGTTCCCTGCTGCCCCGTCTTGTTCCCCATCCATCATCCGCCACCATCAACCTACCTGGAGCTTCGTAAGTCGATCCACTGCGCGCGTCCACCAAATTTGAGCATGACAAAAATAACTAAATAATCTAGCGTAAATTCTTTCTTGTACTAAGGCCAGTCTCAATGGAGAGTGTCATCGCACAGTTGCCAAGACTGAGAACTTTGAGAACTGTGTCCACAGAGTGTCATCACCATGGCATTCTCTCTCATCACATGACACTCCTCTATTCTCTCCTCGTAAGGCCATTCTCAATGCAAGTTTCATGGACACCTACTGACACATCATCAAAAAATGTTTGAAACTATGATGAAACACCCCTCTCTCAATGCATAGTTTCATCTTCCATTGTTTTTTAGGTTACATGCAAGACACAAGGTGTCTAGGTAACTGTGTGTATAGAGAGTTTCATCACCATGAAACTCATTTCACCTCTCTCTTCATTAATATACTGTCACACCATCAAAAATGATGACATGATAGCCTATTTAATGCCCATGAAACTCCCACTGAGACTGGCCTAAATAACGTTGCCATGTCAACAAATTTGTTGATGTGGCATGATATTTAATGTTCATGACACTACCCACTGAGACTGGCCTAATAGAAGAAGAAGAAAAAAAGAGTGAGCTATATAGGTAGTGCTAGCTTAGACTAATCCCAATGGAGGATTTCATATTGATGTTTCTAAGACAGCCACATAAGCAACAAGAAAATGAAATGGGTTCGAAACTAGCTCTCTCAATGCAAATATTTATGGTGTTGTTTCATAGGCTTCAAATAACATTTACTTTCATGACTTAAAGAGAGTTGGTATCCGTGTAGATGGAGTTTTATCTAGATGAAACTGGTTGCATCTCTCTTCATAAATTGGATGTCATGTCATCAAGAAATTTTATGTGGCATGCTAATTAATGAGAATGAAACTCTCCACTAGGAACCTTGTTGCACATTATTTTTCTCCCAAGAAAAAAACAGTGAGCTCTACAGGTAGTGCTAGCTAAGCTAATGCACATTATTTTTCTCCCAAGAAAAAAGGGACATTTTAATCATATAGTTTCCAATGTTTGATCTTGAAAAATGTTTACAATGTTTGATCTTGAAAAATGTTTTCTTTATATTTTAATCAATCTGTGCTGATCTATTGTAGTATTCTTATTATTTTGTCGGGACATGAGCCCATCCTTCTTTCCTTCCATGTTTTAAGCTTAACAAATGGAATGTGCCGTTTCATATAAAGAAGAAAATGCAAGCACCAAGCCAAAAAAGGCGTTGACAACTGAAACACCACCGAAATAGCCGAAAGAAAAACCGCAGACATGTTTACAACTTTGCCTCTCTCCTAGCAACGGTAACAGCGGGTCCTAGCCACCCAATGCTGTCTTGCTGAAGTTCAGCTTGCCAACAAACAAAGACAAGGTCCCAGGATAGTGTTAATAGGAATTTTAATTCAGATGCTATCTATTCAGAGAAAGGACTCTCTAGGCGTTTGTCTCTTAACCATAACAATCCTTCTCTTCACAAAGGAGAGCCTCCAACTCTAAAATCTCAATGTACACCGGAAATCTCAATCTAAAAGTCTCTTAGCCGCTACCTCCGAAATAAAATCTCAATAAGACTCTGGTTCATCGGAAATGGTTTCTATGTACAGTACTAGTAATCAACAATGCAAGCATAAGTAGAAGCAGTCTCTCCAAACCGTCATGAAAGGATTAGCAGGATAAACATGAGGTAAATAACCAACACAGAGCGTCTCTAGTAGAGCCAATCACTATCTATAACAATCATATATATGTGTATGTGTCACATAACGATGACAATTATATAAGTTCGATGGATTTACACCCCATATAGCTTTATTAATTAACTATATGTGAGCGCTTGAATCAGACGCCTAATCAAATGCAGAAAAAAACTAGATGTAAACACTCAGTTGTTCATTATTTTTTTCAAAAACAAAAAATGAAGCTACTGACATAGAACGCTTCAAACTTCAGATTAGTGCACCACTATAAGAGAAATAGACAAAGTGTCAAAGTCCCACCAAGGAAGAGGTTCAATATTTTCAAAAAAAAACATTAATTGTAAAACTCAGTGTATTGAAAAGCACTAGAGGCCCCATCAGCATGCCCCCTAGCTAGTATAGCTTCTGATAGCCGTCTAAACCGCCAGGTAGGTGGCTATCTAGCCCATGCAATTTAATACGCTATCTCAAAATTTCAAAATACTAAAATCATCAAACGGCATCATTCGTTCAATTTCCATTGTATCCTGAAGAAAAAATGCTAATGTTACTTCATTTCTCTATACCAGAACACGGCAGAACCTTCTCAAAGAAACGTACCAAGTTGCGCGCGGTAAATCTTGTTCACACAAGCGTTGCGCGCCTATGGATGCCGCAGTAACACTCACAAGTCACAAGTGAAAGCAATGCAGCTGTTGATGAGATGATGTGGAATATAGTAGTCGTAGCAGTGGAGGGTTTAGCGTAGAGGGCAAACAAAAAGGCAGCTAGGGCTGCATGCGGGGGAACAGCGGCCTCAATTCGGTCAAGGAGACCGCCCATACGACCCCATGGAACGCCTCCACGTTGTCGCCCATTACTACTCACACCTCTCCCCCTTCTTGGATTCTCAAAACGAGGCTGCCCTTAAATTATTCGCCCTTTGCTCTTATCCCTAAATCACTCGCTTTAATTACTCCATTTCTTCTTGGCCCTTGTGCTCTCTCTATCTCCCTCCTCTCTCCTCTAGTCCTCTATGAGTTTTGGCTGTATTCCAACCTCAATCTTCGCTCTCAAATGCAGTGAGCAGCGCATTTTAAAGAGGACAGCTGAGACTACAGTGCTACACCTACATACTGCTAGTAGTGTTTTGTGTGTGTGCAGAACATTCAACTTCTCTATATATACTACTACCACACATAATATTCTCTCATTCTTCTCCTAAGCACACGCAGCACAGGTCTACATCAACAGCTGTAGCTTACATTCCCTTGCACCTTCTATCATAGGCTCATTCGCTGGTCAAGGCAGCAGATCAGCCTCCATGGACATGGACATGAGCTCAGCTTATCCTCACCATTGGCTCTCCTTCTCCCTCTCCAACAACTACCAACATGGCCTCCTTGAGGCCTTCTCCAACTCGTCCTCCGCCGCTCCTCTTGGTAAGATCACTCCTACCATGGCTTCCTCGAGTGCTAATGCCTTTGATGCATCTAGTACTGAGAAGCTAGAGACATGCATGAAGAGAGTGCACTAGTGGATCTTTTATTTGTCTCTAACTATATATAAACTCATTGATCTTTTATTCCCCATGATTATTGTGCAGGAGAAGAGGGCGCCGTCGAGGTGTCGCCGAAGATGGAGGACTTCCTCGGCGGTGGCGGCGGCAGTGCCCCGCCGTCTACGGCTGCAGAGGACCAGCTTGTCTGCGGCGAGCTGGGGAGCATCGCTGCCGGGTTCTTGCACCACCAGTACCTGACGCCCGGGACGGCGGAGAACCCCGGAGCAGTGACCGTCGCCATGTCGACGGAGGCGGCGGAGTCCGATCAGGCCAAGAGGCCCGTCGAGACGTTCGGGCAGCGGACGTCAATCTACCGCGGTGTCACCAGGTAGACGTCTGCACGCATGCACCGGGTTCTTCTTTTTGGCCCAAGCTTGATAAACATATACCTAGTTCAAGTAGGATTCTTGTGAGTGTATCACTTTTAATTGACATTATTCATGGCTACTGGATGAAGACTATTGACTAATTAATGTATAACATCCGGTGTTCAAGTTTTTATTAATTTATTTTTCAATAAAACACTCTTGATATTTTCCATGTTGCTGTTATTAAGTCGTCCTTAATTTCATGTTGTTTGGATTCAAGTTTTGTTAACCTTTTTTTCTTGTTTGCTATCTTGGGGAATGCCTCAGGCATAGGTGGACAGGGAGATACGAGGCGCACCTGTGGGATAACAGCTGCCGCCGGGAAGGCCAAAGCCGCAAAGGCCGCCAAGGTATATGCATGCATGTCTCATGCTTGTCATTTGTCCAAGAAACCTGCAAAAGCTATATGCATCCTCCGATCACTAACATTATTTCCCCTTTATTGCAACTTCCTTTTGGTGGTGCATTGGTGCTACTTCTTCAGTCTACTTAGGTATGTCAACTGCTACACCCAGTTTCAGCTTACTCAAATTCTGTGTCAAATCTAAAGGTCTTCATGAAACTAACTGTGGAAAAATGGCGGAAAATGTAGGAGGTTATGATAAGGAAGAGAAGGCTGCGCGAGCTTACGACCTCGCTGCGCTAAAGTACTGGGGTCCGACGACAACGACGAACTTCCCAGTAAGAGCTCAAGTCAATTCAGACATCATCAAAATGCTATTCCAAACGCATGCATGGTGCATATACATTTGCTGAAGATTGCTGATGAGGCTTGAGCACACACTTACCTGAACAATTCACTGTAGGTGTCCAACTACGAGAAGGAGCTGGAGGAGATGAAGTCGATGACGCGGCAGGAGTTCATCGCGTCGCTGCGCAGGTGAACAGCGTTCCCCAAGTAACCCACATGCGCGGCACAGGGCTCGCCGACGCGTCCTTTTCCACGTACACACACCTCTGCCGTACGCGTGCATCAACGCACAGTTGCATGTGCTCGCCCTGCGGCTTTCCTTTGGGCGCTCACATGTTGACCTGACCCTCTCTTTGTGCTCCTACCCTTTTGTCAGGAAGAGCAGCGGCTTCTCGCGAGGCGCCTCCATCTACAGAGGAGTCACACGGTGAGCAGAATCTTTCATGATTCATGGCAATGACTAATGAACATTGAGCACGCAGAAGAAAAATGCAGGAGTCTGAACATTATTTGCAGTTTGAACAATGGATCAGTAGCAGCATTTCGGTCAAATCTTTGTAACAGTGGGATTGTTTATGTCTGACAGGCATCATCAGCACGGCCGGTGGCAGGCGAGGATCGGCAGGGTGGCCGGAAACAAGGACCTGTACTTGGGCACTTTCAGTAAGTGTTTTTGGCTGAACACACACTGAATTCATTTAAAATTCCTCATGCACCCACTACACTACACAATGGGTTCACTGTACATGAGCTAATTGTTTTAGTCGATCGACCCATGAGAATCAAAGCCACTGAGATCGCTGACAAAAACATATGGTCCATCCTAACTTGTTCTGCACCACAGGTACTCAGGAGGAGGCAGCTGAAGCGTACGACATCGCGGCGATCAAGTTCCGTGGCCTCAACGCGGTGACCAACTTCGACATGAGCCGCTATGACGTTGAGAGCATCCTCAACAGCGACCTACCGGTTGGGGGCGGGGCGGCCGGCCGTGCCTCCAAGTTCCCGCTGGACTCACTGCCGCCGGCGAGCGCCGCTGCGATGATCACCGGAGCCGCGTCGCATACCATGCCGCCGTCTGAGAAGGACTACTGGTCCCTACTCGCCCTGCACTACCAGCAGCAGCAGCAACAGCAGCAGTTTCCAGCCTCCGCGTACGAGGCCTATGGCTCCGGCGTGAACGTGGACTTCACCATGGGCACGAGCAGCCACAGCAGCAGCAACGCCAGCAGCGGCGTCATGTGGGGTGCCACTGCCAGTGGAATGGGGCAGCAGGATAGCAGTGACAACAAGCAGGGAAACAGCGGCTATGGTAGCAACATTCCTTATGCTGCTGCAGCTATGGTTTCTGGATCAGCTGGCTATGAGGGCTCCACCGGCAACAATGGCACCTGGGTTACCAGCAGCACCAGCTCGGCCCCCCAGTACTACAACTACCTGTTCGGGATGGAGTAGGTGAACTGACAAAGGAAGCTAGCTGAAATCAGGGTGATAGGCCTAGGAAGCTAGGACTGACATGGAAAGGAACTGGTCACAATTTTGGCTGCCTACGTGTGCCCATGTATGGATGCAATGCATCCTTCTGCTATTCATTATAATGTTTCCTGACATAGTACTGTAGCAGAGAACTCATGTACCGTCAGCATTTCTAAATTCTAATTCAAGCTCGTTTTTAGTTACTTTTCTTTTTGCAGGAATCATTTTTAGTTACTTGGACACCTACAATATGTGCATTTCAGAAATGCTATGGCAGTCCCCATGAAAACATTTTAGAATTTGCAAGTGAATAACAGTAACAAGTTAGGAGAAAACAGAGCATACTTGGAAGATGATGAAAGTGAGCACTGGAATTGAAACATTGCAGTTCCCATGGTGTACCTGCATAGGGGATTAATAAGACAAAAAATTACCACAAAGAGTAATGATGAGAAATTATTTCCCCACACAGCAATAGCAATGATCTTGGTTGTATAAAAAACAGCTATGATCTCCTAGAGTGCATTGCATAATTGAAATCAAGCAAAAAAAACCATGGATTCAGGATAACTATCATGGGTACTCCGTATCTGGTCTTATCCAATGCAACATGATAACAATCACTGCAGCGTCAACAGACATGCCTCAAACTTATCCAATTCAGATGTCTAAGATGCAAATAGGTGGTAAAATTCACATGCATGGTATAATTTATTCACAAGTTGCATCAATTAATGCCATGGTGCATTGTATTACAAGTTGCACAGCACAAATACTAGTCTATAGAAGTACGATCGAGCACTGGGGTAAAAATTCCAGAATTCAATGAAAAGAGTAAAGGAGCTATCCACCATGGTGCAATAGATTACATGTACAAAAATAGCACATAACACAATGTAGTTGTCAAGTGTGCGGCACAATATCGGAGAGTTCATAATCGTAACTAACAGACAACAGTTCAACACTCTACAAGATGGAAGCCCAGAACCATCAGAGTTCCATGTAAAAAGAAGCCACAAAATTTCACGTGTGCTATTCCTTTGGCCAAAATGTAAAAAGCACAGCAAGAACAGATCGAAGTTGCAGGAGATTAAAGCCGTTCATCTCACTTCCACTGTAAAAAAAGGGTATTACAGCAATCAGAAGAGGGAGAATAAAGTGAAGAGCTCCACATGGGATCAAGGACAAGCACGCCACAACTTAAGCCGCCAACTCTAGCTAGTCTTCAAGATTCTTACTGGGATTGCACACATTTGTAGACTATCTAGTCCGTGAGGGTCCTAAAACTACTACTTAATTCGCTTCTTTTGATAAGCTTGCTGGAAGGTCTGTTGCATGCATGAAGACTCAACACAGGGTTCAGATTACCTCTCTGTCCCTCTCTAAGCAGTTGACCAGTCAAAAAATGAGGCATGCGGTGAGTATCAAACTGCATGTACGAACAGTTGGTCCTTGTTTCACCTTTGCCCCCAGTGGGCCAAGCCATCTTGCTCACAACTATCAATGGACTGGAAACCACGCTACTAGCTGCTTCACGCATGGCTGCAGTTTTTTCCTTTTTGTGCCTGTCCCCTCTCTCTGTCACAAATCCTAGCATATCTCTCTTAGTTTACTAGAGACAGCAGCTCTTTCAATGGACACAGAGACAAAAGGACAAACCATTGACCAGCTAGAGAGCATACTTCGAACAGTTGGTTCTAGAGGTACAGTAGAGCTGAAGAAAAGGGAATTTACCGGCAACTTCTTGACGAGTGTAGAAGTGAATGAGGTTATACAAGTAACTATCCACCGCCGGACCGCCCATAACAGTGTGCGCTACAATTTGCAATGGTGCACAGAATTATTTACAGAGTGGCGTAAATCCAAAGGGCTATGTATAGTTTCTAACAACCACACCTAGGCACCCGTTACAAGGAGCCTTGGAGAAAATTATCAATGATAACAGGATATAGTATGGACCAACGTGTTTTAGGATAGTTAAAAGCATGTTTGAACTGTTATTAGATTCAAATTGATTGCTTGTGTTTGTCAATACCGTGAGTCCTAATTAAGTAGCTGCCAGTAGTCCGCTAATGTTTTTTTGTTCCATAGAGTATAAAAACAATGAAATTATTAAATATTTTACACGATGCTTTACATGCTACTCAACCTCAGATCAGCCTTTTTCTACGACAAAATATGGAAACCAGACCATGCATTGTTTATAAAAGCAAAGTTTGACCAACTGGCAACAGACAAAAAATTATGGCTATTGGTTAAATATACTTTATGGTGTCTTTTTCGACCTAACAGATTCACACCCTGAAGATTCTCTCATGAGGCAAAAGCTTTTGTGTTCCACACTCCATAAATTAAGGCAGATGATCCCTTTTAGTTAAGAAAAAAGATGATTGCTCAAGTGGGCCATTAGTCAAATACAGCACTGTAAAAGGTGTTTCCTTTGGTAGTATGTGGGGAGCCTTTCCCTTGGTTTTATAAAGAGTTGTTTGGTTGCCCCTTTTTGTCATGTTTCACATTTGGAAGTTATGTCGGGCCAGCATTTCATTTGAGTTGCTGTCCAACCATCATACAGGCTGTACCAGAAGGAACATATGCACCAAGACTGTAGGAGTTTGGGGGCAAAAAAAACAAAAAAACTAGAGTGCTATGTTAGTATGCCCAGTGTTTGTTGCAACATTTTTCATCTAATAGCTCCATTGGTATATTTGTAGTTCACATAGAAAAACAATACAAGTATGAATTGATGGAAGCCTATCAGTTTATTTGTTACATTGCATATAATATTATTAATATGACTAGGAGATCAGCACATTCTGGGAAACAAAAACACTCTAAACTTCTCAGTCAATGTGGATGAGAATCCAAACAAAATGCTTTCCACCATCTGAAAACTTGCAATTCGATCCAATAGTATACTGGTATCATCTTCCCGTGCTGGGACAACAAAATAAGGAAAAGATACACATTTCTAAATCATGGACCATCCAGTGCCTGGTGAAGACAAACATCATATTTGATTAAGCAGCTAACAAAATATTACATTAGATTCGCTAGAAGAATCTCACAAAGGAATAATGCTTCTTGATTTTATATTAACCGTTTAGCATGCCCTGCACATTTTGGAATTGAAAATGGCCACTATTCAGCCATTAGTACACCAGTTACCAGACAAGGAACTATGCATAGGGAAGATGGTGATGATGGTCTACCAAACAGCAAAGCAAAAATAGCATCCTAACAGAATTTTTAGTTTGTTGTATTGAAGATAAACAGCCCTTTTCAGTTTCATTGGAAGAAAAGATAAATTCGTTTAAAGCTAAAGAACCTATGAGTGCTGACGGAAAATATGATGGAAAAATTTAGTAATTATTACCGATACAAATTCAAAATTCTGTGTGGATGTTCAACACGCAAGAGCAGGCTTTCACCATGCCTTCTTCATAGAAGTTTTCATAATTATTGCAGCCTGAAGTCTAGAAGCTAAGGGATGATAAAATATTTGAGAGCAGTAGAAAAAGTTTCAGAGTTCAGAGAGAAAGCCATCTTACACCTGCATAGAGTGAAGACCTTAGTTCAATCATTACATATCACTCCGTAAAAGTATCTTATTTTTATCCTCTTTCTGTAAATATGAGCTACAAGTTCTCTCCCGCCTCTTTGATATACAGAAAATTTGAGTGATTTGGCAACATCCATGGTTTTGTGAGTCTTAGGAGTTGAAAAGCTACTGACACTATAGGGAAGAAGACCAATGTGTGCTCAAGAGCAGCAAGTCATCAAATTCATTACTGAGAATACTGTTTCCAACTTAACGATAGTGCACAAAAAATAAGAACTACCAAAACCTATTTCTATCCTTCTGTTGAGTAGGGTAAAATTTGGCGTGTTTGTAAAACTCTGAGAGCATATCCAAACTCTGAAAATGTTCCTAAAACATTGAACATTTACAAACTCTGAAAATTAGCACTTTCCTTGTCATTAGACTCAATTTCATCCCCAATTATCCAGACCGTTGGTAATAATGTGATGCCATCCTCCAATCACCTTATCAAAATGTACGTAGGGTGGCCACTCCAATTGAAAGTAGAGATGAATGAAACAGTCATCACTGAAAGTCTGAAACTGCTGTCTGATGCAGCCTAGAGGCACATATATGATTGTTTTATAGAAACAGGTTGGTACCGGTGGCTCATCTAAATCGATTTCAACTCAAATGAATACTGTCGCTGTCGATTTCAACTCAAATAAATACCACCGTCAAAACCAGCAGCCTGCTAGTCCGTTTACTTAGTGACGGCAAAAACATGACCCTGTCTCATGGTCACTGCAGTGCACATTGCCGCCTAAACCCAAAACCAAATCGACATTGGAATCCCTATAAATCCGCCGGTCCCGCTCCTCCTTGACCATCGATCGGGGAAAAGAATTGATTTGCTACAGAAAATATGTTCAGAATTTCACGAACTTTCCTCCCGTTCCCCGGTATTTCAAACTGGTTCGAGCGACCCGATCAGAGAGTAGCGTAAGAGAGAGATACGAAGAAGGAATTCCGACGCACCTTGTTCAATGGGGAGCGAGATGCGGGCTGGAATCTTGGAGACTTGAGGCGGGGGCGGGGCGGGCCGTGCACCTACGCCGCGCGGATGGCGAGTCCCCCAAACTTCCACCCAACTTCCAAACCGAAGGCGAGGAAGAGGCGTAATCTGGCCTCTCCGTAACTTAGATAGGAAGGCCGAAGGTATGATCTCTACGTAAACCCATTGGGGAAGCGTGTTCTGTGAAATCCAATAACAGCCAGTTGATCTCAAGTCACAACTCACAACCGAGGCAGCGGCTTATTTGCACGTTTTTAGCTGGTCAAAAATGATCTCATGTGCAGTTAGCGATATTTGTGGCAGAAAGAATGTTATACCAATCAACATGCTCATTGGCCAACTCAACACGAATAAAGGAAAATGGGTCTCCGAGAGACAAAAGCTTTGTACGTGACTTCATTGAAGCAAACCTTTACTCCATGTCAAAACTGACAGGTGACGCCTACTCCGTACTCTCGTTTCCAATTACAACCAAACATCTAATCCCTCCACTTTAATTAGTTGATATATATTATAGTTTAGTCAAAAATTTTCATATTTGACCATAAGTTTGTGAAATAGATATATGAAAGTATTTTTCTCATGCACCCGTAAAAATATATATTTTTTCTCGTGATGAAAAATATGGTACAAAATAGCGGGCTAAATGTCGGTACAAAATAGCGGGCTAAGACATTTAGCGGGAGGCCTTCAAAAACAGCTAATAGCGGGCTAAATGGAGCTATAGTGTCAAATAGCGGCTAAATTGCACGTAGAAGCAAATAGCGGCAGCTCGCTAAAATCAGCTATAGCTGGAGATAGCGAAGCTATAGCCGGCTATTTTGTACTATGGATGAAATATAAATCTTACGACCTTAAACTATAAGGATTTGTAGAAATTTTATGGTTAAATATAGAAATAATAACTAATTTAGAATAGGAAGAGCGAGTCATCATAAATACATATTGATTAACTAACGGTTAGATCGTATTGTGAGTTTTCTTCCCAAAGCTAAAGCAACAAGCATATATCAAGTATATATCACAAATTATAGAGAGGGGATATTTTAGCCACCGTGCAAGGAAATGAAGGAATAGAAGTTCTGCCTCCTTTGGACGTTCAGCCAAATTAAAGATATACAGATGACATCGGTCTTTTCGTCGCCATCAAAAAACATTAAGAGTTTTAGGCTCTGTATGAAACCTATCAAAATAATACTAAACATTATGATGTATTTTTTATAACATGTGTTATGATGTGTACTATCGCCTGCAAAATTTCAACTTAAAACTCCACCTACGCATGGAGAAAAGAAATTATATTAAGGGTAAATTGAATAAATGGCATAATTTGGGGGTCAATTGAACCAAACAATAGTTTAGTGAGTTATCCAAACTTTGGCCATACTTGGAGGGGGGTAATTTGGATTTTTTTACTTTTTTTAAAAAAAACACAAAAACAGACATACTCTAGCTTGGCCGTTGGTCAGTCACAAGATTAATGAAGTCACAGTATGCGTCTCACTGACAACGACTATGTCTCCTACCGCTAAGACTTCCTCCAATGAGGCAATGAGAGTTCAATGGTCTGGTTTTACACATTAACATAGCTAAAGTGGGTCTCAAATTAAAAGATTATTAGAGGAGAGTAAGTATTGGCCCACCATATATCAAAAGATGTATTTGAGACAATCTCTTGATTAAGAGCTAGTTTTTTCTCCCTCCTCTTACTCTCTCTTCCACATAGAAAAATAAAAAAAACTAGACCCGATGGGGTGAAGAGGCCCACGGTTTTTCATTAAGCGAAACAAACCTCTCCCGGGTCTAGAAAAATCCCCGAACCCCGGCAAGCCGGCGAGGGGATTTTTTTTAAACCAGCCACATAATTTGCTCCAACGAGAAATCAAACCTGGGTCTACTGGTGCGACCATGCCTTAGCCCCTCTAACCAAGTAGGCTAGAGGACCTTTGGCCATATAGAAAAATAAGATAATGTGGATTCTAAGAGCTACTGGTACACATGGCTTGTTGGAGGAGGCCTAAAATATAATATCACCGTTAATTTCTAGAACTAACCTAGCAAAATGCAAGCACACATGCTAAGGACTCGAGACGGGATAGATAGCAATTGTAACATAAGAAACCAAATAATTGAGCTAGTTCGTGAATGGATGATACTAATCTAATAGAACTGATATGTGTATGAATATAGTTTGTTTACTTTTTTCTTTAAAAAACAAACTATAGTATGTTTACTTTTTTTAAATGTAAATTCTTTTCAAAAAAATAGTTCGTTTACTTTTCTCGGAAGAATATCTTTGCGTTTACTACGAGTACTAAAAACGATAATAATAAAATTTCTTGTTAGACTGTCGATCATTGAAAATGGTGTCATTGTGACAGTTCCATTTGCAACCACGCGGAATTGACATCGCAACACGTGCAGGTCCTAGTATAGGCCAAATTCAGTTTTATTTTACATTATCCGTACAGTTCACCCAGCTTCAACCATCTACTCGATCGTAATCGTAACACGATTTCTGCAAGATGCTTTGCTGGATTTGCCCCGTGTATAAAGAAAAAGATTTTGTGCTAGACTTGCCAGCCTGCCAATCTATCCGGACAAATCGCAGTTATTTCCTTATCGCGATTTGATTCGACATTTTTTGCAGTAATTTTGAGCATTTTCGTACGGGGAGATAAAGAAATGGCAAATCCGTACTCCAATGAAATCACCCTGTCTCTTTCGACTCACCGAATTAGCTTGCAAGGTAGAGCCAATAATTTCATCAGCTAATTAAAGAACAATATACCATAGTCAAACATAGAATTTGTTTATTTTATCTATAAAATTATCTGTATAGTGATCGACGAATGAGTACCAGTGAGGGTTTGTTTGCAAGGGAGTACACCGCATCCCAGTTGGGCACGGTACAGAGGATGATCCATGCTTTGGCTCCTTGTAATATTAGCAAATTGATCCATGCTCATGTCCTGGTCAGGAAACTGGTACCCCGAAAAAGGCACTACTTCCAAGTTCCAACAACCCTTTGTCTCCAAGAAGTTTGTGTCATCCACCTTCCAGCCCCAACTCCCCATCATCTTCTTCTTCAGCGGCCTGGTCTTCCGCTGCCTCACTGGCCTGAGGACGGGATAACCTGTAACCGAGTTCGGTAGGTACACATCCGTTGCCTCCAAACAACTCGCTGTCGTACTTCCACAGTAGTAGTAGATAACTATCCTTTTCAAAAAAAAAATACAGTACACATAGAACATAGCTACTGCAGTTAAGGTTCTCTCCTATAAATACCCAGAAAGTTCCTGCTGCTACCTCACCGCACTCATCTTCTTGTTCATTTCAAAGTCAGTGTAGACTTCCAACAGGAGAGAGCAATGGGGAGCAGGCCATTGTGCTGCCTGTCGACCCTGCTCCTCCTGGGTCTGGCATCCGGCCAGGTCCTCTTCCAGGTAACCAACGCAAAGCATTCGATCACGCATCGATTTGATCATCCTGCTCTGAAGAAATGATTCAGCAGCTAGCTTCCCCGTCGATTTGCATGGTATCCTTCTCTGAAAATTTTGAGCTGGATGGTGCAGGCGTTCAACTGGGAGTCGTGTAAGCAGAGCGGCGGGTGGTACAACCTCTTGATGGGGAAGGTCGACGACATCGCCGCTGCCGGCGTCACGCACGTCTGGCTACCGCCGCCGTCGCACTCGGCCTCCGCCGATGGTCCGTCGTCTGAACACGTTGCCTCTCCTTTCCCAATTCTTGTCTGAACATCTATGGTCCTGTTTAATTTCCATTCACCAACTTTTCTCATCGGTCCCATCAAAAGAAATCTTACGTGCATGGAGTAGTAAAACGTGTGTTAATGACAAAACTCATTCCATAACCTCGGGTAAATTTGCGAGACGAATCTAATAGGCTCAATTAGGACATGATTTGCAACATTAATGCTACGGTAATTAGATTCGCCTCGCGATTTCATATAAGATCTGTAATTAGTTTTATTATTAGTCTACATTTAGTACTACTAGTAAGACAAAAAATTTCACCAAATTTCTTTTACAGAATTGAACATATATAGCAAAACGAAGCATCCTGAAAGCCCGACGTGGAGTACGAGCTGATCTGATTACAAAGGGTGCTCATTTGGCCTTTTGCTGGGGTAATTGATGATTTGAGCCTATAATGGGCTAATGGCCAAACGAAGTATAGTAAAAAAAATATGTGAGAGCAACTTCAAGAGACTCTTTAAATCCTTTATAATTGCTAGTTTTAAAGATTTTGGCTAAAAGGATACCTTCAAACAGTCTCTTTTTTTGTTATTCAAACATAGTCACTCTATTTCGGATTTCTCGCTAGCCAAATATAGAAAAAAGAATAGCCCTCTAGACTGCATGCACGATACTGAAAAGCTGTGGAAAACATGAAGAAATAAAAAACGATTTTTATGTAAATGACTCTCTAAATGATAATTTAGAGAGTGAGTTTTAGAGAGACTTTTGAAGATGCTTTAATGTGCTCTTTTCTTACCACGAGACACTAGTATAAGGTCATAAGGAGCACATATTATACCAGGAAATATAGTTCTTGAGTCCGCATGCTGACTCAATTATCCATCTATATTATTAAAATAAATAGTAAAAATTAGCCTCTAGTGTTCGTCTAAACTCGGATGTATCATCGTAAATAATAATCTAAAAGTATCATTAAAATATCTAAATTACCTACATCTGTTATGTTGAAAAATCTAAATAATTCTCAAAAATATGCATCTAGATATTACATACGCCCGTCTGTTGAAAATATAAAGCCAATATCCATACCAATTCACTTTGTCAATCTAATAACCTCTTTAATAAAATCTAGACTCGATTACTCGTTTGAACTATTTCAGTACATCCAATCTACCTAACTCTTAGTGAAATTTATCTTTCCTTTTGCACAGGTTGAGTTTAAGTTCACATTTTTTTAGCATACTGCCTTATGTGGAGAAATAAGATTTTTTTTCATGGTTTGTGAGGATAGGATTATTTAAGCGAAATCAATCCTAGAGATACAAAATTGTATGAGAAATAATTGCAAAAAATTCCTAAAGTATTATCTAACTTGAGCATAACGTTGTAAATCACCTCTCAAATTTTGAATTCAAATGACTTTATATACGCATAAGAAAAGGAGAAATCTTGTAAAAGGTAGATGGACTAACTAAAATAGTGTGTGTGAATCAATTCAGCCTAAATTTTATTCAAGGGTCAATCAAACAAAAAAATGTAAGGGTAGTAAATAAACTTCTTTTCCAGAAATAAGATCCCAAAGTACGTCAATACAAATACATGATTCTAAAACTACCTATTTGTGTCATTGTTATAATATAGAAACTACTAACTTATAGTATATATTCGCTATGTGTGTCACAATATAGACTATATAGACCATGTATATATGTATAGATTCATGACTAGTACATATCGGGGAAATGAATACCCCTCCCCTTTCTTCGCACCGCCGTGTTTTCCGCATGCGCTCATCCCTTCGCTGCAGGCCACGTCGACGCTCGTGGGTGCCTGTGCGAGCTCTCGTAGCACCAGAATGCAGCAATCAGAGGCCTGAGAAAGCATCCATCGCTACGTGAGGGCGGTCCATGGCAATCCAGCACGGGACGTTGGGCTTCGTTGTGTGTGATCCCTAGCTTGGAGGCGCGGTATGGACCGAGTGCATCGAAGGTGCAAAAAAAGGCTTGTGTGCGATCCCTAGCTCTCTGTCCCTCTCTACGACATGCGTACTGGGTGGGGCGACTGCACTCTGCAGAGCTAGCTGACTCTCTATTTCCTCTCGCTGTCTACATTGAGCTATGGGTCAGGGACAAATATTGGCCCACATATCATTGATTTAATTTCAAAACACGACGGTAGAAACAACATATTGACTAGTACTGTGTGGTCCCAACTCTCCATGCCTTTATCTGCGCAGCACCAGATGAGCGGTGGGGAGCAGTGAGAAGGTGGATTGGCATAGTCTACCTAGAACGTGTATTAAGACTTGATTTTCTTTGGTAGGTCTAGATGTACGAATGGTGTGCAAGCTAATTAGTTCCTTAATAGTTCAAAGAGCATGTTCTTACACTTGGTTGTTTTCAAATAAAAAAATGCAAACATCAGTTCTTTTTTTATTCTGTGCATTAGTAGAAATGGCTCCATAATTTTATACAAACATAAATAGAGGAATACTTCCTTCAGCTGTGATTAGATCTTGTGTGAGAACCGGTACTAAAATCAAAAGCCCAAGTAAATATTGGTTTTCATATTTCAATTTGCTTTTGTTGCATACACCCTTTTCCTCCTAGTCTACGTTGTGGTGGCTATTCTTAGTGAATTTTGTTAAGTTATCACGTTAATTTTCATGCTCGAATATTTTTGTTTGTGTTTACATGGTAATCTTGATAATATGCTCATAAGTATCCATGGTATCTACTATGTACCCATGCCAACATATACACATGCCAACATAGGCATTAAATGAGACTCATGATAGGACGCGCCAAGGACGCCTCATGTTCTAGTATTATAAATGGACTAGTAGGGTGGCACGTGCCACATGCACGTGTATTAAAAAAATCATATTTAACAACTAACAATACAACATCGTACTTAAAACTATTCAATAACACCACATATTAAAAATTATATATTTATACATCAAAAGCATTAGACCTCCGGCAAAAAAAAGGAAATTTGTAGAATTATATAAAAAAAGAAGGCACTTGTATTTAAAAAATGTTGTTGTAAACACACACAATTATATATTATGAACACCTTCTAAATACAAATTCATATAACTCAATGTAGTGTCAATTCAGATTCATATATATTAGGAACACATTCTGAATAGAGATTCATACAACAGGAATAAAAAAATCCTGATTTAAAAAGAAACGTGTATGAAACGTTACATCCAGTTCAAATTTTCACAAATAAAATTCATATACAAACTGAAAGCAGCTCCTGTCTTGACTCTTGAGAATGCAGCTACCTGAAAGCAATGATGGAAGATTTTCTCCAAGCCCAATTCTACCAGGATCCATCGCCCTCGTACTGTCCCTCCCTGTTTTCACAATAGACATGTTTTCAAATGGTATAGCAGCAGAACAAGCAACCAACTCTGCTCTTCGACCCATCTAATGGCCAATTTCCATTTTCTGCCTGTAGCCTCATCACCTTCCTCCTGCTCACCCTCCTGCACAACGAAACTCAGTAATACTATCTCATATTATTCATGTTCTGTGACACACAAGACATGAAAAGATCATGGAATTTTCAGGCAAGGCTAGTGTACTGAATATGCAACAGCATTACCTGAAAATTCAGAAACGCTTATGACAGGTCAGGAGTCAAGCGTGCCGACAAGAATTGCAGCTAGAGTCTCTTGTTCTTATGGCTTCCTAGTAAACACTTAACAAGATCCTAATGGTGATTAATGTTTCTATTGTCCAGCAAAAGAAACCCAAGAACAAAAAGTAAATATTTGAGGATCAATAGTCAAATGCAAAGTGATAAAAGCTTATGTCATACTGATCAAAAAAACAAACTAAAATTGCAAGCTCAGATTACTGGAACCCAATTAATTCCCTTATACTATTGGAAGAAATAGCTAACATAAGCGAGGTATGCCGCCAAGAGAATCCTTCTGATTTTTTATTTTTCCAATGACATGGAACTAAATTCATGAATAAAAGAAATAGAGTTTTGTTGTATTTTGCAACTCTATCTATTTTGTAATGCACCATCAAGAATGAAAACTGGTTCATAGCTAAATGACTGAACTTCCTACCCATTAAACCTAACCAAGATGATTCATATGGGACATATGTAAGACTGTAAAGCATTCAATAAAATACAACATGATTACTTAGATGGATTTCTATCTCAACAATTCTAGTACATTTATGAGATCTAGTCAGTGTAGCATGCAAGTCTATTCCAGAAAAAGGTTGCTTGATCTGAACCATAGATACACATCTAAACAATGACAGAAAATATTCGCCTGGTGTGGTGGATGGGTGGGTACACTAATCAAAACTTCCAACCTCAAAGCAAACAAAAATACAGATGCCAACATATGATGGTTCCTCCGAGTTTTGATGTGGCTACCTTGATTTCTAAATCCTTTTCTTTATCCACAGTTGATTGAAAAACCAGAGCATAGTGTAGAATGACAATCTGAATACTGACTCAGTAACAATTAGTGAATAGGAGAAGCACAGAAGGTCCTCCTTACATTATTTGTGAACTGCAGTGTTCAACTGGAATAATTACATGGTTTCTTCCTCTTATCTATTTTGTTGCCCTCCAGGAAGGATGCAAGGCTTTTTTGCTTTCATAGGTTCCCTCTACAGGCAGCAGTTTGATTCCTGAAAAAACCAAACCAAATGCCACAATTAGCTAATCTTAAATTGAAATATGCTGAAATAGAGAAATCAGAATGAACATATTCCACAATTAGCTCATCTTAAATTGAAATATGCTGAAATAGAGAAATCAGAATGAACATATTCCACAATTAGCTCATCTTAAATTGAAATATGCTGAAATAGAGAAATCAGAATGAACATATTCCAGAACAACATCCAGGTTTGGCATGGTAACTTCTCTGTCCTGAATTCATGAATGAAATGTTAAGAGTAGCATTGGTAACTTCTCTGTCCTGAATTCATGAATGAAATGTTCATTCCAAAAAGACCCAGATGGTATTCTTCCAAAAAGCTGGAGCCTCTATGTAGTCCTAATGGGCAAAATAAACAGAGATCTGTTTTCAGAAATAACCAACCACATTTTGAGCATTCTTGCTATCTGAACCGTAAAGAAAAGACCGCACAGAAGCCAACAGGCACTTAAAAAACGCAACTAAAGCAATAATGAATAAACCTATGTAAAAATAATACGCTGGCCACGTGGTTGATGAATGATGATTCTGTACATGGTATTTTTACCAGAAGATGCACCTTAGCAACACTTGCATCCGAACATGTTTAAACAAAAAGCCAATCCACCATCGAAGATCAAAGGTTGCCTCAATCATCTCTTGCAACTTTCCACAAGGAGTAATAGTTTTATTTTAGTTCTAACATAAAAACTTTGAAAAATCAATTGACCTTAAGATCATTGAAAATAATATGGAATCAATTGACCTTAAACGTAGGTGGCCACAAGCTCAGGCTTTTAACCTGTGCCGTCGAGCTAATGACTCCAATCTGTTTGATCCCCTTGAACGCCTCCGGCAGCAGCAGGAACAGATCCCTCCCGCCCCACACGATATACTGCAACATAATAAATTAACACCAAAATCAGCAAATGGGGTGCAGGTTTGCACGAACCAATCACCAAAGACAAATAGCACAGGGCAGGAATTGGACCTCATCATGCCCGGCCAGAGACACCTTCTCCTTCTTGAAGACAAATCAGGAATTCAACATTATCTCCTGCAGATGCAGACTTCTAGATCGGGATCGAAGTGGTTCTCACCATGGCGGGCGTCTTGCCGCAATTCCTCCTGGTGGGGCGGTGGTGCCCTCCTAGTCCTAGAGCCTCATGGAGCAGATCGACGCGGGTGACACTCTTGTTCTTTCGTGATGGAGACGCGCACTAGCGCGAACGGGGACGGGGACGGGGCTGTGTATCGAGATATAGTCGAGAGAGAGAGGAGGGGGGACAAAACCTGGAGGATCCGGTGGTGCCGCCGCATCTCCCTCGCCGCCGGCCCGCTGACGCTGCAGTGGCCGCGGTTGCGCGCTAGGGCGCGTCGTCGCCCGCAAGGAGCGGCCGCTTGGAGCCTCCTCCAGAGGCCGGCGAGGTGGAGTGCTCGCTCGATGGGATGCTCGGGGCCGGGGCTGATCTCCAGTCCTCCTGGCGCCGCCAGGGCGCATCGTCGCAGTCGAGCAGGGCGCCGCCGCCCAGGCCGGCCTCCTCCCCTTCCGAGCCCACCATGCCTCCAGCCCTCCACCCTCCGCGCAGTAAGGATGGGGAGGAAAGCGGTGGAGGCGGATTAAGGCCAGTCTCAGTGGAAAGTGTCATGAGCATTAAATATCATGCCACATCAACAATTTTGCTGACATGGCAGTGATATTTATGAGGGGAGTGTCATGGGATGAGAGAGGATGTCATGGTGATGACACTCCCTTGGCACAGTTCTCAAAGTTTGCAGTCTTGACAATCGTGCGATGACCCTCTCCACTGAGACTGGCCTAAGAATGCGATGCGGCCATGCGGGGAAAGTGAAGAGAGGAGCGCGTGATTGACGGGCGGGATTTGGAGCCAGGTACGCGGTGGGTATCAATTTTTTACGGTGAAAAACAAAAGCCGAAGAGGCTCCCGAGCGCCGATTACAACGGGGGAGGACGACCAAACACGTCTACCCTCCTCCTCTTGGTCGTCTGGGGCCACCGTTTGGTCCTGATTTGTGGGTCCTTTGTGAGGGGTAGGGTGGTAGAGTTGTGGGTGACAAACCGTTTTAATTGTGACACTAGTATAGATAAATAGATATGTGAACATTACCGATGCAGGTTACTTGCCTGGTCGTCTATACGACTTAGACGCATCAAAGTACGGGACGGCAGCAGAGCTCAAGACCTTGATCACCGCATTCCACAACAAGGGCGTCCAAGCGGTAGCGGACGTCGTCATCAACCACCGGTACGCTGACTACAAGGACTCCCGCGGCATCAACTGCATCTTCGAGGGCGGCACACCGGACAGCCGCCTGGACTGGGGACCCCACATGATCTGCCGCGACGACACCGAGTACTCGGACGGCACAGGCAACCTTGACACCGGCCTCAACTACCCTCCGGCTCCGGACATCGACCACCTCAATGACCTCGTCCAGCGCGAGCTCACCGAGTGGCTGCTCTGGCTCAAGTCGGGCCTCGGCTTTGACGCATGGCGCCTCGACTTCGTCAAGGGATACTCTGCTGAGGTTGCCAAGGTCTACATCAATGGCACGGCTCCGAGCTTCGTCGTTGCCGAGATCTGGAACAGCATGGCGTATGGAGATGATGGTAAGCCGCTGTACAACCAGGATCCTCACCGGCAGGCGCTGGTGGACTGGGTAGACAGGGCAGGTGGGACGGCGTCTCCGGCAACGGTGTTCGACTTCACCACCAAGGGGATCCTAAACGCTGCTGTGGAGGGCGAGCTATGGCGGCTCATCGACCCGCAGGGGAAGGCTCCCGGCGTGATCGGGTGGTGGCCGGCTAAGGCCGTCACGTTCATCGACAACCATGACACCGGCTCCACGCAGGCCATGTGGCCATTCCCCTCCGACAAGGTGATGCAGGGTTACGCGTATATCCTCACGCACCCCGGCAACCCTTGTATTGTGAGTATATTGATTCCCACTAGCTACTAGTTTCTACCTCTCGATCGAGGTTGGACATCGACATGGTCTCACTGTAATGATGGCACTTGCTCTATTGCAGTTTTATGATCATTTCTTCGACTGGGGGCTCAAGGACGAGATCGCGGCGCTAGTGGCGGTGCGGAAGCGCAACGGCATCACGCCATCGAGTGAGCTGACGATCCTCGAGTACGATGGCGACGCCTACGTGGCACAGATTGACAGCAAGGTGATCATGAAAATCGGTTCCAGGTACGACGTCAGCGCGCTCATCCCTGCCGGATATCAGGTCGTCGCACACGGCAACGACTACGCCGTCTGGGAGAAAGGCGCAAGCCAAGAAGTGGCTCAAGCATAATCTATGGTGCTCATTTGTGTTTCTCTGCTTCGTGCAGATACGACTATATACACTTTTTCACAAAAAGAATACGAGTGCACATGATTGATGATACCTATGAATTGTACGCATTATGTACGTGATAAAAATAAGTGTGATATCTCCTCTGTAAGATGCAATTGAGCCATGAGTATGTACATGATTTCTGCAAGGGAGTACACCGTCCCCGTTGCTTGGGATAGCTCGTATTTCCTCCGTTCCAAATTATAGTTTGTTTGACTTTTTATCTCAAGTTTGACTACTCATCTTGTTCAAAAAATCTATACAAACCTATCATTAATAAAGCAAGCCACAACAAAAAAAATATGATATTTTGTATAATTTTTTAAATAAGACGAGTGGTTAAATTTTAGATAAAAAAGTCAAACAAACTTTCAAATGGAGGTAGTAAGTTCGGTAGGTGCACATATCCATGCCTCCAAGTCCAAGCAACTCCCTGTCAATCTGTCACTCTCAAGGTACTCTCTTCATCCTTAATATATGATATGACGCTGGTTAGCTAAAGATTAAAATAACCAATAGAAAAACGGACGTAATTAAAATAGTACATAACTGTCCTTTTCAAGAAAATATGACATAGCTACTCAATTAAAGTTCTCTCCTATAATTCTATAAATATCCAACATGTTCCTGCTATGACATCACTGTACTCATCTTCTTGTTCATTTCCAAGTCAGTGTATACTTTCTGTGCAACACAGGGATAGAGAGACAGAGAGAGCAATGGGGAGCAAGCGCCTGTGCTGCCTGTCGACCCTGCTCCTCCTCCTGGGGCTCGCATCCGGCCAGGTCCTCTTCCAGGTAACCAACCAACGCATCGGATTGATCATCCTGCTCTGAAGAAATGATTCAGCTAGCTTCCCCGTCCATTTGCATGGAAACCTTCTCTGAAAAAATTGAGCTTGGATGGTGCAGGCGTTCAACTGGGAGTCATGGAAGCAGAGCGGCGGATGGTACAATCTCCTGATGGGGAAGGTCGACGACATCGCCGGCGCCGGCGTCACGCACGTCTGGCTACCGCCGCCGTCGCACTCCGTCTCCGCCCAAGGTCCGTCTGAACGCTCTCCCCCTTTCCCAATTCTTGTCTGAACTCTGAACGAAGCATCCTGAAAGCCGACGTGGCGTGGACAACACTCAACGCGCGAGCTTATCTGAATCACTGATTCCGAAGTGTGCTCATTTGCCCTTTCGCTGGGGGCAATTGATTAGTACTAGAGCCTATAATGGCTCCATCAGTTCGTCCATCTATCTGTCACCATTGATAATAGTAGGTGTTGGATTTACATTATATTTTCTTAAAAAATTAGCCACCTGGTAGTCTATGTCTATACCTAAATTATCCATCTCTGTCATTATGACAAACAACATAAATTAACTCTAGTTTTCATCTAAATTCTCCACTTATATCGTCATAAAAAACCTAAAATTAACTTTAAAAGTCATATCTAAATTATCAACACATCTCATATTAAAATAATCTAAAATAAATCCAATATGTATCAAAATTTCCTACATCTATCATTCAAGAAAATGATAAATTCCATACCATTATTACTAATTCACTTTGTTCTCTTAATAACACCTTAACAAAGTTTAGGCTCAATTTATTCCATTTAACTATTTTAGTAGATCTAGCCTACCCTAATGAGATTTGACATTTTTTATTTAAACTTTGTGTGCATAATGAGTTTTAAGTTCATATTTTTTTTAGCAAATAAATAACACAACGCCTTATGTTAAAACATAAATTAACATTTTACCATGGTTTTATAGGTTAGAAAATTTAATATGAAATTGATCCTAGATATGAAAAAAGGCATGAAACAGTTTAGGAGAGTGACACCACTTCCAGTCAGCTCCAACTCCACGTGAAGCAGACTCCAGCTGGAGTTTGGGAGTGGAGCTGAAATACGTGGAGTTGAAGCCATGCTAAACAGGACCTAAATTGAGTCTAATTTTTTTTAAGGGTCAAAGTCAATTTGTGATGGTAGAAAATGAACCATCGAACAAAATCCCAGTACGCCGATATACAATTTTAAAGTATCTATTTTTGCAATTGTTAATGTAGAAAATATATACTAAGGCCTTGTTTAGTTCCAAAATCCAAAATGAATGTTTAGACACATGTATGGCGTACTAAATGTAGATAAAAAACAAATCGCATTATATAGATGGACTGGAATTTGCGAGACGAATCCAATGAGTCTAATTATGACGTGATTAGACACTAAATTGCTACAGTAAACATGTGCTAATGATAGATTAATTAGGTTCATTAGGTTCGTCTCGCGAATTTCAAACGTAATCTGCAATTAGTTTTATAATTAGTCTATGTTTAATACTTCAAATGTGAAAAGATTTCCTTCCAAAATCTTTTCACCGCGGAAATAAACACGGCCTAACCCAAAGTATGCATCCATAACTAAGTACTACATTTATTTCCACGCAGGTTATATGCCTGGGCGTCTATACGACTTGGACGCATCCAAGTACGGGTCGGCGGCTGAGCTTAAGTCCCTGATCGCTGCGTTCCACAACAAGGGCATTCAGGCAGTGGCGGACATCGTCATCAACCACCGGTGTGCTGATTATAAGGACTCCCGCGGCATCTACTGCATCTTTGAAGGTGGCACATCTGACAGCCGCCTGGATTGGGGACCTCACATGATCTGCCGTGATGACACCCAGTATTCGGACGGCACAGGCAACCTTGACACCGGCGCTCACTTCCCCCCGGCCCCGGACATCGACCACCTTAACAACCGCGTCCAACGCGAGCTCACCGACTGGCTGCTCTGGCTCAAGTCGGACCTCGGCTTCGACGCATGGCGCCTCGACTTCGCTAGGGGATACTCCGCCGAGGTCGCCAAAGTTTACATGGACGGCGCGACCCCAAGCTTCGTCGTTGCCGAGATATGGAATGGCATGGCGTATGGCGGGGACAATAAGCCGCTTGTACAATCAGGATCCGCACCGGCAGGCGCAAGTGGACTGGGTCGACAAGGTAGGCGGAACGGCATCGCCGGCCACTGTCTTCGACTTCACCACCAAAGGGATCCTAAACGCCGCCGTGGAGGGCGAGCTGTGGCGGCTCATTGACCCGCAGGGGAAGGCTCCCGGCGTGATCGGGTGGTGGCCTGCGAAGGCTGTCACGTTCGTGGACAACCATGACACTGGCTCAACGCAGTCCATGTGGCCGTTCCCCTCCGACAAGGTCATGCAGGGGTACGCCTACATCCTCACTCACCCCGGCAACCCATGCATTGTAAGTATATATATATAGAGTTGATGGTTGATGCCCCACTGGCTCTATTTTACTTTGTGGCATCTCTGATACCAAGAGTCTTGCTCGATTGCAGTTCTGTGACCATTTTTTCGACTGGGGATTCAAGGATGAGATTGCAGCCCTGGTGGCAGTGCGGAAGCGCAACGGCATCACGCCGACGAGTGAGCTGAAGATCCTCAAGTACGACGGCGACGCCTACGTGGCACAGATTGACAGCAAGGTGATCATGAAGATCGGTTCCAGGTACGACGTCAGCGCGCTCATTCCCGCCGGGTACCAGGTCGTAGCGCACGGCAACGATTACGCTGTTTGGGAGAAATCCGCCAGCGAAGAAGTGGCTCAAGCGTAGCCTCGAGTGCTCATAATACTATTTGTTTCTCTGCTTCATGCGCATATGAGAATATACGATTTGGGATAGCCATTATTTATACCTTGTTTACAGCACCGCACGGGATAAAATAAGTGGTTTCTCCTCTATATGATGTATGAGACATTGAGGCAATTGACCATAGGCAAGAGGTGATTTATTTCTCCTCATGCTTGATGATGCATATAGTTGTCCTAAAAATTAGACAAGATGATGCAAGTTGATTTTGCTTGATGAGCCAGCAGGTCGCATGCTCACTTGGTTCAGTTGCGCGGAAAATCAGAAAAAAAAAACGATGCTCGAAAATTCATATGGCTTCGGATTTGAAACTTTAGGGAGATGTAAATTCTTGGTGATGGTCACGACAAAACAATTTTTGGACAGAATTGTTCGAATATATGTGCCCTCACTTAAAATTTTGGTGCGAAGCTAATTAACAAATTTCCACTGTATATAGACAGTATAAATTTAGCTTTACTTAAACCATGCCCTCGCTCATAATTTGCTTTAGGTTCGCCCCTGGCTACAAATCATTGTGTCTATAAGATTTAGATTTCCCATCGTTTTAGTTATTAGAGGTGCAAATGATAAAACAGAGAGAGTAAAGAATTGTCAGAACTATTTTCTAAACCAAATTTATATTCCTTAGATATGAAAATAACTAAAATAAAAAGAAAACAAAAATGTCAACAATTTAAAACAAATGGATAATTTTAGATCGAAAGCATCGGTAATAGAATCATATGTATATCTGTTCCGGATCTTCAAGCCTTCTCTCAAATCTCACTAAGCATTTCTACTTCTAGATTTTTTATAGAACAAATATTCATTCACAATAAGTACCTTACACAATTCACAAAACGTAGTAGCTTTTCTAGGTTTAGTGGGTCGGCTGAATAGCATACGTCCTTTGGCAATAAAACTTCTGACGGACTAAAAAAATAAACTCGATCAAGGGGTGAGACGTCCCCTGACATTTAATTAAGCAGATGCCGCGCTCGAACCTGGTGGGCAAGAGTATACATGGTCATGCTAGCCACTACACCGGCAAGAGCTTGGCAACTTCTGATGGACTAGATGAAAACAATCCATGTTTCTATGGTGCAAGTGCAATTAGATTGAAAATAGGTCATCTGATTTTCATTACTGTTTCCATATATGAGTATTTCCTTTTTTTTTCAAAACATATTATGGACGCAGGCACACACATACACGAGCGTACACAATATTTTCTTGATCCCGTGCTCTCTCAAAAGCTATCAATTTTCGACATGGATTTGCCGTTTTCTACACCCTACTTATTGGCATAGTGCGCTTGTGCAGACTGCAGGATGCTTATGAACATGTGGACTCCATTAAAAAGGTGTGTTGGTTCATTTGCAGCATAAAAATGGGTGTTGGTTCAATTTACACCAAGCCGGGAGTAAAAAGTGGTTCACTGAACAACTTGGATTTCTTTTTTATCCGTGGAACTTTCGAATTAAAAGATGGCATAATTATTTTTGCCTCGCCCTTAACGAGGGCCACGCTGAAGGCACGAACACGTGACACGTCAAAGCTCCCCCATAAACAAGACACTGACAACGTGGGCCCACGAGGGAAACGTTGGGCGCCTGGCCACTGACGCGGGAAGGAGCGGCCCTCCGAATTTGGAGCGTGTTTAAACCGCACCGCCCAAATTTACCACATCCACCTACCAAACAGGCGACCCCAATCTCGGCAAGGTTTAATTTTGGGTTTCCCTTCCATTTCTTCCCTCCCACCTCGTCCCCCCCGCTGCCACCGCACGCGCGCGCCTCCTCCCATGGAGTCATCCGCCGCGGGGGGCCACACCCCTCCCCGCCCGTCGGCGGCGTCCGGCGGGGCCACGCCTCCAGCACCCCCTCCCCCGCCGCCGAGGGGGTGGCTGTCGGGTCTCGTCTCCGGCGCCGGCCGGATTCTCGCCGCCGTGCTCGGGCCCGAGCCTGAGTCCTCCGCTTCAGCCTCCGGCTCCGGCTCCGGCTCCATCGCCTCCGACGCCGCGTCGGACGGAGGCTCGCCGTCGGCGTCGTGCTCGCCGGCCTCGCGCCGGCTTCCTGGCCCTCTCGGTGTTCACAATGGCGGCATCGGTACGCAACTCCTCGCATTCTGCTCTCCGGGTGCCGCATTGCCGCCGCCGCAGCAGCTGTATCTAAAATTCGAAATGCCGTTCTTTTGATGCTGCTATCGGGGGTAGGAACTAGGAATGGCGGTTCGAAGGCTTTAATTTCCGTGAAATTTTACCCAATTTTGGCGTTTGGGCTTTGGAAAGTAGTCTCCTGTGGGCAAAGAACACATTGGATGCTTGGCAGTTTCGTGCTTTGCATCTGCATCTGCGTGGGAGAGGGAGATTGATTTTTTTTTATTGCAGTTATTTAGGTCATGCAGGCATGCAACTGGCTGAACAATAGTCATACAAAAATGGTGTTAGATCGTGGGCATGAGTGCATGACTACGCTGGCACTAAAGCCACTGTCTGGGTGAAAATACCTGTTAAGCGGTTGCTTATTCTTATAGTACCTGTACTAAGAATATGTCTGAACTGCATGTGGAATGTACAATTAGAAATCTGAATTGTTGCCAACAACCAGGTGGTCCCGGATGGTCATATCAGCATTCATAGTATGGATCCAACATATTGCACAGCATTCACCATTGAAGCCTTATGGGCCCCCATTTATGATGCAATTCAAATTTTAAAATTTGAACTGAGAGGGAGATAAGGGATGCATGAATTCAGACATAGGACTACCTGCTCTGAACTTAGAGTGTTTTCAATGATTTATCCACCCATTAACTAGGGGCACGTGAATTGTCATGACCACTCACTCGGTAATACGATTCATGATGTGCAGCAGCAAGAAGGCTAGCAAATGGGCCAACTAGACTGCTGTCATTCAGGGCTTTATTGAACCTTGTAGTTTATTAGGCAGATCTTTCTCACAGAACTAGTGGGTGCTACCGCCACTTTGTTTTATATTGTTGCCACATGCTGTCGGAGCTGCTAGTCATTCCATGCCATGGCTGTTTCTTTTCTAAGATAAAAACCATTTGGTTTCTGAACAACCCAAAAAGAAAGGATAACTTGAAATGTGTTTTAATTTGTGAATTCACCTCAAATCGTTTGTACAGGTTATTTTATAATTCTTTTGTTCCTCTTATTTCCTATTTTTGGAGTCATAGACTCAGTCATCTAAACCCTTCTTCTGGTGTTTGCCACTTCCGCAGTTTTGACCAATGTATCTTTCTGACTTAAATTTCATTATAACCTAACTTGTAATGTCTGAGGTCATCAGTGTTCCTGTGCTTGTTTGTAAATAGAGTGCACATTTTTATTTATTGATTTGTCAATTCAGTCCCATGATCTTTTTTTTTTTGTGTGTGTGGACAGATAATGGTAATTCCCCACTCTTTCCTGTGAGAAGTGGTCAGTTAAATCAGGTATCCCCATTCATTTTGTTTATTACAGAATATATTATCTCCCCATTAGTTTGTAAACAAGCTTCTCTCGCGGGTCCGAAGACTAGGAGTAAGGGGTTAGTTATCTGTGTATTTCACAGTTCACACATTGAAGTCATGTAGAACTGTTTGTGATTTCAGGGTGAAAAGGAGACTGTTCTGAAAGACTATGCTGGGTCCCTAGCAATTATCTCTGAGATTGAGCCAAAGGATGCCATAATGCAATTGCTTATGCAGGAGACCTATTCAAGGTATTGTGATGTATACTTTTTTATTTACTTCCATTTGCCCTTTTGATACTATTGTTTGGTCTGCATTTTGCTTTGTCATTTAGGCAGTATCTTTTATCATATACTTGGATATGACATTCTATAAATATGTTTCAGTTTAAAATAATTCACAGAAGCTGTGAATGGTGCTGCCCTATTCTATTAACATACTTTATAATATTGGACAGATTAATATGTGATAGTGGCAGTGGTTGAAAAACTATAAATTATGTAACCAGTAGGACATAATTTCTTTTGTTCTTTTATATCAGGTCTGAGTGCAGCAAGTTTATAAAGATAATTCAAGAGCGGGTTTTGGACTCAGATTCAGGTGATATATGCTGGTGGCTTTGCTCTTACAAGTGCTCGAAAGGCTGGCAGACAAGCAGTTGATGGATATTCTTCATTTAGTCCAAATGAACCCTCACCTGCAACTTCAAGTCTTCAAATGCATCGCTGTGATAATAGCGCTGCTGTGGGCACAATTCCAAAATTAACTCATACCGACCAAAACCCTTTCATCCAGAATGCTAACAACATACAGCCTGTGAGTCCTTTTGCTTGTAAAATTTTGTTTGTGAGCCAATTTCAGTTTGTTGGCCATTCTCTTTTAATTCTTCAACTTTGGAATGACACAAATTTACTGCTGCACTCTTAACACAGGTTCTCAAACGAAATTACTCTGTGAGGGATGATGATTATGAGGAGATTCGAAGAGTCAGGCCAAAGATTAATGGGAATCCATTGAGCATGTCAAAATTCAAGCAAGTTGACATTATTCGAAATCATTCAGGTAACGGTTAATCGTTTTAGAAATTATTTGAGAAGGACCACAGCCTCACAAAGATCGTCGTTTTGCTTACATCTACAACTTATACCTATTTTACTTCTCAGCTGAGAATTCACGTGAAGGGCTCATTGCCAGGGATCCAAATGCTTCCAGAGATGAAAATGAACTATTAACAGATGTTATCGGAGCCAACAATTTAGCATACCCCAACATTGTTTCGAAAGTTGAAAGTGCTGATGAAATATTAGACGTCCCAAATAAACCTTCAGCTGTAACTCCACAGCTATTTGATTCCAGTTTCTCACAAGCTGGTAGGAACCAAAAAGGTTTTGGTGCTACAACACTTAATCAGTGTTCTAGTGAGGTAATGATATCCCACTGTGGCAGCAATTTGCTGGGTATTTTTCTTTCACATCAATATAAAAACTTGCTATTAGTTCTGAGTTCTGACATGAAGATGACTTTTACCATAGGATCTAAAAAAAGGGTTTCCCTTGAAGGTGGAGCCTTTGAATGTGTTTATTCCTTTTGAGCAGCAGATGATGGAGTTATCACACCAGAAGCAAGAGCGTATGTCGTCATCATTGAATTTGTTTCCTTGCTGTTCATATGGTCTTATGAGATTGATGCCTCAACATCCTCTGAATTATTATTATTTGCATTTCCTGAGCAGATGGCGTCTGTGACGATTCATGCTCTCTCTCAAAGTTAATGTTGAAGGAGGATATTGAAGCTGCACCCAGGTAGTTTGTTATTATTCCATGCAAGAGTATGATCAACTTTACTGTTTACCGCTTGTGGTGGCTGTGTGTTGCTATCAGAACTTGGAATTTTAATGTGCACTGGATTAGTATGCATTCAATTTAGGATCAAATGTGATGACAGCTTATGATTGTAGTCACTATACAGGATAATGTTATTACGTTGACCTTGTATTTACAATTGAAAATTGCATATTTCTGGAGCACATGTTCCTTTATTTCTTTGAGCTGTCAACTGTCATCACCTGACTATGTTAACGGCTGTAGCGTGCAGCAAACATGCTGTACTGTATGGTCAAGGTTTTTTTTTATGGGGGGGAGGGAGGGAGGTTGCTGTAGAGTCAGGCTTGATGCTTTTCAAATATGCCAATAATGCAGTCTGTCATGTCTAGTTCAGGTTGCCGATGGGTCTTCAAGTACAAACTGGCTCCAAGAGCCGCAGGAAAAGGCAATCCAACCCACAAAAGACTACGCCAACTCCAACAAGGTCGCCTGCAAAGGGTCCACGTCGAAAGAACAACGACATCGTAGTCAAATCGGAGATGGACTTGCTTGAGCAAAGCAAGCTGGTACTGACGGAGCAAGGACCGGAGTTGGGCGACGTCCCCGTGAAGAGACCTGTTGGGCGGCCAAGGAAGCCGAGGTAACTTCTTTCTTTCCTTTGTAGGAACAAGGCACGGTAATCTTTTGATGCCCTTGGTTGTAATGCTGGCCTACTACTTGTGTAAACTAGGAATGGGCCTAGCACAGTTGATCCGAGCACCCCTGCTTCGTAGGTTTGAGTTCTGTTCGGATTGAGTTCGGGTGCCTTTCTCAGTTTCTTCGAAGTTCTAACCTGTGTAAAGTTTAAGCTACCTTAATGCCAATCTGAACTTATGGGTCTTCTGAAGCACCTGGAAGTCACAATTCAACGTGTTCATGCGTGCGCTCATTTTATGGGACGATGTGTGTTCTGGATGGCTTCTGTACAGCATATGTACCATTTTCTTAGGTTGTAGAATTGTAGCGAAGTGAAATCAGCTCCATACAATTCTGATTCATAGTCCAGTGTAAACCCACATATTTCTAGTCTGTCTCATGTTACACAGCTTGCGCTGCTGCTTTGCTGCTTACCTGGAGTGGAGAAAATATCCAATTGAAAGTCAGACACTGGCAACGTTGGTCAGACAACAAAATCAACCCCCAGGAGTTGGGGAATCGACGGCGGGTGGTCAGAAATCACCGGAAGAGCCCGCCAGATCAGACGTGCCGGCGGCGGATTTGCGCCACTCGATCAGGGATCAGTGATCAGGTTCAGCATCTCCCAAGCCGAACAGCGGGGGCGGCACGCCGCCCACCTCCAGCCACCGAGCTTCCCGTCCACCCGCTGCCGCCACCGTATCCGTAAACCCCATCCCCTGATCTCCCACGCCGCGCGTGGAGCTCCCATCCCCCTCCCCCCTCCACGCTCCCGCCCCGCGCCTCGCTCACGAGCTCGTCGTACTCTGTTGCCTCCCGCGCTCGCGCACCCAGCGGCCAGCCAACCCGCGCGCCGCCGCCGATGGAGGCCACCGGGCGCGGGCTGTTCCCGAACAAGCCCACCCTCCCATCGGGGCCCCGGAAGCACGGCCCGCTCCTCCCGTCCGCGCCCCCTCCCCCTCCACCCTCCTCGCTCCCGCTCGACTCGCTGCTGCTCCACCTGACGGCCGCGCCGGCTCCCTCCCCGGTGCCGCGGCGGCCGCACCCGACGCCGACCCCGACGCACACCTTCCTCTCCCCGGACGCGCAGGCGTTGGTGCTCGCCATCTCCTCGCACCCGCTCCCGTCGCTCCACGCCTTCCTCGCCTCCCGCCGCGACGAGCTCCTCCGCGCCGACATCCCGTCCCTGCTCAAGGCGCTCGAGCTCTCGGGCCACTGGGAGTGGGCGCTCGCGCTCCTCCGCTGGGCGGGCGGCGAGGGCGCCGCCGACGCGCCCGCGCTCGAGATGGTCGTCCGCGCGCTGGGACGCGAGGGCCAGCACGGCGCCGTCTGCGACCTGCTCGACGAGATGCCGCTCCCGCCCGGGTCCCGCCTCGACGTCCGCGCCTACACCACCGTGCTGCACGCGCTGTCCCGGGCGGGGCGGTACGACCGCGCGCTCCAGCTCTTCGCCGAGCTCCGGCGGCAGGGGGTGGCGCCCACGCTCGTCACCTACAACGTCGTGCTCGACGTGTACGGCCGGATGGGCCGCTCGTGGCCAAGGATCGTCGCGCTGCTGGAGGAGATGCGCGCCGCGGGGGTCGAGCCCGACGACTTCACCGCCAGCACGGTCATTGCCGCCTGCTCCCGGGACGGGCTCGTGAACGAGGCCGTGGCGTTCTTCGAGGATCTCAAGGCCCGCGGCCACGCCCCGTGCGTCGTCACCTACAATGCTCTGCTGCAGGTGTTTGGCAAGGCTGGAAACTACACGGAGGCGCTGCGTGTGCTCAAGGAGATGGAGGAGAACGGGTGTCAGCCGGATGCTGTGACATACAATGAGCTCGCCGGAACTTATGCCAGGGCTGGGTTCTATGAGGAGGCTGCCAAGTGCCTGGATACAATGACTGGCAAGGGTTTGTTGCCAAACACATTCACATATAACACTGTGATGACAGCTTATGGGAATGTTGGGAAGGTGGATGAGGCGCTTGCTCTGTTCGACCGGATGAAGAAGAGCGGGTGTGTTCCAAATGTGAACACGTACAATTTTATCCTCGGCATGCTTGGCAAGAAATCAAGGTTCACCGTGATGCTAGAGATGCTTGCAGAGATGTCAATGAGTGGATGCACGCCGAATCGGGTCACATGGAACACAATGCTTGCAGTCTGTGGGAAGCGCGGCATGGAGGACTATGTTACCCGGGTTCTGGAGGGGATGAAGTCTTGTGGGGTTGAGCTCTGCCAAGACACCTACAACACAGCTGATAGCTGCATATGGCCGGTGCGGCTCAAGGACTAATGCTTTCAAAATGTACAATGAAATGACAAGTGCTGGCTTCGCCCCCTGCCTCACCACATACAATGCATTGCTGAATGTGCTGTCGCGACAAGGTGATTGGTCCACCGCTCAGTCAATTGTCAGCAAATTAAGGACCAAGGGGTTCAGGCCAAACGAACAGTCATATTCGCTGTTGCTCCAATGTTATGCAAAGGGTGGTCATGTTGCAGGGATAGACGCTGTCGAGAAAGAAGTTTACGGAGGTGCAGTTTTCCCAAGCTGGGTTATCTTGAGGACCCTTGTGATAGCCAATTTCAAGTGCCGCCGACTGGAGGGAATTGAGAAGGCATTTCGGGAGGTAAAAGCCCGGGGTTACAAACCTGATCTCGTCATATATAACTCCATGCTCTCAATGTATGCAAAGAACGGGATGTACAGCAAGGCCACCGAGATATTCGATTCGATCAAGCAGAGCGGCCTGACCCCCGACCTCATCACTTACAACAGCTTGATGGACATGTACGGAAAGTGCAGTGAATCATGGGAGGCCGAGAAGATACTGAATCAGCTCAAGAGCTCTGAGGTGAAGCCCGATGTCGTGTCCTATAACACGGTCATAAATGGATTCTGCAAGCAAGGGCTGATCAGAGAAGCTCAGAGGATCCTCTCCGAGATGATTGCAGACGGCATGGCACCCTGCGTCGTAACCTATCACACATTGGTCGGGGGATACGCCAGCCTGGAGATGTTCAGTGAGGCTAGAGAGGTCATCCGTTACATGATTCAGCACAACCTGAAGCCTATGGAGCTGACCTACAGGAGAGTAGTCGACAGTTACTGCAAAGTGAAGCGATTCGAGGAGGCTCGCGATTTCCTGTCTGAGGTTTCAGAAACTGACCCGAATTTTGACAAGAAAGTGCTGCGTATGCTCGCAGACCGTATAGAGGATGCACAGTTTGGCATATAGGCTACCTGTGCTAAAAGGGGGATCCCGTTCAGCTTTCTTCACTTTCAGGCAACTGGCAGTTTGCATATACATGCCCAAGTTTTGGTAGGAAAGATTACTATTAATCGTTAAGAGCCTGCATTTGTCAGAGACGGCGATAATACTGCACCTGCAAATGGTGATGTTTGATGCCAAATACTCTCATTCTTCAACTGCTGTACAGTGTGCGTATAGTCACATAATCAGATTCTGCTCTACATACTGAGTACAGGAACATGAAGCCTGAATGGCACCTGATGTATCATTCAATTCCTTTTTTTTTCTCTGAATATATAGATTACAAGATCGAGCTGATCTCAAGTGAGCAACCTCACCAGTTCAGCAGCAATGTCAAGTACAAATGTACAATGCTTTATCCATTCCTACTCTTGGAAGAACTAACAGAGCAGTACAAAGAACCCGTGGCCCTATTCTGCCTAAATTTCCCCCCTTTTTCGTAGCTGGAGCTGAAAATATCTCGTCGCTGAAGGGGACGCACTTCGGGGCGTAGCAACGCCCAAGAAGAAGGTCACCGACGGTCGCATGTGGTGCTGCCTGAAGGGTGGAACCGTGAGCGCTAAGCAGTGGCCACGACGGCCAGTGGCCCTCGTCGCTTTCCACCTGCCGTGCACGCTGCACCCGCTGCTAGCCTCCGCCCTCCCGGCGGCGCTACTGATCGTCTGATCCCCGGTATCGCAATGGGCCAATGGCATTTGCAACAGAGGATTATCAGCGAAGTGCAGAGCATGTGTCCTGTTATCCTGGTACCACTTTAATAACTGATTTTCTGTTGTCCTGCGTTACTGTAGACAACTGTGTCTTTACGCGCTCCAAAACAAGTGAGCTGTGTGTGGTCACTGAGAGTATGGGGGAACGTAGGTGGTCGATCTCTCTCAGGAGTTAGGAACAGTGGACACACTGCACGGAGTTGACCGTTCCGTTAGTAGCGATGGCCCCAGCCCCCCTCCTCGCTCGTCGCGTCGATCACATCCTTTTCGATGTGCCCCAGCCGCGTATGAACAAAACAATACGCCCAAGCCTGTTTGTGTCGCTCGCAGTCGCAGCATGAGCAGGCCCATGGTGGGGTCCCGTGAACGGTGTACTGGTTTCACGTGGCTCCGCACACGTGAATGAAAGCCACGCGCGTGTGCGTGCCTGCCTGATTCCCCGATTCGCATCGTACCAGAGCGGACGACGGATCCAGCCCAACAAACCGCCCCCCATCTCGTGGGGAAGAGTCAGAGCTCAGAGGGCACGGCGGCCGGCGCAGGCAGGTAACGGAGGACGGCCTGGGCCCTGGCTCCTGGCCTGCGTCGCACGGCTGCACGAGGCGGACGCACTGACCTGCCCGGCGCACGGAGCCAAAAGCCGTTGCGCCAGAGGCAGCGCAAAGCCCGGCCGCACTGCGGGGGCCGGGGGGCAGCATCTGCTCGCGGGCAGTCTCTCGTGCCTCGGCCGCAGCCGCCGCCCTGCTGCGGCACTCTCGCTCTCCAGCCAGGCAGCCACCCCACTCCGTCGGTCGCTTTCACTTCCCAAATAACCAGGTTTGTTCAGTTAGCAGGAAATGGACTGTGCTCTTGTTTGATCTTTTTTTTTTATGAAACTGTGTGATCCATTGCAAGAGGCCAAGAGCGCCATCATCTGTTCATCTGCTTAGAGAGAGAGAAAATCAATACGCTTCCTCGCTGACCAGGTTCAGACTTCTAACAGTGAACTATTCCTACGGCCTCCTCTGGTGGTTGAGCTAGTGCACTAGCTCTAAACATTGTAAGAAACAACCCTTCCAATGATCTGACTCTTAACACATAGCTCATAATATGAATGACCCCACACGTCATCCTCATGTAATCTCGAAGTACGTGTATGAGACTATCTCTTGATTAAGAGACATCTCTTATCTTTCTTCTATTAAAATATGAACAAATATTCTATGAGCTACTACCTCCGTCCTAGAAAGAATGCATGTCTGGTATGCGTGCCAGTTAAAGTGATTAATGTTTGACCAAATTTCTAGTGAATTATATTCATATTTATGGCTCTAAATAAATTTGTTAAAAAACTACATTTAGAAACAAATCGAACGATATATATTTTATATCATAAATATTTATACTTTTTTATTTATAATTGATCAAACATAAGATTCTGGAATTTCTCGGAAAGTGAAAAGTGCAATTTTTTCTGAGATGGAGGACGCCTACTAACAGTGAACACACCGTACGTTCTGGTGATCAATCTCTGTCGTGGAGCACTGGACGGACGGAGCGCGCGACCACGATTGGTGAACGGCGTATCTTGATGGATTTCCATCAGACATCACCTGCGTGCGAACGCCGGCGCGCAGGGCCGCACGATCGCGATCCGGCGACGGCCTGCGGCGAAACCACACTTCCACTTCTTGTGCGACGGCCATTTTCGGGTGGCACAACTGACAAGTCACAAGACAACAACAGAACACAAGGGTACAGCCGTGACTTGGCACAGCCTCCAGCGCCCAGCCGCGCCCGCCGCAACGACACGAGCGCCACCTGCCCGCGCGCCTGCGCCTGCGCCTGCCGCCCACCCCTCGGCCTCTCCAGTCTCCACTCTCCACTCGCCTCCGCCTCGCGAGCTCACTCAGCTCGCTCGCTCCCCGCTCCACGCCCCTGCCGGCCGCGGCGCCCAAGGGATGGACGCGCTCCGCCTCCGGCCGTCCCTCCTCTCCGCGCGGCCCGGCGCCGCCCGCCGGCGAGGTGAGTTCATTCCCTTCCCCCACGGCCCCCTCCCTCAGTGGGCGTGCACTGATGGGAGAGCCCCCATCCGCTGGCTGGCTGATATTTAGTTAGGAGGGAGAGCCCCGTCGCCCACTGTTCAAGTAGCTAGCCAGATACGGAGCGCATCAGCATGCTTGTTGAGGTCGAGTGTGTAATCAGTGCGAAAATGATGCAGTAGCATGGTTTGCTCTGTCGGGTATTAATGGCAAAGGGGATTTCGGCCGTGATTTATTAGGATAGGGGGTTTACTATTCGATAGCTCAGTGGTCTTAATAGGGATTATAGGGGGTTTAGTTGCGGGGAACCGAATCGGGCCTAATTCCTCTTGTGGTCCAGATCACGCTTAAAGTGGAAATGGTCAAACCATGCGGGAAATTTTTGTTTCTGGGTTGATTTCGACTTCTATCAGGATAAATATGTGAAAGGGAAAGTCAGAGTAGTTGAATCCCCTTCTGTTTTTTTATAGTAAATCCACTTCTGTTGATTCGAAGAAATTAAAACCTTGCCTATTTTGGTAGTGCGGCTGGTTCTGACTTTTATCAGGATGATATGTGGTGACTGTGTGAGAGGAAAGATCAACAGGGTTATGTTATGAACTGCTTTCTTAATTTACAGAAATTCAAACCTTGCCTACTAGTACTTGTGATTGAGATTTTTTTTTGACAGCTTCCTGATTTATAAAAGTACTCCTAACTTTCTGTTAAGATCCTTTGCTGCTTCTGTAGAATTCTAATATCTTTGCTGATGTAACCAGAAGCTGCGGTACCTCAATGGCACGGGCAATTCTGCATATGTGTTTATTATTTATCATACTTTGCATTTGGTAGATGATCTGATACAGTAGAGGAAGCGCTTCATGTTTTCTTTCTTTGACTGATCCCATACTCCAACGTGGACTCTTTAGTAGTAAAAGCTCCAGGATTTGTCAGACAATAAGTAGCATGCTGATGTCGAGCTTATTAGTTTCGTATTATTTCATTCTTGGTGGATCTTTTTCCATCTTACTTGTGCGCTTGACCTAGTATTGAAATGTTTGACTTGCCAGATCATTTTCTACCACCGTTTCGTTCTATCCAAAGAAATGGTGAAGGGCGAGTTTATTTTTCCAGTCAAAGGACCCAAGGCCCGCCCTTGTATCACAACCAGAAATTCTTCGATTGGAAATCCTCCTATTCTAGGACATCACGTCAGTCAATAAGTACTTCTATTAATGCTTCGGGACAACAGCTGCAATCTGAACCTGAAGCACATGATTCTGCAAGCATCTGGAGGGCAATATCATCTTCTCTAGATGCATTTTACAGATTTTCCCGGCCGCATACTGTCATAGGAACAGTTAAGTCGTGTGCTGTGTTGTTTCATTTAGATAAACCTTGAGTGTGCAAGATCTTTTGATGAAGCTAGTATGTCCTTGTGTCGTTGTTTTTCCTTTTTCTCTAAATTGATCAAGATATTTTTCTGGTTTAAGCAGGCATTAAGCATAGTCTCAGTTTCCCTTCTAGCTGTACAGAGCCTGTCTGATATATCTCCTTTGTTTCTCACTGGTTTGCTGGAGGTACTAAAACTTTAGGCATCCTCTCCTTTTATAAACTTTGAGCATCATTGGTTTCATCGTGCTGCATTTTCACTCTTATGTAGGCAGTGGTAGCTGCTCTTTTCATGAACATTTATATTGTTGGACTCAACCAGTTATTCGACATTGAGATAGATAAGGTATTCTGAATTCACTATAACCTCCATTTCAGTAAATGCCTTTTACTACCTTATTGTCTGCTGGGAGCTAACGTTTGTGCCTCTCCAGGTTAACAAGCCAACTCTTCCACTGGCATCTGGAGAATATACCCCTGCAACTGGGGTTGCAATAGTATCGGTCTTTGCTGCTATGGTAACTGTGCTCTTTCAGTAGGGAAGAAATTGGAATTTCATTCATGTTTTATTTTCACTTCTTTTGCTGGATAGATAGATCCAGAAATGCCTAAGTGATGTCTCAAACTAAATGATATGCTCTTTGGAGTATTCCTGTTAAAGTCTTGAGTATTATTCTTTCTTATTAGTGGTGTTCTCAGTCTCAGCTAGTCAAATCGAGTAGCTGAATGGAAAAGGATCCAATATGAAGAACTTTGAAATAACTGGTGCAAACTGGAAATACATGATTGAGAAAATTCCGACTTATAGTGAATTATAAATATGTATTGTGAGACTGTAGTTCCAGGATCTTCATCTACAAACTTATTGGAAGCAATTAGATTTAGTCACTTATGGGCTTGTAGGTTTGTGCTAGTATCAATGAGAACCTTTAAATATTTATTCTGATGTATCAAAAAAAAGTTATTCTGAAATTCTTCACTCATGGTGACGGATTCAACAACATGATGTATGTATATTGCAGAGCTTTGGCCTTGGATGGGCTGTTGGATCACAACCTCTGTTTTGGGCTCTTTTCATAAGCTTCATTCTTGGAACTGCTTACTCAATCAATGTAAGAGCTCATGTCTCTGGGCCTGGTACTAGGGCTTTTGGTATACTAAGTAATGATTCCTAGGCTCATTTGTGGGATTTTTTAATGGTTCTCTTCTGCATTGCAAAAGTTTTTTTTTCATGTAAACTGTCACTTAATTAGCAGGTCCTGACTTATAAATAAGTCTAAAGGGGTTGTCTTTCAATTACAGTGACGAGCAACTCACATGCAAACAGGCAAGTTTGTCTGCTGCAGCAGTAACAGTTAAATTGCTTGACTACAGGAGAAAAATCCTCTGAGCTAACGCCTTCATGTCTAGAGCAAACTCATTTTACAATTATAGAACCACAAACTGATGAAATACTTATAACTTTCACATACCATGAAAGGTGATGCGAACCGAGTTGAAATTCCTCTGGAAGTTGCTCAGAATGGGCTTTACAAACTTAACTGGTGAAGCATGAGATGCACATCGAGCACGTCTCAACCTTGATGGGCCAAAATAGACCATAGAAAGAAATTAAGGGTTGAAAATGGACCATAGGTCGATAGCCAAAGTCTGAGGCAACAGTAGCCAATAGAGTAGTAGGGTGCTATTCACTCCAAAGAAAAGGTGGCGGTTTTGGACAATACTATTTTTTCCTAAATCTTTAAATAGTAACTGTGACTTATCACATCGTTTCTGGCATTATTATTTTAGCACCAATTTTTGTGTGCAGCAGTTGCCACTACCTGAATGACCTAAAGAAATTGTCGTTCACGTCTTTGGTCTTTACAGCTGCCATACTTACGATGGAAGAGATTTGCTGTTGTTGCAGCACTCTGCATATTAGCAGTTCGTGCAGTGATTGTTCAGCTGGCCTTTTTTCTCCACATTCAGGCAAGTCTTGCTGTGGCATATTTTTTAATGCAAAAAAAGAAAAATAAAATCTCTCTGAAAAACAAAAGCTTTTGGAGTCTGTAGTGGCATTCTCATTGAGAGTCTGTACATGGTTTCTGCTGTCTATCTATTTCCTAACAGTCTGTCCATGTAAATCTACCAGACCTTTGTTTTCAGAAGACCGGCAGTCTTTACGAGGCCACTGCTATTTGCAACTGGATTCATGACATTCTTCTCAGTTGTAATTGCACTTTTTAAGGTAATGACAAATGGAATGTAACTCCTTGTAAGATCTGGGCATAAATTGTTTGTCTGCACTGATATCTAAATCTCATGGATATATTCCATGCATTGAATGAATTTTGCCATTTCTTGTAGGATATACCTGACATTGAAGGGGACCGCATATTTGGGATTCGATCATTCAGTGTTCGTTTGGGCCAAAAGAAGGTTAGTAAAAGAAATTTGCCAAGAGAGTTACACCTGGACATAACTGATACGAATTCTGAAACAGGTATTCTGGATCTGTGTTGGTCTGCTCGAGATGGCTTACAGCGTCGCGATACTGATGGGAGCTACTTCTACCTCTCTGTGGAGCAAAGCGGCAACTGTATGTGCCATTGCTTTTCCTAGTGTTCAGTAGCAATTCCAATGACTAGATTTATGTATGATTTCTTCATAATTTGGTCTGACCTTCTGAAACGAGCAAGACTGCAAGCGCCTGTGTTTTCTGCAGTGCTGCCTTTTCAGCACGATTCCAACACATCGAGATCACTTCAGCTTGTTAATCGTTATGAATGTTTCTTTGCTGTTCTATATCGCGGAACTCTCATAACATGTGTTTTTTTGCAGATTGCTGGCCATTCCATCCTCGCTGCGATCCTATGGAGCTCCGCGCAATCGGTCGACCTGACGAGCAAAACTGCGATAACATCCTTCTACATGTTCATCTGGAAGGTAAAGCCATATCACATCCCAGTTTTGCCTCATCATCCTCTTTGAATTGAAATTGAAACTCCCCGCCGTGCGGCTGTGCCGACTGTCCTGCCCCGGCTTAATCGCCTCCCTTGAATCCGGGGGAGCCGTTAACCGCGTGGATCAGTTACTGACCATTTACTCTCCCCACGTGGTGGCTCCGCAGCTGTTCTACGCGGAATACCTGCTCATCCCTCTGGTGCGGTGAGAGCAGGCGAGCGCGGGGGGCAAGGGCAAGGCAAGAGCAACTCCACGGGAGAACTTTGAGTGCCGGAGTAAACGCCCCGTTTGAAACTGGGAGCACATGCTGGTGCACGAGGGAGAAGATGGATGGCTACGGCGCCCAATAAAATCCCCCCTCCTGTGCTTCCCCGCTGTACTGACTGCCACGCTGCTTGATGATGTCCGGCTGACCCTGACCTGATGGTATCCTGCCTCTGTCCCTGCCTGCCGCTGCGAGAGATCGTCGCATCGCACAACCTCCAACCCCCCAACGTACGTACGTGCCCGAAGTAACTAGACCAGGTGAGTGAGCTGTAGCGCGGAGTCGTTCTGGCGTTGCTACCAGTACTCTGATGATACTCCTTGCTCCTACCAGCAGCAGTAACTTGTGTCAGCTGAGCTCGGTGGCGTAGTACTACGTCCATCTGGACCTTTGACTTGTGTGCAGCGGGCGTAGCACGAGTGATTGATGAGTGAATGAATGTTGTGGTGGCGTCAGCCTGCCCTGCCCGAGCAGTGCTCTCCTGTCCGAAATAGATCGCCTGTCAGGGCGCCGGATACGCGCAGTGGATTCGTGCCGGCTTTGCTGCACTGTGCAGACGCGCAGTGCCCGCGATACGTGGGCTACCTTTAATTTCACTGCCCGTATGATCTGGTAGCATGATCTGTGATGTGCCTGTCTTGCAAAACATCTGGCGGTATGATCTGTGATGTGTGCCTGCTGCGGCAATCAGCACCTGGAGGGAGGCGCCCCGTGGGCATGCCGGCCGGTCCTGTGCGTGCCCTGCTCCGGTATAAACTCTCCTGTCGTGTGAGGCGATACGTCGTGGTCCTGCCCCATTCACGGCGGTGGTGGCCTCGGGATACGCGCGCGCGGTTGCCGTTGGGATCGGGGCTCGATCCCTGCAGCAGGGTGACAGGTCCCCCGATCCATCGCGCGTACCCCGACGTTGATGCGCTCCGCCACCAGCGATCGCGATCTCGCGTCGCGACGCGAGAGCCAGGGACGGGGCCGCCGGTGGCGTGGCCACCACCAGCAGCAGCACGTGAGCGTGCGGCTCGCGTTCGCGTCACCCCCCGGCTCAGGTGTGGCGGTTGGTTCGGGCCTCCCTGGCTGCAACCCTTCCTCCGCCGGCCGCGCCTGCACGCCTGCGACGTCTGCCGATTGCCGGCGGCCAGCGCGAGCAGAGCAGGGAGGGAGCGCCGCGCGCGCTCACCGGCGCGGCGGGCTCGGGATTAGCGCGCACGGGTTCCAATGGCTGTTACTCGCCTCTGCGGGCGGAATTGAGTGACGTCGGGGGAGTTGCCGTGGGCGCCGGAAGAGGGGGGAGGGACCTGCTGATCTGCGGCGTCCCCGCCCTGCTTGTTGCAGATCTGGCGATCGCGGTACAGACACACACCAGCACAGCCCGGGACGGCAGGATTTGCACTGGGGCACGGTGGAATGACCCGGGAATGTAGCGTCGTCCGGACAATCAGGCGAGCACGTTAGCATGTCGCATCGATGTTTTTGGTTTGCCATTGAGACGACGGATCATCATTTCATCAGGTGGGCTCTCTGAGCATGGACATGGCAGGTGGTCTTCGGTAAATCCAAATGTGCTGGTTTCCAGCTCTTACGCCTGCCATTAATCCTGACGCGAAGTCTGAGAGGTTATCTGCTGAGGAGGATTGTTTCAAGCTCGGTTACTCGCTTGCTTCTCGTCGGCAACAGATTAGGCGCGTGCTTTGCGCGCGCCATGATGGCGTCACCGCCACGTGCACCGTGCACGTACACATGCGGTGCGGCGGCTTTAACGTATCATCAGAATTTTCGTACATCGCCCTGCGAAAACCCCAGCAAAAAACCCTGCAAAGTGTAACCGTGCCGCTGAGCAAGTGCAGCAGCCGACCAGCCGTCCTGCCCGCGGGTTGACATTTGCATGATCGGGCGCGGTACGTGCACGACCCCGGCCGACGTCGCCCATTTACTCCCAGCGCCCGTACCCCCTGCCTCCAGCTACTGCTGCTGCTGCTGAGCTGCCGCATGCGCGCATGCATGCGCCCCCACGCACGCCCGTCGGCATGTGACCATGGCCACCCAACACGTTGCCCCGCACGCGCTCCGTCGTCCTCCTCGCCCCCACGCGTACGCTTTCCAGTCCAGGAGACCGATGCCTGCACTGCCACGGCTCGCAGGTCGTCGCAGCGCAAGGCCACGGCCGGAGTACCGCAACGACGCTCAGAAATTCAGACGAGGGTATAGCACGCACAGGCACAGGCGCTGAGGCACGGACACGACGGTTCGTCGTCCTGGTTGCAGCCGTCAGAGATGGATATCGCCAGGTCGTTCTGGCACGAGCGATTCGGCCTAGGATGCGAAGCACACACAGGCACGGCGGAGGTAGATAAAATTCTGAGAGTGATAGAGCTCGAGGAGCGCGCCAGTACGTGCCACGTCGTCGCGTACTCGTGTCATCGTGGCAGCAACACAAGGGTGGGTCCCTGCCACGTCGGACCGCCGAGCGGAGTACATAAAGGCCGCCGCCGTGGGCCGGGAGGGAGCCACTGGGCCGCAAAGACACCACGGGCCCGCAGGGGCCCAAGGCCGTAGTAAATGGAAGGCTCGCTCGTTTAATGCGCCCGGGCACCTCAGGAGTAACTGGCCCGCGGCCCCGCTGCGCCGGGCGGCAGCCGGATCCCACCACCGTACGGCGCCAGATCCCCACGCACAGTCCCGCGATCTCCTCCGGCGGCCCGGCGGGGTGGTGGTCTTGGCTGGTGGGGCGGCCGAGCGGGATGAGATTGATGAGATCCCCGCCGGTCGGCGCCGCCCGCCGGCGCTGATCAAAGGGCGCAATCGATGGTTCATGTTGGTTTCCGATCCCGGCCTCCCGGGGCGGCATGCGTTCGTGCGGCGGCGGCGGCCGGCCGGCAGCCGTGTGCGGGCCGTGGGCCGTGGATGCGAACGGCCGGCGGCGAGATCGCGATAACTAACACCGTACAGCAGAGAGTTCAGCTGCCGAGCAGGGGGTTGGGTTATCTTCGCGTCCTCGTCATGTCATGCATGTCGACTTGTCGAGTGGATCGGAGGCGCAGAGTTGCGTATGATCATGTCGAGCGCAGGAGCCAGCCGGCGGTCCTGCGTGACGGTGGACCGAGGTAAGGTCACGTCAAGTCGATCGGTCCAGCGGCAGGCGGCTCTATCTCCCAGGTGCCTGTGGGTTTCTTCCCGGTGGAACCAATTTTGCAAAAATTTTCTTTATCAATTTTCGTGTCCTTTCTTATAGTGCACGCCTTTCAATACATAATTTTTCTCCATTATTCACTGTAACTAAACATGATGGAAATCACTACCGGATTCGCCGCCTTTGCCGTGTGCCTGAAGCACACGGCAAAGGTCGATTTGCACACGGCAAAGTTCTTTGCCGTGTGCGGCTCACGGCAAAGGGCACACAACAAAGATTGGCCGGCAAAGGCCATCTTTGCCGTGAGCCCCAACGCAGGCACACGACAAATCTTTGCCGTGAGTCAAAGTCTTTGCCGTGTGTCAGTTTGGGCTTAACGGCCGTGCCCGTTACGGGTCTTTGCCGTGGGCCGTCACGGCGGGCACACGGCAAAGATTGGCGCAAGGTGGGCCCAAGCAGGGGCCTTTGCCGTGTGCCACAGGGGCCGGCCCACGGTAAAGGCCACGCCAGGTGGGCCCAACCTGGGGCCTTTGCCGTGTGCCACAGGGGCCGGCCCACGGTAAAGGCCGCGCCAGGTGGGCCCAAACTAGGGCCTTTGCCGTGCGCTTAGGAAAAAGCGCACGACAAAGACCCGGCCTTTGCCGTGAGCCGTGGTAGATACTCACGGCAAAGGCCGGGTCTTTGCCGTGTGCTTTTTCCTTAGCACACGGCAAAGGCCGGGGCAGATCCCCTTTTTCTTTATTTCAATCATGCCCCCAATACAAAACATCACAGGCAGTTTGTATATCACAATACACATCACAGGCAGTTTGTATACCACAATACACATCACAGGCAGTTTATATAGTCCAATCATCTACATATGCAAATAAAAGTCCATATAAGTGCATAGAAGTTCATACAAGCTCATACAAGTCCATAAAAGTCCATGCAACTCGATCCTAAGCAACTACGAGTTCATGCACGTCCATACAATGCAATTTCATAAAACTTACGCAGATGGCGGCGGGTGTGACGGGTCCTGCGAGAAGGGCGAGCCGTGAGGGGGTGGCGGGTACGGCGAGCTCATCGGTGGCATGCCGGGTCTCATCTACGGCCACTGCTAGTACGGTCCGCCAGGAGGGAGGGGGGTCCACGGGCCGTACTGCGTCCACGGAGGCGGGATAGGAGACACCTGAGGGGGCGACATGTCCACGGGCCCATCGTTCGACGCCGCTGACAGGTTCTGCACAAACGATACAAAATGCAACACAATCGCTAAGCTATGATCATTCTAGGTTTCTAAGTCACTATGTGGAATCCAACTAGATGATATATCCTAAGTCATAAGTTCTAAGTCACTATGAGGAATGAAACTTTAGGGTTTTCAAGCGACTCACCGGAGTAAGCTCTCTAACACTTTGGACAGTACTTTGCTTTTGCATACTGTTTCCTAAATAAGATGCATCCATTCGGACAAACATGTATCTGCTCATATGGCATCTTAAGTGCCTGAAGGAGTTTCTGTGCCTCATACATGTTCTTCGGCAGAATGTGACCACCCGGAAGCAGGCTGCCAAAAACTGTCAACATGACATCAAATGCATCTCTACCCAGACTAAACTGCGACTTTATGGCCATTAGGCGTGCAATGGCATCGAGCTGAGAAACATTGGTATGCTCGTGCAGGGGTTGTTGTGCCGCAGCCAACATATCATAATATGCCTTTGCAGTTGGCTCTGGCTCCTCCTCCAAGCGTTCTTCATCGACTTGTGCTGCGTGAAAGTCTTCTAACATGTCTGCTATCCCGGCGTCATCATCAAGTTCCTCGATGCGTTGTCTCACGACCTCGTCTCTGGTGCGCGAGTCTGCAACATTGTATTTCCACTTGGTACGGTCTCGAGTAAACCCATGCTTGCAGAGATGATTTCTAATGTCCTCCTTTGTGTGTGCACGTGTGTTCCCACATTTGCTGCACGGACACCAAGTGATAGACGCTCCTCTAACGTTTGCAAATGTTGAATCCAAAAAAGACTCGGTCCTCTGAATTCAATCCAAGGTCATTTCACCCCACGGGACCAGCCAGTGTACATCCACTCACGATCACCCATGCTCTATTATACGAATTATTGATATAGTAAGCAATTGCATGAGTAATATAAAACAAATAGCATCTACACGATTATTATATTGCCTAGCTAAATGGTGAAGATAGGTCCTCATCCCACTCGAGGATGCGCAGCCGAGGGTAGTTTCCATGCTTTACGCCGATCCGAGACCGAATTTCGGCAGCATCTCCCCGCTGTTCTCCAAATACACGTCCCGAGAGGGAGAGTGTGTATCCGGAGAACAACGGGGAGATGCTACCGAAATTCAGTCTCGAATCGGAGTAGAGCATGGAAACTACCCCCGGTTGCGCATCCTCCGGCTGTCCAAATAACGTGGACAATTTGAAATAGATATGGTCATAGATATGCAAAGTTCTGCATATTTCCGATCGTATCTCTTTCGAAAGGGAGACGCCTAGGTTACGTTAACCACTAACATGCATGTCAAGGACAGAAAGATATTTATGTCTCACCTGAGAACGGGGGCGAGTCGGGGACGGTGACGCGCCAGGAACGGGGTGAGTCGGGGACGGTGACGCGCCGTGAACGGGGGCGAGTCGGGGACGGTGACGCGCCGGGAACGGGGGCGAGTCGGGGATGGTGCCGACTCGGGGACGGTGCCACACCTAGAACCTTCAACAACCTGAAAAAAAGAAAAAAATGTCAAAATTTAAAAATTTCGACAGCATCTCCCCTGCACGGGGAGGTTTCAAAACCTGCAACAAAAGCAACGGCACGATGGCCGACAACCACATAGACAACGGCACGATGGCCGGCAACCACAAACACATATATCTTTTAATTCAACTTAACTAAACAAGTAAAAAACATATGTCCAATCACATACAAATTAATCTAATATAAGTACACCAATTCATCTCAATTCACTTTAAACTAAACAAAATGTAATTGTCTAAAATAAACTAAAGTACTAATCTCATACTAATTTAAAATAAATTAGTGGCTAAACTATTTTGTCTAACTAAACTATTTTGTCTAAACTAACTAAACTAAATAAATAAAGAAAAACAGAAAAAACAAAAAAAAATTACCTCACGGCCGGCCGCCGGAGATGGAGGTGGCCGGCAAGGGAGGGGCCGGCGGGGCAGCCGGCCGAGGGAGGCGCCGGCGCGGCCGGCCGACGAGGGAGGGGCCGCGGCCTGCCGCCGGCGGCGCCCGCAGGCACACCGCGCAAGGGGACGGCCGGCAGGCGCGCGCGGGGAGGGAGGCGGCGGCCGGCGCGCGCGGGGAGGGAGGCGGCGGCCGGCGCGCGCGGGGAAAGAGGCGGCGGCCGGCGCACGGGGAGGAACCGGCGGCGCGCGCGGGGAGGGAGGCGGCAGCAGGCGGTGCGCGCGGGGAGGGACGGCGGCGGGCGTGGCGGCGCGCGCGGGGAGGGAGGGCGGCGTGGCGTGGCCGGCGGCGCGCTGTGACGGCGGCGGCGGCGTTGGACGTCAAGGGAGGCGGTGGCGGCGCTGGTTACGTGTGGGTGTGTGTGTGCGCGGGGCGGGATTCGAACTGGCTAAGTCTAAAGACCTTTGCTGTGTGCCCAGATCTGGGGCACACGGCAAAGGCCACCTCTTTGCCGTGCGTCCAGATCGGGCTCACGGCAAAGACCTTTGCCGTGAGCCGTGAGCCGGATCTGGGCACACGGCAAATGCCCGTTGCCGTGAGCTTTTAGGGTTTGCTCACGGCAAAGGCCATTTGCCGTGTGCCCTCTGGTTTGACACACGGCAAAGTTCAAAATTTTTTTAAAAATTTTTGCGCAGTTCAAACTTTGATAATATTTGTTACCTTGCCTAAGGTCCTAAACAACTCATGTTGAAGGTTTTCACACCAAAAAAATTAGTATTTCATGCATTTGAAATTCAAATTCGATTTAGATCATGTAAATCGTTTGAATTCAGTTTTATCAATTATTTCATATTTGCGTAACTTTGTCACATTTTTAACATGGCTTGCTTTACTCAATTAACAACATGGTTGATGAATATACGATAAGAAGTACGTTACTTCATGTATATATGTACATATGAGTTCATATTATTCAATTCAAAAAAAATTATAAAATTATGAAATGTGTACGAAAATTTACGAAAATTTGGTCTCGCTACGTCTATGTTGCCTTTTATCTATGGAAAAACTTTTGAAGTCAAAACCTAATTCGACTTCAGTTACGCCTCTCAATATGAACTACTCATTCTCAACTCTCAGAAACTTCTCCAGAGATTCTTCGATTTGTAAGCAGCGTACGTGACAACTTGTGCGAAACGTGTTCAACTTTTTACCACATCATATACACATGAAATCATGATGGTAGGACAAATCTGATGATTTTTGGACTTGGATTTTTTTCTAGAATTTAAAAACGATTCGGCCCAACGTGTATAATCATGTTTCTTGAACCACACGCTCGAATTTTCATTATAGTTCATGGATACGGCCTCAGAAGACTCAATAACGTGTATGGTCCCTTTGAATCCATTATATTCCATTATTCGACACGCTTGCAGCTCAAAAGTTATTTTCAACGATAAATCAAAGAAAAGAAATAAAATAACTAAATATAGCAAATAATTTGTGAAATGCATCAAATCTTAACATGGAACACCAAGCAAGTTACATTGACACCACAAAATTTTTGGGTGACAAAAGATTAAAAAAAAATAAATTTTGCCGTGGGCCCTACCTTTGCCGTGGGCCAGGGCCCGGGGCGCACGGCAAAGGGCTTACGTGGCCGTGTGCCAGCCCTTTGCCGTGAGCCACACGGCTAGCGCACGGCAAAGGGTAACGGCCGTCACACGCCGTCACCTTTGCCGTGGGCCGAGTCATCAGGCTCACGGCAAAGGTTCCAACTTTGCCGTGTGTGGGCCTTTGCCGTGGGCCCCAGATCTGGGCCCACGGCAAAGGGGCCCCTTAGCCGTGAGATAATTCTTTGCCGTGTGCCAGACCTCAGGGCACACGGCAAAGACACACGATGCCGTGTGCTGTTCCTTTGCTGTGTGCCCGTGGACATGCACACGGCAAAGACTCAGGCACACGGCAAAGGAGCGGTTTCCGGTAGTGAATGTCACATCAAAAGAAATGTATCATTTAGAAGTAGTAAACGTGGACTACTAATAAAACAAATTACAGATCTAGCCAGAAAATCGCGAGACGAATCTAGTGACGGGTAATTATATGGTAATTAATTAATAATTAACGAATGGTTACTGTAGCATTTCTGCTGCAAATCATGGATTAAATAGGCTCATTAGATTCGTCTCGCCACATACATTCCATTTATGTAATAGATTAATTTTTTCGTCTATATTTAATAATTCGTGTATATGTAAAATTGATTTGATGTGACATTTCGATCCAAACTGTCGAAGGAAGGGCCGCACCTGGACAGGACAGGACTCCGATCCGTTGTCCCCACCACACTGGCTGCTGATCTCCAAACAGTGCGCAGCCATTCACTTCCGGTGTCGACAAGCGAGACTGTTGCCCGGGAGCGTGTAACGCCGCCAGGCGCCAGGTCACAACGAACCGCGCACAGCAGGGACGCGACTAATGCATCTCGGCGTGCGTACGGCCGGTGCCGCCGTCGGCCACAGCGAGCAGCCCGAACACGCGCGCGCGCAGGCAACCACCGCACAACCACGCATATATGCACGCACGCCGCGCACACGCGCCACTGTATATATGCACACCAATCCCCCGCCGCTGGGCTCTGGGCCTCTGGCACGCCGGCCGGCGGCCGACACGGGCAGCCGCGGCTACAGCGCCTACAGCAGGGTAGGCGGATCCCGACGCACAGTTCGTCGCATGCATGCGCACCGCGCGCACGCACAGCCACGCGCCGTCAGCCCGGCCCGGCCGGCCGGCCATGGCACGGCGCACGCAGAGCGCTGCGCTCCTGCAGCATATACACCTCGGCAGCGTCGTCCAAGGTCCTGCCTGCCGCGGCCGGCGCCGAGCAGGGCCTGGAAACCATGAGCATCCAATGATCAGCCGGCTCGCCTCGATCGCCACGCGCGCCCCCGCCATAACTCCCCGGCCGGACCGCGCGCCGCTCCTCCCCACGTACAGCGCCCCGGCCGGCGAATCGGCGGTCGCCATGGCCGACCGCGCGCGCGGAATGAATCCTCACACTGTTCGGCGAGATCGCGTCCGTCCGCTCGCCTGCCCGAGAACGATCCCTTGGATTTCCACGCCCACGGCGCTGGCCGCCTGCACCGGGCGGCGCCTGTGGCGCTGGCGCACCGTCCCGCCGGCCGGCAGGAATACGATCGGGCCACGAGTACCCCGGCCGCGGCCAGCCGGCCACTGCATGCATCGGACGCTGCGCGCGCACTAGTGCTCGATCGTATCCAGCAAGTACTCCGTACGTGTGCCGCGCTCGCTCCGGCAGGGGGTCAGGAGAGATCAGGCTGGTCAGCCATTCGGCGCATGCCGCGACCGCGAGAGTTCTGGAGGTATTGGTCGCAGGTTTGCAGCGTCTGTCTCGATCGATCAATGGCCGGGCACACACACGGTTCCCATAATCCCATTCATCAGGCGGGCTGGGCTCGATCTGACGGTGGACCCCGCGCGCCAGTGACAGACAGGTCGTGGCGCGCATACCAATGCGCGCGCCGCATGCAAGCCGTTGCTGCTGCATACTGCATGTCGTAAATACGGCTAGCGGCGCCACATACTGTGCGCTGATGAGAAGGCTGAGTCGTCTTCTGTACGGTACGGGACATATACGTACTAGGAAGAACGGCGCGCTAACGCCGCGCCTGTTAGATTACAGGAGTAATTACTTGTTACCATCATGGATTGTTTTTTATTCTCTCTATTTTTATTTTTCTAATCACTAAGAACAGTAAATGGTTACATGCATGAAACAACCACACACGTGTTGAATGAAGTAGACAATATGCATGGAAGATACGCATATAGTAGCAATCGTGGACAGTGATGCTGTCATGTTGGCACTCATCAGCAAACTCGATGGTGGGAAGGCAGATGTTCTCGACCATAGAGAGTGTCGCCCTGTTGACCAGAGTGCGCACTTAGGAGGCCCTTCTACCACTGTCGCGCTAGAGGTCGTGGGAACTGAGAACTGAAGCGGTGCGATGTGACGTTGTTGGCCGAGGAATAACAAAGAGAGGAGAGAGGACAACTGAGGGCAGGAACTACGGTTCGACAAACTTGTCTCACGAAAAAGGTGGTCGTGGCTTCACATGGGAAGCGTGTTAGCTCGGGGTGGACAGCACGAATGCCATGTATTTCGTCTAGGGATAATACTTAGGCATCATCAGACGTGACACTCGTGTAAGCAAAACAGACGTACTATAGAAAAAAAGTACAGTGCAGAAAAATTAGCATGCTGTGCAGCGAACAGAAATGATACACAATTTTGGAAAAAATGGGGTACTGTAGCGTGGGACCCACGTGGACCCCACGCTACAGTAGCAGGGGTGCTGGGAGCGCTGGAAAGCTCCCAGCGATGTATCTCTACTTATGCCTTGGGATACCGTACGTGGTATCCCCATATTTTGCCAAAGTCAGCCTGTCATTACTTCACAACTCACATCACTGCCGGTTTAGAAGCAAATGTGGGGAAATAATCATCAAACCAGTTGTAATGTTTCTTTTCACAGCTGGTTGGTGGCTAAAACCGACTGTGAAAGTGAGTTCGGACTTGAAAAATTCATCCAATCAGATTTATAGTTGACGTCCGCTCCCCCTCGATCTATCTTCTCCCATTCGCCTCTCCTCTCTCCCCCTCAATGCCTCTGTACTCTCCCCTCCGCCTCCTCTCTACCTGGTGGCCGGCCTCTTTCCCCTACCCCTCCTATCTCTGCGGTGGCCGACCAAGCCTTTGCCTCCGTCCCCTCCTTCCTAGATCTCACTTCTCCTCCCCTTCCCTCTCCGCTCGCCTCTCACTCGCTGCGGCAGTGAGGAGCTAGCAGTGGTGGGACAAGTTGCAGTATGCACGGCGGGGTGAAGTTGCGGCGCAGGGTTGAGCGGCGGCATCCGGATCCAGCAGCGGAGCGGCAGGGTGCATTTCGCTCTCCAACGACGATAGGATTTCAATTTGTTTTAAATAGACATCACACACCTGGCGGTTCGAAACCGGTTGTGACGAGAGGGGGCTTCACGACCACCCATCGCAGCCGCCCCTCCCAAAACCGGCTATGATGTGGTTTTAGAACCGGCTATGACATAGACCTGTGGAGTAGCGTGTGCTCGCAGGGCCAGGCACCTAGCAGCTAGGCAGCAGAGCGCGCAAGCGTGGCATATGCATGAGAGTATGAGACTATGAGAGGTACACGGCCGGAGGTCATATATGAGACGGTAGGCGTACGCATGTGTTCATCGCGATCGCACATACTCCGTATATATATAGCGTATGTACGAAGATACGAGAGGATCATATGTAGATACTATGAGGTGGGAAACAAAACGTGGCCGTCGTTTGTATATATACTATGTTATTAGATAATACATCGGCGTACGTGCTAGTAGCTGCATGCTCTCTCTATATATATATGCTGCGTAAGTATAGATTTATCTCGTTTTAGATGCACACTGACAAGTGATAATAACACATCAATTGTTCAGAGCACGTCGCAGACGGATAATTGGCTAGCCCACCTACTCCTATATGATCCAGTCTGCTGTCTGCAAAGGAATAAAACAGTACGTGTCCACACACACACACACACACACACACACACACACACACACACACACACACACACACACACACACACACACACACATCACCGTTGTTGTTGGCACACGGTCACCTCATCCTTATCCCCAAATATATCCCTCAATTATATCATGGCGCGGGCGACTTTCAGTGGCACCCATATTTGACGGGCCTATTATACCTGCTCACTGCTCAACGCCTCAACCTGCTCTTCTCTCATCTATCGCACATCGATCAGCAGCAGTAGCTTGATACAGAAAGAATTAGCTGCCTGTGCTTTTACCACACTACTACAGAAACGACTTTCAGTACCGGTCAAGAAGGTCCCGTTAGTACCGGTTCTGGAACCGGTACTAACGTTTCGAGACTAAAGTGGCAGTCTTTTAGTACCGGTTCCAGAACCGGTACTAAAACGCGCACGTGTTACCAACCGGTACTAAACTGCGTGCGCTGCCCGCCACCCCGGGGAGGCAGTTTAGTACCGGTTGGTAATACCAACCGGTACTAAACTGTTTTTTCTCTTTTATTTTATTTTATTTCTAATGCGTATTCCGTATCGTATCCGTTCTAATGCGTATTCGTATCGTATCCGTTCTAATGCGTATTCGTATCGTATCCGTTCTAATGCGTATTCGTATCGTATCCGTTCTAATGCGTATTCGTATCGTTTCCGTTACAATGCGTATTCGTATCGTATCCGTTCTAATGCGCTTGCGTATAAAGTAATATTACGTTACAATAATATATAATCTACATGTACTTAGTTAGCTTTCTAAAAAGTATTACATATATATACAACTTTTCAAGTGTTTCGATTAAAGAAAAACCAATGAAGCTAATCTTTCTTCTTCTTCTTTTGGAACTCCTCTTCCTCCTCGTCCTTTCCTCGATCAGGATCCATTAAACCAATGCTTATTCTATGATCCGTATAAAATTCACCGTTCGGATTCACGACCTCATCGAGCAGAAATCCCATTAGTTGTTCTTGAACTGCCTTGACTCGTTCCGGTTCAATGAGGTCTTCTGTCATTACCATAACCTGCCAAGAAAAATCTTCGTTAGTCTTAATAAACAGATTTGCATAATAAAAATTTAATAAAATGGTAGGAAGTTTACGTACGTCAAATTCTTTTTCCGTCATCATCTTCGGGCCTACAAATCCGTGGATGAATTCGCATACGTAGTACCCACACAGGTTGTTTCCCTGTTCCTGTCTCATACACTATATATACACGTATATGAACAATCGGTCATGTAATACACTCTCGATGTTTGACTAAATGAAATAAGACTAATATGAAACTTTGAACGTACCGGAAAGTCAAGCCTCCAGTGAAGCTCGTCCGTATCTGATACTCCAACTTGGTTTTTAACAAAGCGTTTCCACGCTTTGTTAAGAGTATCAACTAGGCTTTGATAGTCTTTCATCGGCTTTCTCAATGAGTCGAACACCGTAATCCGGCCACGATTAATCTCGAGTACAAGGAGGATCCAGTGAAACCTGTACATATAAAGATGTCATTTAGAACCGTAACATGAATGAATATAGAAATAGTAAAATATGTTCTACGACTAACCCGAAGAGGTACGGAAAAAGTATCAATGAACATGTATGTTGTGCCATCAAGGCATTGAAAATATTTGTTGTCGTTCGATTGGGATAATTTGCAATATTCTCCATGTGTAAGATATCCGGATCCAAGAAGCCAATGCCATAGTATCCCTTCTTCCGGCAATGTTGATACTCCATCCTACATGATACACAATAACATATAGTTAGATAGGATTGACAACTAGAGGTACAATATAAACATTTTATTAAATACTTACAGAATCCATGCACTCATGAGAGACTTGGAAAGGGCATCTTGATGGTATAAAAAATGGATATCTTCGAAATCAATCCACATATCACATGGCGGCCGATAGGGTGAATTTCTGATCCGTGCTGCGAACATGGTCAATCCATTTCCAGATTCTCGCATGTACCAATTGTGGAACTCATACATTCTGGTCCCTAGGTGTGCTAGCAGCTCAGGCCATACCAGCGATTGCCCCAATTCGAACGGTTTTTTCTTGCCTCCCTCGTGTATTGGAATATCATCTTCACCTCGCAGTTGAGCTTTGGTGAGGTTGGTTTGCTTCATAATCTCAACCAATTGTTGTTCTTCCTCTGATAGCACAACAAGCGGAGGAATCGATTGCTTCGATTGTTGTCCCAGCTGTGCAATGCCTTTTGACTGAGAGCTTTTCGACGACGATGCACTTTTTCTATTTTCGACTTTCTTGTACGACTTCATGATTGTGCGGTCGTAGTCCGAAGCCGTCTCTTTCACCGCGGGTCCGGCCTGTTTAATAAAGTGTCTTACGGCTGTCGGGTCAACCGGTTCCTTCGGCTTTGGCTTCCTCTTGTCCTTAACCTTCTGAAAAAAATCCGCAACCTCTTGGCTGACGGTCGCATCGGTTTCCTCATCTGTTTTCTCGTACGCGAGCTTAGGAGGCGGAGGCGGAGGATTCTCTTTCTTCTTCTTCTGCCGCTTAGGAGCCGGCGGCATTGGAGCCTTGGCGTACCTCTTCTTCGGCTGAGGTGGACTCATGCTGGGGCCCCTTGTACCAATTGGTGAGGGCGGGTCCATGTCGTTGTCGGGACCATGTGGAGATTGTGGATCCATGCTGGGGTCCCTCGTAGCCGATGCTGCAGCTGAATCTGTTGTTCCTGGCTTCAATCTGATGTCTTCCTTAGGCCAAGCAATCCATGTATGCAACCCATCTCGCAGTTCCTCTCCACCGTCACCTGTAGGGATCGGGATCGCAAGGTCTTCAGCCCAAACACCAGCCACTCGGTCAACCAAAACTCTAGCGTACCCTTCGGGAATAGGCACGTTGTGAAGTTTCTCGCCCGGGACCGGTACTTCAGCAACACCTTCAGCACATACCTTCATCTTCTTCCCGACAAGATAAAGAAGCTCACAGTCCGTCCTCGTAGTGATGTCATCTACGGGATATCTTTCAGCGGCCTTGGTGGAAGCAATGCTGCTACGACGCTGAGATGCGGGGCTGATCTCCAAATTCTCGCCGCCTGCAGGAGCACTAGGTTGTCCCTGGTGTTGGCTAAGGACTTCTGCCATGCGCTGATCTACTCGTTCATTTATTTCTTGGGCTGTTCTAGTTTCAACCTGAGCCAGCCTGTCATGGAGCTCACGCAATTCTTCTTGGATGGCTTTCTTGCTTCTGGAACGGCTTCGGTACGTCTGTATATCCTGACTGAAGCCACGTTTCCATGGTACGACGCCCATGCCTCGAGTCCGACCAGTGTGTTCCGGATTGCCAAGAGCGTAAGTCAGCTCGTCCTTCTCTCGATCAGGCTTGAAAGATCCATCTTCCTTTTTCTTCATTGCTTCGTCTAGCCTGTCGATCGCTTCGGCTATGGCATCGCTAGTGATAAACGCACCATTTTCCATGTTTAGTCTGCCTCCATGAGCATAGAAGTACCACCTCACTCGTAACGGCCACGAGAGTGTCTGCGGTACGATTCCTCGTTGTATCAATTCATCTTCCATCTTCTTCCATTTCGGAATCGCCTTCTCATAACCTCCTGGTCCTAGATGGTGGAACTGACTTTTCTTCGAGGCATTTTCTGTGTTAGTTTTAACTCGCTTCAGGTAGTCGGCCGACAACTGATTCTCTACGAATTCATCCCAAAACGGCCTTTGGTTCTGGTACACCTTCTCAAAATCTGGTGTGAGATTCTTCTTGACGAAATTGGCTTTCAACTTCTTCTTAAATGACTGAAACTGGTTAGCCATCTTACTCATCGTCCAATTCTTGACTTTGTCTAATTTGTCTGCCGGAAATGTGAAGTGTGTAGTCACCTGTTTCCATAACATTTCCTTCTCTGACTCCGGGACTATTTGTCGAACTTGAACATTTGGATCGCTGTTTTTCGATATCCTCCAAAGCTCGTACTTGATGGGGATGTTTTCCCTAACAAGATATCCACATTGATTCACATAAGAAGTCTTAATCCCAGGCGGTTCCGTTGGTTCACCATCATCTGTAACTGCTGTGACCAGGGTATGCCCGGTCATCTTTCTCTTGCAGCCTCGCTTCCGTTTTGGAGGCTTCGATCCAGATGCCTGAAAATAATTAAACTATTATTTAATACAAAAATAATTAATACAAAATTAATCCAGATGCCCGATCAAAATCCTTATGTATACCTCGGTCTCATTGTGTTCGTCAAGACCAGTTTCTTGTTCTTGGTCGTCTCCATCATCATCTTCCTCATCATCTCCATTCCCTCCATCCCCTCCTTGTCCAGATAAATCAAGAAATTGACTGCCGTCAAACTCTACAGGGTCTGTACCGTCTCGAATCATATTATGAAGCAACTCCTCATCCTCGCTACGTCTCGTCATTTATCCTAGTATATGATAGGAGTAAGTTATGAAATTTTTGTAACACATATGAATTTTTCTAACACATCTACAATATTTCTAACACATATGAAATTTTTCTAACAAATATGAATTTTTTCTAACACATATGAATTTTTTCTAACACATATGAAATTTTTCTAACAAATATGAATTTTTTCTAACACATATGAATTTTTTCTAACACATATGAAAATTTTGTAATACATATGAAATTTTTCTAACACATCTACAATATTTCTAACACATATGAAATTTTTCTAACAAATATGAATTTTTTCTAACACATATGAATTTTTTCTAACACATATGAAATTTTTCTAACAAATATGAATTTTTTCTAACACATATGAATTTTTTCTAACACATATGAAAATTTTGTAATACATATGAAATTTTTCTAACACATCTAAAATTTTTCTAACAAATATGAATTTTTTCTAACACATATGAATTTTTTCTAAGACATATGAAATTTTTCTAACAAATATGAATTTTTTCTAACACATATGAATTTTTTCTAACACATATGAAAATTTTGTAATACATATGAAATTTTTCTAACACATCTAAAATTTTTCTAACAAATATGATATATTTCTAAATCTATTTAAACAAAAAAAATGTGCTGACGTATAACACAGTTGATTTTTTTCTAACACATCTCAATATTTCTAACACATATGAAAATTTTGTAATACATATGAAATTTTTCTAACACATCTACAATATTTCTAACACATATGAAATTTTTCTAACAAATATGAATTTTTTCTAACACATATGAATTTTTTCTAACACATATGAAATTTTTGTAATACATATGAATTTTTTTTAACACATATGAAAATTTTGTAATACATATGAAATTTTTCTAACACATCTAAATTTTTCTAACAAATATGATATATTTCTAAAGCTATTTAAACAAAAAAAAATGTGCTGACGTCAGCACCCTGGGTGCTGACGTCAGCACATCACGTACACACGCGGCAGGGGCGGCGGCGTCGGGGGCGAGGCGGCGGCGTCGGGGGCGAGGTGGCGGCGGCACCGTCGGGGCAGCGGTGCGGGCGGGCGGCGGCGTGGCGCCGGCGTGGTTCGAGGTCGACGGCGGCGCGCGGGGGATGGCGGCGGCGGGGGATGGCGGCGCGGCCGGCACGCGGGGCTCGGGGACGGCGGCGGCGCGCGCGGACGACGGCGGCGCGGCGGCGAGACGACGGGGAGGCGCGGGACGGCGGCGGCGCGCGCGGACGACGGCGGCGCGGCGGCGAGACGACGGGGAGGCGCGGGACGGCGGCGGCGCGCGCGGACGACGGCGGCGCGGCGGAAGTGGAGAGGTAAAAACGGCTTAAGTCCGAAGGAGGAAGAAGAGTGGGGTTTTATACCCCAGGCAGGTTAGTACCGGTTTGTGTTACAAACCGGTACTAACCTGCAACCCCAGGCACGTTAGTACCGGTTTGTAATACGGCCCGGTACTAACGTGCCACAACTGGCGGGAAGCGAAAACGTGAGGCAGGTTAGTACCGGGCCGTGTTACAAACCGGTACTAACGTGCCTGGGGTGGCAGGTTAGTACCGGTTTGTAACACAAACCGGTACTAACCTGCCTCCCCTGTAAATGGTATAATTTTTCTCTTATTTTTCTTTTCTGTTTGTATATATTACTTTTATTCTCGTTTAACACTTATTATAAATCGTAAAGGCACTGCGTACACTTTCAAATTACTTATTATGTAGTATCACATTGATGATTACATGTTTAATTTCAAATTTGAAAATACACACTTATTGTAATTTATAAAATATCTCATTAAATATCTCACATACATATAGTAAATCTGTAAAATACGAAGAGGTAATTATTTTTTGCATGCAAAAATATTTATAAATAATAACTTCCAAATCTCATATAACTGTTTCTTCAAATCGAAAATTAGTTATTTAATTAACGTCAAATTTGAATAATCAACACTTTTCATAAAAAAAAGAAAAAAGAAAATTAAATTACATAAGTCCATAGTAATGTCACACACATATTGAGTTAATTATATCGACAGAACACACATTGAGATAATTACGTCAAATTGCACAATGCAAAACGACACTCATTACATTACACACATTACATTACATCATTTAATAGAAAATAAATAAAATTAATCTTCATCTTCATCATCTTCCGCTGAAACAAAATTAATCTTCCTTCTGACGAATGTCCCCTGGTTGTGATCGCGCCGTAAGTACGGAGCGTCTTCTTTGGATAACAGAATGCTGGGATCAACATCAACTGAGAATGGAGGACGGTCATCTAACTGATCATAATCTTCTGATTTGTCCGTAATGTCTTCAACTCCAACTATTTTTCTTTTTCCTGGAAGAACTATGTGACGTTTAGGCTCATTATCTTCTGGCTTCTTTACCGTCTGCTCATTTTCTGTCTGCTCCTCTTCCATCTGCTTCTTTTGTTTTCTCTTCTTGGGTTTAATTTTTTTCTTCTTGGGCTTGCTTGCCATGTCTTTCACGTAGAACACTTGGGTCACATCTTTGGCTAGGACAAATGGTTCCTCCTTATATCCAACCTTTTTTAGGTCCACCGTTGTCATCCCATATCTGTCTATCGTTACACCGGCGCGGCTCACCCATTGGCAGCGGAACAGGGCAACTTTTATAGGTCCATAGTCAAGTTCCCATATCTCCTCTATGACGCCATAGTAGATGTCCTTTATACCATCATTTCCTATTGCATCTATACGGACACCACTATTTTGGTTAGTGCTCTTCTGGTCTTGAGATCTTGTGTAGAATGTATACCCATTTATCTCGTAGCCTTGGTATTGCAAGATTGTGATTGATGGTCCCCTAGCCAGCCATTGAAGTTCTTGATCAATCGTGCCATCACCGATGAATTTTCGTCTCAACCAATCTCTGAAAGTCACTATGTGATGACGGGTAATCCATTTTTCACTCTTGTTTGGGTTTTCGGATCGTATAATATCCTTATGCTCCTCTATATATGGAGCCACCAAGGTCGAACTTTGTAGAACCGTGTAGTTTGCTTGGCAAATTTCAATTTGAGAGAGGTCCATTATAGCTTTTCTCCCAAGTGTTCCCTTTCCGCAGAGTCGTCCCTCATGGTGTGACACGGGGAGTCCAACCGGATCAAGATCCTCAATAAAGTCTACACAAAATTCAATGACCTCCTCCGTTCCATAGCCTTTAGCGATGCATCCTTCTGGTCGAGAACGGTTGCGAACATACTTCTTTAGGACTGCCATGTACCTCTCGAAAGGGAACATATTGTGTAGGAATACTGGCCCCAGAATAGTTATCTCTTTAACTAGGTGAACCAGAAGATGTGTCATAATATTAAAGAATGAAGGTGGGAATATCATCTCGAAGCTTACAAGGCATTGGACCACGTCTTGCTGTAGCCTTATTAAATGACTTGGATTAATCACCTTTTGTGAAATTTCATTGAGAAACGCACACAGCTTCACGATTGCCAACCTTACATTCTCTGGTAGAATACCCCTCAAGATAACTGGAAGTAATTGTGTCATCAGGACATGGCAGTCATGAGACTTCAAGTTCGTGAATTTCTTTTCCTTCATTTTTATTATTCCTTTTATATTTGAGGAATATCCAGTGGGCACCTTGATACTGTTCAGGCAATCAAACATGCTTTCCTTCTCCTGTTTGCTGAGAGTGTAGCTGGCAGGCCTTAAGTATCGCTGGTCTTTTCCCTTCTTTTTAGGATGTAGGTCTTTTCGTTGTTCCAACGCTTTAAGGTCACGTCTTGCTTCCACTGTATCTTTCCCTTTTCCATAAATACCCATGAATCCTAGCAAGTTCACACAAAGATTCTTCATCAGGTGCATCACATCAATTGCATTGCGGACCTCAAGCATTTCCCAATAAGGTAGCTCCCATAATATACTCTTTTTCTTCCACAAGGGTGCATGTCCGTCCTCGTCATTTGGAACGGCTTGGCTACCAGGGCCCTTTCCAAATACTACCTGCACATCTTTTACCATCGAAAACACACGCTTTCCGTTGCGGAACAAAGGCTTAGATCGATTATCTGACTCGCCTCTAAAATGTTTTCCTTCATGTCTTAAAGGGTGCTTCGGTGGTAAAAACCGACGATGGCCCATATACACGCACTTTCGACAGTGCTTCAAATAAATGCAGTCTGTTTCATCATAACAGTGGGTGCAGGCCGAGTATCCCTTGTTTGACTGTCCCGAAAGGTTTCCAAGTGCAGGCCAATCATTGATGGTCACAAAAAGTAATGCTCGGAGGATGAATGTTTCCTGTTTGTACTCATCCCACACACTTACACCTTCGTCCTTCCACAACAGTAAAAGCTCATCGATCAAAGGTCTTAGGAACACGTCGATGTCGTTTCCAGGTTGTTTTGGACCTGCGATGAGAGCCGGCATCATGATGAACTTTCGCTTCATGCACAACCAAGGAGGAAGATTAAATATACATAGGGTAACTGGCCAAGTACTATGACAGCTACTCATATCGCCGAATGGATTCATTCCGTCTGTACTTAAACCAAACCGTATGTTCCTTACATCTTGATCAAATTGTGGAAATTCTCTCTCAATGTTCCTCCACTGGGACCCATCTGCAAGATGTCTCATCATCTCATCTCGCTTACGATCTTCTTTGTGCCACCGCATCAACTTTGCATTCTCCTTACTTCTGAACAAACGCTTCAATCGTGGAATCACAGGAAAATACCACATCACCTTTGCAGGAATTTTCTTCTTCGCTGGCTGCCCGTCAACTTCACCAGGATCGTCTCGCCTGATCTTGTACCGCAACGCACCACAAACAGGACAAGCTTGTAAATTCTCATATTCAGCGCCGCGATACAGGATACAATCATTAGGACATGCGTGTATCTTCTGTACCTCCAATCCAAGAGGGCACACAATCTTTTTGGCTTGGTACGTGGTCGACGGCAGCACATTAGCCTCAGGAAGCATGTTTTTTACGATTTGTAGTAGCTCACCGAATCCTTTGTCGCTGACACCATTGGTTGCTTTCCATTTTAGCATATCCAGCGTGCTACCCAGTTTTTTCAGTTCCGGCTTGCACCCTGGGTATAGTTTTGTTTTGTGATCCTCCAACATCTTTTCGAACTTTTTTGACTCTCTCGCAGTTTCACTGTCTTTCTGTGCATCAAGCAAGACCTGACCAAACTCATCAGGTGCCTCCTCCTCCTCTACGACATTTGCATCAACCCCTTCCATTGGGTCATCAGCCTTGTCAAAGGCACCGGCTTCATGTAAGTATGCAAAGTCTGGGATGTTGTTATCGTCGTCTTCTTCATCGTCTCCCATCAAAACACCAAGTTCACCATGCTTCGTCCAAACATTATAGCTATCCATGAAACCGTTTTCAGTTAGGTGAACGTGTAGAGTATCCCTTTTCATGACCTGTTTCACATTGCGGCAAATACGGCATGGACAACACATGAGACCATTCGTGGACCTGGTTGCTTCAGCCACATTGAGAAAAACGTCTAGGCCAACAATCCAGGCCATGGTGTTCCTACCGCCGTACATCCATTGACGGTCCATTTTGAATCCTACCATAAAAAATATTTATAAAATAAATGTATCCATTAATTGCAACATTTTATTAATTATTAGTAACATTGAGAAAATACCTAACAACATTACTAATATTGCAACATTTCATTAATTATTAGTTAAAAAGGTATTAGTAATAATTAAAAGGTTGGAAAAATCTATTAAACAACATTACATATATATAATCAAATTTTTAAAAAAATCCATTACATAACATTAAATATAGTTAAAAAGATACGGAATATTGTCACAAAAAACATGCTCATTATCTAGGTATCTAGGGTATGAACTCACTACTAAAAGCTACCATCTAATTAAGGTCATGATTCTATTTAGCTCAAATCATTCTACAAATACCAAAATCCTTCTCATTCACAATTTTTCAAATTTCTCTAAGTATAGAGCATAAAAATAAGCACAAGTACCGTCAATTAACAGAGAATGAAGTTGCTAACCTTTTGGCGCACTTATATAGGAGAAATCCACAAATTATGGAAAACTTGGGCAAAAACTCCCCCCTCTATGGCGCCATGAGTGAGAGACCAAGCTCTCTGCAGAAATGAGCTCGGGCTCGGGGAGGAAGAAGCCTGCCGCGGTATTATACCCAGCACGTTAGTACCGGCTGGTAACACCAGCCGGTACTAAACGTAGGCAATTAGTACCGGTTGGTGTTACCAACCGGTACTAACGTGCAGCGGCTTGCGGGGCCCCCAAGTCGAAGCACGTTAGTACCGGCTGGTAACACCAGCCGGTACTAACGTGCCTCTAGCCGTTGCGGCCCGACCCCCGAGGCGCACATTAGTACCGGTTGGTAACACCACCAAGTACTGTGCTCACAAACCGGTACTAAATTCAGCAGTTAGTACCGGTTATAACACAACCGGTACTAACGTACCAGGGACCAAAGGTCGTTTCTCTAGTAGTGCCATCATTCTGCTCTCTGCAAGTCTTCAGTAAACTTAACCTCCTTAGGAACTTGCTTACATGCATAGTGCACTTAACCACCACCCCCTGCTGCATGCATGGGTGACGGTAAAAATAGTTTCTGGCAGTCCCCCACGTTTTATTGAACGTAGGTTCCCTAAGCTAGTAAATTGGGCGATATCGTGCTCGTGCTGCGCCAAGATCTTCTGCGACTCTGCATTGCAAGAGCTAGCCGAGGAGGTAGCTCGGGTACCCGCCTATATAGCATCTAGCTGAGCAGATCAGACGCAGCGCTGCACTGCTGCAGGCAATCACAACCGGAATATATGCCCCTATCATTAGCACCCGAGAATTTCGAGATTTGGATCCATGCATCATGCATGCGATGCAGGCATGCATTGAGTAGATGGGATGGCCCCCCGCCGGCCGGTGTCTGCACACAGGTGATGGCTCAGCTACTGTGCTTGTAGACGTACGTGTACGGCCGAGCAGCACGTTTTATGACGACGTGTGTTAATAATCGTCAATTAAGCCTTGCAAATCACAATGCAGATCCTCATTAATAAGTATATACCCCTGCTTGATCTGCATACACGCGTAAAATTATGGAGCCGTACGTATGCTCGCCACATGCAAAGTAATGAACGTCATGGCAGCAGCTAGCACACTCCTAATATAAACCCTAATTGCTTGTTTCTAAATGGTAAGTGCTGCGGCAATATTACCACATGTACTTACGATTATTGGCGCAATGATGGACTTTTTGCAGTTCGTACTCGCGAGAATCTTAAGGGGGCATTAGAGTCCCACGGTGCAGCTTTATTTTGCAGGCATATGCACGTGCATGTTACTGTCAATAGGAAAATGGAATCTATAGTGATCATTGGTGACAATCATATAATAAGCTAATAGCTCATAATATAAACACGTGTCTTCAATAATTGTACTCGCTCCGATCACAATCTATTGTCGAGTTTATTTGGACATACCATTATTCAAATGTAAGTTTAACCAATGCATTTTATGGGAAATAATATTTTATTAAATGTTAATTGATTGTGCAAATTTCAAACACCACTTTCATATATGTTCTCAGAAGGAGTAATAAGACATGCAAGAAAACCCGATCTAGCTAGAATATCCATGCATGGTAAATTGGCTATAGCGCATGCAGGGATACATATACGCAAGAGAGGAGTGAGTGCGTTACATATTTGCGTGATACTTGCTGTCCCAGATGGTTCTTCAGGCGTATATGACTTTTTTTTTGATAATGAGAGCTTTATTAATTTTAAGAGCATTACATCGAGAGGATACAATGTCTTAAAACACTCCCGACCTCTGCATAACAGGATGCACACAGCCTAAAAAGAAGATACAAAGAAAAGCCCAAACACTCTATTGACAATCAATCCTAAGACTATACCGCCACCCATGTGCCTGGGTAAAAAACTTCTTGGCCACTTTTGCCAATCGTAGTGATCCGCAACAACCAAGTCGTGTAAAGCCAGTCTTTGTAATATAGCCCACATGCGGAGCCAATGTATAATTAATCTGCAAGGGAGAAGTGTTATGTTTTTTTTCAAAAATAATATCATTTTTGCACAACCATAACGACCAACATGTAGCAGCCGCTCCTAGCAGAACTAGCAATTTTAGATCCTCTTCAATACCCCGTAGCCAACTTCCAAACATGTTAGACACACACTACGAGGCTGAGATAGACCCGACGCCGCATAAGTAACAGACCATACAGCACGAGCAAAGTGACAATCAAAGTAAAGATGTTTAATGCTCGATCAGACACCTTAGAAACCGTTTGAGAGATGAGGGTTTCCAAGACATCATAGATGATGAATCTTTAGCCGCATGAAACAGATTAATATTCTCTAGCTAGCACACACATAATTGTTTTGTCTAGCCAAGCCATCTACAGTTTGAGAGGCGGGTTTCCAAGACGTCAGAGATGTGCTTGCTTTGCTAGCTTGCACGCTCAGCACACAAAGACATTGGGGTAATCCGTAATCCCAAGTACAAAACGTGCACATATATATCTATATACTCAGTACTTTTACCACCACTTAAGCACAGTATAACGTTACTACTGCACGCCATGCACGCACTGTAAAATTAACGTACGGGTAAAAACTTTGGGCGAACGTGTGGATCAGTATAGTCCAGAGGCTTCTTTACGTCGCAGCATCTGAAAATCGCCTGTACACGAAGCAGATCGACTGCAGATCGAGAAAGCAGGCAGCTGCTACATTGCGCAGCATTATTCCAGAGACGGTGAACAACGACTACGACGTGGTACGTAACAACTTGTCCCCGCCATTAAAGGACCGGCCATACGTGAAAAACAAAGACCATTTACCATTGCTAACCATGCAAGTGTGTCTAGGTTAACTAGAGGCGTGGTAGCCGCGTTACGGCCGTTCCGTCGACGCACGCACGCCATGTGATACCGCGCAGTATGTACAAATCCTCTGCTGGATACGTCCGTAACTCCGTATTGATGAGTGTACACATGTTTTGGACGATCTTATCTCGGATCCGCGTACGTGTATATCTTGCACTGTTGGAGCATTAACAATGCCTAGCATTAATATTTTATTCAGGGGTTATATGGGAGTTGGGAGCTGCATATGGCTATGGCCTATGAGTTTCAAGGCTATCATAGTAACGTGTCCATATTGTCTAAAGCGAAAAATGATTGTGCGTTTCCTTACAGCCAATGAAGCACAGCTGTTATAGCTGAGCTTGCCAATTGAGTGAGCTCCTACTACCGCCATGCATGCATGCATGCATCTGTCTAGTGTCGTCGATGAACAGTGGATTTGGTTAGGGCAAGTAGTGGGGAGATGGAGTGGTACGAGCCAGCAGCCCCCTTTAATATCTCTGATGCCAAATCTTTTCCTCTCTGGAATAAGGATCCTGCGTGCCCCCCAATCCATGTGAAGTTAATACGTGATATCCACTCTTGTTTCCCTGTCCTTTTCTCTCTCACCCTTCATATCATGCTTCAAATTGAAAACGTAGACGGATCCAAGAGATGAAATATACTTCTTGTTCTTATCCATGCATCTATTCTTGAAAATTTGAACAAATTGATATAGACTTTTTACGATTTTCACAGTCATACTACTAGTTGCATCGCAAAAATACTCTCATGAAGCCACATCATCACCTCCCGCTAAGATGCACTAAAACCCCGTACTAAAATGTATTAATTGATATTTCTCTCATGTGCACATCATCTTCAATTCTCAAACGTGAATTTAAATCTGAAAATTAGATGATGAGAAATTTATAAAGTTTGAAATTGGCTTATGGAAAACTAAATTGATTTTTACCTCACTTGCATGGTTAATTGATATTGTAATACAAATGCAAGCACTCCATCGTGATATAATTTTTAGCAAGCATTAAGAGTGGGTTTGAAAGCAATAACATAGAAACTAGAAATAACATTTTTTAAATAATGAAAAAAATATGGCCTCTACTAACTTGGCGCACAATTTCTACTCATTAGATGTATGTATTATACATTCAAAAGTAATATAAAAGTTTATGATTTTCATCAAGAGATAGCTTATACGGCTCTCAGGGTAATCTCTACAAGTGCACTATTTTTACGAGCAAGTAAACAACCACAATGATTCATTGTTTATCGAAAATTCTTTCAAATCCAGCAGCAACGCGCGGGGAATCACCTAGTTATATATATATAATAGTGCGCGTCAATGTGCATTATAAAATTATAACTGCATAAATAATCTAGTGTGTCATTGTATTAAATACATTGTTAAAATTGTTGCAAAACTACAGATTTAAGAACTTGTACCACAAAATTTCGTATTTAACAAGCTGTATCTCAAACTTGTAGACTCAATGTGTTAATGATGCATTGCAAAGCATTTTTTTTTCAAATATGTATTTTAAAGCTATATATTTTATCTGGGTAAAATATGTAGTTTTATGCCACATGTTAAAAATCTTCATAACACAACTTCTTAGATCTACAGGTATGTTAAATGAAGATATATTGAACCCTGCAGTTTGCGATGTAACTTCTTAGGTATATGTACATTGTACTGTTAATTTATAGTTTTGCTAAATTTGTTACTTTATACAAGACAAACATCGAGATGTTCCTATGGTAAAAACAGACAAGATCGAATTAACATTTGATAATACATCTGTATAATCAAGATTATGGTGTTATGAAAAGTATACTCTTAAGATAATTGTTTAACCGTTGAAGCTTACTTTTGGACACTATAGTACTGGACTGAGCCAAACCATACCTTGTATATATTTACTGCACATAGTTAACAAATTAAATTAAAGCGGCCTAGGCATAACTCAGCTGGTAAGGTTAATTACTTTTGGACACTCAACATTGGTGTTCGCATTTTCATAAATTTATTTCAGGATTTAACTGGCGCTATTCTTTTTTTAGAAAGGAAACGTGCGCTATTCTTTAAGTGGTAAACGTCGTGCCCGTCAATATTGAGGCGTCGGTGATATTTTTGGATCTGCTGGCTTAGTCTCTCGAAGGTACTCATAGGGGTAGGATTGTGGACATGTATTCATAAGGTCGAGTATGTGTGCGTTTGTGAGCGCCTGTCTCGATGGTGCTTAAACGGGTAGGATTTGTGTGTGTATTCATAAGGTTGAGAATTTGTGCGTTTATTAGCGCCTAAGTCATTACCCCGTTTTGAAAAAGAATGACAAATTAAATATAGTGCACATCAAACTGTGATGAATAAAGATGAAATTAATTAAATATCATGGAACCATAGAGAGAGAGAGAGAATATAACAAATTAAACACACTGGTGTGCACTCGATCAAACTGTGATGAATAAAGATGAAATTGATTAAATATCATGGAACCAGAGAGAGGGAGGGAGGGAGGGAGGGGGGGGGGAGAGAGAGAGAGAGAGAGAGAGATTACAGAAAGTCAACCAGCAGCAGAGCATGCAAGCTCAGCCAACAGGGTTGCGCGGTACTGGCCGGGAACGGGACGCATCGGCGGCCCGATCGATCGATCACATATGCGCACGAAAGATCGCATCAATCGCGACATGAATTGGCAGTTGAATGCAGCCGCGGGTACGATCGAGCCACGGCCGGGGGGCGTCGTGATCATTCTTCTGCGCGTCTAGTGCAGCGTCCACCTCCATCAATGCACCACGCCGTCCGGGAAACAACGCCGTCGATGATCCATCTATCACCGTCGACTTGAGAGAGAAGGACCCCGTTCTAGTTCTAGCTAGCACTTGGCGCCAAGCATTTACACCTGCTTCGTCCCCTTGTAGTAGAGAGAGAGAGAGAGAGTACAGCGTAGCAGCCTATAGCAGGCATATGTAACTACGTCACCACAGATTTTTGTTACTGCTGCTGGGTGAGCAGTACACGTACTGGATTTTACCAGTAGTGTGTGTCTCCGTGTGGGAAATGCGGCTATTCAAGTTTGCAGCTGACGGGGCACTGTGTGACTTTAGCACTGTGTGCTTATTACTACTCATTTTTACCGTTTATTTAACACCACTTGCTACCGGCACGATGAGCTGGGGGGCACTGTACATGACACGGTAAAAAAAGGAGGGAAAGCATAGTGGTATGTTTGTCCAACATGCATATGCATGCAGTGTCAGTCAGTCAGTAGTGTTGTGATTTCTAAATGGAAAAAGGAAGGACGCTAGCTAGGTGCGACCAATTCCTTTCTTGGATTGGACCAGCAAAAGCACTACACGCTGCTCATTGATGGATCAACTCCAAATAAAGATATAGGGACGACATAGCACAGTGTGTGGGTTTATTTGCAAAACAGTTAAATGGTCCCATTTTCAAAACTTGATCGAGAACAGGGGAAATAAGCAAGCATGTTTTCCAAGTAGCATATATAATGAATGACCCAAGTATGTTGAAACGCAAAATGTACATGTTTTATACCATCACACAGAGTCTAATTAACGTTTAGTTGGGAGACAGAGCCTAAGTTTGATTTTTTTTTTTTTTGGTCTTTTGCTCCGAGCTACAGCAACTGATGTGTACTCCAAGCATCAAGTAGGCCCTCATAGAGTAAAGCCCAAGCACAATTATGTCAGCAGCCACCAAGTTTGAGAGTTGTCCCTAGCTAGGTGAAATCCGGTGACTAGTTATAGTCTGGTTAAATTCTTGATACAAGAATACAGTTTAAATTTTGAAATTGTTGTTTGGAGAACATATTTTGCCTTGTTTTTCTTTTGGTGTTGTTGGATCATTTTTTTATCAGGAAATGTTTAAGTAAAGTTTTATTCGGAATTTCAAATTGCAACAAAAAGGTACCATGTTTTAAAAGTTTCATCCAAAATTTCGCCCGAAAATCGGTCCTATCGGTCTTACCGGTCCCCTCCAAATTTTTTTTGCCATCCAATAGCTTAAACACTGGTGAAGATATGATGTGACGATCAAAGTCTCTATATTAGGTAATTTATCTTTATGGATTCATCAACTATCATTTATTGGCCATGATGAAATATAAGCCATTAGTTGCAATTCATGAAGTGATGTGCATGTTAGTAGTTGTTAAGGCTTTGTGTCACAATTTGTACTATCTATATGGGAAATTCAATATTGTTGGCTTGTTGCCAACTTATTATGGACAATGAAGAGGACTATATATATGTAGGCCATATATAGCTATCCAGTTGTGCTTTGCTGCCACATTATTTCTGCATGTTACTGTACTAAGAACTATAACATGGAAAATTTATTACATGCATAAACTCGAAAAAAAAATCCTCTCATCTACAAACAGTGACTCAAATCTAGTGCTATGCATGGGACATTGAAGCCATTTTGAAGAAAAGCTAAATGAAAAAGAAAACTTTTTAGTGTGAGCATATATTTTGAGTTTGTGAACGGAGGAAACGACCTGTTGTCTTTGAGGAAAGAAAGCAACTTAGAAAAGCGTGCGTGCCTACAGGGTTCGTGGTGTTCATCAACGAGGCCCTAGGCCCGCCTGCATGGATCGGACTGTGTTCCTCTGCATAGTAAACAGAAAGGCCGCTGGTCTAGTCTTTATTGTTGCCTCTGTATACATGTAAGCACATCAAACTTTCTGATACCGGCCCGGGCACTACATGCAAAAGGCTTTACACACCACCTACACACACAAGCAAATAGAAGCTTTCGACCACTCATGAGGCACCACGTGGCGAAGCCGGATTGGCGACAAAAAAATGTTTTGCCATGCAGGAAGAAATGAGGAAGAAGGTAGTAATGGTTACCTAATCTGTACATGTCCGGGCTTCAAAACAAAACCACCACATGTATATGTTTCTCTTCCTCCAAAGTCCAAATCTTGTACCCTCAAAAACAAAGAACGCCATTACCCCAAGCTAGATGATTGTACAATACACAAATGGCCGGTTAGGAGACCATGTCGGATCATGCGTGACATTCATGGGTCACACACACATTGCAACTTCAATTGAAGGTTGTTTTCCATCCATGTCCACCAGTCCACCACACAATTGTCCAAAACTCGAAATGAAAGAAAGCAAAATAGAATAGCTTCTCTCTCTCCCCCATCTGCTTCCCTGGGTTTCTCTCTCCAAAACAACCATGGTGTGACTTGTAGCACCGAAAGAGAAAGGAGCCCCACTGAGGCAGAGGCAGGCGCTAGCGGACAAGCAACAAGCCAAGATTTTAATACCAACGGACACACACGCACACTACTCTCTCTCTCCTCCCCCACTGCCTTTTTAACCACCCCTGCCTCCCTCCACTCTCCCCTCACTCACTCAACCACTGCCTCCATCCAGCAAGCATCTAGCTCAGCTCGATCGTCCTCTCCCTCCCTCCATCCATCCAATCGCGTGCTCCCTCCCCGCCTCCCTCCCCACACACCACACGGCGGCTGGCCGGAGAAGATGATGAGCGGCGGTGGTAGGATGAACGTGGCCACGTCGGCGCCGGGCGACGACTTCCAGTTCGCGCCCATGCAGCAGCACCAGCAGCAGCCTCCGCCGCCGTACGTCGGGTTCGAGCACGGCGGCGCAGGGATGCAGCGCCACCTCTACGACGGCCTCGACTTCGCGGCGGCGCTGCAGTTCCAGGAGGCAGCGGCAGCAGCTGCCGCAGCCGCCGCCGCGGCGCCCCACCACCACCAGCTTCTCACTCTGCCGTCCAGCCTCGCGCCCATGGCGCCGCCGCCGCTTCCCATGCCGCTGCAGATGCCAGGTGGGATGCCGGGCGGGATGCCCGGCGACATGTACCCGGCGCTGGGGATGTCGGTGAAGCGCGAGGGCAGCGGCGGCGGCGCGGACGCCGCCGGGAGGATCGGGCTCAACCTGGGGCGGCGCACCTACTTCTCCCCCGGAGACATGCTCGCCGTGGACAGGCTCCTGATGCGGTCCCGCCTCGGCGGCGTGTTCGGGCTCGGGTTCGGCGGCGCGCACCACCAGCCTCCGCGGTGCCAGGCGGAGGGATGCAAGGCCGACCTCTCCGGCGCCAAGCATTACCACCGCCGCCACAAGGTCTGCGAGTACCATGCCAAGGCCTCCGTCGTCGCCGCCGCCGGCAAGCAGCAACGCTTCTGCCAGCAATGCTCCAGGTAACATTTAGTTGCTTCTTAGTTCTTACCCTACAATGGAGCCTCCATGCATCGATCTCTCCATAGCTAGCGCTACAACTCAACACGTTCTCAGTACTCTAGCTGAGCCTATCACACACAGTACAGTGCCAGTTCTTGGCTGTTCTTGCATTGACATGGACATGGTGTAGCAGCAACTACACAAGCTATGTTGCATCGAATAGCTCGCAGGCTACAAACAATAGCACGTACGGAGAGGAGCTAGCAATGGGTAGTTGGGTTTCGTTCGTTGCCTTTTTACTCAAAGGCTAGCTAGCTCTCTGGTGATGCTGGTCAGGTCTACACCACCACCACACCCTGGTCTGCGCGCTAGTGGTCTTCTTCTTCCCTTTCCCTGCCCGGCCGGTCTGCTTTTCAGAATTCAGAGCTCTCGGAGCTGTCGTGGCAAGAGGCCCGTCTCGATATGCAGTGCTTTCGGTTCGTGTTCGTTTGTCTCTAGCGGCCATGGATGGAAGGCTGCAGCTCCCTGCAAACCCTGCAAGCCCAAAAGCCACTCCACGCTTGCACGGCCACAGGGTCCTCACGTCTCCTTTTTAAGTCCCGGACACGACATGACGAGGACTGTTGTTGACTGTTGTAGACTAGCTTGTGTAGTGGTGGTGGTGCTCAGGATCAACGACGCATGCATGCATGAAATCAAACTGAAAATCACACAGGTACTACGAGATGGGATCGGATGCAAAGGCCCAAAGTAAAGCTTGATTGATCAGTTCGGGAGTTGTCGCGTTCTTGCATCTGCTAGTGGCTAGGAGGATCGGTTTGGTTGGGTCCTCCTCCTGCCGTTGCTGCTTCCAGTTTGTTTGCTCTGATCTCGGGATCGCTGGGGACAAAATCATGAAAGAATCTCAAGGGGGAAAGGCTGCTTTGCTTTAGCAGACTGGCAGTGTGGCGGGCTCTCTGTGGCTGCTCGCAGGATCTCAGGCCAGGCCTGGGCGTATCTCTGCGCCTGCTTTACTCTTTATCGTCCTGCTGCATTGACCAATCCGGCTAGTGGACCAATTCCAGTCCGGGCTAGTATGATACGGCTGCGACAAGAGTTGTGTGTGTTCATCTTTTGAACTGCGTAGCAGCACAACTTTTGTGCTTGTGTAGTTGTGTGTGTACATTTGTGCAGTCTACAATGTGTAGGTGAAGGCGTTTCTACATACATGCATGCTGAATTTTGTGTGTCGTTGGATTGTTTCGTGGCTAGGTTTCACGTGCTGACGGAGTTCGACGAGGCCAAGAGGAGCTGCCGGAAGAGGCTGGCCGAGCACAACCGCCGCCGCCGGAAGCCGGCCACCACGGCGTCGTCCAAGGACGCCGCCTCGCCGCCTGCCAAGAAGCCCAGCGGCGGCTCCATCTCCGGCTCCTACACCACTGACAGCAAGAGTAAGCTGGCATTAACTTGATAGATTTTAATTCTCAATAGACGAATGCCCCGTCTTCCATTAACTTGCTTTGTCGACTGATCCTGATCTTGCTGCTTATTAATTTCGTGTCATCTTGCTCAACTCGTGATCGAGCAGACCTGATGAGCACGGCCAAGTCGACCATGTCATCGAACACGGGCAGCGTGATCAGCTGCCTGGACCAGGGCAACAAGCAGCAGCAGCTGGCGAGGCCGACGCTGACCCTGGGCGCCTCGCCGGACAAGTACCAGGACCACCAGCAGCACCAGCTCAGCACCATGCTCCAGGCCGGTGGCCACCACCAGGAGCAGCACTTCCTCACCTCGCTGCAGGTCCACAACGCCGGCGGCAATGGCGGCAACATCCTGTCGTGCTCGTCGGTGTGCTCCGGCGGGCTGCCGGCGGCGGCGGCCAACGGCGAGGTCTCCGACCAGAACACCGGCAACGGCAACGGCAACATGCACAATCTGTTCGAGGTGGACTTCATGTAGGCCGTACGCGCGTAGACGACGCTGCAAAGGGAGCGAGCACGGGAGTACCTTCTTCTGGCAAAGGTGTCCTTGGTGTGTAGCCGTGTAGGTAAAAGGAATAGGAGAGAGAGTGAGAGTAGTGATCAGAGAGAGAAGCAAAAGGGTATGAATTGAAGTGAGAGAAAAACCAAAGGAAGAGAGAGAAGGGCTAGCTAGGGTGCAAGGATTCCATCCATCCATCCATCACACTCCATCAGTACTGATTAGCAGTAGTAGCAGATAGCTGCAGCAGGCTGGTCTAGCAAAGGTAAGCTAGCTCTTGCAAAGCCATGCAAAGCCTGTAGTCCTGCATCTGCATCCATCCAAGCCTTTCTACCTTTCCATTTCAGTGGGGGGAATAACGTGTCAGCTATTTCACCCTCTTTTTCTTTTCTTTCTAGTTTCTTCTTGTTGCAATGCAAGGGTGAGAGGGTGTAGTGTGTGTGTGCTGTACTACTACCAAACTACCAGTTGTTTTTTTACTGTCTACTCCAACAATTAATTAACAGATGAGATGACTACCAGTTGTAGCTCCAACAAGATTTACTGTGTCAGTTAGTTCCACCAGCAAATTGTGACTCCCTCTCTCAATCTACCTTTGCATGCATTCAAATTTCTACAATGCACGGTTATTCTCAACTAGGTAGCCTTGCTTTTTTACATGTATGCAAAAGATGGTTGAGCTAGGTAGATGACCATCTATCACCGCTGCAATATAATGCAAGTTTACCCAACACTTATTGCATGTGAAATGTGGAGAGCACTGCATTGGCAAGCTTACCCCACATATCCTCCGGTGATATGATCGGGAGAACCTTAAATTCACGAGAAGCTGGACCTCTAGGCTACCACTGCGCTACGTACCCAGCATGCATGCATGTGTCCCGGCCCTGATCGGTCGAGTTCATTCATTGTTAGGTCCCCAAGCAATGCAAATCAATAGAGGGATACCTAGCTACGGTTAATTATATATGTTTTCTCTCTCTCTTCTCTTTGCTGTAGGGATGTGGATCCATGCATGCTTGGATCTCGCTCCAGATACGACCGTACAACAGCGAGTGAATTAGCCCTAGTCGAGATCCTAGGATATGCATATGATTCGACGTACGTGTGCCCCAGCTGTATTGAATACTTGGGATCGAGTGAGTGAGTGACGAGTTATGACGTGTGTCTCGGCGTTGCCCCTTGTGAATTCAAGGCTGGCGGGGCAGGCGTCATGCATGGCATGGCTTGCCGATTCGGTTGCGTTGTCCTCCCCGGCCATGGCTGCTAGCGAGAGAGGGAGAGAAGATGGCTAGCTTGGTGGACCACGCACGGAGAATTAAAGAAGCGTAGTACTTATTTCGCCAGGAAATGGACATGCATGCATGTGTGCGTGCAGGATGCTATACGTACGATCGATCCATCCCTGGACCATATATGCCACTCGCTCGTAGTAGCAGCAGCATGTACTCCGGAAGGGCGAAAATTACAAGCAGTTGATCTTCAAATCAAAAGTAAATTAAGAATGTACTAATTACGCTATGATTTTAACTGACGATACATTCCTTGGAGAACTGTCGAATTTCAAACCAAATTGTCAGCAAGAAGATTAGTGCTCACCTAGCTAGTCGTCTTTAACTTCTCCGATAACATGAAGAATTCCCATAAATTAAACGGAAAAAACTTGTACTCAAATGGATTGTCACATATTAAAGGAAAAGTCCTATACAAAACCGGATACCGGATAGGAAGAACCATGTGACTGTAAAAACCGGGCAAATTTAGCCCTTTGGGTAGTTTTCAAGAGTGGTTTTCTATTTTCTAGAAATTCAATAAAAAAATATTTAAGAAAACAATTGTAACCAATTTATTTAAAATTAAAAAATCAAATTGGTACAAAAATTTTTCTAAAAATATAACGCATCTGTTGATGCTCTATTTGGCATTATTTTTTCTGATTCCTTACATTTTATTATGAGCGAAAAAACTATAGAAATAATAAAAATAATAATATATAAATAAGTCCAAATAGAGCACCAACAAATAAATTACATTTTAAAAAATTCGTGTACCAATTTCATACTTTTATGTTTTGCAATGAATTAGTTATAAATCTTTTTTTATAAAACCAAAACTTTTAATTCTTTTAGAAATTACAAAATCCTCCTTGAGACCACCCAAATATTCAAATTTATTTAATTTTAACAGTTAAATGATGCTTCTTATCCGGTTTTATGATGTCAGTTAAAAATCATACTTTTGCCTTAGTTAGAGGTTGAAAATATGACTCTTTTCTATATTAAATGGGCAAAAGTTTTGCTCAAATGCTCCGTCTGAGATCTGCCTAGCTACTCCATACAGTTAAAAATGAACAATTATTACATATAGTGACATAAGGTTACCAACTAAATTTTCTATTGAAACCATATATATTTTGATTATTTTTGCAGGGGTGAAAATAATTTCTATGTATACGTTCATGATATGTGTGTTTGTACTTTGTAATCTTAATCTTAAATTTGTTGACTTTTGCTCTCTTTGTGAGCGGACATTTATTCTTTGACAGGAGAGCTCTTGAATTACTAATCCAAGTACGGACACAGACAACGCCTATATGTTATATATCGTATAAAAAAAATCAAGCACTTGTCTCTCTCTCTCGATCCATTTCTCGTGCCCAGCATTATTTGTTCGCCATCCCATGCATATTTCTTGCTCATTAGTATCATACAATGACTTATCCCAAAGCATAGCTGCTGTTGTATGTTGATCTCCCTCTTATTAACGGCCGGCGCGGTACGTACGGTTGTCCATATTCAAAACGCATGCAGTGGCAGTGGTGCTACATATATCTCCCACGAGGAGGAAACGTGCCGGCTCCCGTCCATGCGAGCGTACACGCGCACAGCAGCCGCAGCGCAGCGCCGTGCAATGGAAAAACATGCTGCTAGCTGCCAGCGTGCACGCGGATCAGCTTCTGTTAATTAGTTGTGCATATATTTCTGCCATATCGGCCGAGCCCGGCCGGCCGTGCGCACGTACACGCTGCAGGCCACACTGGCCTGTCCTGCTAGCTGCCTTCAATTCCTAAGGCCTCATTCGGTTCCTTTGGAACCGATTCCACCGGATTGGGATAGATATAGCAAGAAATTTGTAATAGGTACAGCAAGAGACCGGGATTTGTTTCGGGTAGTGAACCAATTTGCTCATGATAGGTACAACAAAAGATTCGGATTGGTTCCACACCTCTTGACTAGTGGATTGATTTCCGGTCTTTTGTTGCAGCAATCATGAACAAATTGGTTCACGACCCGGAATAAATCCCGGTCTCTAGTTGTACCTAGCACAAATTTCTTGTTATAGCTATCTAATCCAGGTGGAACGGTTCCTGAGAAACCGAATGAGCCCTAAAGCAGCTAGTAGCAGCCCTCGGAGCAGCGCCGCGACGCCGACGCGATCGATCGATCCTCTCGAGCGGATCTGAGACGAGATGGTTTGCTACTGCCTGTCCAAGTGCTAGCACTCTCCTGGTCGGTGTGGCAGCGGCTGCCCGGCCCGACGCGCGGGGGCCCACCCACGCGCGTTGGCCCGGCAGGCTGGAGTCCCGGACCGGCGGCGCGGCGCGCATGCATACACACCGGCGCCGCGTGTATGTTCCGGCAGGGTAGGGGCATATGGGCGTGGCCGTTCGCGCTTCACTGATTGGGGGCTGGAGATCGGACAGGATGGATCTGTGGAACTTGCACGCCGGCATGCAGTAACACAATTTGAAATATATGCATCTAGTACATTTATTTCAATATGAATTGACACGTTGTACTATATAAGCTCATGTGTCGGGTAACGTTTTCAACGGGGGGATGAAAAAGCTCGTGTACTATATAAGCTCAGGCATGGTTTTCTTCTTCTTCTTCTTATAACATCAAGCAAATAAAAATATACAATCGGGGAAGCACTACCGATCAACGTTTATAGGTAGGCAGGCGCAGCTCGATTCTCAGATACAGACAGAATACGGTGCTGTTTTTTTAAAAAAATTTAGAACTGCTGCTCCTGTCTTCTTGTTCAAAATTGCTAGCTTGGGCTACGGCATCGTAAATTCGTAACTTCTGGGCCAGTTCGTGTCTAAATCCGCCGCAGCCCGATTTTTCTGGCCTGCTCCACGCGAAAGTCTCGTGGGCTGCCTCCCTCGTGGTTTGTAGGTGCGGCTCGTGCCTGCTGGTGGGCCGACAGACGATGAAAATTCGGCTTGGTGCTCTGCTGCTCTGACTGGGCTTAGTAGTCCTCTACTTTGTCCACTCTAGATGAACTTGAGGACCAAAGCTGATCAAAATTATGGCCACCAATTTGGTGACCAAAATTTGGCTTGGATTTCGCTGCTAACCAAACAGGATAAAGGCCATAACTTGTACCATGAAGAGCTACAGATACACCCTCTTCATTCAACATTCCATGGCACAAACAGATGGGTTATTCAGACTGATAAGCGAAGCACCCATGCTCTGGGCCTCTGCCAATACCATGTTCATCAGACGGCACACACAAGTCGCACAGCTTGCACGAACGCTTTTAGTCCCCAACTGTACAACAGGCAAGCCTTTTATACACAACGACCCTTCCAGTTCCATACCTGCGCACCTCGCAATCTTGGTAGGCCTCAGCGAGGGGGAAGGTGGTGGAGGACGACGTGCCATGATGACCATGGTGTCCCTGCTACTCTCGCCCATGGAAGCCGGCCACACTGCAGAACTTCCAGAGCGGTAACATTTTTTATCTGACGACGCTGCATCAATCTCGCTGCGCCGCGGTGCGGGGCGGCGGCCGGACTGGCCAGAGCGGCAGCCTCCAGAACGGCCGCTTCCGCGGCTTCGGCAGCGTCCCGCCGGTGGCGACGGCTGCGGCGGCCTCCTTCTCCGAGCTCAGCATGTTCCACATCACCTGCACGTCCTGGTACCCGCAGGTTTGCACGTCCTGGTGAAGGTTCAGGATGCCACACTCTGCATTGATCGATCCAGTTTGGGGAAAAGGGGAAAAAGATCAGTTGCTGCTTACTGCTCAAAACTTCAGTTAGAGCAGAAAAATTGAGAGGTAAAGATCAAAAGATGAGCCACAAGGATCACGAGGATTGGCATAGGAGATTGGGTGGTCCAAGGTTTAATTGTCCACATACGGTTGGAGGCACAAAAGATAGCGTTGCCATGAATCTTGGCGCGCAGGGACCATTACCGATCGCTAAATGATTTGTTTGTTTCTTGTGGTGATCTTTTCTATTTTTTTTTCCTTTGCGCGTTTCAAGAAACCAACAAAGCAGTGTTGTTCTACTTCTACACTTCTACTGCGGGTCTGCGGTTAATAGATCTGCCGACATTGCAAACAGTTGCGTGTTCCTCTCCAAAAAGAATCTTCACCTTTAACATGCAGGAATTAAAGTAAAGAGCTCAAACTTTCGATGACATTATGCAAATCCTAAACGTGGCTGCTAGTAGCTAGCGTTTCTGCAAGGTATTCATGCCATCAACCAGTAATTCAGCTGTTGCTCTTGTTCTAAGTTTTTGCTACCGAATCACTCGAGGAACACGACTAAGCTGCAGTACTAAGTAGAGCTCGAGGAGAAGCAAGGGGTCGCTTACCACCCTTGCGGACGCGCGCTCGGGCGGCGGCGACGGCGAGCCAGGCGCGGCGCACGGGCGCGACCACCCTCGCGCGCCACCACGCCATGACGCGCGTCCCGATCTGCTGCTGCCGCTGCCGCCGACGGCTCGCCGGCTGCCGGGCGTCGCCGCTGCCGCCGCCGGCACCGCCGCACGGCTCGGCCGGCCGCCGGGGCCGGCCGCCCAGCCGCGCCGTGGTTGAGGCCGGCCGCTGCAGGCTCGCGAGGAGCCTGCCTCTGCCTCTCTGAGCCGATCTCTACCAATGTACCCTACTTGCCCCCTTTGCCAGCAGAGTGTTTTATATGGCTTGAAACATAGTACAAATTTCCTTAACCATCTTTGGCCTTTGGGATTTGGTACATTATTATCGTTGAGTGAATGAATGACTTAGCCTACTCTTTTATACTAGAGCGTTTCATTTGAATCTGTCCATTCCAGAAGAATCTATGAGCTTTCCTCACTCCTTTTTTTTTGGGTGTTCACACTTGAATTTAGTTATATGTTCAATTGAAAAAAAAGGTTTCAATTTTTATTTTTACAAGGACCTTTTACGTGGCAATTTGACGTTAGGATTACGGCTAGCATTCACGTGGTTTGAATCTGCAAAACCACGGTACGTCACAAAGCTTATGCGTAGAATTGTAAGCCAAAGTGCACCTATGCGTGTAAACCAAAGGTCAAAACCATGTGTCCACGCAAAAGTAGTGTAGTCGTCTAGTAAATTCAAGTTCCATCTCCAAACTCCCTAGTAATTCAGCCGACAACAAACCGGGGCAACAGCGATTGAAAGAGCCGGTTTACTTACGATTTGAGCCTGTTGTTCCGCTCTGGTTCCGCTTGTGATTTGGCAGTTGGGACGCATGACGTGTCTCTTGGTTGTTGGGAGGTCCGGGAGCTTTGGGTGGATGGGTTGGCTCAGCTTCAGCTCAGCTCAGCTCAGGCTGTACCGCGCGTGGGGGCATGCGACGAGCTTCACGTGCTCCACCCGAATCGTTCCGGGATCCTGAATCCTGATCCTGTAGCCTGTAGAGATGCCGTGCCAAGTGGGTCGTTGACAAGTGGGGCATTCTTTTACTCGTTCCGGCACAATATTCCAATGGCCGCGGTGTGAAACGACGAGCCTCCACAATGTTTCTGAGCTCCCAGCCAGCCTTTCAGTTTCAGCAGCAGTGCCAAAGCGGCAAGGTGCGTGCCGTGCAGGCTATCGAATAGATGGATCAGAGTGTACTGTCAGCGACTATCTGTAGAAAGAACATGGTATTATGCTAACCGGATAAGATTCGGCAACAACCTTGTGAAATTATGCTAATGTAGAATTCAATTATTGTTAGGGGAAATGGAAATGAACATGCAAATGTACCTTATTTTAGACTGCTGTGAACAGTTTGACTTCCATGCAGCTCTACAAAGAACTGTGTTTCTGGAAATGGAACTGTTCATGCCCATTCCGGGATGTAAAGCGGACGACCGACCCTCCAAAGCTTCGCCTCAACCTCACGTACAGATCTGCAGAACACTATGCAATGACAGGCTTGGGAACATCTATTATTGGCAAATTGATTACTATTTGTTCAAATTAGCGATCTTTGCTCTTTGCAGTAGACGACGATGTGATCTCCACTTTGCAGTCACAATGTGAATACTGCAGCTTGAGGTGATGTGGATTTGAAGTGACGACGCGGCTTCACCGTGGGAACCACCAGGTTTCCCTGCTGTCCGCGTGGATGGCATGGAGGCACTGCACATAAGAGCAATCATGTAATATTGGCTGCTGCCTGGCCATGCAAATGAATATGCTGTTTCTCAATTCCACGGACCCGATCCCCCTTTCTCATGTGTCCAAAATGAGGGGTATCAGAAGTCTCTTAAGAGGGCCCAGAGTATCCTGTTGCTAATCCATGATGCGGCACCACAAACAGAAACAGTTCGGTAGGTGCCACATGGAGGATGCAGCACGTTGCATAGTCTAGGAGCAATGTTATGCATGCATATGGTTGTTAGCAATTTCTGCCACGACAAGGATATAAGGGAAAGCACTTGGAAGGCTATGATGTCTAAGAGGACTGTGTATTATTGTAGACAAGGGAAATCATCGCAAATGGCTTCAGGTTCAGCATGCAAACCCACAGCCATGTGAGGGAGAAGCAGGAACCACTTTGACCATGGATTCCATCAGTTGGGTATGATGAAGATTGATGCATCTTGACTATAAAGATAGTCTTGGTTGATACTAATGGAATTCTTATGCAGAAGAAGTAAGCATTTCTTCATATTTATACTATGCATTAGTTGTACGATGATTACATGCACTAACTACCAAGTAAAACCTGCTCAGCATCATGTAAACATAGAAAAATTCCAGCTAGTGTTGTAGTGTTCAGAAATTTCCATATAAAAATTCCAGCAAGTTTGGTAGTGTTCGGAAAACGACGGTCTCAAGAATTTCTATACTACAAACATGCCATTTGCATCTGATAATTATTCAAGGAGACAAGCAGACAGGTCCTGCGCAAATGATTTCAACATGATTGAAGAAGTTGATAATAGGGATGTCAAAAGCAGTACTGAAGATAGCAAGTTTCTTTCAAGCTACATAATAGTGTGTACTCATCATCCTGCTAAGATCAAACTGCTTGATGCTGATGTAGTGATGTAGATACCAATTTTAATAATTTATTCATTATATACTTATAACACTAGCAAAAAGTAACATGACAACTTGATAATCTTACCTGGCCATCATACTCACTGCTAGGATACTTAGATATCAGTAAGCCAGCCAGGCAGACAGAGATAGGCCCTTGAATTATGAATGAATTATTTTGAGATGGTTGAAGTTGTCTGGGGCAAGTCCACTGCAATAATAAACTTGCATAAGCACTAAGGGATTATATGACTTAAAATCCTCACATTAATAGGCCCATTGTTAGTATCTTACAATTTGACCTGAACCAATTACAGATATAATGTATGCCCGAATGGCTGACATCCGAGCCAACCCGCACAACCAATTATATTGAGCCAACCCGCACAACCTGCAATACTGAATGAGCTACAAGCTGCAAGAGGCATTGTGTAAGTACCCTTTTTTCTCATTCCACATCAACAAATTGAGTACAGTCAATATCTTGAAGAGTAATCTTGCCAAGAAGAAGATCACTGGCATGCATAGAGCACAAGGAGAGACATTTCTTGTTCAGGCTCTCATGAATGGCACTTAGCCCGTGGACCCACTTATTCTCATTCAGCGGATCAACATTTAGGCGATTTTGCAGCAAGCGTATTCTGTAAATCACAGTGTCGGTTTTTGCACAAAAATGTGTCAAGCATGGATGTGAAGTGTCATCAACTGCCAATCTCACCAACATCATTGTCAAGGCACCATCCACAGGCTTTGGATCAGACAAGTTCTTATCACCCATCATTTTGATCTCCCGTTCCGTTGGGAAGTGCACTTCTGCTACCCCATCATCATTTGCTACTTTTAAATCCTTTGTGAAATGGCTAATTGCTTGCCTCTTAGTGCACTCATGCTTCTCTGCTAGTGTCAAGAAGCAAGAGAACCTTAAATGATAACTGACAACAGTCTTGACCATCTTGAAGTTCCGACAACAGCAGAAAAAATCTAGCCACCTTCTTCCGACACCAGCATACCATTTGATGATATCTGCATCATCCAAACAGAGAAGTAGCTTGATTGGCCGTGGCCGGCCCATGGAGTTTGTGAATCCAGCTAGCTTTACTGCCTTCCTTACAAGCTCTATTGGCACATTGGCCCTCATCTTCAACTCTGTCAAGTCCTCAACAGTCCTCTTCTCGTATTCTTTCTCTTCTTCCTCCTCTGCTAGCCTCTCCTCTTCTTCTGCCATGTCATGGCCTCTCATAGGCATCAGAAACCTGTCAAGTGCCTCTTGAAATTTATCGTATGAGTCCACCAAAGCAGGTGGAAGTTGATCTCTCACCCTAGCCAATGACAAGAAATCACCTGATGCAAGCAGCCGGTGCCAATATTCACAATGTTCCTGTGACTTGAAGTATTCAGCCACTGCCGCCTCTGCCCAATCCTTGAACACTAGATGCACCTCATTCTCAATCCGGAAATCGAATTCAAACTCCTCGCCCCTCCTCACCCTCTTGAACAAGTGGTTCAGTATCTTCAAGCCAAGCTTCTTCCGCCGTGTCTCCCGTGCATTTTTCAGCTCCTGCGCCTTCTCTGCCTTCATTTTCAGATACTTCTTCCTTGCCCTCTTCGCCTTCTCTGACATGGGTGGGTGCAGGACTGATGGTAGCACAGCTTGGAATTCTATCCCCAGGAACTCAATCTTCTCCGACACAGCACTATGGATTGAGCTGCCCAGCCTGTCCACTTTCACCTCCAAATCCCTCTCCAACACTGCAATGATCCTGTCCCTGATCTCAATCGTGAGCATCTTCGACCCGGACGTCACAACCAGAATATCATCGAGATACCGAACTGCATAGACTCTCACAGGTGTATGAAGCACGTTGTCATCCTTCATTCTAGGATTCTTTTTGTGAACTTCTTCCCGGACGGCCATCAACTCTCTGTCCACAGGATCGAAGAATATGTTCACCAGCGTGGCTGTGAGCTCCGACTCCTGCGGCAGCCCGCGCCCGAGCTCGCAGCCGCCGAGCTCAAACGCGACCGCATCAGACACGAAGAGCTCGTTCAGGTACTCCAGAAAACCGGGGTCATCGACCTTACCGGAGATGGCGTCGAGCAGGCGGCGTACGTGGCGGGGGCCGAAGCGCTGCCGCTGGATGGCGACGCGGAAGAACCAGGTCGCGCTGGGGATGGACCTGACGTACCGGACGGCGGCGTGGCGGCCGCGGTAGGCGAAGGTGGCCGCGCGAGGGGCGAACACGGCGTCGAGGGCGGACGCGGCGCCGCGCATGGCGAGCCGCAGCGGGAGCGTGGGGAATGGGAGCGGCTGGCCCTTGAGGCGGGACGGGATGAGGAGGCGGAGGTGGGAGGAAGGGGAGGAGAGCGCGTCCGCGGCGGCGGCGGCGGTGGGTGGGGGTTGGGGCGGGGTGGGGAGGGAGGGGTGCGCGCGGCGGCTGAGGTGGAGGGCGGAGGAGAGGAGGAGGGAGGGGTGCGAAAGGAGGGGGAGGAGAGAGTGGAAGCGGCGGGTGGAGGCGGAGTAGTGGCCGCGGCGGAGGAGGAGCTCGAGGTCCGCGGCCGAGAGCGGCGGCGCGGCGGGTGGAGTGGTGGCGGGAGCGGGAGCGGGAGCGGAGGCGGTGGAGAGAGCGCGTGATGCGGGGAGGATGAGGCGGTGGTGCGCGCGGGAGTGAGCGAGGCGGAGGAGCATGTGCGTAGTGGATGTGGAGGCGGCGTACGGGCGGCGGCTCGGCTGCGGCGGCCGGGCGGGAGCAAGGGAGAGGTTTCGGTCGGCGATCCCGGCGCCGCTGCGTCGAGGGAGAGGGAGGGGAGGGGCTGTGGGCCTGTAGCGCTCGATGGTGGGCCGAGCACGGGCTGACGCATCTCTAGTTCCGGCCCGTTTCGGCGAATCTCAGCTCTGCCTTTTTATTATTTTCTTTTCAGATCAAGCATGTAAAGTTTTTTTAGATGCAATAATGGACATATTTTTCGGCTTCGGACATACAATGGAAACACTTCTCGGCTTCAAGAATCTAATACTGAAGAATGAAGATATATCATGCCACGATGATAATACAAGAAGTAACTAGTTAAGCACATGTTCTTTAGCTACGGTATCAGAAATCGCTGATTTGCACTAGCAAAACAACGAACAAAAAGAAATAGAAGAATATCTAATTTGTAGCTCGAATAATCCTCCTTTGAGGACTTGGATTGAGGGGGTAACAATTCACACAAATTCAATTTTGTGTATGCTTGATATAGCATCATAGACAAGAGAGATGATAGTAGGCTTAAGAGTTGAGACGACACTATTCGTAATTTTTTGCCGAAGAAAAAAGAAAAGGGTGTACAACTCACGGTCATTTGCTAGGGCCGCCCCAGTCTTGGCAACAAATCATCAAAATCATGCGAGACAATATATATCTGGAACAATTTACAAGCATGATCTGTTAGGTAACAAATTGAAGGTACAAAACAACATCGCCCGGAAATATCTTACAAACTCTTTTGTACAACATGACTGTTTCTAAATTACATCATATATATATATCCCTTATTATCTCGGGACTCTACCTTTAAAAAAAAATAGAACAAATATGAGGCTTCACGGGGAAAAAAAAAGAGGTTTGCAAGCTCACAAACAAACCTGTGACGTTGGGTAGGAAAGAATTGGAGTGACCGATCGCCAATGCAGCGATCTGGCACAAGTCATTGCACATGAAAATTGTCAGCGAACAACACAATTCAGGAGCATGAGCAGCTAAAAACTCACTGGACTTGCCCCTCCAAAACCTACCAAGGACCCCTTGATCCTGGTAGGCTACACTTTCGACGACTCATACTGCTGCTGCAGTGACCGCGAGAGATCGCAGAGTGCCCGTGGCCGAAAAATGGCTTTACCTTTGAACCGGTCACGTCATTGTGCTTTGACTAAGCAATCAAAACGCAGGATGTTTCACAGTAGCAGGTTTCAGAACAGCTGAAGAGCAATCTTGAGCCTATTCTGTTTCCACTTTGGTAGCTTCGCAAAAGCCTCCTTTGTCATTCCGAACCTTTCTCTGAACTCTGACGAAGACAGGTATGTCTGCAAGGTGCAAGTATAGTAGTGTTAGGGGTTCAGTGTTGTGACGGTTAGGCAATGGTATCATAAGGACAGCAGGATTTACCTCCCGCTTGGTTACATCAATGTCTGTGGCAGGATTGGTGGAAGATGTCCTCAGGCGGTCATATGGGTATACAAGCCCTTCTTCAACACCATCCGCCTGACTCTCCTTTACATCTTGTGCTGCTGGAGTTGCAACTTGACTATCCTTTGTAGGGTTACTTTCCTTGTCATTTGTCTCTGGTTTAGGTTTGCTTGCTTCAGTTTGGGGCTTGTTTGCGTCAGGGCTCGCTTGACACCGAAAAAACATAGAATGTAAGAAAACCCATGACTGAAGTGTAAAATACTACTACCCTTTCTAAGGATGCTAGCATACCTTTAATTGACTTTGGTATTAGAGTTGCCTTAGGCCGCTCAAAAGAAGCAGAAATCGCAGCGATTGAAGTAGTCCTCGGAGGCGGCTTTGAAGAATCAGGGGATACAGGCTTTGGAGGTTGTTTTCTAACAACTGGTGGAGGAGTTGACAGGTTCCGGGCACTTGGGTTCTCAAAGTTAGCAGCCAATGCGTTGAAAGCAGGCGATCTTCCTCTGACTCTGACACGATCAGGACTGAATGACATGCTTCTGGAACGTTGAGATTTATCAGGTACACTAGACCTTCCAGTGTGTGCTGATGTTGTTGTTCTTCTTTTTGGTTTCTAAAAAATGTATAGACAAGGATTAGCCTCATTATAAGGAAAAACACATTAGGAAACTAAACTAAACACAGTGAATGCATGTCCTACCAGCTACTCCATTCCAAGTTACTACTTCCTCCATTTCAAATTATAGGCCGTTTTGGCATTTCTAAGTATATAGAATATAAATACTTTTACTCATCTGACATACTCTACATACATACATAAAACTATGTATCTGGAAATGCCAAAATGACCTATAATTTGGAATGGAGGGAGTACCTTGTATGTCATGCACAACACAAAATATCTAGAAATACCAAAATTTGATTTCTGACTAGGGATAGTTAGCCTTTCGTTATCATGACTTCAACAAAAATGTAAATAACTAACATCAATTGCTTCATAAGGTTATGCAGTAGACACTAATCAATATACATTCTGCAAACAGATGTGCCAACACATAATGCTATCATAACTCGAAACAGATACACAATAGATACTGCACTTCATACAGTTTCTTATTTTATTTTGACCTCCTTTAGACTGATTGTTGATCCATTCAGGCACTCCTATTGTCCCAACTGTCTAATGATATAACTATCAATACTGGATTCAGAAATCTTACATCTGCTCTTGGTTTCACTCCATCCCTCACTATAGATAGCCTCCTTTCAAACGAGTTACCATGCATCTGAAACATCCATAAGATAAAAAGGTGAATTCAGCATGTGATGTTTACACAACACCAAAGGCAATATAATCCAGAAGGGAAGCTTACTGCTGATTTTGCTGAATCCCAAGTGAAGAACCTGGTGAAATATTGGGGTTCGCTTCCTTCAGTGATGACATAGAGAGGCGTTTCTCGTGATACATTCTCCATTAGAATGTCAAGTTCTAGAAATTTCTGCCAGAAATAATAGTTTTACAATCCACTTAAAACTTTGAAAAACTTAATTTGCCTTCTCATTTATAGTATTCTACAAAATAAATCTACCATATACCTCTCCAATGTTCAAAGCTTGTGCTCGTATTTTTGTGTCCGCGTGTTGTCCAACCCATACAAATACACATGAATGGCAGTCCAAAATAAATATGTCCTCCGTCATCAAATCATCTTGAGTGAAATTGAATATTTCTCTAACCTACAAAATCAGCTCATCAGCATTAATTATTCATCACACTATTGACAATTATCAGGATAACAATTCATAAACTTCAGCATTACTTACCTTAAGCACCCCTTCTCATCCCAAGCATCCAGCAGAACAAAAAAAGGTTCAAGAAGAGGACATGCAGATAAGTAAGGTACAATGAATTATAATAATCAACAAATGCAGTAGGCAGTTTTGGATTATCTTACCCTTTGAAAATGTACAAGCAAACAAATGAGGGTCACTTTCTTGATCTCTCACAATCTTCTGGCTGGAGTACTCAGACTTGACACCTAGTAGCTTCCAAAACTGATCATATTCTGATCCTTCTTTGAGCAATCTGGACTGCATATTTGGCTGCACATAATATAGTGGATGAGGGTTAGTGTTGTAGTAACATACGGTTACACAAAAGCAATTAATAAGGTAATATGCAAGTTGGGAAGATATGATCAGGAAGCATATCTACCAGACAACTTGAGAAGTGATGAACTGATGATTTAGTGCAATGTAATCATTATGTTCATTTTGTAACAACATCTGTGACATCTGTCCCACATGGTGTACATTTGATGCTAGACAGGAAACTGATGTAGGAAAAGCAACTCGCTAACCAGGATGCGTAAATTATATTATATTATGATGTGCAAATAAATCACAAGATAATATTCAGTTAATATGTGCAGCATATTAGACATATTAGTACAGATGCAATAAATGGTTGTAGTAGCTAGTCAGTCATCATGATGCAGTAACCTATAACTGCCTTTAGAAAATTTTTAGCTTAGATGGCTCTGCAGATACTAGTCAGCCATCGAACCATTATCCAGTATCCACTGGTTGCCATCAAGCTAGAATAATAGAAAAATAAACACAACTGAGGCCTATTATCATGTGGATGATGAGTTCATCAGAGTGCAGCAGCAACATAACAGAGCGTTCATTTGGTCGACATACCTTGATGACATCCAGCTGCCTCTCAGCAAGCTCTTGGTCCATTGATGAGCTTAGATTACCAATCCATGTAAATACTGTATCTCCATCATGTAATATATAACAATAAGAAGAGTTCAGCGATGATGCTGCCTGGTAATAAAAATCATAGCATTGTCACAACTTTTACAAAATCCACTAAGATAGCATGGCCATAACACAGCAATAATGTCTCGTTGAAGAGACAATAAAGACAAAGTACCGTATCAACTTGAATAGCTTGCATATTCTCTGGACCTGAGCCCTGAACTCGAAAAAGTGCAACCCCGCTTTCTGAATAGGTATCATCCTCGATGTCATTTTCTGAGACAAATTTCTTATAACCAGTACTCGTACCACCCTGTAGAAGTGGGGAAATGTTGAAATATATGCATCAATCATATTGCCACTTTAAGTAGAAAGAATTTGCAGAAGCATAGTCACATGAATTTGGCTAAACACCAACCTTGTATATAACCAAGTTCTGAAATATTGGGAAAAATTCAATGGGTTCCTTCCCTTCATAAACGCGAACCTGTGATAACCAAAGAAAATGAGGCTGGGATATTTATCTGAGGTTTAAAAAAATCTTCTATAAGATAAAACAGGAAGAATATTAACCAGAACAGCCTGGAATTTTAAAGACTCGATCATCTTGTCTGCAAGTGAAGTGGCTGCACTCCTTTCCTCCTGTTTATATGTGGGAAAAGGAACCACATGGTTAAGTAACTACTATCCAACTTGATAGCATTTAAGTAACAAAGAAACAAAAGTGTCAAAAAGGTAATGAATGAATGGTCCTCAGGAAAGAGTGAATAATATGTCCACAATTTATAAATGTCGATTACAGCAAGACAGAATAATTCAAAGTTGGATGCTTACTCATAAAGTCATTTTTTATTGCCACAAAGTGGTACGGTCTGACTAATTTTGAGAACATGCACAGTATATTATCAATAATGTATATATATAAAAGGGCAAAGCCAGTGCGAAAGCTCCCACGCAAGGTGGGGTCTGGGGAAACATAAGGCTTAATATTTCTTTTAAAAAGGTATGGATTCAGCTAGAACGGCGAATGCATTTTTATTTTCTGACGTGACTGAAAACAAATAGCTGATACAGTACAGATATGCACCGAATAATGATAAGTTGCCATGGCAATGTATCAATCATACGTGGAAATACAACAAATGGAATTGCATAAAACAGTTTACCTGGACACTCTTCTTTCCAAACCAGGTACCAATAAGGCATTCATCTCCATTCTCTCCAGGGTAGGTGTATTGAAAGATATAGCAGTCTCCACTGTAGAACTTGCATTGCTCAGAGAACGAAAGGAAAGTTTTCTCACTACCATTAACACGCCAAACCTGAAAGATATAGGGTACTTCAGATTTACTGTTATAGTAGGGAAAGTCTGAAGCGAGTAAATGCATGAACACTAAGAGCAAACTTTTGGAACCAATCAAGTTATTTTACACCCCAGAACTTCACTGAATCTGATTGTGCCCCTAAACTATCAAAACCAGAAAAACTACCCCCTGGCCTGGTTTTAAGTAGTTCTTTTAGCCATGTCATAGAAAGCGCCTTTTAAGGCACGCAGTTTAGAGAGACGAGGAATGCAAGATTCTTCGTTGTTTTCAGGTTCAGGAGGAGCACAACAACACCCCCCCCCCCCCCCCCCCCCCCTCCTCCTCCAACACACACACAAACTAACAAGCAAACCCCACTGACTTCTTAAATCCATACCAATGGCAGGAATTGTGCAAATGTATCAGCCTATTATATAACAAGTAATTTCTTACTTGGCCTTGGCCAATCAAAACACAAGTGGTCCTGAAAGAACAGCAAAAGACTTGTACAAAAACTTTTTTCCCATATTCTTTGCAGTGCTGAAAACAACATTACATCTCATCTTGTTATTGCAACTAAACCCTTCCAGGTAGATTTGTGCTAACTAACAACCTTATTCCAGGGTATGGGTTTTATTATCAGAAGAGCTCAGTAAATGATAAATCAATAGCTATAACTGAATGCAGTCTGGTAGCAAAATCTTTTGTAAGAAAGGAAGATTACTGACCTGTAAATTGCCAGTGCAATCAATTTGAGGTTGAGGCTCTTGCTTTACAGGTGCAGCTTTTGCTGGACTCTTAAAATTAAATCCTTGTCGCTTGAGAAGAGCTACAGAAGGAAATTTAATTACAAACATCAGTAATGGCAAATAAAATGAAAAAAAAAGTAAAGATTTGCGACCCAGATGCTAACCTGCCACTTTCCCTCGGCTTTCATCTGACACAACTGCATCAGCTTTCTTGGGCCACTTATCAAACTTTGATCGGAATACAACAGTCTCAAATCCTTCCATGAGGCGAATAATATGAGATTTTGGCCGGTTTCCTTCACGTAGTAATTCCTGCAGAGGTAAGAAAGAAAAAGGCAATAATTGTTTAAGGCGTATGAAGTAAATGGAAAAGGAGAAAAACTGGAATGCCAGTGCGTCTATCTAAGATGATGATTTTTAACTAAGTATGTGGCTTAGTAATCTGCAACACCAGGGATATAGAACATGTTGAAAACCCATGTCGTCAGTCATGATGAATTAGCCAATAACTAAACCTGAACTGGTTAAAAGGGCTTCTCTTGCACGCAAACTTTAATTTACCTCACAAATATCACTACAATAACAGAGTCAATATTCGCCATAGGAACTCTATATTATTGATTTGGGTGAGCCTGAATTCTTTCATAGGTAATTTCAAGTTCGATGCCTAGCTTTTCATACTTATCCACATTAGCTGCAACACTTAGTCAAATATCTGGTTAGGAGCCACACTGGTGGTGGGTCTTAAGTTTACTGCATCTGCAGTACACCTCTCCTAGAGCCCTCTTTTTCCCCTAAATTTGCCTAAATTGTGGACTTTATGGTGGATGGTTCACAAAAGGTCCAGCCAATTTATTACAAGTACTAAATCAAGATAGCAGAAGCAAGAAAATGTTACCTCAGCAGCAGAGCCTGCTCGTTTCCTCTCTTCGAGAGTTGTTTCTCTACCCATCCAGGCATAAATTTCAGAACCACAGTCTAGCAGGTAACATTTTGTTGAATCTAGTAGCTCTCTTGTCAGAGTTTCACAATTAATAGGTGCTACTTGGCCTTTATTGATACTGACAGCAAAAATAGGAAAAGAAAAACATTTCAGCCGACGAAAAAGTAGACATGCTACAACATAACCGTGAAAGATAGCATTCCTTAAAAAAACTTAAAATTCGCTACGATTGTCACCTATGATATATTACCAAAGCAATTTTGAAGTGGACGCAGAATCTTTCCCGTTAAGTTCAGAAAATGTCTTCCTTGGCAAAGGAGCAAATCCACCAAAGAGACCCCAGAATTCACCAGCATCAGCGTCTGCCATCAACTTTCCATCCTCTGTTTGAAGACTAGATTATAATTCTGAAAGAATATTGGACCTTGAACATTTAAGCACAAATAAACCCTTTTGTCAAAAGGTCAACTTACCAACTGCGGCTACTTCACATTTACCCTCATGGTTGGTATCTTTAAGATATTGCACAACTTCAAGGGCTTTAGCCCTCTCCTGAATACTTGAATTTGATCCGTTGAATTGGAATATCTTAGATTTTGTATCTAAAATAAATATGTCATCATGGTTGAGTGATGATCGTGCAAAAGGAACCTGATGGAGAGGGGAAAATGAAATGTAGTATCTGTATTAGGAAGCTATGACTGTACAAGCACAAATTGGCAAAACTATATGCAAACCAAAAAAATTACCTCTTTAACATGAACTGTATGCTTTCCTCTGCAGACAAATAATCGTGTTTTATGCTCCCTCTCATTGACTTCAGCATGCCTGAAACCAGATGCGACCCCACCTTCCTCTGGTATAATACAAGGTTTAAAATATGAAAGAAATTTCTCAGTCTCATTTCCCTGTACTTCACGGTATTGGACAGCACGTCCACCAAGAGCAGCATCCAATTCGACAGTCTTGATTGCAGCTGTACCAGCTTCATCCTATATATTAATTACAATGCAAATTGTAAATCTTCTTGTTCGTTAGGTGCACTACCAGAAAATGAAATGAAGTTATAATGTGAAAGCAAACCTGACTGGTATCTTTGCCAAGCCAATAATGGATATCATGCCGAAAGGAACCATTTTTAAGGGCAGTTGTCTGTCCAAAGATTCAAATAACTATTAAAAGCAATCAGGATTACACCCTGATAAATATCAATCTAAGCATATGACTGTAATATGAGCATCTGTGCAATATAAGCAGAATATCATTGTTTTTATGCAACATAAACAATATACTGGAATTGTCAGCTGCATTATAAAAAAACAATCCCTTCTAGTATCAAGGATGCATGATTTCATAAGCACGTGAACAGGGGAAGTCAAGAGTTAATGATATTTGGAGTTAAGGTGTAAACAACGTGAACAATCGTACTGCTCACATCAGGCAGCTGAAAACACAATTTTTCCCATAGAACCAAATACCGGAATTTTTTTTTCTCGAACACGCAGGAGAGCTGTGTATCATTATATTAAGAAGAAAAACCTAATACTGGAATTGGTACACTAATAACATGAGCAAAGGTAAGTACCTTCAGTATTATGTACGAATCACCTGTGAAAAATCTCCCATATGTTTCCTTGGGGACAGGAACAGCCTGTAACTTTTCAATCCGCCATATTTCCAATCCACTTATCGTTGTTAAGGATAATAGTGCAGAAATAAACAAATAGGATTAAAGTAAGTACTGCAACACCATGATAATCTGATTTCTCCACTTATTATCACAAAGGTTTCCCATGGACTTCAAGTCTGTGGAAATTGGTGGAATGGCGGTTGACCTTCAAGTGTTCTAAGAATCTTCTACTGGGTATATGATGGGCAGGAACAACTACTCTTTTGGAACAATAATAGAAATATTATGAGATGAATGATGGCACATGAAATTCTCGGAATCAAACAACACAAAGGTATAGGCGCAGATATTATGGCCAATAGAAAACCAGAAACTGAAGGATACTCTTTTTGACCTGCCCCTTGAAAAACAGGATCCACCTCCCTCATTGAAACAGCCATAGCACCCCTAGGCTTTGTTGGGCTAGTCTTTGGTGGTTTTTGCTTCAAGAGAGAAGAAAAGGTGTGCTGAAACAGAAAAAAATATTATATGAACTGTTATTCCATTTGCAACAGTGCAAGTTTTGGAACTCAAAAGCAAGAAGCCCGCATAAATATATCTTTAAACAAGAACATCAATAAAGACCATCCCCCAAAAAATGATAGACGTGGCTACTGACAAATACAAAATAGGATGAATCACATTATCTGTTTTCGAACACTGCATACAAAGGTTTCCTATTCAAAAAAAGCCCAATGATAGGAACGCAATACCAAATCATTAGAATGTCTAGTAATTCCATGACCTTTGGCCTGCTCCTGTATAATGATTGCGGCTCAAACAACACACACCCAACATCCACAAAGGCACAAACTAAGGAGTTGGCATGACATAGAGCAAGCTAACATCCAGGCCATATCTAAGGTTCAATCAAATACAGTATCACCCAGCTCCAACCATTCAAATGAATTGCTTGTGTCCAAGTATGATGCAACGACCAGCTAATTCACTAAATTACAGACAGCGTCACATCATTTGCAGAGTCAAACTCCTGTATCCACAGAATAGACAACAGCTTGACACATTTCCAGCATGTTATGAAACTGCTCAAATGAGTTCCCACTTTCCATTTCACCACGGTACCAGCTGTCAAATTTGATCAGTGCCTCAATAAAGGGCTGAACCAAAGAACTGTGTTGTTTCATGTGCAACTTCGATCCAAAATCCGATTGAGTACACCTGACATCCTAGGATCCAACAAACATCCACATCCAGCTCACTACATCCAAAAAGCTAATGGGCTTTCATGACTCCAATGCTCCACACACAAAACTTATATAGCTTCCAAAACAATCCAACTGCGGGCCAAATACAATGACTTCCAGGGCAGCAACCCAGCATCGGGATCAGCACGGAGCCATCAAGTGGCAGATGAACAAGCATAAATTGAACCGAATTCCGGCCACCCAGATCCACCTCGCGCCCATCAACAAAAAAAAAAAAGCAAAAAAACACTGCTCCCGGAAGACTAGTCCTCAAACAGCAGCTCATTCCAATGACACTGATCTGATCGCACAAAACAGCCATTCTCCTGCCAAATGTCAAACGGCCAGATCCCAATCCGCCACCAAAAAATCAACCCAGCAAAAATTTCCCCACCACATCACGCTAAAAGCCCATCCATCCAGAACCCACTAACCCAGTCAGCACCACACCAAATCCCAAAATCTCAGAGAATTCCCGCAGCCCAGATCCGACGCACACGCACCCAGGCCGGCCGACCACAGACCCCCGCGTACCTTGATCGCTGACCCCGGCGCGGCCATGGTCCCGACCTCAGATCGCCCGAAGCCAAAGCCCCGATCAGAGGGACCAACTTAACCACCCCCGCCGCGGGCACCATTATACAAATCCCGCGCCCCTCCCTCCCCTCATCATTCCCTAAAAAAATAGCCGAAATGGAGGATTTGGTCGCCACGCACCTGGGCCGGGGGGGCGGTGGCGGCGTCGAATCGTGGGGAAGACTAGCTAGCCAGCGGGGTTGCTGTCGCTGCTGCCGTTAGCGCGCGCCCGGGCTGGCGTTAGCGGGGGGCGGACGAGGCCGCGAAGGGCAGGCGAAGCCTCCGGATTAACTAATGATCCGTTAATCACCCTGCTAAACGGGGCGGAGGGGAGAGGTTGGGTGTGAGGAGGCGAATGATTGGAGGCGAGGCGCGAGGCGTGGCTGGTGGCGTGCTCGCCACTATGGCGGAGGAGGAGGACGACGAGGAGGGGGGAGGAGGACAGAGCAGAGACAGAGGAGGTGGAGGGGGTGTTTGGGAGTTTGCGCTATTTATATTTTTGGACGGAATTTCTTCTCTGAGCGCCGTTATTCTGTCGTGGCTAGCTCCTCGTTCTGACGAGCTGGGGAAACGGCCCGTCGTGTACAGGTGGATATACTGGCCTGATGGTAACGGCGTATAGGACGACGTGGTGGTACAGCTAGATCTGCATAATCTCTACCACTAATAAGAACCGCTTGTCAGCGTCCACCCGCTGGGTCTGCCGGCAGAACCACGGACGCTCGCGCCGACAGGTGGGGCCACACTCCTTCCCTCCGCGCTGCACTCGCCCCTTCAGTCCTCCGAACGCAAGCCGCTCCGCCTTCGCCAGACGCTCGCCGTTAGGGGAGCCGCGCCGCCCACGCCTGGCTGTCACACGCCCGCACTTGGTAGAGCCCCGCTTGTCGTCCGCCTGCCCGGCCGCCGCCACTGCCGCCTGCCGGAGCCGTCTGGATCACGGCATAGCGCGGCGAGCTCGGGGCAGCATCCTCTCCTGCGGCCGGATCGGAAACTCGGTGACACTTTCGCCGGGAACCTCGTGCGCGGAAGTGGGAAGTGGAGGTGGCGGCCATAGGAGTACAACTCCATCCGCCGCGGCGACGAGCCCATCCTTCTGCAAGCCAGGATCCGCCTTCCTGCACAAGCCCGGCCTCCATTTCGGCGTGCTCGTCGTCGAGTTGATCCGGCGGTGGCCCCCGTCGCGCGATGGTAGCAGGTGAGGCAGCGGCGACAGGAGAGAAATCAGAGATTGGAGAGGAATCGAAATCGAGAGATTGAAGATAGGACCTGCGCCGCCGCCACATGCTCCACATCGATTCGTGGCCGCGCCACTCTACTCCCCCGGATGCGTCCGGCGCCGTGTCCCCAACTATGCTCTCTTCCTCGGTGCGGCCTCCTTCGCCCCCGTTCTTCCCCTCCTTTTCCCTCTCGATTCGATTTTGACCCGGACGCGTGCGCCTCTTTGTTCTTTCTCCTTTTGGGTGCGATATTTGGAAATATGGTTATGATCCCGTTTTGGTTGCAGCCGACAATGGATTGCAGATAGCGGCAGCTGGTTTCCCGATTTGGTGGCGTATGCTGTTCGGCCATTCTGTTTCTGCTTCCTCTCGAATTTCTGCTGGGTTTTCGATCTCAATCTGCACGAGTTCTGTGGGCGTGAGCAGTGCGTGCAGACCTTCCTCTTCCCTTGTTTTACATCCACTGTTTTGGTTTGAGCTTTCCTCTCATCCAATTTCCCATGCGCAGGTTCCAATGGATCTTGGATAGGGTTACTTGGTCTGTCGATTTGGATGCGTCTACTGATGATTCGTTGGTCCTGCCGCCTGCACAAATGGAAAGTAGGCTTCCTTCTCAGTTTGATTATTTGTGATTTGCTGCTGTTAGGCTATCCAGGTTCGGGGATTCATTGTTCTGTTCATTTTCGGAGCTTCCTGCTACTGTGGCTTCAAGTTTCGTTTCCATTTCCTTCTGTGACAAAAAATGATCCATTAGGCAGCTCTTGATTCATTTTCTTTTTTTCCCCTTCCTCCCTTGCTTTTTTAGTTGCCTAATCACAGGATGTTTTTTTTTGGGTAACATAATCTCAGGATGTATGTTGTGCATAGATCTTAGCACTTTTGTTGTGTGCTATTGCTATTTGCCACCAGGTTGATTCTGTTTGCGTGCGTTGTCTGACGAAAGTAAGTGAGGACTGTTGTAGGATTTGTGTGTCCAGGTAGAGATACTGTGAGCAAAATTAGCGATACTAGCAGTGTCATTAGAATATTTTGGACTGCACTGTTTCTGGATGTGTTTCTGCATGTTTACCAGAACTTGAGTGTGCGTCACTTCACTGCATGTTGTAGGTTTTGTTGTTGTTGACTACAATTATTATGGGATGTTGCCTTATAGAGCTTTAACAAGGACAGTTGCAGAGATATCTATAGAAGCCATGAAGTGTTGCCATTGCCATGTTTAGATGGTATGAGCTTCCAGAGGAAAAGAAATTTGGTATCTCCTCTGAAATTCACTTGATCAAGAATTGTGTTAGTTGTCTTGCTATGTTCGTGTAGGGTGTTGCAAGAGGTTTTTATGTGTAACTTATTTATTTCTAGCTTATTTCAATTTATTTGCACTGTACCCAGCTCACTTATTCACTATAAATTTAAATCAGATGTTGCTCATGATTATGAACTGTACCAAAGTATGATAGTCTGAACCTTACTATGTTGTTCACAATATTTTAGTTTGCAGATACTTTCCTTTGGTAGCTAAACTAAATATAGTATTATCTGTAGATATCGTTTATCCCTTATTGGAACTAATAGAACTGCTATTTCTAAGTTTGTTCTGCTTGGAAGAATTGCTAGACAAATTATCGGTAAATCTGTGATATCTTTAATCCGCTCTGTGAGTAAAGGATCAGATTGGTTCTGATAATGACAACACCACAGAAGAAGGCCCGTAGGGTAAGGCACTTGATTACATGCTAGATCCTGTTTAGGAAGAGAAATAGATTTTTGGTCTTGGATACTCATTTTCTTTCACATTTTAGGCTTCTATCCCGTACAGGAAGGATCTAGCTTTAGAATACAAGAAGAATAATGAAGGGGAGGATCAATCCAAGGTCATGGAGAATGGTGCTGAAAAGAATACATCAAAGCGGCAAAACCTACCTGTAAGGTACCTAGCCAGCTAGCCTTATCTAGCTATGTTGATTTGTTACTCTAATAATTGCAAATGTGTGTTTGTTGATATAGCTTGATCATGCCAAGAACTGCATAGAGCTAAATCTACTGAACTTGTTGCTAACAGTGGCCATATACGAAGTGCTTGATTAGCTTCTTGCTAATGAATGGATGATATGAAAGAACATTTTGTTGCAATCTATCTTAATCAACGTGTTATCCTGATATTTGCAGTGTCACTGAAAAGATTCCTTCAAATGTTCAGAATGGTGCCAAGCAGCGATCAGGTGGTGGCTGAAGAAAAGCTTCATCTTAAGCAGGTCCTCTCCTTATACATTACTACAGTTCAGGTTACTCAGGTTTAAGCTATTACAATCATACTTTCTTTATATTTCCTGAATCTTTTCTTCCTTTGGATTCAGGAAAAAGGATAAAGGAATTGTGATTTCCTCCGTTATTTTGGATGATGAAAAATCTAAAGCAAAGGGACAGTGTATTGGCTCTTCCAGGATTCTCAAGTTTTGTGTATGTCTTAATTAAGCGAAACTATGAGCCTTTGAATGTATATCTGAAACGTTCATGTGATTTTGTAAACTCAAGCCGTGCATACGCTTTTAACTATCTTAGAATCTTAGATTTAGAATCTTAGATTTAGAATCTTAGATGGCTCATGCCGGACTGCTTTTGGAACTGGTTGTGTGATGCTAGACTTTTTTCGCTGATCCGACCAGGAGAAAGAAATAAAGAAGCACCCTGTCCACAAACAGAAAACAAAGTTAAAGGGAAGCAATTTAATGGCCAAACAACGAAAGGCCCTGTAGATATCAGACCTGTTAAGGGGACCGGCGCGCAATCGCGCGCCCCAGCCGTTAGTAGCACGTGAATTGTGCTGGTTCGTGGATGCTGTGTTCACTGCTACCTGCTGCTTGCCTGTGTTATTCAGGCCGCATGCGTCTCGCCTATGAGCCGTTTGATGGAATGCGTACAGGAACTCAGGCAAGAAGCAGTGTTAGCAAAGATCTAGATGACTACTGCACTTGTAAGGACGAAACTCAATTTCTCTTCAGCTAGCAATACCGTCATGTTGTTACAGAGACATCAATACCCTCACTCTAACACTAGCTTTGTAGTGAATAAAATAAATAACTTCCTAACCACTATGCCATGGTGAGCATATGCATTTCTACACAGATTGTGGAACAATTGTAGATGGAGTAATCACTTTTTTAGTTCAAGAAAATAAACTAAAGAGTTAGGATTAAGGTTTTTTAATCATTTTTATCAGGACATTTGTGCATTTTATCTAAAGTCAATACAAACTGCATCTTACAAATCATTCTTTTAGGGCTCACTTGTTGAATATTACCTGTACAAGGGATGACCATAATGATTATTCATATTTCTTGTTATTAGGACGAATCAGATATAGCATACCTAACTCCCTTGCATTCCTATATATGGTTCTAGGTTTGCTCAAGGTCCTCTCTTTTTTTCATTTAAATGCACCATTGTACCATTGTTAGTCAGGTTTTGTGCAATTTTTTACTTGCTCATCAATTGTAGTTTGATGAGCATTGTGTTCAAGGAGGCCATGCTTTATTCCAGATCAGCGAGAGATCACATCTTTGACCATTGCATTGCATTTAATTTCCAAAAGTGCCAGCACTGTTGAATTTGGTTCTGAAGATGCTCATGGATGATCATTACAATGAAAATTAAGCATGCCTGGGTATGTTTGCAATCATAGCAAGTGTAATGCTTTATGGCATCCATTGTAATATTGTATCATTGTTTCCATGTATTTTGTTGGCTGCTGGGTTTTACACGTGTGAATATTTGGCAAGATGTAGTTTCTTACATTTTTTTCTTCTGATAATACTGAGCATGTTGCATGGAAACATGGTCAATGTAGGAATGCATGGCCTTGGCAGCGTCCACCACCGTAAGAATGGGTTGGCAGCGTCCACCACCGTGGGTCTGCTTGGCAGAACCACGCAACTCTCGGCACCCACAGGTGGGCCCTCCGGGTGTCAACTGCTCTGTGCCCGCTCCGCAAGTGCGCATCCCCAATCTCCCGGACGGAGAGAGATGAGACGAGGGAAGCCGACCGGAGATACACGCCGCGGTGAATCTCGAGCAACAGTAGCACCCGCCGGAGCTCCGCCGTCCTGCTCCTGCGACTCCGCCGCCGGCCCCAGCCCCGCCCCGTGCCGCCGCCGGCCCGAGCCGACCATGGACACAACGAAGGAGCAGGAGCACCTCGATGACGCTACTCCACGGGCCCGAGCTTGATGCCGCCACAGCAGAGAGGAGAAGGCCCAGGCCGCCCCGCCGCTCCAACGCGCCGCTCGCCGGGGATCTGCTCCGGCGACTCCACCGCGCCGTCCCTCTGCTCCATGGACGGCCCGAGCTCCACCCCGCCTCTCGCTGTCGGCGGAGAAGAAGAAGCCGCGAGGGCTCGCCGTCGGGGGTCCCTGCTCCTCCGCTGCGCTGGCGCTGCCCTGCCTCGCGCCCTTTCGGCCGCTACCGCCTCTCCTTGGGAGAAGAGGAGATCGCGCCGCCAACCGGAAGCCACCTCTGTGCGCGTTGATCCGTAGCTGCCACGCCCGATCCGCTTCACGGTGCCGGCCAGCCGCACGGCCCTCCCCGGCTCCGCCTCCTGGCCTGTCTGCAGCGGGCACCACGGCCGGGCACAAGCGCTCTTTCCCGTCGGAGACCTCCCCCGCGCGTGGATCCTCTTCGACGCGGCGAGCGGATCCTCCACGGCCGGCGACATCTTCCACGGGATGGAGTGCCAGGGCGACGCAATTCGGCGGCTTCCCTGGCGTTTGGCCTGGTCTGGATGCTTGGCCAAAGACGCAGCAGCTGCTGGCTGCTGCCGCGTGGTGCGTGGACCGGAGCAGGTAGTAGAGTCGGATAGAGAAAAAATGGTGAGTTGGAGCGCACGAGAAGATTGTAGATGGGGACGGACGTTTGAACTGGTGCAGAATAGTTTTAGAAATTTAATTCACACTTTAGTTGGCTCCCACACACATTTCCATAACAAAAAATAAAAAGAAAAGGAAAAGGGAAAAAGAAAAAAGAAAAGGGAAGAAAGGAAAAAAAAAGGAAAAAGAGAAAATCGATTTGGACATTCGAAATCTTTTTTCCATGATTCAGAATAACCATGGGGGCGCTGGTGGGTTGAGGGCAGGGGTCAGGGGGTGGAGACGTGGGTCCAAACCGGGGGCACGAGGGATGAAGCAGGCAGCGCAAGGCACGACACGCGGCGGCGGCGATGCCGCCAGCCGCCGAGGCCAAGTTGCGCGCGCGGCCAGCGTAGCACAGGGGCGGGGGTCGCTACCTCCGGAGCCGGGCGGAGACGTGAAAGAGTGCGCGAGACCCGTCGCTGTGCCCATGATGCAGGAGGTGATAGTCGCGGGAACCCAACGGTGAGGGCCGAGGGCAACACCAAAGATTATAGGGGGTGGGGAAGAACGGTCGCGCACCGTGGCAAAAGTGGCACATGCGCGGTCGGGCGTCATCAGTGGGACGCCAACATCAGAGGGCACAATGGAGCAGCAGCAGCGACACAACAGAGTATCAGCCATCTATTGCACGGATGCATCCCGTCAAGGCGTCAACGAGGGAGCATGCAAACACATCCCAGCAGATTATTCTCCTCGCAGAATATTATTGAACCAACCTAACAGATTATTTTTCTCTCAGACTTTCCAGCCCAACCCAACGAAACGAACAGGGCGATGATTTCAACATTAGACTTTTCTATGATGTAAAAAAATGTCACTACATTAACCTGAGAAGCAAAGAAAAGAATTATACTCAAATCTAAGTCCAAGATATTTCACATGTGAGACACCCCTTACTCTATATTACTTTTTTCACATCTTTTAGAATAATTTTTTTTTTAATTTTTTTTGCCCGTAGCAACGCACGGGCTATTACCTAGTTTGGGAGGAAAAAGGGGAGCTCGATAAAGAGAGAGATCGAAAGGTTGCTGAAAATGATAGGGGCCAAGGGCAAAATGTTCGTGAAAGTCTGAAGAAGGTTGTAGCGCCCTGCTTGATGATATGATAAATAAACGAAGAAATGGGAGACACTGTCGCTTTCAACGAGATGAGAATTCGTAAAAGGTTTGAATTCCACGGCACATTTGGATTTTGGAGTAAGAGTTGTTCAAATCTGGTGTTGTTGTACCACCGTATGCGTTTCTGCGTGTATATATGAAACATGGCGCGCGAGATAGTTTGAATCAGTTTAACCATTACCGGAAATCCGTATGAAAAAAAATATGAATTCACGACACTTATTACAACTCCACTTTTGGAAAAGCTACATTTTAAGAGAAAAAAATGCGCACATGCACCTCGCCGCAGCCGGAGCCCGTGTACTAATTGGTATACGTAAATTGCTTGTTCCATAAGAGCATGAGTATGAGACCACTAATCGCGACTCGACCGCCATACTAAGTGATTTCAAACCCCTTTTTTCTTCATAGTCGAAGCATTAGTTATTTCATTTCGTTTCAAAAAAAAAATTAGTTATTTCATTTATAGAAGAAATGCAAACGTGGAAAGGTTTTGCTCGCCGTTGCCAGTTTGGCCATGCGGCCGTGCCGACGCACACAGATGTTCGTACCAAAAGTACCTTAAGGAAACAAAATGTCAAGGGGCTTTCGCACACCATAATGCGTGGCTTTTAGCGCCCCATGTCCCGCTGAGCTGTTTGGCGGCTCGGAGCCACCCATCTACTCCAACAGAGGTAGAAAAAAAAATGTGATCGCGCCGAAAGGTGGCGCGAGGGGTTGGGACAGTCCACGCACCGATCATAGAAGGTCGGCCACCGCCCCGGCGCCCACCGGCAACTCCAAAAACAACTCCTAGAGAGCGACGGGGCTGCGAGCGAGAGGAGGGTACGCCCCGGATGCGAGAGAACGCGGACAAAGTCCAACTCCGGGTGCCGCCCAGGTCGTACTCGTACGCGCGCGAGCGCCACCCTGGCTGCACGGCGCGGCGCGGGGGGGGACGGAGCTGGGCCCGGGCGTGACAGCGTGGACTCGGCCTGGTTCGGTTCGGTGCCAGGACGGCAGGACGGGGGACGGGTCGCGGTTGCGCGGGAGGCTCTCCAGGCTCCAGCCGGGTCCAGCTGCGACCGCGACTGCTGTGCAGTGTGGCGCTGTGCCTGACGGTGGCCGGTGGGCGGTGGCGGTGCGGTTGCCGGATCGACGTCTGAGCCGGCGGGTGGTCTTTGGTGGCCGGGGCTTCGTGCGCTTGCGTCGCGGAGACAGCACGGGTTCGCGGAGTGGTGTGCCGGGTTGGCTTGGCTTCGGCGCGGCGGGGTCGGTGGTGGTTTCGGTCGGTGCGCGGCGTTCGTGTCGGGAGATGACGACGGGCGGTGGAGAGGTCAGAAGCGTCGCGACTATCATGCGCCCGTGCGCTCGTGAGAGGAGCACGGAGTGGAAAGCGACGGGCGACGAGCGAGCAGCGGCCACGAGTGCCGGACGGGGTCCTGAACGGATACGTATGGTCCTGTTCACGTCGTGGTCGTAAAGAAAATTTCCATATACTGTATGGATGCTGGAGTATCCTTGTCGAGTACCTAAATTGGGATTTTTCGCACTCTGCATAAAGAAAATTACTGGATCCACTTTCCCGAGGATGTTTCAGTCGCACTCTGTAGTACAAACGAGAAGAATAAGCTGAGCAAGTGGACGATTCAGTGGCAACGACACCCGTCTACGACGTTGTGCTTCTTTTTTTTTTTTTTTTTTTTGAGCACAATCTACGACGTTGTGCTACACTGTACTGTTCCGAGCCATTTCCACACACTGTTTTTTAGTCCGAGTCAAACAAACCCCGGACGTCGCAAAAACCTTACCTGTGGGCCACGCTACGGCCCACAGGCCACAGCCCATGATGCAGCGCTCAACAACGGCCCACAAGCTCTCACACACCACTGCTGGCTGGCCCAACGCAAGCCCAGAGTCATTCTCAAAAAAAAAAGCCCAGAGTCATTCTCAAAAAAAAAAAAAAAGGCCAGAGTCAAACCGCCGCGCGCGCATCTCGCGCCACCACTCTCGCCCGCCGGATCCCAAACCCGTCCGCCTCAATGCGTCATCGTCCGTCGCCGGCCGGAGAGACCCGCCACCGTTACGCCGCTCCGGTCATTAGGTCATGCCGCCCGTGCCGCGGCTCTCGTGGCGCCTTGCCGCCCCGCTCGTCGCCGCCTTCCTCTCCGTCCCCTTCATCCTCCCGCTCGCGCTCCCCCTCCTCCTCCGCTCCTCCCCGCGGGCGCTCTCCCTCCACCGCATCAGCTGGCTCCCGTCCCTACAGACACACACGGCTCCGCCGCCGAAGATGACAACAGAGACTTCACCTTCCCCGCCGCCGCCGCCGCCGATGCAGACTCCACATTCTCCTCCTCCGCCGCCGCCGTCTCCCCCTCCACCGCGGCGGCCGTCGCCCTCTCCACCACCGCCACCCGAGACCACGACAGACGGCGACAAGGGCGGCGAAACAGAAACCGGACGGTGCGACGTGTACGACGGGGATTGGGTGCGGGACGAGGCGGCGCGGCCGCTGTACGCGCCGGCGACGTGCCCATACGTGGACGAGGCGTACTCCTGCGCGGCGAACGGCCGGCCGGACGGCGGGTACACGCGGTGGCGCTGGGCGCCGCGCCGCTGCAGCCTCCCCAGGTACCCACCTGTCACGCTCACGCGTACACGCTACACGGTGCCCAGAACGAACTTTCGCTGATTCGCGCGCTAGGTCCGTGCAGGTTCAACGCGACGGACTTCCTGGAGAGGCTGCGGGGCAAGCGGCTGATGCTGGTCGGCGACTCCATGAACCGGAACCAGTTCGAGTCCTTGCTCTGCGTCCTGCGGGAGGCCCTCCCGGACAAGGCCCGGATGTTCGAGACGCACGGGTACAGGATCAGCAAGGGCCGAGGCTACTTCGTCTTCAAGTTCGTGGTAACCCATTATAACTCATCTGAGCAGCAGCTCTTATCTTGTAATTGTAATGGCCTGCAAATTAAATGTCAAATGGAAGATGATGTAAGCTCGTCCAGTGCGATGCCTGAACAAACCGTAGGATTACGACTGCACCGTGGAGTTCGTGCGGTCGCATTTCCTGGTCCGCGAAGGGGTACGCTTCAACCGGCAGAGGAACTCCAACCCGATCCTCCAGATCGACCGCATTGACAAGACGGCCAACCGGTGGAAGAAGGCCGACGTGCTCGTCTTCAACACCGGCCACTGGTGGACGCACGGCAAGACAGCGAGGGGGTGCGTACGGCCTCATCGATTGGCTCTGCCATTTTTTTCTGCAGCTTGTTCCAGACGAACCAGAGCCTCTGCTTACTCTTGTTTTTTGAACAATGTCTGCAGAAAGAGCTACTACAAAGAAGGCAACACGTTGTACCCCCAATTCGACTCGACTGAGGCATACAGACGAGCACTCAGGACATGGGCTCGCTGGATCGACAAGAACATGGACCCCGCGAGAAGCGTCGTCTTCTACCGAGGATACTCCACTGCACATTTCAGGTGACGACCCGGCTGGTTCTGTTGAAGTTGAAGCTAATTATATATCTGTCTGCACAGGAGAAGAATCTCACATGAGCTTGTTATGCAGGGGAGGCGATTGGGACTCCGGCGGATCGTGCAACGGCGAGACGGAGCCGACGTTCAGAGGCGCCATCATCGACAGCTACCCTCTGAAGATGAGGATCGTGGAGGAGGCCATCGGCCGGATGCGGTTCCCGGTGCGGCTGCTGAACGTGACCAAGCTGACCAACTTCCGCAGGGACGGGCACCCGTCGGTGTACGGCAAGGCAGGGGGTGTGTCCAAGAGGAAGCAGGATTGCAGCCACTGGTGCCTCCCTGGCGTGCCGGATGCGTGGAACGAGCTCATCTACGCCTCTCTTGTCTTGGAACCCAACCCAATCGCATGGAAGAAAAAGAGATGAGAGCTAGCAAATTTTCTTTCAAAAAGTAAGATAGTTTATAGTTTGCCGTTGCTGCTATCAGCTATTCGCTTCATCTTTAAAAATTATACAATGTTTAAGACAAACTAGTATAGCTATTTAGCTACTCTAGACAGAGGCTAAGCACTAACAGTACTAGTTTTGAGCATGTCTAGGCTTTCCCTTTCTAATCAATACAACAAGCAGCTCTCCTGCCTTGTTATTTCAAAAAAAAAAAAAGACAGAGGCAGAGTTTTACTTGAGCAAATATGTCGCTGCTGTTCGCTCGCACAGTCCCACTATTATGGAATTAATTATGCGAAATTTACTTCAATTCAAAATTGCTGAGACAAATGCATTGAACGAACTCGACATGAAAACGGCGAGATCGAAGCAGCTAGCTCCAGAGCTCTGTCGCGGGGAACACATCAGCGTCCACGAACGAACCGAGCGTCCATGCTGGCAGCTGAGCTGAGCCGATAAACAGCGAGCTACGGAAGCTGTCCGCCGCCGGAGGATGTGGAGCGCCGTCGCGAAGCAATTTTGGGCTAGGGGCCTTTGTTCCTCGGGCCTCGGCAACAAACAACCAGGGCCCAATTTAATTGGGCTGCTTCTTGGGCTTACACGCCCATACGACGCATCAGCTCGCTTCCTCCGCTCGGATCCTGCCGCTCGTTGCTGATCCCACGGCTCCCGCGACCCTTGGGGGTGGACGGTAAATGAAATACCGTCCACCCCCGGTCGGGGAACCAGACGCCGACCATCCCCTCGCCGCGGGCACCGCCGCCGTTCGTCGGCTGTCTGTTAGAGTACGCGATCTCTCCGCCGCAGGAGATGCCGATGATATGATTGGAACGTACAATCGTCTGGTAACCGAGCTCGGTGGCGACCTCGGTGGTGCGGAAGCCGCGACGAGGGCCGCCGTCCTCGCCACGGCGGCGCGTCCTCTATGAACTTGGCGTCGAGCAGGAACAGCAGCTGCTCCATGTCAATCCGGCAGCTAGGGCGAGGCTCTGCACATAGAGAATTGCTGAGGCCGAGGTCCGGGAGGCGTCAGCGTTGGCGACAGATCCGAGGGGATGGTTGCTTGGCAGGGTTTTGATGGATTCAGTTGTGGTGTAAAGTCCTGAAGAGGGCTACCACTTACCAGTTATCGTATCGTCTTAAAGCACATCGTTCTTGTTCATTCACTCAATATTTGGTGATCGATGCATTCATTCACTCTCTATTATCTGGAAAACTCAGCAAAGATCTGGAGACCGTGACACTGATACTCGATTCCTGAACTGGCCATACTTGGCAATAGGTTGGCTCTCCATTGCAGCTGGTGGTCGGTATGACAATCTCCTGGGTATGTTCAGCGAACAGGAGAAAGAAATGAGGTGCAGCTATATCTCAATCATCATACATCATTTTATCATCCTCCTTGTTTCAAGGGAATTTGCAGTAACTGAGCGATCTCCAATTGCAGGTGATTCGGGCTACACAGACAGAGGAGCTTGTGCCAATCCTCGAAAAGGCCCTTACACTGGTCGTCGAGCTGGTGAACGAGCTGTAGAGTTCCGGAATAAAAGCAGAGTTCAAGATCACCATTAGGATTTGTTGTACTTTAAATAACAGCAGCAAAGCCGATAATAAATTTTTAATTGCATTTATAAAAAATGATAGTTCATGTTCATGTTCTTATTCTTGGCAAGCTAAAACAATAAAAATGGGTAACAAACCATTTCAATGGTTGCACTTCAGAAGTTTAGAGTACCTTGATGTGTGACCAACCAATCAACAGACTTGTTCAGCCCCTGATAATTTCAGCATTCTAGCTTGTTCAGGTACGCGCCCCTCAAGTCGATTTATCTGGGAAACTGAAGCTGGACGATTTCGAAAGAATGACAGAACACCAAAACGGAAGCCATGCCACTGAAGACGTAATCTTAGGTTTCACGCCACCGAAGTTAAGTGGCGTATTTTCGTGGGCGGCCCCAAGCTAGTACGCTTCACTGCTTCAGAAAGGAGACTAGTCAAAACCAGTGCGCTGCCCTGCCCCCACTTCGCCTAAACAATCTTCCCCATCTCCGTACTCTCCGCTCCGCATCTCGACCTCACCGGCGCGGGAAAACACGATGGTGGCGTTGCTGGGCCGGCGGATCGGGGTGGCTGCGGCGGCCGCCGCGTTCATCGCCCTCGCGGCGTTCGGATCCGCCTCGTCCACGCCCAAGTCCTTCGTGAAATCCACCGTCTCCGCCCACGACGTCGTCATCTTCTCCAAGTCATACTGCCCGTACGACCCCCTTTCGCCCCCAACCCTTAGATGTGTGTCTTGTCTGCTCTCATGCGGAGATTTGTAGCTGAAGCTGTAGAAAATCTGGGATAGCTGTTTCTGATTTCATCCCGCGGCTTGGTAAAAAACTTCCTGTTGTAAGTTTAGGTGCGTAGTCGGATCTACTGCCATGTAACCAGAGAGGATTTTCGCATGCCCAGTTGTGGAATTCCGCTTTCTGTAGTACCATAAAATTCACGATTTGGATTTTACCGAATAGATTAAGCCCTGTTCTATTCTGACAGTGATGACGAAGTATTAGTCCACTGGTTATCTACTGTTGGCTGCTTTGCGTTTCTTAGTACATTGTGTAAAAGAAGCTCTGGCTACCTTTTACTCTGCTTGTTTCATGTAAACGGTTTCTGATTATTCTGTTTAAGTGTTTAGTCAATTGATTTAGTGTAAGAGAATTATGTTGTTTTGCTAGAAAATGCTACAATTCTGTCAGGTTTTCAGAGCCTCTTGCTAGGTTAGAAGTCTAGAGTCGTAAGATTATCAGTGAATCTTGTGTCAGTCTGGCTCACTAGATTTCTTGCAATGCAGTTTAAGAAGCTAACTGAATTGTTTTTTATGAAGCTTAACCCAAACACCAGTGGAGACTGATGGCCATAGGAAAATGCACTGATAAGCGATATATTGAGATGAACATTGAATGTACATAGATAATTTTTTAACAGTGAATTTATGGAGATCATGTCTCAGCTCCACGTATAAAATACTCCTGACATCTTTTTATATATCTCGTGTAAGAAACTCTTACAAAAGAACTCAATTTTACAGGTATTGTAGAAGAGCAAAGGCCGTGTTTAAGGAGCTTCAGTTAAAGAAGGAGCCCTATGTTGTGGAGCTTGATCAGCGAGGTCTGCTTTACATTCATTTTCATATTGCTAATCAACTGTGCTTAGTCTAGTTGCTCTGTTCCCCAACTTCAGTCATGGTTTTCGCCTAGTGAAATAGTCACAGTTTCATTGAACTAAGCAGGGTACAGTTATGAAATACATTTTCATAGAGTTTTCAGTCAGTATGCCTTTGCAGTTGCGCACATAAATTTGATAATTTCTGTTTTTGATTGCATAGTCAATGTTATATGGTAAAATGGTAAAGCCACCAGATAATTACTAGACACAGTGAGGAAAGTGGACATAGTACATCAGCAAGATGACCCAAAACATCTGATCTATACATGTGGACGCTTCCTATCTGTTTATTCCCCTTTTACACAAGCAAAATGGTTATATGGGTAATGGGACTGAACAATCGTTTCCACTGTCAATCCTTTTTTGTTAGCTTTGAGCATATCCTAGGACATTATTGTGATTTTGCCTTGATGGAGCATTTTGTTCTGGTTATTATGCAGAGGATGGTTCGGAAATTCAGGATGCCTTATTGGACATAGTTGGCAAGCGGACTGTTCCTCAAGTTTTTGTCCATGGAAAGCATCTGGGGGGCTCTGATGGTACCTTTTCTGTACACAAATCAGTTAACAATCAGCGATTTGTTAAGACAGCTTTCGGTCCTGACACCTGTAGTTTTACCTTTGCTTGAATTGCAGACACTGTTGAGGCTTACGAAAGTGGAAAGTTGGCCAAACTCCTGAATATTGGAGTCAAAGACGATCTTTAAGTGACACGTTAGATCAGAAATTTATCTCTTCTTTTGAGTTACCAGGAAATATTATGCGACTCTAAATTGGCATTAAATAGAATATTTACTGAATATTGTGGTATGGGTTTGTAACCTCTGGACCCTATCTGATATTTCCTCCATCATCTCGTACTCTATTAGTTATGTCGCTAGATTATGGTCGGCATCTTTGGTGCCCTGCAAACGCAATCATTATGTTTCGTGCTGCCACTACAAACCAAATTAGATGTGATTACTTGTGTGGAATAGTTGATATGTTCCATATGTATGCAATAGAACGAAACATGTACGTTAGACAATTTGTTTTCAACAAAGCTAGTAACATACGTATGAATTACTGGACAAAAGGAAAAAAAAGGAGAGAGACTTTGGATTATCAAACTAAAAACCTCTGTAAATGGTCATGTGGCCCCTGTACTCTGTGGTGGGAAGCAGTTCCTCTGCAGTTGGGCCTCTACCATTGAGTCACTGACATGTGGGGCCCACAGAGCTTGGGCCCACATGTCAGCGACACAACAGCAGAGGGACCAACTGCAGAGGATCTCGTTCCCTGTGGTGGGCATCTCCATCAAGTCTTTTGTGAGGGTCATGGAGCCGAAGGACCCAACAATGCTGCTCTTGTTCCACCAAATTCAACAGCAGCATCTTTCCATCACTCAAGACCTCCAGTGGTTTGATAACGGACCAGCCCTTGCGCATCTGTATCACGTGCTTCTTGAACCAGATGTTCCACTCAGGATCAACCAGGAACCATATGTTCGTCTGGCACGACGGCCGTTCAGAATGCAGCATGCTTAAGGTGGATCCGAGCTCAGCTAGAGCTACGTGCCATCTCCCCATCCAACACCTCCGGGCTCTAGATTACCCATCACCGGCTTCTTCCACTCCTCCGCCTCGAGGTCCAAAGCAGCCACACGGTTCCGGCGGCCAGGGACGAAGGGAACGCCATGGGGCATGAGGTAGAGGACTCCGTCGACCGTGGCCGTGCATAACGAGCAGCCGCACAGTTGGCTTGTATCCAAAGTTCAAAACCATTTCACCTAAACATCATCTATCAGAATTTCCGTGATCAAGCACACAAAAGAAAAAACACTCAAATCTAATGCTTTACTCAAACTAATCCTCAGCTTAACTAATTAAACTGAAACACTCTGAGTGGTAAAACGGGTTTATCAAGTTTGGCGCTGATCCAAGCAATACATAAGTTTGCCAAAATTGCAGCAAATGCTGATCAACACAAGATGCTTCCTCTGTAAATGGTCATTCGATCCCTGTACTCTCTGGGCATCTCCATCAAGTCTGTGTGAGCTCCCGTGTTAGGGTCACGGAGCTGAAGGACCCACCCTAATGGATATGAATAGTGCTCTTGCGTCTCTACCAAATTCAGCAGCAGCATTCTCCCATCACTCAAGATTTCCAATGGTTCGATGACCCGCCAACTTTTGTGCATCTGTATCGCGTGCTGCTTGACCCAGACGCCCCTCTCAGAATCATCAAGCATCCACACGTTCGTCTGATCACACGAGCGTGGCCCCGCTTCAAAATGAACCATGGCTAGGGTTCCTTTGAGCTCTACCAGAGACATTTGCATCTTCACCCCTTCCGGGAACTCGATCGTCGGTTTCCACTCCTCGGTCTCGAGGTCAAAAGCGGCCACACGGTTCCGGCCAGGGATGAGACAATCGCTGTTGCAAGGCAAGTAGTAGAGGACGCCGGAGACCGTGGGCGTGCACCACGGCGCGCAGCAGGGGAGGAAAGGCGCCACTGGCCCTTGCCTCCACGTGAGCTTGTCGCCAGCGCCGCCGTCGAGCGTGGCGACCTCGGCGCGCACCGAGGGCCAGCTTTTGATGAGACGGACGGCCTTGTACACGCCGGATACGGCGGCGCGGCCGAAGCCGGAGTAGGAGATCCGGTCGTCGGAGCCGAGGCGCGTGAACACCCGGCCCGTACGGATCCACGGCGTGTCCGGATCCACGGCGTCGCTGGGCGCGCGCTCGTCGACGAAGCGGCGTACCGCGACGGCGCGGCCCGTCGCCGGGTCGACGGCGGCGGCGCCGTAGAGATCGCCGTCGAGGCGGACGAGGTCGAGGCGCGCGCGCCGCAGCTTCCTGTCCTCGACGTCGCGGACCACGCGGAGCACGTTGCCGCGCATGTCCATGACACGCAGATCCTGCGTGGGGCGGCTGCGTGGCGGCGCGCCGGCGGGTGACCTGGACGGCGGTAGCCTCTGTGATTGTCCTTGGAACACGCCGATGAGGAGGACGGGGAGCGGGTCGGCGGCGCGGGAACTCTGCGCGGCTATGAAGGCCGGGTCGGAGATGAGGGCGCGCCATCCCTTGGACACGCACCGGAACCGGCACAGGGGTTTCAGCGGCAGCCTGGATAGCACGTCGAAGATGACGTCCTCCGGCAGCCTGCTGGTTGTCGTGTCGAGCATGACGTCTCGCTGCCGGCGCGTTCCAATCGCCTTTGGTGTTGCGCTTGGAAGGAAAGAGAATGGCCGGCGGCGGCGTTCCGATCGCCTTTGGTGTTGCGAGTTGGATTTGTTGTGGACGAGAAGAAGAGTAGTCTTGCCAAGATCGTGGAGAATTCCGGGCTATCGGCTGCCGCGGTGCCGCCGGCCGTGTATCTCTAGGTTTGCGATCTCCACCCAAAGATTGCGGGCGCCGAAAGAGTAGTCAGCCCATTCATCCCTCGGCTTGCTAGATTTGGCCCGACCCATTATAGTTTAGGTTTTGATGGATCCCTGCTAGATTTGGCCGGTCCATTTTTATTTTTTTACTCTTTTCTTTTCACGGCCAGCATATATAAATCATAAAAGTTCCTCAAATAAAAAATATATAAATCATAAAAAAACAATGTCATGAATGGATACCTGTCAGTTTAAACTTTAAACTCAAAGTACGCTATCATTGCGCCACTTGATGGTTTGTAAATTGTAATTACTATAAAGTACATACCTATTTAACATTCATTCTATAAATATGGTCATTTACTCATTTCTTTTCTTGATTTTTTTTGGGTTTTTGTGTGTTCTTGCCCCTATTTTTAAGCGCAATTGTGATTTTTTCCGTCTTTTTAACTTTATGATTTTGCCATTGAACATTACAAGTCTTTGCGAATTTGCCTTTTGACAGTTGACAGTAAATGGCAAAATCACAAAGTAAAAAAAAGGTAAAATCATAATTATACTGCAATGGGAGTAAGAACAGAAATGCCTCTTATTCTTTTTTAGTATGTAAGATTATATTGTTTAAAATTTATTTCGTTTGCTTGTTTTCTTACCGATCCATACTGTCTTTGGCGTATCGGGCGCAAGCTCCACCCAATACATCATTTGAGTCAATAAATTAAATGCATGCATAAAGTTAGACAAAACAAAAGACCATACGGCAGCTGGGTAGCTTATTTATACTATTATTACTACTCCAAGTAGCTTGTTGTATTGTATACAAATCCACACATCAAGCATGAATGCAGGCATACACTAACAGTAACAGCTAGATATGACACATAGCAGCCAAGAAAGAAACTAACAATGAAATTGTCAGTAACGGCTTGAGAGAGCGACGAATCCTGGAGCCGTGCACCGCGCGCGCACCTCGGATCGATGGTGTCATTTAACTGTAAACCACGCGTGCCTTAATTCGATATGTCGCTTATCATGGAGAAAACCAAATACGTAAACCTTTTGTTCTATGGATGGAGTATGTATAAGCAATGCACCTACCTCATCATTTACCATTTCCCCGCTCCCTCAGCTCGCCTCGCCTTCCCCTCGCACTGCTGCCACTTTCTCTCGTCGTGCTCGTGCGTATTCGACGCAAGCAAGATGGCTTCCCGCGGAGGCAACGACGGCGACAACCTCGCCGGCGCCCAGCTGCCTCCTACTACCATCGATGTAGAGGCGGCCGACCAGCAAGTGCCGGAGCTCATCATCGACGACGGCGACGGCGGCGACGACGAGGATCTCAAGGTTCCCGACGTTATTCGCCGCAACGACAACGATGACCTCCGCCCCGCTAACAATGTAGAGGGGGTTCCGGACGCCGGCGATAATCAGCTCCGGCACCGCAACGACGACGACACGACTGGCTTCCACCCCCTGCAGCTACCCGGGGACCAGGAGGTCCCCGAGGCCGGCCGCCGCGACGACCTCGCGGCCGCCACAACAGCAGCTCAACTGCAGGCTCAGCAAGCAGCGCCGCAGCGTCTTCTGCAACTTTAATTTAGCCGGCGGAGACCCCGTCGCTGAATTAGCGTACGTGGCGTTGATTTATACATATAACATATTGGGTCAAGTAATCTTGATGTCTATCTGCTTTGCTTGCAGCATATATACTGACTATGTATGGTCAAAATATATAAAAAATCTGGTATATTTAATTTCCTGCCACCCACTCTTCCGCGCCAGCATCTAACCGCCCGCGTGACCCTGCACCGGTGCACCGGGCAGCCGCGACGACTGTCACTCCGGCCTCCGGCAGCCTCGTGAACGGGCACCTCCCTCCCGTACTTACAAGCTTCGCTGTGGCCGTCGCTGAGGTCGAGCGCCACGCAGTCACGCACACGTGTGCGCCGACGGCTCGCCACCCCGCCGCGTTGAGGGCAGGGGCTCACCGGCGGCGCCACGCCGGCCGGGATAGCTAGTGCGGGAACGTGTAGACCCAGTTTCTGGTGTCGCGGAACGGGGAACGGTGCTCCGTGGGCTGCGCACGGCGAGGAACGCCGGGCTCCGGGGCGGATGGTGTTTCGTCTGCCGTCCGGGGGTGGACGGTAAATGAAATACCGTCCACCCCCTTGGCCGCTTCTGACTGTTGGATCATCCCTGTGCGGTCAAGATCGACGATACCTGGCGCAGAGCGGGCTTCATCGAGGGAGCCGCGGGCAGTGGAACGCAAGCTATAGCTGGGGATGTCGTGCTCTGCTCCGGCGTCGGCGCCGGCGCCGGAACATATAATGTCTGAACGCATGCATTTTGCTGCCCGATGGATCCAGAAGGGAACGGCCTGCTCGTTGAGCTGTTGCTGGTGTAGTTCATGTGCCTTGAGCGCCTCCATCACCTCCGCCACGCACTCTTCGGCGGCACTCAACCGCGCGCGACACCGGCCTGCACGCGCACCGGCGCGGCGGCCGCGACCGCCCACTCGGCCACTCGGGGCTTCCGGCCGGAAGCCGCGTCAACGAGCATCTCCCCCACCCGTCTTTACAAGAAGCTCCGTTGCGGACGTCGAGCGTGCCGCGCGATGCACACGCATGCGCCGGTGGCGCGCCACGACCGGCAGCGGCATGGCCCCCCGTTAAGGGCGCAGGGACTGACCGGCGACGCCACGCTGGCCGGCCGAGTGCGTGGCATGCGGCAACGTGTAGGCCAGGTATTCGGTGACGCGGTACGGGGGGAACTGGCGCTCCCGGACGCCTCCCCGAGCTGCGAGGCGAGGAACGCCGTGCTCTTGGGGGTGGACGGTAAATGAAATACCGTCCACCCCTGACCCACTCCTGGTCGTTGGATCGTCCCCGTGCGGCCGAGATCAACGATGCCCAGTGCGGAGCGAGCTTCATCTAGGGAGCCGCGCGCAGGCATTAGAAGGCAAGCTATAGCTGGGGGACGCCGTGCTCCTGCCCCGGCGGCCGGCGCCCGCGGAAGCCTTTGCTCCTCGCCGTGAGAGCGGGCACGTCATCGCCATGAGAACGTGTCCATTTACCATCCTCGCGGCCGTTCAACCCGCCTGTATGCGATACGCGAGCATCGCCACACGGAGCGTGCCGGCGCCGGAGGAGCTGCCGCCACGGTGTCGAGCGCCGGAGCACGCACGCCACGCACCATTCCTGCCCGCAGATTGAGACCTACCGTGTCGCACTGGCACTGGAATGAAGCGACACCGACCGTGAGTTGCTACTGTCCCTCGGAGACGACCTGCTCGCTGCAATCTTCTTCATCCTACACCCCACCCTTGCGCCTGCAGCTCGTGGTTCCGCCGCCGCGTGCACCGTGCACGTGCCCCGCGGCAAAGGTAACGCTGATGCTGTTGAAGCATCGGGTTGGGCTTTTTCTCTATTGGGCCTCCACGAGGCCCACACCAGCGGAGCAGTTTAAGCCCGGCCAATTAAATTACATAGACGAGTTCTTTAGGATCTCTGATAATCTCAACTCCTCTTTACCTGCCTCCATGATGATTCCATAGACTGACCGGTCCAATGTGGCACATCATAGGGAAAAAAAAACTTCTCCACGCGCAATTCCCAAGCCGCGCGGCAGCAATGGAGGTGAGCGGCGGCGTGTCGCTCCCGGAGGACGTCATCTTCGCCGTGTTATCCTGGCTGCCGGTGAAGCGACTATGCCGGTTCCGGTGCGTGTCCAAGGGGTGGCGCACCCTCATCTCCAGCCCGGCCTTCATCACCGCACAGAGATCCCACGCCGCTCCGCTCCTCGTCGGCGTGTTTGTGGCGCCAGCATCGTCCGGCGAACTTGATCTGCAGGTGATGGACGCCGACGGCAACGTCCTCAGGGTGCTGGGCGGGGTGCTGCGATCGTACGATTACGGCAGGCTCCTGCGGACGCGTCTCGACGTGGTCTGCGTCGACAACCTGGGCCACGGCGGCGCCAGCGTCATCGATCCGGCGACCCGGGCCGCGATCGCCGTTGGCCGGCAATGCCGCCGCCACGACGACGACGTGCGGCGTGCCAGGCAGACGAACGTGTTCGGACGCGCCGCCGCGTCGGGCGCGTACAAAGTCCTCCGCTTGTACGAAACGCTGTTGGGGGTGTGGCCGGAGCGTGTCGTCCTTGGCCCCCTCTGCGACATCGCCACGCTGGGCGGCGGCGGCGACACACGGAGCCGGCATGGAGGCAAAGGCCAGCGCCGCCGTTCTATACCTGCTGGTGCGCGACCTGCACGGCCACTGTCAATGGCGTCATCTACTTCCTACCTCGTGGCGCGTGCTGTAGATATCTAGCCCGGCTGGACGTGGCCTCTTTCGACCTCGAGAGGGAGGAGTGGAAGGAGACGATCCATGGCCCGGAGCTGAGGTGGACGAAGCCGTGGGAGAGATGGAGCGTGGCACTTGGAGAGCTCAATTAAGGGCACCGTGTGTTTTGTTCAGACAGTACGGTCGGGCCTGCATGGCCCGTACGTAGATATATGGCTACTGGCTGATCCTGAGAGGAGTCTCTGGGTCAAGGAGTACACGGTTCATTCGACTAGTAGCTTGTTCATCGTAAAACCACTGGAGGTCCTGTTTGATGGGAGATTGCTGCTATTAAAAACCATCAAGGAAGTACATGGAGCATCGTATTCGTATACACACATCCTGCAACTCTACGATCCCAGCGGTACGGGGGCTTTCACGGACGTAAAGCAAATGTCCAAGGAGTTCATGGGCGTGATGACCCTCTACACGGGGAGCATTTTGTCACAGGTCTAGACTATATGTCTGAGTGAAGATCCAAGTATATTGTCAATTAGTATTTCTTTGCTTTCATTTACAATTAAAAATTATCATTTACATCAAAAGCCTTCAAACGTACAATGAATATTTACAGTTCTTTTGACAGCTTGTTTATTAATTTGCTCGGTACAAAAAGGTTTCCTTATCTATATATATATATATGCTAGCTTCAATTGTACAAGCCATATTGACCCTGAGTACAAAAACCCTACGTCCATTTGGGCACATGATACAAAAACCCTACGTCTTATTGGCATATATCTACACTAGCAAACATGCCCGTGCATTGCTACGGGCTATATCCGTATAGATAATGTAATAGTTATAAAAGAAAAAACATTAAACGGTTGAGACTTCAAGACAACATTGCCTTAGCTAATAATTTGAAATTGAAACACCGGACCCATCTGAGCCATGCCACCTCAAAACATACGACCAAATTTGTTAACAATTGAGATCTGAGCAAAACTAGTCATTAGGAACCACTGTCACATATGCGCGTGCAAGCCAATGCACCAGTCCAGTTGCCCAAGGCTTTATCCAATATCGCCTCGGGCGCAACCGCATTGACCTCCTCCATTGTGTTACGGTTGCACTACGATGTTGCCCCCACTTCTCTTTTATGCTAATTAACGTCGAGGAGTCTTAGCAAAATAACATGTCATCAATAGCACACAATAACTACATTATCATTATAGATATTTTTTCTTAGTAGCTTGATAGCCTATTTAGTGATTGGCTGAAATATGAATCCCTCGTGCCTGGTTGTTTAGACGGATAGCTACAAATAAATTAAAACCTTTGCCTATATACATGCAAAGTGTAGTCCAACCGGTTGAAGCCTCTCCGGTTCAGGTTGGTAAATGAAACACCGTCCACCCCTGGGCTGCTCCTGAGCGTTGGATCATATCCCCGTGCGGTGAAGATTGACGATGCGCGACGCGGAGCAAGCTTCATCCAAGGAGCCGCGGGCATCCATGGGAAGGAAAGCAGGCTGGGTATGTAGTACATCGTGCTCTGCACCGGCGGCCGCCTTTGCTCGTCGCCGTGAGACGGCGGGAGCGCGCCCACGTCGTTGCCATGACGCCGGTGGAGTTGACCCCGAACCGCGCTGCCGCACACCATCCTGCCCGCGGATCGAGGCCTACCGTGTCGCACTGGAAGTAGGAGCACCGACCTCGCCGCCGCCATCCGCGCCGTGACGGGCGCCGACATCGACGCGGCGGCGTGCCTGGATCCCAAGGCGTCCCCCGCGCCATCCCGCTCCCGACCTACTCCCACGCGCTCGCCGACGCCGTCTGCCGCGGGCGAGATCTCCAGGCCCTTCGTCCATGTCCTCGCCGGTACGCACGTCGCAGCCGCCCATCAGTGAACGTTGCCAGTTTTTATGAGGCGTTTGATCTTGCCATTGAGACCGAGAGTTTCACATAGGTTACGGCGTATTCTGTCTGAGCACGTCGAAGATGATGTCCTCCGGCAGCGAGATGGCGGCGCCCTCCATTATAGGTTTTGCCGCACTTGGAAAGAATTAAATCGCCGACGCACGCAGCAGTTGTGGTCTGCCCTACGTGGATTTATATTCAGAAAAGGGAGGAGTCCAGGTTTTTGCTGAGTTGATGAAGAGTTATGATCGCAGCGGCGCTAGGGGGCCTTGAAGAAAATCGTTAAGGAGAGAGCGCTGTGCAGTAAATTGGTGATTTCCACGGAGTTCTGAACTTCTGATTGTCCTGGGAGGGAGGAGAAACAGAACAACCACGTCGCACACAACAGACAATCTCGATTTGTGCGGGCGAATATATGATGTCTGAAGTCTGAACGCATGCATATGTTGTCCGATGGGTGATCTAGAAACGGACTGCTCATTGAGCTGTTTGCTCTCTCGAGGTGGACTGGACGGTGTGTCATCTGTAGGTGGACGGTAAATGAAATACCGTCCACCCCCTGGGCCTCTCGCTTCCGTTTGATCCGACTTGTGCGGTCTCGATGGACTGCAATATAGCGAGGCCCCAGAGCTCTGGTGGGTGAGCCGCCGGCCGCCGCAACGCGAAAGAAGGAAGACGTCCGCGGGGGCGGCAGTGCGGCACAGGCTCGGCGCCGATCCTCGTCAACTGGAACGCAGATCACGGCTCCGGCTGTGGACGTTCGTGCGAACGAACGCCCGCCGCGGAGACACTGAGATGTGATAGCGACAGCCGCGGACTGCGAGCTGCTGTCGGCGGCTGGCGTCCGGCGCGGCTGCACAAAGGCAGAGCGACCTCGCTGTTTTGCAGAGAACCGGAACACGGCGAGCTCCTTCTTTCCATGACCTGCAAGCAAAACCGCCACGGGAAGTCCTCCCAGACGGTGGTCCAACTCCACATGGCCAAAAAACCTGTGGCTGAACCTTTTTTTTCTTTTTTACAATTTATACTTAGTACTAGCTAGCACATGGACGTGCGGCACATGTTTAAAAAAAATACTAAATTAGTAGGTAGTCAATATGAACTTTTTAAATTAATCTAGAGCATTCGATCATCATTAAATCTGACGGTATAAGAGTGATTTGACATCAAAATTTCATCGCCCTTACAGTATATATAGATTTAACAGACAAAACTATTGGAAATAGTTCGTCCTTTACCTCTTGTTTGTTGTTTCACTGGATTTGAACCATGCTGATTATTGATCCATTGGAGCCACAAATGCTCTGGGTCATCTGCATTAACATTCAAATACTTTGATCTGTTCTGGATATCTTGAAAGCAAAGACCGATCGAGGCAACAACTGTTAGGATTACGAATCGAGTGGGTGGTTCTTTCTATGGATGACATACCTCGTCTTTCCAGGTGGCCGCCGTTGTCTGCCGTGGCAAACTACACAAGGCAGCGACGGGTGGTGCAGGGGAACTCGCCGACATCCTTGTGGGGGACAACGGCCGGTGGAGCTTCCCACACAGCAGCCCTCCCTCTTAGACCGGGTTATGGTTAGAGGACGGTGGGGAGTGGCGGCAGCAGTGAACCTCGTGAGGTGTGCCGTGCCTCCCATCTCCTGTTATGAGGCTGCGCGACGGGGGCCTACTAGCCTTCTATTGGGTTGGACGTTCCCGATCAGGACGTGAGTCAAGAGCCTAGTTGGCCTTGGCTGGAGATCAGCCTAACAGCAACAAGTTCTTGTACAGTTGGGAAACAAGTACAGCAAGCAGCTCAACTGTTGGGGTGGATGATGGCTCCAGAGCGGATTCCGTCGTCAACAGCGTCGGAAAGACGATCCGAAGGGCGGCTACGAAAATGCCGGCTCCTCGGAATTGCTATCAGCACACAAGACAATAAACAACTCCAAAGATAAAGCTTGACTTCAATACTAGTTTATAAGATATATAAACATTTTAAATAAACATTTTAAATCAGTAAAGAAACATAAAATTCCTTCTGAAGATGCTCATTCGGATGTTGGTGACAGTGCTGCACGGCAGAGGGGACTAGCAGTTTTTTATCTTCTTTTAGCCAAGTTCATCCACTGTTATTTGTCAAGATAGGAGGCTCCCAGTGTAAAAGGACATTGTAACTCCGAATTCTTCTGCCATCTCCATGATGTCCGTAACAGCCTTTGTGCTTGGGTTGTAGAATTGGATGATATACCGTAGGGCTGACCGATGAGAAAATACATCTTTCTCTTGTTTCCAAAAGGAGTTCAGTAACAATATTCTTCCATCACTCAAGGCATCCAATACACGATGCAGAAACAAATTTCTAGGTATCTCTATTGTATATTGCTTGATCCAAATGCTCTTTTTGGAATCAATCAAGGCCCATATATATGTTTGTGCAGCAGCCATGGCCATCCTCATAGGCAGGAGCACGCACCGTCTGAACCATGTTCAAGGTCGCCTTAAACTCAGCTAGAGCAATGGTCCCATCCTTGCGCTGCCCCATAGGCGGGCCATCGATTGTCTCCGTCCACTCTTCGCTCTTGAGATCGAAAGCGGCTATGCGGTTCCAGCTTTCACGTCTACCACCGCTAGTATGAGCCATGAAGTAGAGAGTACCAATGACGGTGGCTTTGCGGCCACTGTACGTATCGGTAACAAAAGGAGGCGCTGGCCTTTGTCTCCATGTCGGCTCTGCTCCAGAGTCGTCGATCGTAGCGATCTCGCAGAGCTGGCCATGGCCGTCGTTGAATGGTTCTTGGATACGAAGGAGCTTGTAGGCACCGGACGGAGTTTCTCGGCCGAAGCTGTAGTGCCAAATGCGCATCGGCGTATTAGGACTGTGTTTGCCGACCGTCGACACCCGCCCTGCCGCCGGATCGATGATCGTTTCGCCGCCACGGATTCCATAGACGCAGACGAGATCGAGGCGCGTGGGCAACAGAAGCGTGGTCACCACGTCCTTAAACACCCTGAGGACGCTGCCGTCCATGTCCATCACCCGAAGCTCGTTTGGGCTCAAATTGCTCGTTTGGGCTTGTGGAGCGGAACTTGCCTCGTGGGCTCGTGGCTGAAGGCCCAAAATAGAAAAGCGTCCTAGCCCGACCTGCAAGCCCAAGGCCCAAAACCAACGTTACCATGCCCCTCAAAGAAAAGTCTCGAACGAACCCTAGCCGCCTCTCCACACTTCGTCGAGTAAACTCGTTCTCCGGTCTCGCCAGTCCACACACGGCTCCGGGCATCCCTCCCTGGTTTCGCCGCCGATGCAGACGCATCTCCTCTCGACGCGGACGATCTCCCCGCTCTCGAATGGAAGCGCAGCGACGGCGAGCGCCTCTTCTTCCCCTTCGGTGGCTGCGCGGTTGCGGCGACTCCCTTCAGGGCTTCAATCTGTGTATGTATCACAGGGCGCATTACCGTCTAATATGATTTTATTGCAAGTTGATGGGGTATTGATTGGATTGCATCTCACTGTGGAGGGTACCTTGGTTGGTCATATCGAATTTCTCGTGTCTTTTTTCTTTTTGAGTAAATTTCTCATGTCTTTGTTCACTCAAACTGGTGGCGAAAGCACATTTCCCTTCTTTTAAAGTTATACATTTTAGGGGAGATTTCATAAAAAAATGAGCAAATTTTCAGTGATATAGTGAAGAAGAGAGAGCCTATCGTAGCAACAATTGTGAAAAAAAAAACTACTTAAAATTTAAAAATGACATTGATAGTAAAATTGAAGTTGAATCCATTCGAGGATGGGTGAATTTAGAATTTACGATTGGGGGAGTATACAACCTGTCCATCTGTTCTGCTGTATCTCTGTAGTTCTGAACATATTTATAAATTATAACTTACCTTACGAATTTTCACTTTTTATTCTGCCTTTATTATTCTTATTACTTCAAACCAGAACAGGCTAACGCAGGTAATTCTACAGGACTGGCAGAGGGAAGTTTTCACTGGCAGCCATCACTCTAGATGATTATCTTCCTATGCGAAGTACTGAAGTGAAGAACCGGTAACTTGCTACAAAAGAATACACTGATGAAGTGATGGTGACTCGTCTGTATTTTTCCTAGCAGCATCAAACTGATGAGAATAAAATCGCTTGTGTACCTCAGATTTCTTCCTTTTCATGTTGCTATATTTGCCCCTTCTATTCTGGCCTCTTATCCTAAAATTAAGACGTATTGGGAAAAAAAGGAATAGTTTTTGGCAGCCACCAGTTGGAGCTTGGAAGCCAACTTTTCCATGTGGTCAAATTCCTTTCATGTAGAACATTTGTAATTGATCCTTGTTGCTTAGGTAGTTCCAAAATAGTTGATTGCTAACTACCTTATTTTGCAAAGCTTGAAATTCTTTCATGTCTTGTTTCTAGCTTTAGATGCTGCAGACATGCTAGGTGTATCAGGATAAGTCCAAATCTTGGGCTGGAAGAATCATTCACGTAGTATAGAGTAACATGATATTTTGTTATTTTTCATTGTGATCTGTGAAACTGACCTAATTATGTTGAATCAGAAATCATATCTTGAAGCTTACAAATGCTTCAACTTAGAATGTAAAATATGAACTGCCTTGTCTGAAAAAAAAACATATCAAAAGCTAAATACTCGGTTAGGTGGTGCTTATATTGCAATTTGAATTTGTTCTGCTTAAATGAGCATATACAATCTTTGGTAACAGCAGTTGGGTTTTTTCTGTTCCATGACTTTATAGCCTTTTAGTCAAGTGTATCTGACTGTTCGCGCACAAGTATCTGAAGGCTTTGATACATGTTATCTTTCGCTGTCTGCGATGCAGGACATCAACTGGTGACATCACAAGTCTCAGACTCATCACCGCGGTCAAAACCCCCTATTTGCCAGATGGAAGGTTCGATCTGGAAGCATATGATTCTCTCATAAACATGCAGATAGAGGGTGGTGCTGAAGGTGTAATTGTTGGAGGAACAACAGGAGAGGGTCACCTTATGAGTTGGGATGAGCATATCATGCTCATCGGGCATACAGTAAACTGCTTTGGCACTAGAATTAAAGTGATAGGCAACACAGGAAGTAACTCGACCAGAGAGGCTGTCCACGCCACAGAGCAGGGATTTGCTGTTGGCATGCATGCAGCTCTCCACATCAATCCGTACTATGGGAAGACCTCAATTGAAGGAATGGTATCTCATTTTGTGGCCGTCCTCCCAATGGGTCCGACCATCATCTACAATGTGCCATCAAGGACTGCGCAGGATATTCCCCCTGAAGTTATCATGGCAATTTCAGGCTATCCAAACATGGCAGGTGTCAAGGAATGCGTTGGGCATGAGAGGGTTAAGCACTACACTGACAAAGGCATAGCAATATGGAGTGGTAATGACGACGAATGCCATGATTCTAGGTGGAAATATGGTGCTACTGGAGTCATTTCTGTCGCAAGCAACCTTGTTCCTGGGCTCATGCACAGCCTCATGTATGAAGGCGAGAATGCGACGCTGAATGAGAAGCTTTTGCCACTGATGAAATGGTTGTTCTGCCAGCCAAACCCAACTGCTCTCAACACTGCTCTGGCTCAGCTTGGGGTGGCAAGGCCTGTCTTCAGACTGCCATATGTTCCTCTACCTCTCGAAAAAAGGATTGAGTTTGTCAGTATCGTCGAAGCTATTGGAAGGGAGAAGTTTGTGGGACAGAAAGAGGTGCGGATTCTCGATGATGACGATTTCGTGTTGATCAGTAGGTACTAGGAAGTCAGTTTGGTAGCCCGTGCAGTTTGATGAATAAATCTGAGAGCTTGCGCCTTGCGTTCACAGACTTGGTTCTGTTCATCAGTTGTTGGATTTATTATCTATTTTATCAAGGGTGGCGCCTTGGCTTCTTTTGTATTATATGAAGTTTACATACAGTTCTCTAGTAATGTTGGTACACGAAAATCAGTTTTCCTGTCCCTGCCACATATGCCAAATCTGTTGAAAATTATCCTCATCAACGGGAATGACTGCCGCGGTAAATCTACCTTATTTTCTTTACTAATCTTGCACAAAACAAACTAGTATGGGATGTTGCAAACTAGATCAAAGTGTTGCCCTTGTATCTTTGCTCAGCAAGAATTGTCCAGGGTTGTTGATGAAGACAGAATGTTCCCAGTGTAAATGGCCATCTCGCCACTGAACTTATCCTCGGCCAATTTCATCATATCTTTGCACACCCTTGTGCTGGGATCATAGAGCTGCAGCACGCGCATCTTCCTTTCAAAATGGTTACTGTTGCCGAATGTGCTCAATAGCAATACTGTTCCGTCACCCAAGACCTCCAATGGTTCGACAAGGGACACCGTTATAGGCATGGGTATCACGTACTCCATGACCCATATGCTCTTCTCAGGGTCGACCAGGAGCCATATGCATGTGTACGTGCCAGACAGGATTTCCCTGGTCTCGACCATGCTCAAGGTACCTTTGAGCTCTCCTATTGTAGTCTCCCATCTGATCACCTGCCTGCGCCGCTCCGTCGCCGGGGCTTCGACCGTCGTCTTCCACTCCTCGGTCTCAAGGTCGAGACGGGCTACACGGCTCCTAGAGGTAAGCACAGTTCGGTGCCCGGCCAAGAAGTGGAGGACGCCATTGACGGCGGCCGTGCAGCCATGGCACGGGCAGATTTGGATGGTGGGTTCCGCCGCCGGCAATCGCCTCCACGTGGTGGGCTCCCCGGAGGCGGTGGGTACCGTGGTGATCTCGAGGCGGTTGCCAAAGTGGCAGCGGACGACCTTGTACACGCCGGACGACACGGCACGGCCGAACCTGTGGAAGTAGAGTCCCCGGCGGGCGCCGCCGTCGAGGCAGACAGGGTCGCTTTGGCCGACGACGGTGACGGCTCGCCCCGTCGCCGGATCGATGATCCGGGCGCCATGCTCGGCGGCGCCGTCGAGGCAGACGAGGTCGAGGCGCGCGGGCACCACCGTGCCCTCGACATCCTTGAAGACCCTGACGACGTTGCCGCCCGTGTCCATCACCCGCAGCACGGAGCGGCGTCCCGCCGCCGCCGTGAACACGCCGGCCAGGAGAGGGGCGGCGCCGGCGCGGGATCGCTGCAAGGCGGCGAAGGCCAGGTCGTCGGAGATGAGGGCGCGCCACGCCTTAGACACGCACCGGAACCGGCAGAGCGACCTCACCGGCAGCCAGGATAGCACGTCGAAGATTATTTCCTCCGGCAGCGAGACGCCGCCGCCGTGTTTGGTTTTCTTGGCCTCCATCAGTTTTTAAGTTTACTTGTATTTGAAAATTATTAAAGAATCACGCACGCGCTGATTAGTTCGAGGGCTTTGACCTCCAAACTCGCAAAGGATCTTGTCCGACTCCGACCTCGATTCAGATATGAGATCAGTGTAGTTCCTTTTATTAAAAACTAAAAGAGAGGGAGATCGAGAAAGATAAGAGTTCACGTGATCAGAATCAAATACAACTCGGGTTTCGAAGTAACTTTGAGTCTTTGACAGTCTGACCTGGTCATGGCACCAAAGCAATCAATCAGCCTATCGAACGCGTGTATCGATCAATTCGACTGTAAAACGGACGATTGCCAAAATCTCCAAAGGAATAGGATGGATCATGTATTCATGTCTATCTCTTTTTTGTCTACCTATATATAAATCTTGAGACAAATAATTCAACAAATTGTGACTTATATCTATCAGACGCTGATGCTAAAAATGTCTAATGCTATTTGGATCCATCGACTAAAAATTAGCTGGGCACAAAGTAAAGACCACCCTGCCCTTCCTTTTCGTATGATCTGTTGAACTACTAGATAGTATTGGAGGCTGGATATTTGGGTCTTTTTTATCCGAGTAAATTTCACCCGGGTCCATTAACTTTACCCCGTGTCCTATCTAGGTCCGTTAACTAAAAAACCGGTCATCTGAGTCCGCAAACTATTAAACTGTCCCATCTAGGTTCAAAGCTGTCCACTAAGCAGTATATTTTACAAAAGAATCCCTCATCTTTTGGTTCTTCTCCAATGGACACCCTCCGCGGTCTCTCTCCTCCCTCCCCATCCCTCTTTCTCTCCCCCTAGTCCCCATCCAGAATGGCCGCCGCCCTCTACGCCACGGGCCACCGCTCCATCTCCTCCCTCTGATGCCTCCTGCTCTAGCTCACAACGCAGCCCACGAAGACCGCCAGGCCGCGGGCCCAGCACGCCGCCGGTGCCGACCCCTACCGTCCGTGCCCACTACCTCCACCTCACGGTCGCTACTGCCGCTGCCGGCGTCTCGTCCACCCGCACCAAGATGTCAAAGTGGCCCATGCCGGTCACCAAGCACGCCGCACCCGATGTCGGCGAGACCAGAGCGGCGTCGTGCCAGCTCGCCGACGCGTCGTACACGAGGAGGCCGCCCACAGGCGCGCCTAGCGCGTACCCAGAAGGTTGCACGGCGGGATGGCGACACAGCGCGCGAATGGGGCCAGGAGCTTGCTGGTGCCCTCCCCTTCCCTCCGTCGCGGGCCGCGCCGGCGACGCGAGATGTGGGCCCCGCCACCCAGCGGGCCCACCTAGCATGAAATAATGTCATTTCCTGGTAAAGGAAAACATTAATCGCATAAGAGTTGGCAGCGGCTAATCAGAATTGAAAAGTAAAGATCGGAACTAGGACCTGATTAAGACGACTTGCAGAACCGGTGAAGGGAGGGAAGACCTTCCGATGGAGCTGCAAGATTAAGCAAGTCTGAGTATCACCGCACTCAGCAAGTACAGAACAATTGAAGGTATAAACATGCATTATTAGTTGACTGGTGATTAATAAATCGGTGTTGGGTCCTGGAGGGGCAAGAACCTCCCTACCAGTTCCCCCTGGTGATTCTGGACCGGATCCTTCTGTCGATCCCACAATCACCTTCATCTCATTATTATCCCTCCTATGGGCTATTCTTGGCTAATCTGTGGGAGCTTTAACCAGACGGGCTCATATCCGAGAGCCACGGCTATCGATAGATTAAATAACTCTGCAGAGGTTTGTACTCTTGAAACTATACGGTCAGGCGATCCTCCCGTGGCCAACGGTAGGGCCACCCTACGGGACTCATATCCACTGGCGTCCATCTCTGGACAGCTTCCATCTGGGTCTACCCACGGATGCTACTGGGATCTAAACAGGGATCGCATAAACGTCCACACAAGGACACTATCCCGGGTATGGATGCATCATATAAATTAGGGCAGGCATCGCCCGTGGGCCCTACCAGCCCTGTCACATGCGACCCGTGCCGACCAGTCCCAGCCCTCTGTCTGGGGCTGTCTCCAGCATCTCCGTTGCCCACCGTGGCCCCTGGGGTAGCTTGGCCAGAGGTAGCTGGTGGAGTGTGAGTCGAGGCCTCACATTACAGGGCATTCCCGAAGGCTATGTCCTTTTTGGCCCGTATAGCCGTACATGGCATTGGAAAGACTTTCCCAAGAACCGGTCCTTAATCGACCAAGGTAGGCCTCTGGACAGGAGCTCCTCCGAGACTATCCACCCTACCTCGCATCTTCTTCCCCCTGGGTGCCTCTCGCAACCAGGGTTTCTGGCTCTGGGTAGTGTCTTAGTAGCTGGGGTATTTGAGTGGCTATCTCTCCATGCAGCTACAGACATTTAGCTAAGAGAAGAGCATGTTAATGCAGTTGATTATCATGAGCAAGGAAATTGCTAAGACTTGCCTGATACGGTGGTAGTCTTCGCCAGAGCTACAGTCCCGAGATTTCCTGGCGGAGTAACTATACAAATATAATTATACGACTAATCAATCATCACAGCGAATGAATTACTTGTAAGGGGAGAAACTAGAGAGAGAATGGCCATAAGGGTGGTTTCTAAGTTGAGCAATGGATTGCCGGGGTTTCGCGGGGCGTCTCAGGGTCTACGCGGGGTTCGGCGGGGTTTGGAAATGTCGGTGGAAGGCAATAAACTATTTCTAAGTTTAGGGAAGGCTTCTAGGAACCCTAACCTTATGAAAAACCTTAGAATATATTCTATAAATTTTAGGAATTTATTGGCTATTTATGGGGCTCTATTTTGAATTAGGCATACACCTGGGTACGCTAACGGAGGCTTCCTATAGGCTGAAAAAGAATCCTTCTAATTCTAAGTCCTAGAAATGGGTACAAATAATTTGGATGGTACTAAATGGCTTATTATTTTCCCTAGTATTTTTTAGGTATTTTCTGGGAAATTTTGGGAATTTCTAAAGTGGAGAAATAACTCTTTGGGTGTACTAAGCCGGGTGTACCTAGCATTTTTCCTAGGGCTGTGCGGCTGACGAGTGGGGCCAGCTGACACCAGCACTGGCGCCAGCCCGCAGGCCACTGTGCTGTGGACCGGTGCCTGTGGGCGTGCGGACCGCGCGGCTCATGAGCCTGCGGTCCACTGGGCCGGGTGCACGCGGGGCGGGAGGGTGGAGGCGGCCGCTGACGCGGGGTGCGGGGGAGGCTGACAGGCGGGGCCCGCGCTGGCGTGGCTGCCACGCAGGCGCCAGCGCGGCTGTCGCGCTTCGCGGCGGCGCGGAGGGGCCGCAGGGGGAGTTCGCCGGAGAGCTCGCCGCCGGCGGCGACAGAGCGGCTCTCGCGGCGGTAAAGGCACCTATGGCCTCAAGGGAACACGGCGGACACGGCGATGATGTTCTCGCCGAGGTTTAGGGGCTGATGCGGTGGTGCGGGCTCGCCGGAGCTCGAGCGGCGGCCGGTGGAGAGGGGAGTCTGGGGTTGGGAGGTTTCTAAGCCGCTAAGGGTAGGTGGTTTGCGTCTGCGGGGCATTGGGGAGCACGCTAGGGTGTAGAGGTGCTAGGGAGGGGCACCAAGGCCGACCGGCGGCTCGCCGGGGCACGGCGGCGCGCACGGCAACCGGCAGTGGCTCGGCTAGCATTGGGGAAGGGGAAAAGGAATGGGGAAAGGGGCCGTGGTGGTGCTAGGGTGCTCACCGTGGTGTGGCAGAGAGGAGGGACGGCCGGAGCAGCGACGGGGTCGACCGGCGGCGGTCCCTTGTCGCGGCGGAGCTCGGGCGGCGCTCTTCAAGGCGCGGGCGTCCTCCGGGGCATCTCGCTTCACGTCTTGGGCGCCACGTGGGCTGAGGCGTCGCGGTGGCGGGATGGGCGCGCGGCGGCGTCGGCGCCGGAGAAATGAGGGACGGGGGAAGAACCAGAGGAAGGAGAGAGGAGGAAGAAGGAGGGGGCGGGGTGAACTGGGCCAAGAATTGAGGGGCGCGAAGTGGACTTCGCGGGGAAGGCTGAAGGGGAAGTGGCCCGCCGGGCTGGGCCGCGTGGGAGTGAGCCAGGGGAGGAAGTTGGGGGGCTTCATCTGGACTTTGGGAAGCCTGGGCCGCGGCTGGCCGGCCCACCAAGTTTAGAATTTCTTTTCCTTATTTTCGAAAGGGTTTGAAATGAGTTTTTAATTCAAATTTGAGCTAGTTTCTTTTAATTTAAATCTGGGGCTTCCGATACTAGTTTTGTCCTTATAGAGCACTCAAGTTATAGAACTTTATTTTTATTTTTCTATTATCATTTTATATTCTATTATTCCTAAAAATTCCTATTCTGACCTATAATAATCCTTATAAATCTAATAATTAATCTAATAATTACTTAAATAATCCTTATTAATTTTTGAGGGTGTCACACGAGACCTGCTGCATCTGGCGCCGCCGCCACCGCTCCCTCACGTGCACGACACCAGATCCGGTCGCTACTGTATGAAGAGAGAGAGAGGCCGGAGGGGGAGTCCCTCGCCCGCGCGGTCGGGGCAGGGCTAGCAAGGCGGCCGCCTAAGGAGCTCCTGGCCCGTGCGGAGGCCCGAGGGGCGCGTCGACCGCCAAAGGAGCTCTCGCCCGCGTGGCCGAGGAGGGGGCCGGCAAGGCACGACAGCGGGAGAGGGAGAGTTGGGGAGGGAGGAGCCGGAGGGAGATGACCATTCTGGATGGGGACTGGGGAGAGAGAAGGAGGGAGGGGGAGGGAGGAGAGAGAGACCGGGGAGGGCGTCCATTGGAGAAGAACTAAAAGATGAGGGGTTCTTTGTTAAATATACTGCTTAGTGGACAGCTTTGGACCTAGATGGGACGGTTTAATAGTTTGCGGACCCAAATGACTGGTTTCTTAGTTAACGGACCTAGATGGGACGTGGGGTAAAGTTAATGCATCCCGGTGAAATTTACTCTTTTTATCCATCGTATGTTTTAGTTCATTTTAGCTTGGTTTTGGAAGGACTAATGGCTAATTTTTAGTTGGCCTTCCTAGCATGCCTAGAAATCTAGACCCGACGCGCCACAAGACACTAGAGGCCCAAGTCCCAGCTCTAGCAGCGACCTTCCATCGCGCGAAGACGTCCGGCGCTTTGCTCTCGTACAAGCTGCTACTGCGTGACTGAATCGCGTACGCCTTAACCCAGACGCTCTTCGATCAGTCTCCCAGCGTCCACCAATCTTTGCACACCATTGTGCCAGGGTAAATCTACCTTAATTATTTCATTTACTAACCTTGCGAAAAACAAGTTACTATGACATGTTGCAAATAAATTAAGTAGATCAAATTGTTGCCCTTGTATCTCTGTCAGCAAGAAAATTGTCCAGGGTTGTTTGTTGGCCAAGACAGAAGGCTCCCGGTAGCCTGACAGCTTGGTCGTGGCGGGCCCAGTAGCATTACTGGGCCCACCCTTGGCGAGGTTGCCGGTGTTGGCGGCGCCGCCGTCTCCACCACCGCCAATGGTGCCAGTCCGCCGTGACGACGTGGCAGTGTCCTCCTCGCTGGAGCCGTGCCGGCCCCCGCCGCCTGAGGACGAGCGATCACGCTTGCGGTAGACGAGCCGCCCTGGAGCGGACGGCCGCGACGGCAAGTCCCCGTCGCGCACCCCCACAAACCAGGTGTAGTTGTACGTCTTGGGCCATGGCTCGTCGGCGGATGAGGAAGTAGCTGGTGGAGGACCACTGCCGTCGCCATGCCCAGCTGATGGAACCTGGGAGGGTGGACTGAAGTCGATTACCTGGTCAAGGTGCAGAAGGACATTGTAGGATAGCGTGGGAACCGGCCCTCGACGCGGCAAGCGCTTGACGATGCTTCCACTGCGCGAGAGGCTCCACACGGCCTCCATACAGCGCGGCGTCGGCTCGAGGGAGAGGGTGCCGGTCTTGGCGATGGAGCTTGGGTCCTTGGTCCATACCCAGATGCAGCAGCAGGCCGAGTCTCGCTCGGTACGCGTGTGGATGTCGAGGCGGCCAAGCTCCTCGACCCGGCGACGCTCCCGGAACGCCTCGACATCCACATGCGTACCGAGCGAGACTCGGCCTGCTGCTGCATCTGGGTATGGACCAAGGACCCAAGCTCCATCGCCAAGACCGGCACCCTCTCCCTCGAGCCGACGCCGCGCTATATGGAGGCCGTGTGGAGCCTCTCGCGCAGTGGAAGCATCGTCAAGCACTTGCCGCGTCGAGGGCTGGTTCCCACGCTATCCTACAATGTCCTTCTGCACCTTGACCAGGTAATCGACTTCAGTCCACCCTCCCAGGTTCCATCAGCTGGGCATGGCGACTGCAGTGGTCCTCCACCATCTACTTCCTCATCCGCCGACGAGCCATGGCCGAAGACGTACAACTACACCTGGTTTGTGGGGGTGCGCGACGGGGACTTGCCGTCGCGGCCGTCCGCTCCGGGGCAGCTCGTCTACCGCAAGCGTGATCGCTCGCCCTCAGGCGGCGGGGGCCGGCACGGCTCCAGCGAGGAGGACACTGCCACGTCGTCGCGACGGACTGGCACCACTGGCGGTGGTGGAGACGGCGGCGCCGCCAACACCGGCAACCTCGCCAAGGGTGGGCCCAGTAATGCTACTGGGGCCTGCCACGACCGCGCCGTCAGGCCACGCGAGGACCAAGCTGCTGGGACCCGCGACGACCAGGCTGCACCACTGGCAAACGACAAGGGGAAGCAAGTCCTCACCGGGCACCAGTTGTCAGGTATACCCGATGGGGTAGTGCATCCAACTGGTGCCCCTGACGCCACTGACGATAGCGTGGCCGACGACAGCAGGCCGTTGGTGGCTCACCTTCAGGATTTGAAGCTGGATGGCACTCCGGACCTGTGGGCGAACCAGGCAGGCGCCGGGCCGTCTCGCCGCTGGCCCAGCCCAATGGCCTCACCCATCTACACCCCCAACAGCATCTGGGCCACATCCTCCACTGTCGGTGATATTATCTCCGTCAGTCTTCCACGGGGTAGCCCACGGAAGTGATTTGTAATGTAGGGAAGATCGCAAAGATCGGAAGCAAGATGGTTAGGATGGACAGACACAGGGGTTTATACAGGTTCGGGCCGTCGACTCGACGTAATACCCTACGTCCTGTTTGGGGGTGTTATATTGCTTGTTTTGGTGATTCGAGTTGGCTCGAGTCGTGGTTCCTTTGACGTGAGTTGTTTTGGAGGGGGTCCCTGCCCGCCTTATATATCGGGGGGCAGGGTTACAAGTCGGTTTGTATCCGATCCTATCTCTAAGAATCCTTTCCTTTTTTACAATAATTCCTATTCCAACTAGGATTTCTCCTTCCAGATCCTTCCTCCGTGCGCCGACTTGTCCCGCACGTCTTCAGGTCCAGAACGGTGAGGTGGGCCGCCCCCTTTTGGCGGGCTGCCAGGCTTGCTCGTGAGGTACCCAGGTACTATATCCCCCACAGTAGCCCCCGAGCACTTCTTGGCCGATCGTTGGCTGTAATTGTTATATCTTTTCTTGCATGATTCGAGTGCTCCAAGTTGTCTAAAATCTCATCCGAGTGGTTTCGAAGAAGATCCGAGTGGTTTCAAGGAAGATCCGAGTGGTTTCTCAGACGTTCCTGAAAACAATTCTTCAATTTCAGTCAAAGTAAGGGGAAGGAGTGCTCTTTTTCACGACGCGACAGCGAAGTGAATACACTTAGCCCCCGGGCTTTGGGCAATTTTAGAATGAAATTGGCCAAAGGTCTTCAACTTTTATTCATCTGTATCTTGATTTTCAATGGTGTGCACCTCCGGGTGCACCCATTGGGTGTAGCCCCCGAGCCTTGAGTAGAATAAATATTCTGGTCGAGGGTCAAAAATAAATATTATGAATCTCTTTTTGAACTTAATCCATCAATGGTGTGCACCTCCAGGTGCACCCATTGGGTGTAGCCCCCGAGTCTTGTTACGACTCAGGATGATCGTGTCAAGACTCTGAAAGCTATGAATTCCGACTGATTTTTCAGCCCCCATGCCTCTGGACATGGATTTTAGATAATTTTTTCCTTCAAGGGCTTTTTTATTTCCCCTTTATAAGGATTTTGTCCTCAAGTTCTTTGAACTCGGCATGACTTCCGAGTCGTGTCCCACGACTCAGCTTGACCATATGGTAAGCCATCTTCTCACAAGACTTATACTTGTCAGCATTTGACCCAAATTTCTGAGTCAATTTAGCGATAGTATCGCATGCCTTACGTAAAAAATCAGTTGCGAGGTCGCAATATTAATTGCAAAATCAAGTCTGGTCGTCGACTAATTTTAGCCTCACGACCGAGTGGTTTCTGCCCCTGAACCCTAGCTCAGGAACCCACAGATTTATTATCGTAACAGAACCGAAAGGTCGTGTTATATTTCAGCCCATTAGGCCCATTATTCCTAAAAGTCCGTTGCGTCCCTAACGGTCGCCTTACGGAAGGCGAGATATCGCGAGATATCGCGATTCCCTATCGCATCTTTGAATTCAAAGCGACGGGACGTGCCTGCGTCGGTTGAGTTCCCGAGACAAGCGCCGCGCCGCGCGCGGGAGGAACGGTTCCTTCCTTTATAAGCCATCCCCGCCGCATTCTTCTTCCTTTACTTGCCATTTGCCTTCCCCGACGCTCCAGTTCCCTTTGCGCCAGAGCAAAACCCTAGATCTGCTCCCGCATCCTTCTTCTCGCTCTCCAGCACCAATCGCTGCCATGGCGCCCAAGAGGAAGGAAGCCTCGAAGCGGAAGGAGAAGTCACCAGCGAGGGCCCGGTCGTCCAAGGGCAAGGCCGTCGCCGAGGTCGCCGTGGATCGGGCCGCCGAGTGGAGGGAGTCCATCACCTCCACCAGGCGTCTCGAGCAGCACGTCATGGATGGCGTCCTCCCCGACCAGCAAACCGCCGAGTGGCGCGCCGCCGCCGGTGAGTCTTTCCCCACCCCAAACTCCTCTGATTTGGTGGTGTTCGAATCTTTTTTTCTTCGTGGTCTTGGCTTGCCCGCGCATTCTTTCCTCCGCGGGCTGCTGCATTACTATGGGATCTGCCTCTGCGCATTGAATCCCAACTCTATCCTCCACATCGCCATCTTCATCAACCTCTGTGAGGCCTATCTTGGGATAGAGCCTCACTTCAATCTCTTCATTCATCTTTTTCTTCTTAAGCCTTATCACCGAACCGACTGCCCACTAGTAGTCGGGGGCGCCGGACTCCAACTCCGCGAGGGTCGAACTCGGGAGTATTTTGACATCCCTTTCCTTACCTCCAATAAGGGGTGGCAGTCCGAGTGGTTTTACGTGGGAAACCACTCGCCTGCCATCTCTCCAGAAATCGATTCTCGTCCTGTCCCCTCCCAATCCTGGACCGCTCTTCCCAAGGAGAGTGAAATGGACCAGGTTCGGGAGCTCCTGGGTCTTATTACCCAGTTGAAGGACAGAGGGTTGTCTGCCGTCGGAGTGGCAGCCAACTTCGTTCTACGCCGGGTCCAGCCCCTCAAGCAGCGGGCTCACCCGGCGTATGAATATTACGCCGAGGGGGACAACACGCGCGAAGCCCCCGAGCGCGTCGACAAAGTCCAAGCCGCCGCTCGGCTTGGCAAATTCTTCGCACCTGGAACGTCGCTGAGGACTACTGACTGTCCTCCGGCGTTCAACTTGGGAAATCCACGCCCTGAGGTATTTAGTCAGTTTGTTCTTGTTTTTATTTCAATTCCACCCATTGGGTGTAATCTCAAAACTGAATCCCATATTTGCAGGATCGAGTTGCCTTTGTATCCATCCCTCCTTTGCCTGAGATGCCAAAGGGAGTGGATCAGCCTCGTCGGCGCAGGGCCGTTGGATCTGAAGAAGCAGTCGGGAAAAGTGAGAGTGATCTGCATGACTCGGATATCACTCTATCATCCTCTCCTTCCCCCGATGTGCAATCTCCGAGTGGTGGGAAGGCTGCTCCTGCTCTGAAGAAGCGGAAGATCTCCACAGGGATCGTGTTCAGGGATGCGCCCAGCCGCCGGCAGCTCCTTATATCTGAGTCGTCTGACTCGGAGAAGGATGAAGCTGGCATCGCCGAGCCGTCTCTCCAGCCGCCAATCACGAGCTCGGAGCAGTCTCCCCTTGCAGTGATGCCTCTGAGTGCTGCAAGTCCGAGGGACCTCCCTTCCCCAACTCGGAGAGGAAAGCGCCTGAGAATGCGCGTTTCTACTCTGTAAGTATTCTTGTCTTGTCTTGATTTCCTTTATGTTCTTTGTTAGTGATCCATAAATGCTTTTTGTAGCACGCCGTCTGAGGTCCCCTTCTCGGGTCCTCCGCCTCAGTCGGCAATTGAGACCGCAGCCCCAACAATCCAAACTCCAGAGGTGCCGATCCACTCGGCTGATCTTCTCAGCGATCAGCCTGTGGGTCCGCTACCCGAGTCGGAGCGGGAGCCAACCCCGCCACCGCCGAGTCCTGTACCAGCGTCGCCGACTCCTCCGCCAGTCCCACAAGGCAGCCCCCAGCATGCTGCTGCAGTTGAACCGACTGCAGCAGTGGAGGAGCCCCGGACTGCGACGGTCGAGATAGCTTCTGCGGCGGTCGGCGTCCTAGGTGGTGGTGCTCCCCTGACTCCTCTGGAGGAGTTCCTGTCCCTTCATCGTCGCATGGGCCATATAGCCAAGGTACTTCCCGAACTTCTTATCTTGTTGATATCAAATACCATTGGCATATTGATTCATATTGTCTTCTGACTTGTTTTTGCAGGACTTAGCTGCTGATGCCGAGGCTAAAGCCTTGGTTATCCAAGAATTAACTTCTGCAGTCGCTAAGGCCGACTCCTTGGTGGCCCGAGTGGCTGAGCTCGAAGCTGATGCAGTCGAGCGACAGGCTGAGTTGGAGGAAGCCCAGCGTACCACCCGCGATTTATGCGGGGAGGTAGAGCAGGCTAAGCTCAACGAAGCCCAGGCCGTGCACGAGCTCAGAGGTATGTTCTTCCTTATTTGTTTTTCTGTCAGACATGAAAATTTATTCAGATCTAACCTTTTTTAGATTATCGATATCGGACTATGTCCCAATTCGCAGAGCTCACTGCCAAGGTGGCCCGGCTGCAAGGCGAGGCTGAGGCGCTGCGCGCTGAGAAGACAGCGCTGGAGGATGCTATCCGAGTGGTGGCGGAGGAGATCGAGCCGGAGGCGTCATCGTCTTCAGCTTCCATCCTCGACCGCGTTCGGGCGCTCCCGCGCTACTTCCGGCGATAGCTCTGCTCCATCAGCCAAGCTAGCTGTGGCCATGTCCTGGCAGTGCTCAAGTCGCTGTTCCCGGCGTCAGACCTGGAGCCACTCGGCCACGGGTATGCTGCCGGTACCTCTGAAGACGACGTGGGCAGACTGCTCCATGAAGTCGAGCCCATCGCCAACGCCCTGTCCAAGGACGTTGTTGACGACTCGGATGAAGCGGCCCCGTCTGGTGCTGGCGACCCTGCAGAGTAAACAAAATATTTGTAGTATGTGGTCGAACCAGTACTGTTTTTGAACAATGTATGAATTATCACTTTTGTATATAAGTTTTTGTTGGTCTACAACTCCCTTTCTTTCTGCGCTAGCCTTAATTTCTGAGTGGTTGACCTGTTACGGAGTAGATTAGCCTCGTTGGTCTCAGTCTCATGCCGCAGAGTCTTTGTCGTACGTTTAGAGCTTTGACTTGGCGAGTACTTTCCCTCTCGATTTAAGGTTTGTTCCCCTCATACTTTATGTGCGTGACGCGAAAGAGGAAATGCGAGTAGTAGAAATAGATGAAAGATGAAATCAACTTTATTGATAACTCATTGTGAATAAGCCGAGTCGTAGCTGGGGGTGACTACCCTCCAAAATCACTCGGAAAAAATAAATCTAAAAATATAAAAAACAAATACATAACTGATTCAGGCGTAGAAGCGTTGCAAGTGCTCGATGTTCCATGGATTTGGGATGTCTACGCCATCTTCGGTCATGAGTCGATATGAGCCTGGGCGACTGACTGACTTGATAATATATGAACCTTCCCAGGGGGACGCAAGCTTGTGCGCGCCCTTGGTGTCTTGCTTCCTTCTCAAAACCAAGTCGCCTGCTTCAAAGGACCTCTGCTTAACTGATCGATCGTGATAGCGTCGCAGGACCTGAGCGTAACGCGCGGCTTGGATCTGGGCAGCCAATCTCTTCTCCTCGATGCTATCGAGGTCTTCAATGCGCGCCACTTGCGCGTCGTATTCATCATAGAACTCCACTCGGGGGGAGCTGTATGTGAGGTCCGTTGGTAGGATAGCTTCCGAGCCGTAAACCAGAAAGAACGGAGTTTGCTTCGTGGCACGACTCGGCTGTGTGCGCAGCCCCCAGACTACAGCCGGCAACTCCTTGATCCATCGTCCGTCATGTTGCTTCAGCTGCTTGAATATCCGGGCCCTGAGCGCTTTGATTATTTCGCCATTGGCTCTTTCGACTTGGCCATTGGCCCTTGGGTGTGCGACGGAAGCGGGACATAGCTTGATGCTCCGATCGCTGCACCAATCTTTAAACTCCTGCGCTACGAAGTTCGTGCCATTATCTGTGATGATACGATTTGGGACTCCGAAGCGGTGGGTGATGTCGGTGAAGAACTCGATGGTCTTGGCTGTCGTGTGCTTTCTGACTGGTTTTACCTCAATCCATTTGGTAAACTTGTCGATAGCTACAAGGATATGGTCAAAACCACCAGGAGCCTTCTTAAACGGACCGATCATATCCAAGCACCAACAAGCGAAGGGCCAGGACGCTGGTATGGTTTGCAGCTGTTGTGCAGGTGCATGTATTTGCCTTGCAAAATACTGACACCCTTTGCAATGCCGCACGATATTCTCTGAGTCTGCTACAGCAGTCGGCCAGTAGAAACCAGACCGGAAAGCTTTACCAACAATGGTTCTAGCTCCGGCGTGATTTCCACAAATTCCTTTGTGTATGTCGGTCAAGAGTTCTATACCCTCAGTGCGACTCACGCACTTTTGTAGGATCTGGGAAGCTCCAGATCGACGATACAACTTGTCTCCGATGATGACGTAGTTTTTGCTGCGCCGCACGATTTGTTCGTGGAGCGAGTTTAGATCTTTGTCTTCTGCGACCTCTGCGGGTAGTATGCCGCTGTCCAGATAATCGATGATCTGTGTCCTCCAGTCCAACGCTTCATCTGCCACTAATGTGGCTGACTCTGGGGATTCTCCGACTTGTTGCTCCGCGACAGTGCCATCCGGGTTTATCTTGATAGAAGGTTTGATAAGATCTTGTATAAAAACTCCGGGTGGGACGCCTTCACGGGTGGACCCCATCTTAGCGAGTTCGTCTGCTGCCTTGTTATGGTCGCGCACCACGTGATGGAACTCTAAGCCATAGAATTTCCCTTCCAGCTTCCTAATTTCCTCGCAATATGCGTCCATCTTTTCGTTGGTCCTGGACCAGTCCTTGTTTACCTGGTTTATGACCAGGGCAGAGTCCCCGCGTACCATCAGGCGTTTGATACCCAGAGATACTGCGATGCGGAGACCGTGCAGGGCTGCTTCATACTCAGCTGCGTTGTTGGATACTGGAAACATGATTTGAAGGACGTATTTTAGTTCCTGTCCACTTGGGGAAATCAGGATCACGCCTGCGCCGCCTCCTTTTATCTGGAGGGAGCCATCAAAGTACATCTCCCAGTATTCAACTATCTCGTCGTCAGCCGGAGCTTGGTTTTCTGTCCAGTCTGCTACGAAGTCGGCCAAGACCTGAGACTTGATAGCAGTACGTGGAACAAAGTTTATGTGATGAGCGGCCAATTCTATTGACCACTTGACAATTCGGCCGCTGGCATCTCGGTTATGAAGAATTTCCCCTAACGGATTTTCGCTCACCACCGAGATTGGATGGGCCTCAAAGTAGTGTTTCAGCTTTCTTGCTGAGATAAGAACTCCATATAATAATTTCTGCACATGGGGGTAGCGTACCTTAGATATGGTCAGAACCTCGCTGATGAAGTAGACTGGTCGCTGAACTCCATATGCGTGTCCTTCTTCAGGACGCTCGACCACTAGTACCGTGCTGACCACTCGGGGAGTAGCAGAGATGTAGAGGTAGAGCTGTTCTCTTGGTTGAGGTGGGACGAGGATGGGAGGATTCTGCAGGTAATCTTTGAGTTCCTGAAAAGATCGCTTCGCCTCTTCATCCCACACGAACTTGTCCTGCTTCTTGAGCAGTTTGAAAAACGGCAATCCACGAACGCCGAGTAGTGATATAAAACGACCGAGCGCTGCCATGCATCCAGTAAGCTTCTGCACATCCTTTTGACAGGTTGGTGGTAGCATTTTGGTGATGGCCGTGATCTTCTCGCGATTTGCCTCAATCCCGCGGTTGCTGACCATGAAGCCGAGTAGTTTACCTGAAGGTACTCCGAAGACACACTTTTCCGGGTTGAGCTTCCACCGGAATACGCGTAGGCGTTCGAAGACCTTTGTCAGATTCCCTATCATGTCCTCAGGGTTCATGATCTTGACCACGATGTCGTCGATGTAAGCTTCTACTATGTCTGGGATCAATTGATCCAGACATGCTTGAATTGTCCTCTGGTAGGTTGCACCTGCGTTCTTCAGACCGAAGGCCATTGTGTTGTAACAAAAGGCACCGAACGGCGTGATGAACGCGGTTTTTATCTGGTCTTCCAGCTTCAGGCCTATCTGGTGATATCCTGAGTAGCAATCGAGAAAGCAGAGCAGGGCGGAACCTGCCGTGGAATCAACGACTTGATCGATGCGGGGGGGAACGAAGGGGTCTTTAGGGCAAGCTTTGTTGAGATCTGTATAATCAACACACATTCTCCAATCATTATTATTCTTTTTTCTTACAAGAACTGGATTAGCTAACCAGTCGGGGTGGAACACCTCCTGAATGAATCCGGCTGCTAACAGCTTTGTAATTTCTGCCCTAATTGCCTCCTTGCGGTCCTGCGCGAATCGACGAAGCCTTTGCTTGATCGGTTTGGCAGTCGGATTGACCTTCAAGGAGTGCTCGGCAAGTTCCCTTGGGACACCTGGCATATCGGATGGTTTCCACGCGAATATGTCGGCGTTTTCCCTTAGGAATTTGACGAGCACTTCTTCCTATTTGGGGTCCAACTCTGCCCCGATGACGGCCGTCTTCTTTGGGTCGTCCAGGTCCAGAGAGATCCTCTTCAGCTCTGTCTCCTTGCTTGGCGCGATGGCTTCTCTCGCTGGCTTCTTGGTGGGGATCTCTAGAGCGTCCTTATCCACCTCCTGTGATGCAGCCAGTACTTGTTCCATGCGCTTGGACATGTCCAGGGCGGCTGCCGCGTTGAGAGTTTCCTGCTCGCATGTGTATGCGACTCGGACGTCTCCCAAGACGGTGATTACGCCTTTCGGTCCTGGCATCTTGACCTGCAGGTAGACGTAGTGAGGAATCGCCATGAACTTGGCGAGCGCCGGCCTCCCAAGGATGGCCTGGTATGCAGTTTCAAAGTTCGCCACCGTGAACTGCATGTGCTCGGTCCGGTAATTATTCCGGTCTCCGAAAGTGACGGGCAGCGTGATGTGCCCGAGTGGTTCTGCCCCCTCTCCCGGTATCAAACCATAGAATGCGGATTGGGGGGGACTCAGATCGAGAGTAGTCAGGCCGAGCTCCTTCAATGTGTTAGCAAAGAGGATGTTCAGGCCACTGCCACCGTCGACTAGTACCTTGGTGAGCCGAACGTTGCGGATCGTCGGGGCTACTACCAAGGCATGGGACCCGGGCTTCGGTATGAAGTTTGGATGATCCTCCCGGGTGAATGTGATCGGAACTTCCGACCACTTGAGGTACTCAGGTACCGGTGGCTCCCTCGCATGCATGACCTGGCGATGGGTGAGCTTCTGCTGGCGTTTTGACTCGAACTCTGGTCCGCCGTAAATCATGCGGACCACCCGGTCGGCTTCCTGAAAGTCATTATCAGGCTCGTCGTTTCGCCTGTCGTCTCGCGGGGAACCATCGTTCCTCTTTCTGTATGGGGGGCCTCTGTTGCCCCCGGTGAAGGCTCGCTTGAGCCCGTAGCACTCTCGCGCCGAGTGCTTGTGCTTGTGGTATGGGCATTGCTCATCGAGCATGCGCTGGAAGTCCTCTGGAGTTACCCGGCCTCTGGACCGGTCCAGGGCGGCGACCATGTCTCCCTCGCTCTTCTTCTTGCGAGGTTGGTTGTCATTGCGTCGATGATCGTCGTGTCGTTCTTCGTCGTCACGGCGGTCGCGTTTGCGAGTCGTCTTATTCTCTTCTTCCCAGCGGCTTCTAATCTCGCTGAGTTGTTCTCTTTCCGCGATCTCGGCGTCCGCCCACGTGCTAGCGACCCGGAACATGTCATTGACAGTCGCGGGTGGCTTCCGAGTCCACTTATGGATCAATCTTCCGTCGGAGATGCCACGCTGGAAAGCTGACATCACCTCCTGATCCGTGACGTCCGTGATGGAGTTGCGCTTTTCCGAGAACCTGCGGACGAAGTCGTGCAGAGTCTCGTTCTTGCGCTGCCTGATCTGACCGAGGAGCCGCTTGCTCCCGGGCCTCTCCCAGGTACCGAGATAGTTACCGATGAAGAGTTCGGTAAGCTGCTCCCAGTTGTCAATGGCGTCCTGCGGGAGTCCTGCCAGCCAATTGCGGCAGTCCTTGGTGAGCATGATGGGAAGATAGTTCGCCATCACGTCCTCGTCGCCGCCGGCTGCTTGTACGGCGGTATAGTAAATCTGAAGCCATTGAGATGGGTCAGATTTCCCGTCGTACTTGTCGATGTCCGACAGCTTGAAGCCTCTGGGCCACGTCACGCTTCTCAAGCGCTCGGTGAACGACTGGAATCCGCCGATCCGACCTCTAGGGCGGGAATCACTCGGACCCGATCCGTCAACCGCTCTTGGGGGTGTGCTGTCCCTCCTGCGATCCCGGTCCCTAGGTGGGGAACGGGTCCTCCGATAGTTCCGAGCCCTGGGTGGAGTTCGGTCCTGCCGGTACGTCCTGTTGCGCGGTGGAGTCAGCCGCCTGGGTGGCGGAAGCACTCGTCGTCGACCACCATTGTTGCCGCGCCTTGGGCTACCGGAGAGGTCAGAGTAGTCTGACTCTGTCGAGTAGCCGCTTCTGTTGGGGTTATGACGGGGATTTCCATGATCCCGATCATACTCTTGGCGCCGTCGGAGTTCTTCGCGATGGCGCTCTTCAGTGCTATTGGTGATGATGTCCCTTGCATCTCGATCTCTGTTGATCGTGGTGCGGAGGTCTTCATCACGACCCGATCCGCCGCTGGCCCGGTGTCGAGATGCACCGGGTTCAGGAGCGTCGGTGGTCGTTCTGCCTTGCATCTGGTGAACCTGGACGGAGGCGGCCTGCACGAGAGCCCTTACCTTTTCCAAGCCCGGAGTGTTAGGCGGTAGCCGATTGATTTCCTCGTTGATAGTAACGAGGTTCTGGACCGGTGTCTCGTAGACTTCGTGTCCGTTGAACTCGAACGTGCCGTCGCGCATCAAATTCCGGGCGCTCCTCCGCTCGTGTTGATCCCGTTGGCGACGATGATCTTCAGAGCGAGGCTCCTGGAGTCGAGCAGTACCAGATCCTGACGCGGCGGCTCCGTGTGGTCGTGCGGCTCTGCGAGTCGCCCGACTGGCATTGCGTCCTCGACGCTGGTTCCTGGCTTCGGTCGTCTCCTCAGCAGGAGTGACCTCATCTTCTGAGACAGGATTGGTTGGCGTTGCTGGCGCCACCATGTAACAATATGATCCGACTCCTTCTTGCGCGAGGTAGTCTTCCTCGGACTCGGAGAAGTCGGATGTGGGCGTACAACGCTCCAAACTACTCGGAGTCAATTCTTCGAGTGATCCTAGTAGTTCCGGATCTGTAGAGGCATCGGACACCGTGTATCCTTCCGGCAGATCGTCTAGGATTGAGGGTCCCAGTAAATCTAGGCCGTAGGAGTCGCTCCCAGAGAAGTAATCATCCGACTGGACGATGTCCTTCATCTTTTGCTTCCGAGCAAGCGCGCAAAAGCCAGGGGTCTGAACAGCAATGACCTCCGGGCTCTGGACGCGTGTTGGTTGAGCGTTTACGCTCTGCGATGATTCGGCGACGCGACTCTCAGGAGTCGGATCGGAACCGAGTGATTGTAGATCTGTTCCCGACTGGTCTGGCCTCGCGTTCTGCGATGGACTCAGCGGGGTAGATCCGGCACGATCAGATGCGATCGGACAGGATTGGGCCGTGATGGCCGAAGTCGGCGCCAGAGAGGAGACCTCCGTGGCGACCGTAGCTCTTGCCGCTTGGGTATCCAAAGCGGCGGTGATGACGTCCCCGAACTGGATCTCGACTTCGTCGACGTCCGGGAGGTTGCAGCTGTCCAAGATCTTGACGCGATCCATCGAGCTTACCAGATTGATCTCGGCGATATCCCCTACCTGGCGCGCCACTGTCGGTGATATTATCTCCGTCAGTCTTCCACGGGGTAGCCCACGGAAGTGATTTGTAATGTAGGGAAGATCGCAAAGATCGGAAGCAAGATGGTTAGGATGGACAGACACAGGGGTTTATACAGGTTCGGGCCGTCGACTCGACGTAATACCCTACGTCCTGTTTGGGGGTGTTATATTGCTTGTTTTGGTGATTCGAGTTGGCTCGAGTCGTGGTTCCTTTGACGTGAGTTGTTTTGGAGGGGGTCCCTGCCCGCCTTATATATCGGGGGGCAGGGTTACAAGTCGGTTTGTATCCGATCCTATCTCTAAGAATCCTTTCCTTTTTTACAATAATTCCTATTCCAACTAGGATTTCTCCTTCCAGATCCTTCCTCCGTGCGCCGACTTGTCCCGCACGTCTTCAGGTCCAGAACGGTGAGGTGGGCCGCCCCCTTTTGGCGGGCTGCCAGGCTTGCTCGTGAGGTACCCAGGTACTATATCCCCCACATCCACTGAGCTCATGGTAAACTCTGGGCATAGCCCACCACTTGACTTGCTTACCGGGCCACAGCTAAACACTAGCATCACGATTAGCGCATGGGCGTATCTGCTTGGCCCAGCTTCCACCCAGATTGATACTGAGCCAACCAATCTCATGCTTAATCTCGGCAGCGCCGAGCAAACCCACCTCCCACCAGGCCTTCTTTCCCCGATCCCTGGATCCCCAACAGAACAACACCCCGCTTCATCGCACTGGTTGTCGCCCCTGAACCGGAGCTTCAGCCTGAACACCCTATTCTAGGTGATCTGGAACTCCAACCAGCAGCAATCCCCCCACCAGAACCTGAACCCGCTGAGCTCGACATCCAGGCTCTAGTTGCTGCTCCAGTTAACGCACCACCCGCACACGTTCATGTTCCTCCTCCTGCTATCGACGAAGGCGTCGAACATGCACCTGCTGCTTTTGACATCTTCTTGGCTGAGCTAGCCGCCCCACCGCCTGAACCGCTACTGCCTGCGCCACAGCCGGAGGCCCCTGAGGACGAGCCAGTACGTCGCAGCGAGCGTCTGAAGAACAAGGACCAGGCGCCGCGAGACCCAATTGCCCGTGCGCAAGTGGTCCTCATGAAAAAGCTGGATCTTCTTGACAATGATGAACAAGTCAAGACAGAACACAAACAGAAGCTCCTCAGTCTCTTCAAGGGACCGATGCCAAGCAACGCAGTGGCAGCTGTGGAAGAACTGCTTGATGCCGGCATCACCGGGGCTTAGAGCAGTACCTGTCATCGTTATGTTGTATCTTAGTTTCAATGCATAAACAAGAACCTAGTGTTCAGGCTAATATGCCTTGCAGTTGTAGTGGTCAGGCTAAGTGGGTGATTTTGAAGCAGGCACTCCACAACTGAGGTCTGTCTAGTAGCACCTACTGGTGTTTGCTTCAGTCAGTGCTTGTTACTCCCTAGAGTTAGCAGCACACCAGCAAGTTGTACTGAATGTTGCAAATGAATGACACCAATTGTGTTATTTTCAATTGGAATGTGCGTGGCCTAAATTCAGTGGCGAGACGCCAACTGGTCAGGGATCTCGTTCAGGATCATCATGCAACAATAATATGTCTGCAAGAAACAAAATTGGACAGGGTAACCGACCAGATCATTTCCGAAACACTAGGAAACCATTTTGTGGGTGGTTATGTAGCTCTACTGGCTGATGGCACAAGGGGGGGCGTCCTCATTGCTTGTTCCTTGCAACATTACTTGCTAGAAGATGTCAGAACAGGACACTTACTCTATCTCAGCGACAGTTAAACGTCGGGCAGACGGACAAGCCTGGAGCATGACCGGGGTCTACGGCCCACAAGATGATGCTGGGAAGGTACAATTCCTAGCGGAAATACGAGCACTACAGCCTCTGATGCACAGTGAGTGGATAATTATGGGTGATTTCAACTTAATCTACCGTGCAGAAGACAAAAATAATGGCAGGGTAAACCGGAGGCTAATGAGTAGTTTCAAAACTGCACTCGACGACCTACAGCTAAAGGAGATTTCACTCCACGGCCGCAAATTCACATGGTCCAGCGAGACTGACAATCCAACATTGACAAAAATAGATCACATTCTAGTGCACAAGGGACTGGGAGCTAATGTACCCACACTGCCACCTACAGGCAATCACAACTTCATGCTCCGATCATTGCCCTTTGCTACTGCTCTGCTCACCTTTTCAATCAAAGTACAAGGGATTCCGTTTTGAATCCTACTGGCCATCCTTGCCTGGCTTCATGGAAGTGGTGGAAAATAGTTGGAACAAGACACTCCACACAAATGACAAACTCAGAGCTCTGCACATTAAACTCTCTAGGCTGGGAAAAGCACTCAAAAAATGGAGCAAGCAACACGTTTGCGCCATGAAGCTCAGCACCGACATCGCCAATGAAGTTATCTTGCTGCTAGATCAAGCACAAGAGAGCAGAGCCCTCACGGCGGCTGAACAGGCATTAAGAAAGAAAGCAAAGCTAAAAGTTCTCGGATTCGCAGCCCTTCGGCGTATCAAGATCAGACAGAGAGCTCGACTCACCTGGATCAAATTGGGCGACGCTAACACCAAGCTTTTCCACCTACGAGCCAATGCGCGTCGAAGGAAAAATTACATCCCCTCACTACTACACAATAGCAGAACCATCACCCAGCACCGTGATAAGGCGACTGCACTTGCAGATTTTTTCAGAGCTGGGTTTGGGGCTAACCCGCAAAGAACGACTACTCTCAACTGGGACCTCCTACAGACTCACCAACACAACCTTGATCACCTGGACAACCAACTTACACAAGAGGAAGTTAAGGCGGCGATTTTTGACTCGCCAAAAGAAAAATCACCAGGTCCGGACGGCTTCATTGGCCTGTTCTACACCACATGCTGGGAGATCATCAAACAAGACGTCACACAGGCGCTGCAACAGATGTTTAACCTACGCGCATCACACTGGAACCTCCTGAATTCAGCAAACATTGTCCTTCTACAGAAGAAAGAAGGTGCCACAACACCCAATGACTATCGGCCAATTAGCTTGATGCATAGTATTGCGAAGATAATGGGGAAAATCTTGGCAAATCGCCTGTCACCGCACCTTCACAGTCTAGTCTCTCCAAGCCAAAGCGCTTTCATAAAAGGCCGCAGCATCCACGACAACTTCCAGTACATACAAGGTGCAGTCAACCACTTCCACAGGTCAAAAACCCCGATGATTTTTCTCAAATTAGACATTGCCAAGGCTTTCGACTGTGTGCGATGGGATTATATGCTGGAAGTGCTTCGTCGGCTGGGGTTTGGGCAGCGATGGCTTGATTGCTGTCCTTGATCTGGTCCACCACCACATCGCGCATCCTGCTTAATGGCGTGACAGGCAACCCAATACAACATCGTCGTGGACTGCGTCAGGGTGACCCACTCTCCCCACTTTTGTTCATATTGGCAATAGACCCGTTGCAACAAATACTCCACAAGGCAACGCAACAGGGCTTCCTCTCCCCCATCGGGGTCGACCCAATCCGTATGAGAACCTGCCTCTACGCCGACGACGCAGCGCTGTTCATCAGGCCGACAGCACTGGAACTGCAACGCACCCAACAAATCCTGCAACTCTTCGGCGAAGTCACTGGTTTGCATACAAACTTCTCCAAATCTGCCATTTACCACATTTGCTGCGATGAATCAACTACAACACAGACTGTACAAGTCTTTCAAGGCACCGCAGCGCAATTCCAATGCAAATACCTCGGCCTGCCTCTACATATTGGCCGCCTGGGACGTGAAGCAGAACAAGTATTAATCGACAAGGTCGGGGCCTGGTTACCAGGTTGGCAAGGTCGTTTGCTGAACAAGGCCGGCAGGCAAGCTTTGGTGCAATCTGTACTCTCCTCGATCCCCCTATACCACATGACGGCGTTCCCTCTATCTAAATGGGCTGTAAAACAGATTGACCGCCTACAGAGGAATTTCTTATGGAAAGGATCAGAGATGGCCAGAGCTGGACATTGCCTGGTGAATTGGCGACGAGTGTGTCGCCCCAAGTGGCTAGGAGGCTTAGGCATTCCGACCTTATATGTTTCAATCGAGCATTGCGGCTGCGGTGGCTTTGGTTTCGATGGACCCAACCTGAAAAGCCTTGGGCAGGCCTACCGATCAAGGTATCTCAAACTGAGGAAGCTTTATTCAGGGCCTGCACAGTGATTACGGTGGGCAATGGGACACGCACTAATTTCTGGAAAGACAGTTGGCTTCAAGGACAAGCACCGAAGGACATTGCCCCTGCATGTTTCCGGCTGGCTTGGCGCAAGAACAACTCAGTTGCAGTGGCACTGACCAACAGAAAGTGGATGCGAGGCTTGCATCGTATATCAACGGAAACAGAGCTAAGGCAGTACATCAACCTATGGACAAAAATACAACAGATAAACCTCAACGGCAACGACGACTCAATCCTGTGGAGATTCACGACCAATGGTCAGTACTCAACCAAGTCGGCTTACCAAGCGCAATTCGCCGGCTCATACCCCGATTACCTCTGGCAACACGTATGGCATGCAAAGGTAGATAACAAATGTCGTCTCTTCACCTGGCTACTACTGCAGAGACGGCTACCCACAGCAGACCGACTAAACAGAAGAGGAGGACAAGCAAACCCGATCTGCCAGCTTTGTTATCTACATACAGAAAGTCACACCCATATGATAGCAAACTGCTCCTTCTCCAAGTTGGTCTGGCGCCATATTGGTTCAACTGCGAGCATCCCGGCTTTCTGCAATTACCAAATTTACCAACATCAAGGCATGGTGGCAGTTCACCTCCAACCTGACAGCTAATGGATCAGACTTTCTTCAGATCGTCATATACACAGCGTGGAACATATGGAAGGAGCGCTGCCACAGAGTTTTTGAAAACAAAGCCATAACCATCCAGCAACTGGGAGTGTTAATCACAAATGACATAGCAGCATATACAACAGCACACGCCATGGTGTAGCACCTTGTAAACTGTTTACTATTTCGTAGCCCTTTTACTTCCTTTATTATTCCTTTCTTCCTGATCAGTGGATCAGGTGTCCTATGTACATAAGCATGTAAACTACTTTGCTTCCTTCTATAATGAAACGGCAGAGCACCTGCCCGAGCTTGCTCGAAAAAAAGATCTCCATGAAGAGTGGTTGTCCCGCTACATCTCTTGTTGCAATTATTTTCTCATGAATGTCATTTGAGTCAGCCCAGGAGATACTGTATTTTGCTCCAACAATCCTGGGCAAATTAACAGTGGAAGAAAAGATGATCTCTTAGTTCATCGGATGATCCATCACACATAACACAATTCGTCCCTGATTGGACATTATGATTTTTCCTCCTGAGTTCCCTCTATGCTCTCTACCTTGGTTCGCCCACCCGTCCTCGATCGTCCGCCTCGGCCAAGAATCGAGCAGCGACTGTTGCGAGCGCGCGGAGGTCAGGCTGCTGCCGCCGCCACGAGCAGGACACGGGGAAGGAGCAGGCCGCCGATCTACGCTCGGCCTCGGGAGCTGCCTGCCCGGAATCAGGCGCTGCCCTCTGCTCCCTCCATCAGCGCCATCTCCTCGCGGCTCACCTCCAAGGTGCCTTCTTCCCCAACCTCCGGGAGCTCGGCATCTGCAGCGTCGCCGTAAAGGACGGGGACATCCTAAAAGAATTATTACCCCGAACGCCACATTGTTCATCAATTTTTAAAATTCATGCCTATTATTACATTAAGCTAGTACCCGTGCTGTAGCCACTTGTGAGTAGATTGGCACAAACTAAATGTTGTCCGCCGAAAATTTTCTTTCGTCCCATTTTAAATTGTGGTGTTAGAGCAACTACAAGAGAGTTGCCATTTTTCCCTCTCTATTCGGCTCTCTATTCGACTCCCTACAAAGATTCTTCTCCATACTGAGTTGATCACTCCAACAGACTCTCCATTTTTCACTCTCCAAATTCCAACGGCTACTTTCAACTCTCCCTCCCCTCACACTGCCGTGTGGGTCCCACACGTCACCCCCCTCCTTTCCCCTTCTTCCCCGTGACCCCGTCCGGCCATCCGCTCCTTCCCCTTATTCCCCATCCGGCCTTCCCCTCTGCATCATCTTCCTCCCTCTCCTCTCTCGCCCGCCCCCAACCCCCAGCACCACCTCTCCTCGCCGCGCTTGACGTCCGCCGCCGCCTCTCCTCCTGCGCCCGCCGTCCGCCACCACCTCTCCTCCCGCGCCCGGCGTCGCCTCGGACTCTCCTCCCCGCGCCCGCGTCCGGCGTCGCCTGAGACTCTCCTTCCCAGCCGGCGTTCCGCGTCCCTCTCTCGCTCCCGACGGCGGCGGCCCGCGCCCCTCCCTCGCTCCCCGGTCGTCGTATCGCGCCTCTTCCTTGCCCCCGGCGGCGGCGGTGGCCCGCGCCCCTCCCTCGCTCTCCGGCCGGCGTCCGTGCCTCTTCCTTGCTCCCGGCGGCGGCGGCGGCGGCCCACGCCCCTCCCTCGCTCCCCGGCCGGCGTCCGCGCAAGGAGGCGGGCGGCGGGGCGCGGGAGGGAGCCAGCCTCGCCCGCGTTGGCCCCTCTCTCCCGGCGGCACGAGGAGGTCCGGCCCCTCCTGCACGCACTCGGCGTCCGGCGCCGCCTCTCCTCCCCGGTCAGCCCCTCCCTCTCCTCCTGCGCTCGTGCCCGCTGCCAATGGAGCCCACACTTGGGAACCAATTTGGCAAGCCTCCATGCCTTGCCAGGTTTGGCAAGCCCCTGGAACAATTTGGGGAGAGGGATAGGATGGAAAGTCGAGTAGAGAGTCTCTTGAAGCTCCCTCACTTGCCAAATTTGGCTTGGCAAGCTGGATGGGAGATCTCTTGGAGTTGCTCTTAGGCTCCAATCTTTTGTCCGATCACTAGCTGCCATTCATTTTTAATCTTAGCCGTACTGCTCAATTAATGCAGCTGATGAGCCTTTGTTGTCGACTTGTCGCTGTACGGAAAAATCATTCTGAATATGAGAGAGAAAAATTGCCCGCTGTCGCACCCTTGTGCCGGAGCCGGAGCCGCGGCCTCGTGCGGCGCCGCCACGCCAGGGCGTAAGGCTGTCCGCACTGGGTACGCGGACGAACACGGTAAACGCCACCGTGGCGGTTTACCGTCCCTCTTTCCCGTTTTTTACCCCGCAGCGGGGAACGGGAAACCGCACGGGAAAATCCCGTGTGCTCTCGGACACGGGATTCCTGGCGTCTTCCCGGGCCGCTCGCTATGCGCCACGGTGGCGCGGGCCCGCACCTTCGCGCGCTTCCCCAACCGCCGAGCTTCACCTTCCGCAGCCGCGGGACCGGCCGTGCGCCGAGCTGGAGCAGCAGCAGCTCGCGGCCGGAGGAGGAGAAGAAGCCGCGCGCGAGTTCTGGCAGCACCGCCGCGCGACGGAGGAGGGCCGGCCGGGGAGGAAGAAGATGGAGCTCCGCCGCTCGACCCGCCATGGAACCGCGGAGGCGCCCCTGCGCAGCGCGGAAAGGAGGAGGCCGGCCCGCCGCTTACTCGCTGGAGGCGCTCGATCTCGCGCGGTCCCCAGCTCCACGCTCTCCTCCACGTACCCAGCTGAGGATGAGGAAGGCGCCACCGCCGTGGTCGTGCAACGGAAGGGAAGGGGAGGTGGCGAGATCCGACGTGGGGGCCGGCCGGGACCGGGAGCGAGCTCGATTCGACGCCGGCGAGCCGGGGGAGGAGGAGGAGGCGCGCCGGCGGGGTCAAACTCGAGGAGGAAGGGGCGCACACAGGTCCTGCTCCTGCGCGAGCTCCGCGACCGCGCGCTCGACCGGCGGCCGCCGCCGCGAGAGCTCCGCCCGCCCAGAGCCGGCTGCCGCGATGCAAAGGAGGAGGAAGAGGCCGCCAGACCACATCTCCTTGGGCGCCGCCCCTGCTCGGCCGACTTGGGCGCCGCCCCTGCTCGGCCGAATGGGACTATGGGAGCGAGAGTGCGGCCGGATCGGGATGGTTCCAGAGAGAAGGGGCGGCAGAGAAAAACAGAGGAGGGGAAAAAGGTAGGAGAAAAAAGAAAAGGTGGGGAGAGAGAAGAGAGGGTAGTTGGAATGGTTGAATAGAATATAGTATAATTGGTATAGGGTATGAGATATAAAGTATGACGAGTGCGGGATAAGTTGATTTAAAGGTTGGAATCTCGATGACTAGGACAAAATATTCTCTTTTAAAGGGTAGAATAGAGGTTGACCAGTGCGAACAGCCTAAGGCCGCGCCTGACTCCACGCCGCTCCGCCGTGGCCGCCAGAGCTGGGCTGCTGCGCCGGCCAGCGAACGGAAGACGGTGGCGGCAGTGGCATTTGGAGAGCGAGAAGGGAAGGGGCGGCGGCGTGCACGAGAGAGAAAAGGGAAGAGAGGTGTGAGGATGAATGAGGGGGGCTAGGGTTTGGGTTGCGGGGGTGTTTTCGAAACATTACCTAGCGGGCATTCACAGAGATGGACACTTTCTCCGTCTCCGTTAATGGATCGTTACCGCCTTCGAAAATGACGGGCATTAACAGAGACGCACACATTTTGTAAGTGTCTCGGAAAATATTTTGACAGTGTCTGCTTAAATGTATTTTATAGTAGTGTTAATTAGCTAGAGGCCCAGCCCAAATTATTTGGCCTTTTCATTTTAAATTTTTAGTCATAGCATGGTTCAATTTTTTTTTCTTTAAGAAATAGCCTTTGTGATCACGGAAACAAACTGGTGTAACTCTCAACTTTGCGCCTAGCGTGTCATACTAAAAGGGGCTCGGCAACATGACTCAAATTTGTCATGCAAATAGCTTGGCATGACTAGCACCATGAGTCGCACCTAATTATTTGAATCTTTCTTTCTTTTTTTGAAAGAAACAGGAGGGCCCCTACTGATTAATAAATTATTTGAAACTTTAGCCGATGGGCCATCAGTCCATCACTATCTGCCTTTCATTTTTAATCTTAGCCGTACTGCTCAATTAATGCAGCTGATGGGCCTTTGTTGTCGACTTGTCGTTGTCCATCACATGCCCATAGTTCGCACACAGACAAAACACATCTCGGTCCCCAACCTCCCAGCATCCCACGCTGCCGACGCCAATGGCCGGACGACAAGAACAGCAGCTCAACGACGGCGTCCACCGCCGCCGCCGGCGAGTCGTCCTCTTCTCCCTGCCGTTCCAGGGCCACCTCAACCCCACGCTGAAGCTCGCCGCGCTCCTCCACGCCTGGGGCCTCGCCGTCACCGTGCTCCACGCCGACCTCAACGCCCCCGACCCCGCCCGCCACCACCCGGGGCTCGCCTTCGTCCCCATCCACGAGACGCTGCTCCCCGGCGACCCCGCCGTCTCCCCCGACTCCGACATCCTCGCCAAGCTCCTCGCCCTCAACGCCGCCTGCGCCGCGCCCTTCCGGGACGCCCTTGCGTCGCTGCTGCTCCGTGGCGGCCATGACGATGCCGTCGCGTGCGTGGTGGTCGACGGGCAGTGCTACGCCGCAATGCGCGCCGCCGGCGAGCTCGGCGTCCCCGTCCTCGCGCTCCGCACCGACAGCGCCGCCGCGCTTGGCAACATGCTCGCCATCCCGCGGCTCCGCGACGCCGGCTACTGCCTTCCCATCAAAGGCAAGCAAACTAATAAGCTTGTGATCTTCTTTTTTTCCCATTCACATTGGATCTGGAAACACAGATGTTGATCGATTAAGCTTAAATGTTGACGCAGAGGAGAAGCTGGACGAGCCGGTGCGGGGGCTGGAGCCGCTGCGGGTGCGAGACCTGATCCGCGTCGACGGCTGCGACGCCGACGACCTCTGCGGCTTCGTCGCCAGCGTTGCCGGCGCCGTTGAAGCCTCAGTCTCCGGCATCGTCCTCAACACGTTCGACGCCATCGAGGCGCCGGAGCTCGCCGCGCTCCGGCGCGAGCTCTCCCTCCCGGCGTTCGCGGTCGGGCCGCTGCACATGCTGTTCCGCCGGGCAGGGGCACCGCCGCCGCCGGAGCAGGGCCCGCACGCGCCGGACGGCACCTGCCTGGCGTGGCTTGACGCGCGCCCGCCGCGCTCCGTGCTGTACGTGAGCCTCGGGAGCCTGGCAACCGTCGGCCGCGGCGTGTTCGAGGAGATGGCGTGGGGGCTCGCCCGCAGCGGCGTGCCGTTCCTGTGGGTCGTCCGGCCGGGCTTCGTCACCGGCGCCGGCGCCGGCGACAGCGAGGATGCTCCGCCGCCGTTGCCGGAGGGGTTTGAGGAGGAGATTAAGGATAGAGGGAAGATTGTGAAGTGGGCCCCGCAAAGGGAGGTTCTGGCGCACACGGCCATTGGCGCGTTCTGGACGCACTGCGGGTGGAACTCGACGCTGGAAAGCGTGTGCGAAGGGGTGCCCATGCTCGTGCAGCCGTGCTTCGGGGACCAGATGGTGAATGCGAGGTTCGTGACGCACGAGTGGGGTGTTGGGATGGAGGTTGGGGAAGTGATTGAGAGAGAGAGGGTCGCGGTGGCGGTGAAGAAAGTGATGGTTGGGGAAGATGGAGCTCAGATGAGGGAGAGGGCACGCCGCCTGCAGATGCAAGCGTCTGATGCTACTAGTTCGGCCATGGACGGCCTAGTCCAGTACATAATGTCCCTTTGAACTGTGGAGGTGTTTAATTTCAAATTTGAATGGTTCAGGCATGAGTTGTAAGTGTTAGATTAAACTAACAATACTTAGTATATTAAACACGAACATGATCTACTAGTCTAACAAGATCACATCTAGCACCTTAACTAAAGCGGAATAGAGATGAGTTCGGCTTTATACCGGCGTTGGAGTTGTCCATGTCGTCGGTGCGGCCTGACGAAGCAGTAGCAGCGAGGGCTTCGTCGGGCTTGTAGCGTAGTCGTTCCTTGAGCGTCTTCTGAGGGTATCGATGGCCTTCAGGACGCCAGCGGCACTGCCCAGGACGCGCAGCTCGAGCTTCCAGGCCTTCCAGCGCGCTTAGGGATCGGTGGGTGGATTAGGGTTAACGAGAAATCTCGTTAGGCGTGTAGAGGACCCGTGGGGGGACCCTTTCCTTATATAGTCCGCGCTGTAGGCCTGGGGCCGAGTCCGTACTTATCTAGACTTTACCTCCCGATCAAGGCAAAACAGACTTAGGTTAGTTGGACTAAATCTCGGATTAGGGGAAACGTGATACGCTCCCCTTATCCTCGGTCTGTTGGTTGACCGAGGTCAAACCGATATCCAACAGTAAGGTGATCTTGATATGTTTGCAAATTTTGTCGAATAATGTAATGTGTTGTGGCGTCATGTCAAGAAACTGAATGCCGCTTTCACCGAATCATAAGGAGTTGTTTTATTGTGCGAACTTGTCTTCTGCGCTAGTGTTTCGTTGAGGATTTATAAGTACATTTCTAATCAGGACAACAAGCAGAACAGGATTGATTAGGATTTAGAGCATTGCTAAGAAGTGCAGTACAAGTGTGATCAGTGCAGTAGATGACAGATTGAGGCCCAATGTTCAGATTTCCACTCCCTGTTTCCTTTTTAATTAGAAGCTCCTGCAATTGTTTCATTATGCGAAATTTTCTTCTCTGCACTCTGCTAGTGTTCTGTCAATTGAAGAGTTGTAATTACATTTCTTAACAGGACATTATTCAGAATAAATTGGATAGGGGTTATGCTCATAAACATGACACTAACAGGACATGTTTATGTAATTTCTGAAGAAAAAGTTAATGTATCCTCGAAGGCTCAACATTTTTGTGCAAAGGCCGAGATTGTGGGTGCCAAACAGGCTCGCTGGTACGGGTTCGTGGGCTGGCCAGCAGATAATAGATGTCAGCCAGTTTTGGCCATGTGACCTAGGGGTCGGCAAGATAGGTAAGGCCCGGCTCAGGCACCATGCTGCGGAGGCGACCGCCGGGGCCCGGCCGCAGTCCCGTCCTACAAATTTTATGGGCCCTTGGGCTAGGAAGACACCAAGGGCATGACAATCTAATATTTTAATAAAACAATTACAATATATAATAGTATTAATAAGAGATAACTTGTAGCATACATAGTATATATTTAATTCTTCTCAGAAAAGTAACAGTACATCAAAGATAAAAAAGGGCAAAATAACTATGATGGTTATCTCAAATAAATGTATAGTGCTTTAGTGCTTTTTAAAAAGGTGTTTTTGGGCATTTCTTGATGCAAAATCTTCAAGAACACTTTCAAGATCAATTGTATCTAAAATATACATACATGGTAGATCGTGTAAGGTATACTGTATTATACATACTTGGTAGATTCATGGGCCCTCAGCCTGATGGGCCCCTGGCCATCGCACAGGCTGACCCCCCTCTAAGACGGGCCTGCCCGGCCGAGAAGGGGGCCCAAGAGCCTATGTGTGCAACAGACCTGCCATGTTTTCAGTAGGCTTCCAGACGTCGATCAGTAAGCCCCTCGTCTAGCTTCAGGAGTCGGGACTTAGGGAGCCGGGAGGCGGCCGCGTCCGATTGAGCTGCCAGGGCACATCTTGAATCACAACAAATCGATATTTTCACCGCTGCCGGCCGCTTACGATCCTCTCTCCCCGATCGGAACCCAAATTACAGGTTAGTTTAGTCTCTTTATTTGGCCTTTCCGTCAATTCGCAACACTAAAAATCATTTGGCAAAAAACTGACATTTTATAGTGCATAATATAATCAAATCTGCCATTTACCACATTTGCTGCGATGAATCAACTACAACACACTGTACAAGTCTTTCAAGGCACCGCAGCGCAATTCCCATGCAAATACCTCGGCCTGCCTCTACATATTGGCCGCCTGAGACGTGAAGCAGAACAAGTATTAATCGACAAGGTCGGGGCCCGGTTACCAGGTTGGCAAGGTCGTTTGCTGAACAAGGCCGGCAGGCAAGCTTTGGTGCAATCTGTACTCTCCTCGATCCCCCTATACCTAGGGATGAAAGCGGATCGGATCGGAGCGGATAATACCTTTTTTACATCCTCATCCATATTTTTTTGTCAGATACGGAGCGGAGCGGATATCTTGCGGATGCGGTTACGGATGCGGATTTTTTCGGATGTCGGAACTGGTGCGGAGTTGGAGCGGTTTCGGAGCGGATGTGAATTAATATAATCGGATAATATATGCTTACATGTAGTTTTTACGTGACTAATAATTTCTAAATCAAACTATGATTTAGCAACGTAACACGAAAAATACTCATTTTTATGGTTCATGAACCATGACATAGTTTATGGGTGTCTCGTTATTTGAGCTGAGCTTGATTTGTAGTGTGGTGACATGATGAACTCATTAGATTAGTCGGATATCCTATTATAAGTCTCGGATAATCCGCGTTCAATTATCGGATAATCCATATCTGTCGGATTTTGCTTAAACCATATCCTACTCCACATCCACACACAATCGGACTCGGATTATCCAGATCCGCACGGATATCAAAAATGCTTCTCCATATCCGCAAAATTCGGATTCGGAGCGGATCGGATGCGAAAATTATCCTCACCACTTTCACCCCTACCTATACCGCATGACGGCGTTCCCTCTATCTAAATGGGCTGTAAAACAGATTGACCGCCTACGGAGGAATTTCTTATGGAAAGGATCAGAGATGGCCAGAGCTGGACATTGCCTGGTGAATTGGCGACGAGTGTGTCGCCCCAAGTGGCTAGGAGGCTTAGGCATTCCCGACCTTGTATGTTTCAATCGAGCATTGCGGCTGCGGTGGCGGTTTCGATGGACCCAACCTGAAAAGCCTTGGGCAGGCCTACCGATCAAGGTATCTCAAACTGAGGAAGCTTTATTCAGGGCCTGCACAGCTATTACGGTGGGCAATGGGACACGCACTAATTTCTGGAAAGACAATTGGCTTCAAGGACAAGCACCGAAGGACATTGCCCCTGCATGTTTCCGGCTGGCTTGGCGCAAGAACGACTCAGTTGCAGTGGCACTGACCAACAGAAACTGGATGTGAGGCTTGCATCGTATATCAACGGAAACAGAGCTAAGGCAGTACATCAACCTATGGACAAAAATACAACAGATAAACCTCAACGGCAACGACGACTCAATCCTGTGGAGATTCACGACCAATGGTCAGTACTCAGCCAAGTCGGCTTACCAAGCGCAATTCGCCGGCTCATACCCCGATTACCTTTGGCAACACGTATGGCATGCAAAGGTAGAAAACAAATGTCGTCTCTTCACCTGGCTACTACTGCAGAGACGGCTACCCACAGCAGACCGACTAAACAGAAGAGGAGGACAAGCAAACCCGATATGCCAGCTTTGTTATCTACACAGAAAGTCACACCCATATGATAGCAAACTGCTCCTTCTCCAAGTTGGTCTGGCGCCATATTGGTTCAACTGCGAGCATCCCGGCTCTTCTGCAATTACCAAATTTCACCAACATCAAGGCATGGTGGCAGTTCACCTCCAACCTGACAGCTAATGGATCAGACATTCTTCGTATCGCCATTTACACATTGTGGAACATATGGAAGGAGCGCTGCCGCAGAGTTTTTGAAAACAAAGCCACAACCATCCAGCAACTGAGAGTGGTAATCACAAATGACAGCAGCATACACAACAGCACACGCCATGGTGTAGCACCTTGTAGTCTGTTTACTATTTTGTAGCCCTTTTACTTCCTTTATTATTCCTTTATTCCTGATCAGTGGATCAGGTGTCCTATGTACATAAGCATGTAAACTACTTTGCTTCCTTCTATAATGAAACGGCAGAGCACCTGCCCGAGCTTGCTCGAAAAAAAAAATTATGCGCTTAAGTGAAGATAGCACGAAGACTTATTTTATTATCGTTTATTTAGCAAGTTAGATGATCTTCAATTCAAACTGTAAATTCCAGTCACTATTATTAACTTTCCTGCATTAAATTTTAATTTTAATTTTATCGCTCTTTAGTTTGCACTATCGAGACCATTCTTCAAAAAAATAAATAATATTACCACATTTATCATGTCATAAAAAATATTTAGTTTATAGAGGCCATAATATTCCATTTCCTCATGGGCCCACAAAATGACAGAGCCGGCCCTGATAATGGCAGAGTGGCAGCTGATTGGATTCAAATAATCGACTCCATCAGACGTCAGTCTTTTCTTATCAAATACTCCCTCCATTTAAAAAATGAAACTTACACTTCTCAAGAAGTCAAACAAATTTAAAATTGATTAACTTTGTACAAAATAATATTAAAATTTTACAGTACAAAAGGCATACACAGCTACAAGATGATTTCTTTTTCCCATACACCCACCTATTGTATATAGAAATCTATTTAGCAATCGTTTGTCTGGACCTTAGTCACCAAGTTCTCGGGACGAAGGGGTCGCGGGACGGGATCGAGGAACGAGAAACGCCAATTTTCGTAGAGTTTTACAGAGCGACGTTCCCTGGAACGTTCCCGCGTTCCCGTCCCCGGAACGACGTTCCCGGGACGCAGAACGCAACTTCGTTCCACGTTCCCGGTGACTATGGTCTGGACTCTGCATCATCATTACAACATCTTTTTTAGGTTCACTGCATATAGTAGTTTTGTTCTTATACCCGAGAAGAATCTCACAAAAGTTGAAAGGGCTGGCGTTGCAGGGCTTTTCGCCGTTTCAAACGGCTATAGCCGTTTCACACGGCGAAAAGCTCCTGGCCTCGCTTTTCGCCAGCGCTATAGCCTCAAACAGCTATATTTCTTAATTTTTTTTAATTTACATTGAGAAATTATTCTGTAACTACTTTCTAATTTATGTTGAGAAATTATTCTGCTATATTTGGTTTGATATTATGAAATGATTTAGATTTTTACGGTTTATTTTTTGGTTCGCCTATAATTGTATTAATATTACATGTTTATAATTTTATACGGTTCGTGGGTGACCTTTTAGACCGGAATGCAACTGTGGGTCTTTTTTACGGAATGCAGTTGTGGAGTATATGTGTAATAACTCCACAACTGCATTCCGTAAAACAAAAAACCCACAATTGCATTCCGGCCTAAAGGGTCACCCACAAACCGTATAAAATTATAAACATATAATATTAAAACAATTATAGGCGGAAACAAATAAACGTAAAAATCTAAATCATTTCATAATATCAAACCAAATATAGCAGAATAATTTCTCAACATAAATTAGAAAATAGTTGGAGAATAATTCCTCAACGTAAATTAAAAAAAAGTTTAAGAAATATAGCCGTTTGAAACGGCTATAGCGCTCGCGAAAAGTGGGGCCAGAAGCTTTTTGCCGTGTGAAATGGCTATAGCCGTTTGAAACGGCGAAAAGCCCTGCAACGCCGCCACGTGGCTTGTACAGCAACCTTTCGCCGGTTCAGACGGCTATAGCCGTTTCATCCGGCGACATAAGACCAAATCTGCTAATTTTTAGGCGAGATATTTATTTTTGAAAAATCAAAAAATCAAAAATAGAAAAATAGAAAAACTTCCCGGGAGTAGCGGCAAACCGAAGGCCCAACAAGTGTCTATACGTGCATCATTTCGGCCCAAAAAATGATTCGGCCCAAAAAACCCTTCCGCTCGCCGCCGCATGCTGCCACCAACGTCGCCGCCGTTAGTGTTAGCGTTCGGTGTTTCCAGGGGACGGCGGGGGTGGGGAATGGGCGGCCGCGCGGGCGGTGGTAGAGACCGTGGTCCTTTAGGGTTTCGGGTTCCGGAGGTCGCGGAGCGCCGAGGATCTTCGGTGATGCCCGAGTTCTAGAGGGAGGTTTTGGGGCGGCGGAGGAGGCGGGTTGGCCGGCGGCAGCGGGCACGGTGGCGAGGTAGTGCCGCCGTCCAGGCAGTGTTGGACCCTCGGCGGGCGGCAGAGGCAGCAAGGGAGTCACGACGACCTTCCCGACGGAGCAAGGTGTCATGTGACCCATAGGAGGCCCAGTAGAAGCCTAAGGAGGTCAGGTCTAGAAGAAGCTCAAGTCGCAGCCCAAGTCCTGGAGTAAAGTATGCAAGGAAGGAACAGTACCAGAGAGAGGGTATCGATATTCAGAAACTAGAAACAGACAAGGGAGACGGGAACTGGAGGTCATCTTCCTTCTCCCTCCTCGGCTCCTCCTATGATCCTATCAGAGAACTTATCCCCTTTAATTTTTTCTGTGATTCGCTCACGCTCCCGGAGCTAATCTCGCCGGTGAGCCATGGGTGTTACACAAGGTTAGCGCGACGGAGGCCGGTGGAAGTGAATCTAGCGGCGGGAACCGCCGGAGACGAGGCTAGGGGGCGGCACGGGGGAGGGGGCAGCGCAACGTCGGCTCGAGGAAGACGACTGCGTCCGTGGTGGTCGCGGGCCGAAGCGGGAGTGGGTCGAAATACTAATTGGGGGCGCGGGCGCTCGCTTCAGCGACGGTTGGGAACCGTCACCTGCAACGACATCGAAGATCATCCGGGAGGAGCGACAGTGCCTAGGGCTCGAATTTGGGGACGGTATTTCTACCTGCAAAAAAATCACGTTGGGGGGCGGTTTGACGTCTGATCCGGCCATGTACCCGGCAATCTTCGTGACCTCAGCGGCACTGTCTCCACTGCCATCTTCGCCGGAATCTTGTTTCGAGAGCCGCAATTTGGTGGTTTCCACCGATGGCTCTTGTTGGGCCGAGGCCCAGCGTGGAATCTGACTGAGAAAGAGGTGCAGAATGAAGGTGAAATGGTCATTCCTGTTAAGAAACAACTAGCAAGTTGGCCCGCGCAAATTGCGCGGGTATCTAGCCTTGTGTTTTAGGGTGCTGATGCTCTATTATTCCTCCTCTCTCTTGATCTTTTTCTTCTACCTCACCTTCTGCTCTTCTAGCTCTCCCTTAGTTCTGGAGCCCCTTGATCCCACACTGCTCTCTCTCTCCAAATTAACTCGCCTTGATCCCGCACTGCTCTCTCTCTCTCCTTCCAAATTAACTCGGTGGCTAAATATGCGGTGATTTGCTCTTTGCGTTGTTGATACTCCCTGGTTTGTTCCTGTTGGCAGACCATGGTTGCCAACATTCTCATTGTTGTGCTACCCTTGATTTTGTTAGGAGGAGTTTGAATGCAATGGAGCTTTGCACAAATGACCTGGCAAGCAAAGTTGTGGTGAGCCCAAATGACATGGACGGGACACTATTAGGAAGGGTCTTAGTAACAATCCTAAGTATGGGGAAGAAGTGCCGTGAGTCTGAAGGTTATGGGCGGTTGTGACATTATTATGGGGACCAGAGTAGTGATCCTGAGGACGGGGAAGAAGCATATCTTTCAAAAGAAATTAGTTTCATTATTTTATCTCTAGTTTAATTATTTGTCCATTATGTTTGACATGTACACTTTGTTTAGAAATTTGCTTTCCAATTTGCTTCAAAACGATATGGCATTTTTCTTATTTTCTAAAATCTCAAATATTAGTGGTGTTAGATATAAGTTATTTTCGTTTTTAACATGACCGGGCACGTATGACCTTATTGAATTAGGAAACCAATTTTTTATTCTGAATTAGTAACGTGGAGGTAGGATGCAAGGTTAGCAAACCTGGGAATATGGAAACCGTGTAGGGTTAGATTTCTAAATTTCTATATATATATTAGTAAAATTTTCATAAAATAGTCAGATATGATTAAGATTGTCTAGATAATTCTTGACCGTCAGATCTTCACAAAATCTAACGGTTGAGGTTCTTCTCTTTTTTGGATTAACGTGGGATTTTTAGTCACTCTCGGTGAATCTGGTGGCTCCTTTTACTTCTGTTTTAATAAGATAATAGATAGATGATTAAGAGCAAGTCCAAAAGTCTAGCTAAACCGATTCACTTCGATAAAAATATAAAAACGTCGGCAAAACATGATCTAACAACCTCCTCTTCTTCCTCTCTTCTGTATCCCTCACTCAGTATCCTCTCCCCTTTGCTAGTCATATTTGCCGACCGCGTCCAACTCGCCATCTCCCTCCTCCCGCGCGCTTCCCGCGAGAGGTGGCCGAGCTGAAGGCCGTCGGGTTCGTGTGGACGTCGCGGCTGGTGTGCAAGCTCATCATCGACTTCTACGGCCTCTCTAAAGGCCGCCGCCAGGGTGTTTCTGGAGGGCGAGGCCATCTGCGGGCCCAACCTCGCGCTGCTTTGCTCGTCGCTCCTGTGTATGATGGCGAAGTGTCGGAAAGGGCTCGACACCATGGACCTCCTAGAGGAGATGATGGCGCGGGATGTCTTCCTGGACCTGTAGACCTTTTCCGGCCTGATGAAACACTTGGCCGGCGTCGGTGACTTCAAGGGCATGCACCAGTTGCTGGGGCTGGGGCGCAGCTATGTATCACCGATACGCCGATACGGCGATACATGAGTTTTCAAAACAATACAGTGATGCTATAGCGAAAGTATCTTTTTTTTTTTGCGAAAAGGGAGAGCTTTATTGCTTAACGAGTCCCGTTACAAATTATGCGCTCCACGCACGCAGGCGGGGAAGCAAGAGATAGGCCGCACTCGTCCATACTGATGGCTAAATGTGCTAGCTCGTGCGCTACTCTATTCTGGGCTCTCCCGATCTTAGCAAAGCAGATGCTACTAAGATTTCGTGCCTCCAGATGAATATCTCTAATAGTGTTTGCTATCTGGGATCTGTCCGGTATCGCCGCTCGCAATTTCACCACCACAACAGAGCAGTCAGACTCTAGTATCATTTCCCTGTCCGGCCACCTGGAGGCCAGCTTAACCCCTTCCAAGCACGCCAGGGCTTCCACCTCCTCCGCGTCTCTACAGTTTTGGACTCTCTTTCAAGCCGATAGGAGATGTTGTCCCCTATAGCGAAAGTATCAGAGTATCAAAGTATCGGATACCGGTATGGCTGGGCTCATAAAAAGTATTGGTGATTCATAGTGCGGCAGCGCGAGCTCCTGCCCGACAGGTACATGTACAGCGTGCTGGTCAGGGCCTACTGCAAGCGGGAACGCGCGGCGCTCGCGCTGAGGGTGTTCGACGAAATGCCGACGGCTGGCGTCGCCCCCGACGCGCCCACGCGCTGCTGGTGAAGAGCCTATGGCAGGAGCCAGGAGTAAAGATGGCAACGGGTAAGATCCGCGCGGATCCTAGCTTGAGGTATCCGTACCCGCGAACCAAACCCTGTACCCGTGCCCGTGCCCGCGATCCGCCACGGGTAGAAATTCATGCCCGTGCCCGCGATCCGCGGGTACCACATGCCCGCGGGCACACGCGATCAAGAACACAACCATATTTCAGCAAGAAACATCTCAAATAACAATATTGCAGCACACATATATTATACATGAAAGGTCAATATGCCCAAGCAAATAAGCAAGTCTTACATTCAAGTCATCACACAAAAACATAAATAAAGGCATACAACCATACATGATACAAGAGCCATTGTTAAACAACACGTAGAAGTCCAACCAAAACTCAATCGGAATCAGAAGCAGCGCTCGCGGCCGCGGACGACGGGCCGTGGGTGCACAGGGACGGCAGATGCCAGACGGCGTGCTTGCGGCAAGGGATAGCGGGCCGCGAGCGGACGGGGATGTCGGGCGGATGGGAACGGCTGGGGTCGAGCTGCCGGCTGAACTTTGGGACGGCGCGCGGACTAGCAGTTGGGGAGAGGACGCGGGGCACCGAGCTGGAGAATGGGAGGGGCAGTCGAGTACTCGAGTGGAGGGAGGCCGGGCGCCGGCGAATGGGGAGGTGTCGGGGCAGAGGGTAGCCGGCGGCGGGAAGGGTGCAGCCGCGTGGATCTAGATCTCGGGCGTGCCTGGGTGCTTTGCGGCGGCTCGAGAGAAAGTAGGAAGGTGGCCGATTTGGTCGGGGCTGAGGGGATTTGGGCTGAAACCCTGACTTTGAGTTTATATATCTGGGGACTTAGGGGCCACATGTCAGTTAGTGGAGCGGGTCTGGCGGGTTTATGGATGCGGATATCATTTTTTCATACCCGTGAATGAATATCCGTTGGGTCCAAAGTTCTGCCCGTGCCCGTGCCCGTGGGCACAGACTTGGACCCGCATCCGCGATCTGCGGGTCTGGTATCCGCGGGTACGCGGATATTTCTTACCCGTTGCCATCTTTAGCTAGGAGGGGAAGCTCCGTGAGGCGGAGCTGGTGGAAGAGAGGTGCGAGGACGTGGCCGACGGTCTCCCGGAGGCATCGACGGGGCACGTGTGGACGGCCAGCGCCACCGGACCTGAAAAAGGTGGCCGACATTTACTCCGGCTGCTTCGCGCAGCCTGCTGCTCAGGCTGGAACCGGGTGATGCGTGTGAGTGCCATTGGTGCTTGATCTCAGACTTCAGGTTCTAGAATGACAAAGTCGTGGACTCGTGGTAACATTTTGATATGTTGCTCCTCCAGAGCAGCTGCACAAGAACTGAAGAAGCGTGGCACGAGGATGATAAGCTTGCAGCGCAATTGCAGAGTGCTGGAGGCAGGCGTTGATGCGCCTTTTGCAACTCTTGTCAAAAGAAAAACAGAATGCAACGGTCGACAGTCGACACAACTGACAACCGCCTTCCGCCTTCGATGTCTCAGGCAAGCGTGCGCCTCACTCCCGCCGGCCCAACACCGGCCACCGCCTTCCTCCTCTCGTGCATCGTGCTCCAACAGTCCAACCCCAGACCCACCCGCCTCTCCTTCCAACCGAAGCCCACCGCCAGCTCCTTCTCCGCCGCCGCTGCCAATGCGCCGCCGGCCCCCATCGTCGTCGTGGGCCCCGCCAACGCCGACATCTACGTCGAGGTCGACCGCCTCCCGCTCGTCGGCGAGACCGTGGCGGCCTGCGGCGGGCGGCTCGCGCTGGGCCCCACCTACCTCGTGGCGCGCGTCGGGGACGACGCCAACGGGCGGGTCCTCGAGGGCGCGCTGGGGCCGCTGGCCCACGCCGGCGTCGTTCGCACCGATCGCATCGCGCGCGCGCCCGACGCGCCCTCGGGCCACGCCGTCGTCATGCTCATGCCCGACGGCCAGAACTCCATCGTCATCGTCGGCGGCGCCAACATGGAGTTCTGGGCGGCGGGGATCTGCTGGGAGGATCTGGAATTGATACGAAAGGCCGGCGTGCTGCTGCTGCAGAAGGAGATACCCGATTGGGTGGCTGCCCAGGTGCTTGTTTTTGCCATTTCTCAGATTTTGTTTGGTACAGAAATTTTCGTCGCGTTAGATTGGATATGGAGGTACACACTTTAGCCTGGCGACGTTCGAGAGTGAAGAATGTTTCGATGTTTGAGTATTTACTTGTGTGAAATTTGGGGAGATATACTGGTTGACTAGGTTCTTCTAGCATAACTGGTGATGTTTATTCAATAGAAGTAAATTTGGTAATGGCATTTAGCTTCATAGTTTTTTTGGTAGCAGTAGCCAGCAGTTAGACAGAAAAGTCTTTTTTATATCTAGGTTAACTGTATTTTCAGTACAGGACATTGCATAAGCTGTATTTTCGATGGCTTGCAATTGCCAATCGCATCGTTTAGATTGAAACAGTAATGGTTTAGTTTGGTGCCCCCTTCCATCCCACCTCATCCCCTGAAGGCCTGAACCAAACACACAATAGTGCTTTGCGTATTAGGCTGATTGCTTTCGATTTAGTTTTTTTTAACATTGCGGAGAATAGTGGATTTTTTGGTATAATCAGATGTTGTTTAGTCAATATATAAGGAAATTTGCTAAGGTCATCGAATCAATGACTATTTTGGCAACATCGACAGGACCAACAGAGCTCCTTTTTTGCACAAGTATTTGGTGGAGTCAAATATCTTGTTGCATCTCTCTTTGGTTGAGGATACACTTTAATGGCGATCTACTTTAGTACTTATCACATTTTAAACCAATTAGCTTGTCATAAACATCATATATTTGGACTTTGGAGGGAGTACTTCATAAGGTGTTCAGGTTGTTATTATGTATTGAGTTGAGTTTGTACTTAACTGATCGGCAACCATATTTTGTTGTTGCTATCTGTTTTACTTTTTGGAAAAAGAATGATGTAATAACCTCGTATCGATGCTAGCATATTGTTCTCATGATAGGACATGATATTATAGCACTTTAGTTATATGTTACTGTTTGGGAAATGAGTAATGTATCGTGTGATATAGATTAGTGTGTATCCAAACTGTATTTGGGTGAACCTGTGGTTTCATTTGGTATTCCCCAGGTACAATGTTGACAGCATTTATGATCAGTTACTTAGGTTGTGCCGAGACAAGTCAACAGATATTTGAAGTGTATGGTGGTGTCATGGGCGTCCTTAACCTTCTTGCCTCACCTTGCTAACCACCATAGCAGACCTCAGTAGTTACCTACCCAAGTGGACCTCTGTATCCTATTTGAAAACTACAACCCAGTTGCATTTAGCTCAACAATGTCTAAACATTTCTATGTGCAATCCAGTTGTTCCTTGTGAATGTGTTTATGAGAAATCTTTGCGGCCTAGGCACAGAAAGTATGAAAATCTTGGTCTCTTGGCAAGAAGAGCTACTTTACTTACTTGAGACGTGAGTCAAACAGAAGAGGGTGCCTGGACTAAAAGGCCAGAGGGCTACCCATGCAACTCAAAGAACTTCTAGAATTACTGGGATTTTTTTAGTATAATGGATAACCCTAATTGTTGTGATAAATGAGATTTATCTACTTTTGGTTATTGATAAATGCGATAATAGTTCAACATCTGCTCCCCCATGACAATTGGAAGAAAACAATGCCTCTGGCCCAAAGAACCCACCTTCACTAAATGAACTCTAATTCAAACTTTCAGACACCAAGTACGTCGATTGGTTTCTATATTATTTTACTGTTATTAGTGTTTAATGGGCTTCCAATGACTAGAATGTGCCATCTTCTAAAATGACATTGTTTAAGTGCTCAATGGATCCATTGGTATATTTTGTCTGACCAACAGCAAGAATGGAAACCTAAAGGTAGGGTATCGTCAGTTTTTGTTTCTTCCAGTATGTAATGCATGTTTCCATGCATATGCACAATCAGGCCAATCTCGCTCACTGTGTCATGTACTTCGGTCCTACTTTTGGTGAGTTTAGGAAGATTGGTATTATGGTGACTCCATTTAGATCAATCATCTGTTGTCATATGTTGTGTTGGCATCCCTATGTAATTTCACTCACAATTATGGATGGTAATGGGCACCCAATGGGTAGTTTTGGGTCAATTAGTTTGCTTGTTTCTATCCCACCATTTTCTTTGATTTGAAATCTGGATTAGAGCATTGGTTCAATTAAATGAGATTGGGGATTTAGGGTCAACCCAGTGATCTAGAGAAAGCAAGAGTTGCATTCCTAATTGTCAGAATAGATAAAATATTATCAGTTTCCTCCTATTGTACATTAATAAGATTATGTGTCTGATATAAGAAACTCAAACACTTTCCTAACTTGAAAATGCAGAGACCTTCTGCTTTTATGTATTCTGAGTGTGCAGTAATCCATTACTAATATATCAAACTTTTTCCAGGCTGCAAGAAGTGCAGGCGTGCCTATTATCATGGACGCTGGGGGAATGGATGCTCCTCAGCTCCTGTACCTGGAGAACTACTCAGTCTAGTGGATATTTTTAGTCCAAATGAAACTGAGCTAAGCACGTTTGACTGGGATGCCTACTGAGACATTTGAGCAGATCAGCCAGGCTGCAGAAGAATGCCATCAAATGGTGAGATGTCTGAACTGGAGTTCCTTTATATGTTTCTCAATATTTGTTCCCTGTGCTAAGCTTTTTAGTTTAACGGACCCTAGTTTAACTGACTTCTATGTTGCTTTGGGTTAACCATGACTCTGCATTTGGATATTATTTTTTTATACAATTCCTTCAATAATATTGCACAGTGATGTTATTTGTTGATAAATCTGTAAGGAACATGGCGCTCCTTTCGCTATCCTTCTGCATGTTTCATGTACACTCAGTCAGACTCATATGATATCTCATTTGTCTTTTAGTTCTTTTATGCATGTTTTCAAGGCATAAATTGTAATCTGAATGAATAAATTGCAAGGTAGGCTGTGAACATCTATAGAGATTGCTTGAATTTGCAAATATGTAGTGATATCTCTAATTATTTCCTGGCTTAAGGCTCACGGTGGGAATAAACTATTATTGCTTTCATATAAAATGGGCAGGGTTTACAAGCAAACCTGTCAGTCCTCCTGTGATACTATGGTAAATACTAAATGGTGAGATTCCCATATCTTCGTATTCAAATTTGGAACACAGAATCTATGTGATTTCCTAAATAATCAGGTGAATTCTTCAGTCTGTTTTGACTGTGTAAATAGAATAATTGGCATCTTGGATATGCATACAGTCAGATGTATGGCAAACAGTATAGTTGAAATGGATATTGTTTTGAAAACAAATATGTGTATGCTCACAATAATGTGCTATGAATTGATCTAGTTTGATAGTTTCAGAGCTCGTATAGTAGAAAATAGAACTTCCTGTTATATTTACCACCACTTGTTTTTATGACCTTTGGTTGTCCTTACTCATTACATTCCTAGATTCAATGATATTCTGTTTCCACTTTATGATGCCAGTTCAGGTTTTGGTTCTTCAACTGAATGCTTTCATGTTCATTGCCTTACTATAAATTGTTTGAATTAATTATCTTCATGACTCCATAGGTGTACCTCCTTTTTCTTCAAGCATTCTTTCACAGGCACAAGTATTTACAGGGATCCACTTTTCCTTCAGAACCTATAATTGCCTTGAGCATATTTAGACAATTATCTCTTCCTTGTGCAGGGTGTGAAAGAAGTACTGGTTAAGCTTAGATCACAAGGATCTGCTTTGTTTGTTGAGGGAGAGGAGCCAATCAGACTGCCGGTCATTCCTGACACAGAAGTCATTGATACCACGGGGGCTGGTGACACTTTCACCTCATCTTTTGCTGTAGCTCTGGTTGAGGGGGAAACCTAAGAAGGAATGCATGAGATTTGCTGGTACTAAAAGCGCGTTCTCTTCAATATTGGACTAGTTGTTTTGCTGATGTTTTGATTTGAGACTTCTTATTTCTTGAATTCCAGTTGCTGCGGTGTGTTCGGGTAAAGGAGGCTATACCCAGCATGCCTTACAGAAAATCAGTGATGAAGCTGCTGGAATCCGTGCGAGTCGAATAGCTGCAGAATGTGTTGATCGTTCAAAGTCGACCTCATTCATCGGCAATAATGTGAGCACCTTCATGCTCCTTGATAAATCATTCTCTTGTGTACATTTGGAGTGTTGTAGCGTGATGGTAGTATAGAAAACAAGAAAAAAACAGTACTGCTTCCAAGTACCTCGTTATAGAAATAGAAACGCTGATTGATAAGTTCTAGTCTTTGTCAGGTTTGTTGTAGGCTTTCCTGTTTTGAGCCATACATTTGCTATTCCCACACAATGCCCATGCTCTCCACGGCATAAACCATCCTGCTAATGCTTGCGATCCCAGTAAACTGCGCAATACTCTGCACCCTGGGAGATAAGAGTGATTTTTTGTGGAATCCTGTCGGTTTCAGTATCCATTTGTTGGGAAACACTGCTCGTGCAGGGAGGGGGTTAGTGGGACGTCGTTTTCCACCTCTAAATCAAACCATCATCTACATCTATTATCATCGCAGGGCCTCCTCCAGTACGCGGAATTCGTGGGATCCATGAACCGTCTCGCCGCACCTTCACGTGCGTGCTCCCCAAATAATGGCGAGCGATCTCCAAACGGGGAACGCATTTCCCGGCGCCGCCCAGCCGGCCAGGGTAAACAAACCTTCCAAAACAAAATAAGAGACGACGACGTGGTGTGCCTCTACGGCGCTGTGAACAGATTTCACAATGAACAGATTTCACAATGAACAGATTTCACATTGCCTTTTCCCCCGGCGCTGTCCCGGACGGTGACTGTGTTTTTTTACTCTGGCGCAAGTCAATGCGTGTGATCTCAACGCTGCCGATCGATGCCATCCACTCGAATGCTGCTGCCGCAGGAACGAGCCCGTCCCTGTCGATTCCAGTCAGCACCGGCTATAGCTGTCGTGGCCCGCCGCGGATCACCGTCCGCTCTGCCGCCCGGCTCGCGTAATCTGACGCGTGAAAAGGCCGTCCCGGCTCCCCCCCTGTCGCTGCCCGGGGGAGCAGCGGCGCACGGCCGGGCTCGATCCGTCGCTCGTGCACGTCGTCACCAGAATCCCCAGGACCTGTGGCTCGGCTCGTGCCGCGATCGCGCCTGGACCGACGTCCGCCGTGGTGGTACGAGTACGACGACGACGCCGCCGCCGCCGGGCGGCTGCACCCCCATCCGGTCGCCGAAGATTTGCCCGGACGGGGACTGTGGTTGCCTGGCTTAAGTCCGGCGACTGTTGTGACGGAGCCATCGCACGGCCGCGCGCAATTAAAGCTCCCGACGGGTACCCTCTCTGCCGCTGCCCGCCGCGCTAGCTAGAGCCTCCTGCATTGCATCAGAGTCTGGTCCGGTGGCCACTTTGAGTCATTCGCAAGGCTAAAATCCTAGAGCTCCTCTGACTGAGGTGCGTTGAACCGGCAGGCCGGTCGGCGACGTCGCTGTCGCAGATGGCTTAGCAATCCAGCTTCCTCCGAACACCACACCCGGTTCTGATCGATGATTTGTTGTTGTTAAATTGCCCGCGGTCACGTCACACCGATGCCTATTTATGGAACCCGTGGCCACGACGGATACGTGTAGGCGCGGCTAATCTTGGCTTTGGAGCAGGTCGGGGCCGTGTAGTACGCGCTCGAGGCTGTTGTGCTCGCAGCGACAGACAGACAGCGGCGTGCGTGGATGGGCCGTGACCCTGACAGGCGCTAGCATAGAGAGATTGCACATGCAGCTTCGTCTCTGTCTCTGCACAGCTGAACCCATAGGCAGACTGCTCCTGCGGAGACACTTCTGCGACTCTCCTCCTGGCTGGCCGGCTCTCTCACAGCTGCGAGACCGCTACCTATCTGACCAACCTGGGCGGTCAAGCTGCTTCCATGGCATCTGTCCCAACTCCCGATGATGGTTAGTAGCAGCCTGCCAGTCCGGGTGTTCAGAGTTGGGACGTGCGCGAGCAGATTGCTGGTGCCCTTCAGGAGTTATAGCGGTGGGCTTGACCTGCGTGGCTTGCGTTCAAAGTCAAGGCGAGCTGCTATTTTGTTGGAGTTGCCTGCTAATTAATGGTCGACGCGACGGCTCCCACCGCCGGTGTTAAAGGACGAGCTTAAACGTATCTTTCCATCATTAAAAATATCTTGAGCTTTGCCACGGGATACTAATCCAAAATAGTGCCGTTCCTGTGTGCCATTCAGGTTCATCAGGAGTACTGAACTGAACCGAACCGCATCCGTTTTGGTGGTACGTACTGAACTGATTATGTCAGGTTAGCTAGCTACTAGGCTAGCCAGTGCAGAACGGGAGGGCACACAAAAGATGAATTGCGAGGCTAGCTGTAACCTGAACTAATTAATTTATTGCATTGGCAAGCTAGAATCCATTGTGAGGACACGAAAATTATATATTCAGATTTGATATTATTGTTGGAAATTGCTAGTAAACTTTTACCGAATTCAGCGCAAGGAATGGCCAAAAGAATTTACCAATTCAAAGCAACAAGTGTTCAACAAAATATATTTGCGTATGCTTTAGCGCAAGAAAAGAAAGATCTGATTTGCATTGAATATTTTTATGGAAAAAGTCAATTTTACTACCCTCACCTATTCACTTTGTCCGCTTAACTCCCTAAGCAAAATTTAAGCTTAATTTACTCTCTCAAACTATTTCAATTGGTCCAATCTACCCCAATGTGTTTTTGGATTTTTGTTTCTCCATGTATGAGTTGAATTTTAAGTTCAAACTTTGTGAGCACGTACATAACATGATGCCTTATGTTAAAAATTATTCTAAATTTTTTATGGTTATTTTCATAGGGGTTACAATATTTAATATGAAATTGATCTTAATTGTAGCCACGTACGTACGTATATATTCTGCGTGGACTTTGAACACACGGGTCTACGCCGGAGTATTTGCTTACCTTTGCGCCGGAGCAAAAGAGACGCAGACGTACGGAACCTCGCTGGATGGGCTGGGCAGCATCAGCGAGCGACGGTGCAAGTTGGTGCACACCTCGCGCTGTGCCTTTTAATGCTTTTGACCTTCTAGTAGTCCGGTTCCGGTAGCTATCAGCAGCAGCCCCCACTGGCCATGTTGCTTGCGTCCCCGGACTTCTAACCATGTCGCTCATCCTCCATCTCTCATCTCCCACGGCTTTCGCCATCACCGTCACTTTGTAATTCCCTCCAACCAAAAGGCAGATAGAACACTAAAATATCGAATAATTATTCATATCTTTAGTAATTATGTTAATATGAAACTCCATTTTTTTGAAAAAGATGAAACTCCTTTTTTAAGCAAAAGGTTATTATGATCTTTTATTTACTATACTAGCTGGTGCAAGGTTCAAAACTTCTCTGTAGCCTGTAAGTCTGTATGTGCAGAAACCACAGATCATTCAGGCAAAACAGGAACAGTGTACTATCCCATGCATGTAGATGGACCTCTCCGAGAAGATGAGTTGCTATTGCACCCGCTAGTACAAAAGGTTCGTACGAATTCGAACGAACTAGCCAAAAGGCATAAAGCTACATGCAGCAAAGGCTTAAAGCTACTCTCCACTCGATAAGAGCGTGTCAAGGCTGATCGATGAATGGTCCATCAGATCCCCTAATTAGTGCTGCTACTGGTAAAACAAAGCAGCTCGAGAAGCATAATTGCCCTGCTATAGCTTGCTTGACGGTTCCGGTCTCTGAAAGTACAATCGCATGCACTGTGGAAGAGAGCATCTAGATAGCTTTTGCCTCACACCAATTAATGGGATGGTCATCAAAGTAGATTTGCTCTTGATCAGGAGTGGAGAGCTTTTAATTAAACAAAGGTGAATTTCGTCACATGTATGTTAACGTACGTTCTCGATCGATATCTCATAGACTAGTTTGACGAAAGTACATTTATATTCTAGGTGAATAAGATACTCAAAATAAGAACTGTGGTAAACATAGCACTCGATCTCATCCTCTGGCTAGGTGATTATTAAGCAGTAATGCTGCAACATTTGTACTTTTTTGTTAAGATTATATTATTAATGTTCACAACACTCTCACATTGTTCAAAAATTATTGAGACGCAATTCGACAACTAGTCTCTGTCGCAGTTTGTTCATAGAAACTGGTATTATATCTAATAATATTTATTTGTTTTCAGTTGGACGGATTTAAAATATCTTAAACCTATTGTATAGTGTACATCCGTCATATGCTTCGTCTTCGTGTGACAGGCACGAAGAAGTCAATGTTAAGAAATACGGATATGCATTCCGAGGCAAAATAGGCCATACGTTCACCATACCTATTTGACCTACTCCATGCATGTACACCCAAAATCCATGTCATATTTCATGCTGCATGCTGTTTGACCGGAGCAAACAACATCTCCTTCCATGCATGAGACCAAACAAATAAACAGAAATTGTAATTCAGGTGGCCGCGACGAGCAAGAGAGCTAGCGGAATTCATTGACTGATGATGTGCATCTATCCCAAACACAACTTGTCATAACGAGTACGTGGCACACATCATTGAACAGTATAAGGAGAGTATGTATGACGTTAACCCAAACATCTCTATTCTCCCCCATGTTCAGAATTAGATGTTTCTCTAGCCACCCCCTCGCTATTTCAGTGACAATTCTAGCAAAAACATGTAGACGTACCGTTGGACACGATTGGTCGATAGATCTCGATCTGGCGCGCGCGTTTGCATTGACAGCGTACGTGCAGGCCCGTCCAAATCCTTGTTCAATCATATACGCTCGCACGGCCATTCTAGTTCTAGGTAGGCAGGTTCACATCACTGTATGCATGGGTAGTACTAGTACTAGGTCTTGGAACGACCTGACCCGCTGCTAGTACTTGCACGAAATAAAAACAAGGAGCAAAATGACGCTCGCTGCTTTTCCATAACAACTCTCTCTTTGTACCAACCACACGAACAACACCCATCATGCATGGCAATTAGCTACTACTTGTCATCGATTCAAGCAGTACATCTTCCTGCCATCAAGAGGCGATTAAGGACACCGTCGATGCACGATTATCATCCAGCAATTTTGAAGAAGATAGCTTGATAATTCGCCCCTGCTGGTTGAGCAATGAGGCTAGGCCACCAAACAAGTGCGCAGATGTAGTAGTGTTGGGTATCAATTCAAATATGGACAGGAGGAATGCAAAGAGGTGCTAGCATAAAATTATCATAGCCCATGGCCAGCACTGCAGCAGCATAGCTAGAGTGCAATGCATGAGCTGGGGTTGATTAGGTACATGTACAAGAACCGCTAGTACTACCAGCAAGGACTAGCTAGATCATCATAGAAATGGTACGAGACCCGGCGCCAGAAAACTCTGTAGCGGCATGTGTCTCGCAGCACAGGAAGGGAAAAAAACAAATCAAGAACCGATATCCATCGATCTAGATGAGTAAATCGGTGAAAAAAGGGGAGGGATTAAAGAGGTTAAGCATTAACATTAAAAGTACTACTACTATCTCTTATCTAGCTTCCTTCGATCTCCATTAGCTTGCCTGTGGCTGTATGGCGGTGGTGGCCGTCGATTTTCATTCAGGGCTGGATGTTGCCGCCGCTGCTGTGGACGAAGTGCGGCGGTGGCAGCATGTCCTGCAGGAGCCCGAAGTCCTGCGCCATGAAGTGCTGCATCTGGAGCGACGGCGGAGACGGCGACGTTGTGGTGGCCGTCGCGCCCGCCACGGTGCTCATCGGGCCGCTCATGCCGTGGGACGACGCGAGGCCTATCGCCGGCGGCACGTTGTGGCCGTTGTTGTGGGCGCCGCCGCCGCGGGCCGGCAGGAGCCCCAGCACGTCGAGGACGCCGCCGCCGGCGGCACCGGCACGCCCGAACGGCGCGCCGCCCATCTGCGGCAACGGCGGGAAGGCGCCGCCGAGGTGGTGGTGCTGGTGGTGGTGGTGCAGCTGCGCGGCGAGGAGGTGGGTGCTGCCGCGGAGCGTGGCCGGGATTGGGTGCGTGTGCTTGCCCTCGTACGTGGTGATCACCACCGCCGGGTCCTGGTACGACCGCTCCACCCGCTTCTTCACCGGGCACTTCTGCGTCGTGCACCGGTAGTAGCTCCTGCAGCAGTCGTCGTGTCGTGTGCACACACTCCATTAGACCAAGTCGATCTACTAGCAGTCTAGTCTAGCTACATATCATTCATGTACAGCAGCAGCAGGTGCAGCTGGTAAATGAACAACAAGTGTACAAAATTAAAATACGTGCATGGATCATGAATGTGTGCATGTATACCTGGGGTATGGGCTGTTCTTGACGGCCTTCTGGCCGTACTTGCGCCACCGGTAGCCGTCCTCGAGGTGGTCGACCTCGCTCTTGGTCATGAACGCGAACCGCGGCTGCCGCTGCCGCTTCTCGCCTTTGCCCTTGGCCTTCCCCGGCGCCGCCCCCCTGCGAAAAGAAAACAACAACAATTAGTCTCGTCGTCAGCTCCTCCTCCAGCTCTCGCGTCTGGACGCCGGCCGGGTCAGCGGAAAGTGATCGATCGCTGCGGATTTCGTTCATACTACGATTGCGAGCCGTTCAAACGCGGTTGTTGGCGACGCTTGGCCGGGCGTGCGAATCAGCGAGGCTAGAGTAGCGCACATGGTTTTTAGCAGGTTCACACTGTGTGCACACCCCTTTTTTCCTGCTCTCACCCCCTTTTTCCGCCTCTGCGGCCGATTTGTAGCGAGAGATTGTGCCATATGCTAGATTGCACCGGAAAGGGAGCTGTGCAAAATCCCTATAGTGAGGGGGAGGAATATCTCTTGGCCTGCTAGAAGGGCTGCAGCAGCAGCTTTTAGACCGGACCATTCTGAAGAGATCTTTGGGTTTTTTTGGGTATGATCTTGGTAAAAAGGATGAACCAAAAGGGTAAAAAAAAGGAGCCAGAAATGAACGATAAATTCCAGGGTGCAAATCTTTTGGCCAAGTGGGAGAAGAGATGCATGTTCAAGCAGCTAGGCGCGTAGCATGAAATCCATAAAGCAAAAGGGAAAGAGAACACGGGTATGCAACTAGTAATAGCAAATTAAGCTATATAATACACCGACCGACTTTTTCCCCGTATTTGTTTTCTCATGCCATGCGATGCGAGCTAGTGTGAAACCCTAGCCCAAGTTCACACCTTCGCCTTGCCGCTACCTTAAAAAAGAGAGACCAAAGAACAAAAGGAAGGAACAAAGAATAGAAGAGGAATGAATGAGTGAATGACCAGCAGGCAAAGCAAGGAAGCAGAATCTAAGCCACAGGAAAACTGCCGCCTAATCTTGATGCGCGCGGGATCAGCCAAAAAGCACGAGACAGATAGATTCCGATTAGCCGAAAGATCTATCGAGAAGTTGCAAAAATGGCTAGACAGAAGGTTCCCAAGATTTGCAAGAAGAAGAAATCGACGAACGAGAGGGAATTCCAGGGTCATGCTAGCTACTCACCCTTTCTTGTTGCTCTTGTCGGCGTCGTCCTCCGCCTTGCCGATCTCCTTCCCCTCCTCCCCTTCTTCCCCTTCCTCCCTCTTGAGCGAGTCCCCTTCGCCGACACCTCCGCCGCCGCCTCCTCCTCCACCTCCTCCTCCGCCTCCCGCCGCCTCGCTGGAGGACGACGACATCGAGGACGTGGTGTTGGGCGTGACCGGCGCCGTGCCGCCGCCGCTGGGCGTGGGCGTGGGCGCGCCGAAGCCGCCCGTATCCACCACCAGCAGCTCCCGCTTGACGACGTCGTCCCCCGGCGCCGGCATCTCCAGCGCGCGGAACAGCAGGTCGTAGTCCGTCATCCCCGCGCCCGCCGCCGCCCCCGCGTGCAGGTAGTCGGCGAACCACGACGTCCCCGGCGCCTGCGGCTGCTGCGCCATCATCTCCCCCGGCCCCGGCGCCGCCGGCCGCTGCGCGAACAGCGACGCCAGCTCGTCGTGGAAGTGGAAGTCTCCCGACGACATGAGCGCCCCGTGCTGCTGCTGCCCCCCGCGACGAGTGCTGCTGGTGCTGGTGGTTCTTGGCGCTTGCTCACTTATCAAGGGCGAGCGAGGGAGGAGGGAGGGGAGAGGGATCAAGATGGCCAGGGGAACGAAGCGAGCGTATACGGGGCTATATGATAGTGGGGGCGTAGTGAGCGAAAGGGATCGGGGTGTGGTTTGTGTGTACGTGACCCGCGTGCGCCGAAGAGAGCACGGCTATAACTAGAGGGTGTAGCGAGATGATGCGCGTACAGATATACTGCTACTGCTAGAGATGGATGTGGGGGTGACGCAGCGACGGGGAGAGAGAGAGATTGATGGATGGATGGTTGGGTGGGAGGATTTTTTGGGTTTTTGTTTTGTTTTGTTTTGTTTCTCTCTCCTCTTACCAGCTGCTTTTGGGGTTGGCGTTTTATTTAATTGATCCAGCTTTTGTGAAAGAAACTACTAGTAGTACTAATTGATTAGGCCCAAACGACATGTCCATTTCCCGGCCCTCTTTCCCCCTCCCCTGGAGTTATGCGCTTGTTTCCATCGCAAGATACAACAATTATCGGTGGGTTAGACCTCACCCTCCCTTCTTCCTCTCCTTCTCTCCTCCCTCTCTAGGCTACACCACGACCACACCAGGGAGCAGTAGTAATAATGCAGGATTAGCAGCGGAAGAAGCAACAGTAATGACCCGGCGGGAGGAGGGAACGGTCCACGGTCACGGGGCCATGAGTCAGCGGCCGCGCCACCGGCGGCAGCCGGTCACACGTCGGGTCAAACGGCCACGCCGCGGTCAGACGTTCACACCCGACACGTGGCGGTGGACGGTTTGACCGGGCCTACTCCCCCCGCTCGCTCGCCTCGTGGCCCGCTGGCGTGCGGGCCAGCTTGCCGCTGACGCCAGCGTGACGCCACCCAGGGTCTGCCACCGTCCGATCCACAGCCGACGGCCGCTGATGCCGCCGGTGGCGGTCGCACCCGGGGGACGCGACGCGACGTGCCTGCAAGCTGCAACATGTGCGTCGCGGCTAGGCATGCAGCAGGGCCAGTCGCAGTCGCATCGCCGGGGGGGTGGGTCGTCTGGTCTTCCGGTCAAGGTGTCTGGCCGGCGGGGCCCGCGGCGTTTGCCTTGCGGGGACGGTGCGTGGCGCTGCACCTGCACGTCGGAGGAGCATCGGGAAAGGGCTCCCTTTTTCTCGTTTCTGGAAGGAAAGATTTGTTGCTGTACGAGTACTAGGGCGGGGCGGCAGGGGAGACGCAATCATGAAAAAGGGGGTCGCGGTGAGGCCGGGCCGGTGACAGGGGACCTAAGCCCTGTTTGGTCTGGCCCCCTCGATTCTTTATTTCATTTCAGGGAGGGGATTTATTTCGGGCACGACGAACAATCATGGGAAAAGTGCGCGAAACGCATGTTTGAGCGACCCATACGCCTTTTTTCTTTTCTGTTTCTGTTTCTGCTTTGCTGCGCGTCCGCACGAACGGCGACCGCATTCAAATGTTTGGTGCGGGGAGCGCATGTGGGCTGGACGCATGCACAGTGGTAGTAGCAGTAGAGTGCGTGCTATTCTGGGATAGAAATTTCCTACCGCATAAAGTTTCCTGCAAAACTGAGAACTGTTCAGTTTTACTGCCCTTTGTACTGGCCGTATCGCCCGTATGTATGGCAATGGTCAGCCGATCGGACCGGACTGTTCTCGGGGACTGTACGTGCACGCAGAGTTACGGGCAGCGTACGTACGCCCGTCGGAGAATTCGAGTCAAAAGCCTCTCTCTCTCTCTCTCTCTGCCCAGCTAATAAAAAGAGTAGGATCAATCAAGTGTGTAAATCTCCTTTCAAAATCAAGTGTGCAAATCCGATCCGATCCGAAGAATCACGTGTTTACTACCCCCGAACGTGATCACTGATCAGCCAGCTAGCTCGTGCGTCGGTCGTTGTTCGTTGCCTCATCATTAGCGGAGCACGAGCGCACCGCCACCGGCAAACGGCCAAACAAACGAACGAGCATCCCCCCCTCCAGCTCGATTTCTGCACGCGGCGCGCTCAAACATCCTCCCCAACGCAAGAGAGCCCGAGCGGCGCGCGCGGATTAAACAAACAAAACTACACAGAGCGGGGGGGCCGTCTGAAATCTGAATGCGGCAGCCGGCGCCGCGCGTAACGTGGCGCGCCGTGTGATCGCGGATCGGGATGTGAATTCCCGCGCTCAGCTCGTTCCGGCCGGCTCCGATCGATCGCGGCGTACGAGCACCTGCTGTTCACGCGGGGTGGGCGCGTGGGCCGATCGGCCGACCAGCGTACGTGCCCGGCTCCGGATCTGGGGCGGGGCGGGGGCGGCCGGCGCGGATCGATCGGGCCCTGCTGCGTGCCGTGCCGTGCCGTGCCGATGGCGCCCGCGCGGCGTGGCCTCTGGATGGCCGGCCTGGCCCTCCCTCCCTGCGGCGCGCGCGCATTTAAGGCGCGGGCTCGCGCGGCGGCAGGTGACGGGGAAGGAGGGTGGTTTTGGTGGGTGCGCGCGGCCTGCTTTTTGTCTCGGAAAGCCCGGTCCAGCCGGGGACGGCGACGTCCTGCCGCCGCTGCTGCTCGGTCCCTGGTCGCGGGGTCCAACCGTTAACGTACCCCGACCCAGCCACTGCCCAGTGGCCACTCTCTGCTGCGCGCCAACCCGGGCCGTTCGCACAGCGACGCTGAGCCCACGCCCTGAGCCACTCTCTCTCTCGTGATTGGTTGGCCGCTGTGTTTGTCCGTTTAACCGCGGCCAATTCCTGCCGTCTCGACTCGTACTGTACGGAGTATAGTCGTATAGATCGACCCACCGCCAGCGCGAAAGCTGCTACGTACGGCCGGGCGTGTTTCGTACGTATTCAATTCGTCGACCGTCGATTGGGCGATCGGGGGTGAGCTTTTGGCTGTTTTCTGAGTACACCCGACGTACGTATGTACGGGCGTGGGGGAAAATAACCGTAGCTGATTATTGGGTTCGCGCTCGCTAGCTACATTATGGCGGACCTCGATTTGCCATGACATATATACTGGCGAATTTGACCGTATATATACTATGCGTAACAGCAGGCAGGGTGTGTTATTGTGGCCGCCTGATAGGCGTCTGAGTAAACTAATCACACTAGCTTATTGCGGCGAGAATATACACACTACTGCACCTGGAGTGGAATATAACATGACCTCAACAACCGTTCGCAATATGGATCAGTGAAAAGATTCAGAACCGATCGAAGCTAGCTTATAGCCCTTGTGTTAGTTCCCACCTGAAATCTTTTCAACCATCATATCAAAAGAGAATCTTGTATGCATGAAGTATTAAATGTAGATGAAAAAGGTGAAAAGTCACATAAATAGACTGTAAATCGCGAGACGAATCTAACGAGCCTACTCAATCCATGATTTGCAACAGTAATGCTACAGTACCATCCGCTAATTATGGATTAATTACCCTCTAATTACCATCGTTAGATTCGTCTCGAGATTTCCAATCTATCCATATAACTTTCCACCTTCTTCATCTACATTTACTACTTTTAAATCGGTAAAATCAAACCCGAAATCTTTTCACGAAATCCTTTCAGGAACTAAACATGGCCATAGTATCATCACTCACACCAGATATATGTAGCTAGACGTGTAGCTTTGTTCTGCCTTGGGAAAGGCCGGCCGAGAGAGGTGCAGAAAGGAGCCGGGCACAATGCAAGTTTGCCATGGGACATCAACATCAACTCTTGGTCTAAACTTTTTTTTTTGCGAAACTCTTGGTCTAAACTGGGGTGCTCTTAGCCGACTATAGCCACGCCATCTAGAAAAGACCGAAGTGACATATGGATCGGAGTATCGTCCTCCTAGTGTATGCATTGTAGAGCTGCAAAAACGTGTCACTCCCGATCACCGCCACACGCTGGTCCGGTCCATGGAAAAAAAAAAGGCAGGCCTTTCTTAGAGCCTCTCTGGTTGTCTGGCATGCGTGACTGCAACATGTAGCCTCTATTTTGGACTCGAAAGCTGCCGCTTGTTCCGCCCAAGAAAAGTAGTACCGTGACGCAGGGCGCCCCAGCTTAAAGCCTTTGGATCTTGTCGTGAACAACAAGTGCAAGTCCATGCTTTTTTTTTTCGACACGGCAAGAAGTACTACATTGGTTTTTATTTTTGTCATGGTTTCGTACCATCTTAAAACACTTCTAGCAGTGTAGCCGTTTATGCAACTTCAAACATTTAATCCGATGTTTGATAGGTATCAACACATACTATACTACTTTAGTCACAAAGCCATGGATCATACTGTAAACCAAAGATACTGAACAGTGCATCATATCCTTCATTAAAAAAACTAGAGAGAGATCACAAAAAAAAAAACTAGCTAGAGAGAGAAAGAGAGCGGGCCGCATTTATGGCGGTAGGAGGGATGTCACTATTATCCGGTAGATGCTTTGACAACCGGAGTTAAACTGGGGGGAAACGTCCAAAGCCCAAGGTCAAAATCCCAAATCTGAAGGCCACGCAAGCGAACAAAGCGCCACATGATGCAGGACGCTTTCGCTCGCCATCCTATAGGAGCACGCAGCAAAACGTGCCAACGGGGGAGGCATAAACTTAACCAACCGCTAATCAGCGTATCCTATGCTCATCAGATCAGTCATCGATCAGCTTCAGACGACGACGCCTCCCAATGCAATGCAATGCAAAGCAAGTTGGCCCGGCCGGGTCCAATCCTTTTTATAATCCCTCTGCAGCGCGCCCCGGCCTGTGACATGTGAGTGTGACTCATGTTACTGTCCGCGCGACCTAATCCCTCTTCACGGTTTGACTTGTTCCAAAGTCTTTCTTCCTTCTCTTCTAGGAGTAGCTAGCTAGTCTTAAACTTTTGTTGAGCAATTAACAATCTGATGATTCTGATACACTAGTATCGTTCCGGGAAGAAAATTATTATAGAGATCGTCGTCGAATCTAGAGAGCGTTAGAAAACGTCGGATCCGCCTGATTTTCTTGAACAAAAATACTAATCGCTTAGAATATGGCGAGTGGTCTCACCTGCTCCACATCGATCATCGTCCCTCTGGTCTGGACCCGGCTGGGCCGTCGCATCGCCGGGCCGCGACTGCGGGAGAATAATGATGTGCATTTGAAAAATGCGTCGTCGCCGCGCGGCGGCGTTCCGGCGGACATCAGCAACTAACGTACGAAAGATTCCGGTGCACTGCATGCACCCCGAGCGGCTGATCTTTGTTTTGTTTAGTTCATTCAGTGTGTGTGTGTCTGTGTTTTTACCGTGCGCTTTGCTGCTTTGCTTTTCGAGATGTGGTTTTCGGTGCGTGTGGGGAATCTACCCTACATTTGCAAAGCATCTACCCCGGTATGGCAGGCGCCCGATTCGAACTGGAGTGGTCCCGTGGCAACACGTATATGCACGTACTGTCACGACCAAACGTACGGTTGTCTCAGAGTGAGGCGTACAGGTACAGCTACGGCTTGACAACGTTGACGGAGTAGTATAGGAGTACGTAGTGCCGCCGCCCTCGGTTGGTGCGCGCGGATTCGAGCTGCCAACCGCGAATTCTTCCATGGCGTGGACACGAGATATCCTAGCAGTCGGGTCCGATCCCATGACCGGCGCTGGTCAGGTTTTGGCTAGCAGCAGCCGCACGTCCCTCTCGGCGGCGCCGCGCCCGTCGACGTCGCCATCGCGCGCGACCGGCCCATCCATCCACCCCTCTCGCGACCCGCGCGCGCTGGCCCGCGGTTCGCGCCGCAGACGCCGCCGCCTCCCGCTTCGCCTCTCCCATTCGTCACGTTTTAGCTCTCCTTGCTTGCTCGCTTGCGCGCCCACCACCTCTCGCTGCGCTCGCCACGGCTATCGTCCCGCCGTGTGATGACGTGCGCCGGGATGCAAGCGGGAAGTGACGCCGACGACGCCGGCCGCGCTGGGCCGCTGATCTCGGTTTGGTTCACCGGACCAGGGGCGCGCGGGAACACGTGGTTCTCCCGGGCGCCGCGCGCACCAATCCGCCGTCGATTCAGCCTTGCACGGCTAGGGCAGCCACCGACCGTGACATGCGCCGAACCGTACCCTCCCAATGCAAAAGGTCACCTACTACTACTACTACTACTACTCCGCCACATGATCAGTCCGATCATGCATGTATCACAGTATCAGTATCTCTCTCGCTCGCGACGAAATCAGCACTAGCCTAAACCCTAGAGATGATGACTGGCAGTTCCTCCTACTTGAGAGCACTACTACTAAGTATGTTCAAGTTGTCGAGATTAAACTACGCTTTTTATGCGCACGATGCTAACTTACTCGTAGTATATAGTTTGAGCAATGTCCAGTCTCCATCGGAATGAGTAGCCGCCACCCACAGCCGAGCTAACTTATTCTTTGCCACCTTTCTCTCACATTTGAAAAGAGGTACGTGCACGCAACATATCCTTGCCGTGGCTGCCGGCTAGGTGAGCTCGAGAGCCTACGAGCGAATGAGCAGTGACGAAGTGGCTAGGTTGCCAAACGCATAGCCCTAGAGGTTGGGTGGCGATTCGACCGGCAAATTAGCATCCGCAATCAACTCTAACCCTTGTACTTACTCGGTGAAAGTGAGGCAGGAAAGCGGCAACCAACAGTACAGTGTCGATCCGTAGCTTGGTCTGTCACGTACTGCCATGTAGTATATGAGCTATAAGTGTTTGGATTAGAGGGTAAATATTCGTTTTAAGACAAATGTTTTGTCCCTCTCATTTGCTTAAAAAGTTTGTTCCATTAGGGTGTGCTAATTTGCCCCTTACATGCCATCAGTAGAGAGAGCAGGAGAGAAGATGAGGGTGTATTAAGCACATTTTTGAGAGTGCATTAAGCACCTTTTTGTGGGTCCACCACATATTTACCCCAAGTTTGACCTCTACATGTAGCTGTAAACATTTACCTCACCCAAATTATCTCTAGTACATGTTTGACACCTTTGAGATAATTTAGAAAAAAATTATTCATTTACCCCTCCATCCAAACACGCCCATACTATAGCGTCGGCCCCACGCTGCTAGTATCTTAATTTTCTTATTAGGTGTTTGATTAATCGGCTAGCTAGCTAATGAAGTAGTATTTTTTTTTCAGTTGTGTGGAAGCTAGCAGTGAGAAGTTAGCCTTACCGAGAGCACGTAGATCGTGGGAGGACTTGAATTTGATGCTTGCACGGCATGGAACAATCAAGACGTGGGGAATTCAATAGTTTATTGCATATGGGCTTGACTTGATCTGGTTAGACAGACTCACAGACCTAACAAACCACCCATCATCGATGGAGTCAAACGCTGCCCTTGGACCGCCAACATGTTCAGCTTGGACCAGTATGACGTCGGCCTCCCATGAGCATGACGTACGCCACCATATGCATGCAGTGCTGGTTTAACTGTATTTTTTTTTGAAAGATTAGGTTTAACTGTAAATAAAGCACTAGCACATGACACGTCAGCTGTTTTCATGTCTATATCTCTCTCTCTTTTTAAAATAGTATATCTGAACATAGACAACCACAGTAGACTGCTCCCTGAAAAAAGCTCACAAATAGTTTCGATGTTTTTTAATCATCTTTGAACCTTACTTAGCTTCTTGTTCTTTTCTCAAAGAGTCAGTCCTGCAGGTATGTGTCAGCTATGCACGAACAGTGCAGTGTTCGGCGATAACGATTAACAGCAGCCAGACATTAGTCTTACACTCTCACGGTCTATGCCGGTACCCCTCATTTTTCAAAGGAGCACGTTTTGGTCCCGTCAAAAGAATCCAAACCTCCTTCCAAAAGCTGAAAACTGAAATGTCTCGGTTTTGCCATGCATGCCTCTCGCTTTTCCGACTAGACCACCCAGCCACCAAATTGACCGGGTCGTAATCTTAACCATGGCCTGTATGTTTCTGATTTCTGATGGCCACGGGCAGGCAAAAGCAAGGCAAAGGGAAGGAGAAAGGTATGCATGCAGCCATGCAAGTGGTGAGGTCTTATAGGCCGGGAGCCCGCCCCTCGTTTCCATGCCCCCCACTCAGATAAGATGTTGTGGAAAAAGGATGGCCCATGAGCAACTTTCCTTTACGTTTTATCCTGAAAGTGATGTGATCATCTGGGTTGATTTGGAAGTTGGAACTGGTGTTCATGCCTGCACCCCCTTTATGCTCTCTCAGCTTTTGGGACAGGATTTAGCCGGATCTCTTTCTCGGCTTCCGGTTCATACTACGTACTCCACAGTGATAGTGGAAACACACACTGCTTTGTGTTTAGCACTAATAAGCTTAGCTTACTCGTATCATGATGCTATTGATATATGCCGTGGTGAGTGTTTGATCTAGTCAAACAAGTCACGGGACGTGCATGGTCCAAGCAGGGGGCAAAGGGCAAATTCTGTGGCGATCCACAGCCACTTGCTTTCATTGTTTACTCGCCCCCTTTGGACCAGCAGCCAATCGACGGGGAAAGCTTTCAATCAGGTTCAACGTCATGTGATCGGTCTGTCTCTGCTTTAGAAAACTCTCTGATGCTTTAGTTTATGATGGCAGATTGGTATTTCAGTTACAACAGATATGCAATCTACCGGTCAGAGCCTAGATGCACATTATATTCCTCTGCAGGAGGGTACCTAATCCTACAATGCACTACTTGTATTTGTTTTCATAATTCTTTCTTATTGAAGATGTTGCGTGGTACCTTCGCTAAAGTGTACCATGCTATATCTTATTGGCTTCTTGCATGAATATTTGAACATCAGTTTTACAAAAATGACCGTGGTTATATCAAAGTAAAAGAAAAACTTAACTTGGAAGGTGCTTCTTCCCGTCTTCTCTTTTTTTTTCTTTGACAAAAAGAGAAGTCTTACAGGACAAGGGTACTGGTGCTTGTCAAAGATCGTTACAGGAGTGGACTGACCACTGACCATATGCTTGCAGAGTTTATTTATAGATTCGCGTGGCAGGTGCACGGTGTTTATACCCCCCAAATAATTTTCTTGGGCCCCTTTTGACTTGCATTCCTGAGTCCTGACCGGTTGGGTAGATCGAGGCTGGAAGAGGCAGTGTTTTTATACACATAAATCCCTTTGTTTTCTTACTCCCTCTTTCTCTTTCTGGGCCGTAGAGAATCTTCTCCCAAAAGTTCCATTCAGGCCTGTTCACACCTCTCCGCTCTCCAGTCTGTTGAGCTCACAAAGTTTGGTACTGCAGAATACCGGCACAGTGACAGTTCTTCGTGGCTTGTTCCTTTTCGTTGGCTGCCCCGCCCCCTTGTCCTCAAAACCCCAGCCTCGGCGAAAAGAAAGGGCCCTCCTATGTTCAACAATTCTGACGTTTGTTCGTGCACATTTGCTACCATGATCCATCCTGATGACATGGCGTGGAGTGACACGGCGTGATGAGGCTTCAAGTAGCAGTTCATTGTACGTGCAACGAGAATCGCCATACATACGCCTGGTTGATTGGAGAAAGCATACGTGGCCCATGACCCATGCATCCGTTCCAAGTTTCAACACAAACACTGAAACACATGCATGTGTAAAAGGGTCGCGGTGGCATCCAGTTCAACACAAAGGCCGGTCAGAGACACATTCGATCCCATCAGCGAAGCCATCACGCACTGACAGGACTTTTACCAGCGTCCGGTCGCCGTCAAAAAAGCGACCGTGGTTGCGGAGCCTGCTGCTATCCCCCGACCTTGGGGGGCCAGCCAGGGGCCGCGGTGATACTGATACAGGACACCATCTGCAATGCAACATGCAATCCCACCTGTCTCGTACCAACCATCCACTCCCCCCAGCTCGTCGTCGGACCGCCCGGTCAAGCTCCGGCCGGAAGCCCGGAACCCCCCGGGCAAAGCCCTGGTTCAGGTTCACACCCGCCTCGCTGACTCGCTCACATCACGAACAACGCGGTGCACGGGCCGGCGGGCGCGCCGGTGCTTGGGCTGCCGGACCATGCATGCGTGCAGCGTGTGCCATGCCTGCTCGGTGCTCGCGCGCGCACGGCGGCAGGCACGGGGGGCTCCCACCGCGCCCACGCGCGCAGCCCGCAGGCACGCAGACGCAGCATGGTAGCAGACCAGCAGCAGCCGCCTGGACCGACGCGAAAGCGCGTCCCGGGGCCGCGGGCCGGCGATACACACGCGCGTGTGCACTGCAGGCGCGGCGGGCACATGACGTGCCGGCCGGCTGCGGGCTGCCCGCTGCGCTGTTCGGACGCGGCAGTGCGCGCAATGCTATGTGCCTATGAGGCCATGATGACATGGGCTATGGCTATCAGGCTATGTGCTGCTGGCCTGCTACGCGACGCCCACGGCTGCCCGCGCGCGGGGACAGGCGGCGATCGAGTTCGAGACGGAGATGTCAACGCCCTGCGAGGCTGCGAGCTTCCCGATCTCGATCGGGCGCGCGCCGGTTGGAGCGTAGCGTAGCGTCGCTAGCTTGGCCGGGATCGATGCCCGTGGGAACAAAAAGAGAGGAGAGGTCAGCGGAAAGAGGGAGATGCCTGTCTGTCCGGCTGCTGCTGCCTGAGATTCGCCGGCCTCTGAGTTGGCGCCCCTGCCTGCGCTGCGCTCCCTCCCGGCCCGCGTGATTCGTGGTGGCGCCCATGATTCGGTTCGCATCGGTGTCTGCAGCCGCGGTTGGAGGCAAGCATATCCTGTCGAACCGGAGGCAACTGCTGGACGCCTGGAGGCTGGAGTGGACCGTGCACTTCTTTTCTCCGCCCTGATCGATGGGTAGCATGGGCAACGGGATATACTGCATGCATTTGGCCATTTGGGTATGGAGATCGAAGCTGCAGCGCACAAAGTCAAACGCCAGGGTAGTTTAGGCCATGTCCGCGCTTGTCGCCGTTTTGTCTTAGGGCCTGGAACTCCGAGTTGTTGTAACAGGCATTTCGAGGAACATGGATTCTTGTCGTGCGCAGGAAACTAGGAAAGTCGGTGTTTTGAACGGGGGAAGATGGTGCCAAAAGTGCTGGTAAATATTACGTCGCCGGTGGTGTTCCAGTTTTGGCTTCAGCGTACGCAACGCAAGTGCTGAAATGTTCTAACTGGTGATTCGCCTTGGGCGTAGTAGTTGTCTTCGTCTGATAGAGTTTTGAATTTTCAATCAAGAACCACTTACCAGAGATTGTGTGTGCTAATCTACTAAGCAATTATATCAGCGCCCGTGATAGGACACAAGCTGTTTTAGTCAGAAGGGAAGAAGGAAAGAAGAAATGTGAGCTGAAAATGTCAGCCGGCCCAAGAAGGAAAGAAGAGATGCAAGCCCATGAAGCAAAATGATCAGGACGACGGGCACGGCGTGCTGGACACTTACAAAAAGATGAAAAAGAGGAAAAACGATGCCTGCTATCTCCAGCTACCATGGTAATCCCGGAATCCACAGCGCGTGCTGCGGTTCATAAGTGCGTCTTACTTCTGCTATACAGGTATGTAACAGATGTTCATGGCCTTCCCGGTCATCAGTCCACACAAGCATACACTGACGATCTCAAGCATCTACGCAGATTTGGCTAAAAAAAAGCGTCTACACAGATCACTGGCACGACGCCACGCTCTGAAACCTGCTGCTACAAATGTCGAATATGAACCTCGCCTATACATTTACAGAAGCACATACTGAAACCATCAGAATCGCATTGTCTGACCTGTGCCAAGATAATATCATCAACTCAATGTTAAAGCGATGCCCAATTCTTGGTGAGAAGAATTGCCAGATACTGTAAAAAAATACGCTTTGCCCTATAGGTTTTCAGGCTTCAATGGTTGAGCGTGCCAAAGAATGCAACCACTGGAAGCTAAGACTGCTGCAGCCAGAACCGAGAAGGCTGCACAGAAGCTATGATTGCTGCTTCACCTTGTACTATTTTTTCTAACGTTTCGTTTCAGAGAAGGCTAGTTCAATGCTGTTTTTCTCTAACATTTCGTTTCAGAAAAGGCTAGCTCAGAGAGTAAGAGTGCAAACTCAAAACTGTTTTCTCTAACATTTCATTTTAGAAAAAGACTAGTTCAGAGAGTAAGGGTGCAAACTCAATAATAATATGCAGTACTTAATCTCTAGCATCGATACCTAGGGTTCATTATACAGACCAAACATAATAACTCCTTCAATTTTAAAATGCATAACATTTAACAGGCTAAATGTTATATATTTAAAAACAGAGGACAATGGCAGCTCTAGCTTATAGGAATCCAACAAATCATTTTGCTTACATGGAAGACAAAGAATGAGATAGTGTGCTATCTCTTCTTCAAAAGCTAGTTCATAGAAGGAATATTTATAAAAAGTGGGTTCCATGTTTTTATTCATGTGACAGACGCTATGAACCTAAGATGTTTTGAACAATGTGCTATAAGTTAACCATGGGACAAATAATATTTTTTTGCTATCTCTTATATGAGATGGACAACCTTAAAGCTAGTGAAGCAGTCATGAGACATTTAATAATCCATATATAGGTTAAAAACGACTTACCAGTTACCAAGATAAAACGACTTACCACGGTATCGCCTATCCCAAGCTAAGTATTCCAGTAAAAGGGACAAAGCAGACATATATTTGATCATATAGGAAGTGCAGACAACCCAGTAGGAGTGAAAAATGGAACATCAATACTATGTTTACCCCCACCAATTAAAAAAGAAAGTGACATATGAAATTTGGAAGCTGGAAAACAAAGACTCAATCACACCTTTTAAGCTGACTAAAGCAGAAGAAACAACGAATTCTTACTCGAACATTAATCAAATTGCAAATGCCTTTTCACGAAAGCAGAGGCCACAAGACACATTTTTTAGCAACAATTTAAATTGAAGACAACCACAGGAGAGAAAATCAGAACAGCAACATCATGATAAGCCTAAGAGAAGCCTGTATGTTTTTCTTTGCTTTGATGAGCCAACCAGAATGATGCATACAAGGCTTGCCTTTTCTAATTAACAGGCCCACATATCCAACGCATTCGACACCCCTTTTCACATCTTGGCAAGGCCACCATGGGTCACACAATCCACTATGCACATTTTTTAGCTTCTTATTAATCAGAACATGCAGTTAACAATCCTGTGAAGTCCATTAAGCAAACAAGTTCAACTGCCCTATTCACACAGATCAAAATATTCCTGCTAAATGATGCTTTTCAACCATTCTACATCTTATGATCTTAAAGCACAGAACAATATATATTCAATAATCTCAACAGCCAACAAAGACAGAAACAAAACACAGCAAGGGTGCCTAGTTCAAGCAAGATATGAAAGAAATCAAGATCACGGTATAATATATGAGCAGGACTGATAGCTAAATCAACTTTCCTAGCCATGCAACAGATACATGTCCAGGTCATTTTACTCTCACACAGTAAAGGTGATAAAACACAAACAGGTTCACAATACTAATGATTTATCATATATTATGTAACATGCGACTAAACAAAGCGATGACATGGCATAACAGTTCACTAGATTGCCAAGGTCGGCATGCTGTAGGCAAAAAGGTCATGCTATCCTCAGGCTGTCTATAAAACCAGCGGAACTTCAGAAACCTGGTCCAAAATAACCTGAAAAACAGAAACCCCAAGATGATCAGTACTTTATGACAGCACATACATAACTTTAGAACTAGAGTAAACCAGAAATTCTTAGATGTTGCAACATTAGAAAACAAGTAGCATAATTCGTAAACATTGCAAAACCCTTCAGAAGGAATCCTGCAAATAAAAAAAATAGAAAATTCAATCATCGCAGATGTAACAGTAATATATCAACTAATTCAAGTATGAGCTCTAACTCAAATACTATCCAGTCAACTTCAGATGCATCCGAATGATGATACATGGAATGTACACCCAGCCTGCCAAAACGTTTCATTGTGAGACTCTTCCTTTCCAAGGAGCACCAAACAAAGAATAAGGGAAGTGCAGAAAGAAACACATCAGCACAGAACAACTGCAGCACCTGACTAGTCCAGTACAACAGACATTCAGGCATTCTTTATCAGGATAAGGAAAACGTTGTCAGACTGCTATAAGTCCATAGCTTGACATCCACGTATCAATTTCATCACGTCCTATATAAAGAGACTGTACAGAATGATGAAAACACTAAACAAAAAGGCAAATTATTTAAGGAATCGTACAGTCAATGCAAGAGATGGATAAGGGCTTGCTATTATAATAAAAATGCGTAAACAACTCATTTATGCTGCACAATCTAATAAACTTAAAAAATATATGTAATTAAAAGCAGATATTTGAATAATTACATGCACACTATAGGTTGGGGCTAAGACATAAGCAAGACTCACGTTGATTACACAAACATTGCCAGCTCAGGTCGGCTGAAGATATTATCCCCATCATCCTCCAGGGCAGGATAAGCAGCAACAAGTGCATCTTGTGCACCAATATACAGTGAACTATAGATCTTCCAATATACTTCACACACTTTTCTTGCTGGATGGAAAAGGCCTTGGAGGCAATAGTTCAAAATCACGGCAGCACCTAACGCAACTCTCATCCCCTCAATCGCCTCCGTGACAGCATTAATGACATGGGGAGATGTCTCAAATATGTTGGGCCAGACAAAGTTAAGCAAATGTACAAGAGCATCCTCACAACCCAGGCCAGCCACACCTAGAGCGATGTGCTTAGCAGCAGATGCAGCAGTCTGCCGGTGAACAAGGTCCCTGTCCATGAGAGCATCTTCAAGCAAGGGACTGACAGCATATATGTAATCTTTGCCCATCTCACCAATATACTCAAAGAGGAAAGAGAGAGACTTCAATACACCATTCTGGACATTGAGCTCAGGGACCCGGTATTCATTCATCAGAGCCGGTAAAACTGTGAAAGGTGAGCAAGTTTCAGCAACAATGGCAATTGCTACAGTAGTGCAAACACGGTTCTGCCGCTCCTGCACCTTCAAGTTATTCAATAGAGTGGCTAACACATCCTGTGGCCCAATAGCCTTTGCAATATAACCAAATGTGTTCACAGTGGCTCTTCTAATACCCTTCCTGTGAGCCTTCAACATTTCTAGCAGCTCGAAACAAATTCTCATCCACTCCCTAGCAGGAACAAATTCTGCTCCACGGTCAGCAATTCGGCCAACAAGATCAATGCAGTTCTCTTGGACCTTCTCATGCCTGTTCTTCAAGATGGGAGTCAGGCGAGGAAGAAGATCCTTGATTGGGGGAGTCATTTTAGTCATACCAATGACATTCACAATAGCCTTCAAAGCTCCAAGAATTGAACCCAGAACTTCAGGATACTCCTCTCCTAAATACTCATAAAGCACAACACCCAAGTGGCCCATGAGTTGCTCCTCCTGGCAATGCTTCATCACAATGGCTATCCTTGAGATCAGATCAGCCGCTTGCTGCCTGACTTTTGCACTTTTGTTGTTCAACCTCCACTTGATGGTACCACAAATCTGAGGAAGGTAAGGCTTAACTCTCCTTCCAAGTGCATTAACCACAACCCCGAAACCATTAAGCATGACATTCGCATCATCACTTGTTTGCTCTTGAAAAGCGTACAGGATACCATCAATAAGTAGCTCTTCCAGACGAGCATCAACATCTGAAACACCCAAGTTGGCCACCACCTTCTCAATTGTCTCCATTACCATTCTCCTATAGGGCTCACTTTCATCTTTTAGATCCTCAACAATTCTCCCAACAATACTAGCAACTCCAATCTTGTTTGCCATCTCCACTGTAGTTTCCACAAGCTCCTTATAGTTCCTACGATCTAGAGCCATTCTTCTAACCCAGAAATGACTAAAAAACTTTGGAAGGATGTCATTTCGGATATAGTCAGCCTCCACACCCTCTGTACTGACACACTGTTTGACAACCTTGAGAACAATCTTCTTCATCTCTTCATCTGGTGACTGAAACTCCCTAATGAGGACCACCATCACCCCCTTTGTGTAGTAACTAGCATACCCAACATCCATAAGAGGTATGATGAAACCAATGGCCTTTAAGAAGGCAGCAAGGACCTTTCCACGGTGAGATTTGATACCCTTCCACAAAGGCCTCAATATAGTATCGAAACTTTCAATACCATAGGGGGCGGCAGCCTCAGCAAGTGCGGCAAGAGAAAGGGCAGTAATTGTCCGCACTTTCTGGTTTTCATCAGTCAGACCATGCTCAATTATCTCAACTAGTGACTTGAGATGTGGAAGAACAGCGCAGCCCATGAGAATAGCAATCTGCTGAACGACTTTGATGCCAGTGTGCCGAGCCTGCCAAGACTTCTTACTCTGACAGACAGCCTTCAAGAATGGCAAGAGGGCTGGGATACCCAAAGCTGAAGCCACCACACTGAATGCCCTAGCTGTAGTATTTCTCACATACTCATCAATGTTATCAATATCTGGTCGCATTGAAGCAATCATAGTGGCAAGACCAGCTGCTTTGCTAAGATTCGAGATAATCTCCCGGCCCTCAACACGCGCATAATAGTCCTCATCAATCAGCAATGGCTCAATAACCACAAGAATCTTATGCACGAATGGACGGACCAGCTCATCCAGCTTATACAGCACCCTGTCAATGACCTTAACCAGAAGATGCCTCTCCTGATCCTCTAGTGTTGGCTGCATGAGCAAAGGAAGGATTCTGTTAAACAGTGGGCCAGCACCGAATTCCCGGGTTTTGTCTGTCAGCTGACGAAGTGCTGCTTTTCGCTGTTGGGGCGTGCCATTCTTCACCTTGAGCAACAGTTTCATGATCTTCCTCTCCTTCTGCTCCTCTGGCGATAGCTGGTCCTCCCCCTCCTCATTCAGCAATGTTCCAAAGTATTGATAATCCTCTGGCTTCATGAGCGGTAATCCACCAAGTTCCTTGGGCACATCAAACTGCTGCCCGCGATTCTCCTCAGGAATAGCATATAGTGGTGTCCCCAGAGGCGTTGGCGTAGCAAGTAGCTTCCTTGCTGGAGTCCGTATGGGCTGGTAAGAAGCTGGAGGTTCAAGAATCTTGTACCCCGCCTGTGGGAGCATGGAGTCAATCTCATCATCAGTGAGAGGCCTGTTCCTCTCCTCAATGTCCCGCTCATACCGCTTGAGGTGGTAATGCTCTGGAGTGATCAGACCACGAGGCGTGGGCGTGGCAAGGTTATCTGCACCGAACGGTGTTGGCCCAGGAGTATAACCTGCAGGAGTTGCAGCACCAATGCTACCAGGAGTTGTGCTTCCCATACTCGGTGTCTCGTCCCACCTTGATCGCTGTTTCTTGGGCGTTGGTGTGGCAAGCCCACCAGGCAGCTTCGGAGTAGCATCCCAAGCCCCAGACGGAGTTAAGCCAACAGCAGCAGGGGTGGCATCCGCATCAGTCATCCTGCCCGGAGTTGGTGTCTCATCCCACCTGTTCCTCCTCACCGAGTGTGTCGCATCTCCAACACATCCAGGGGTGGCATCCCAATGCCCAATGCCAGGAGCCGCGTCAGTGACATCCCAATCCGACGACGTCTTTGCCTTCTTGGCCCCGGCAACAGCATCACCGTCCTGCGACTGGTCCCACCTGTTGCGCCGCTTCGTTGCGGTGGCGGCAGCTGGCTGCTCGGGCGCAGCCTTCCTCTGCTTCTCTTTCTCCTCCTCCTCCTTCCTCTTCTTATCCATCTCCAGCAACAGGCCCTCCTTCTTCTTCTGCAGCGCTGCATCGCGCATGACATCGGCATAGGTTCGCACGGCGGGATCAGGGGTGGCCTCACCGGAAGCGAACGGATCGTGCCGCTCTGGCGAGATGATCTGGTTGAGGCGGCGGCGGCGGTAGTCGTCCTCGCGGTCGACGATGCGCTGGGACTTCTTCGGCGGCCCGTCCTCGTCGGGGGCGCGCGGGAGCTCGGCTGCGGCGATGGCGTGGCCCGTGTAGGGCGGTAGGCGGCGCGGCGCCGGGTTGGCCTCGTCCTCCGCGGCATCGTCCTCGGCGGCCGGGATGGAGGTGTCGTAGCCGGTGAAGCGGTTGGGGTCGGATCCGACGCCGTCGTAGATGTCGGTGTCGAAGGTGACCGCGGACGCGTCCAGCCGCGCTCCGGCCTCGAGCGCCTCCTCCATCCTACGCCGCTCCTCCTTCACCCGCGCGATCTCCGATTCGACCGCGTCCATGGCGGCGACGAGTGGCGGTGCTAGGTCTTGGCGCGAGACGGCGGCGAAATTGGGCGAGACGGGCGAGGCGATATTGGGGAAAAAAGGTTGCCGCCTTCGCTTGGGTTGGGACTTGTGGACAATCTCGGTCGTTTATATGACACTAACGAGAAACCGACTTAATCCCGGCCCAGAAAAGGAACCGACTTGGTTAATGTCGAAATCGATTTTGTAGCAACAAATTTGTTATGAAATGTAAGGGACCGTGAGCTTATTCTTAATCAATTATTTTATGTTTATTAATAAATTTATAGAGAAGAGTCTTAACATAAATTATTATGCTTCAATTTTTAAGGGATGAATTATGCTCATTTGATATACTGTGGTAAATATTCTTATTCATGTTTATAAACTTAATTGAATTTAAAATAGCTTTGCTTATAATAAATCAAATTTCTCATGTTTGGAGACTATGGTCGCTATCTCATAAATCCGCATGTCATTTATAGTGGATTGCGACAAATGACTCTTATCAAAACTTCACGCTGGGAGTAACTGTCACAAATTCAATTCCTAGTGCCATTTTTGCAAAGCTACATTTTTTGAAGATATGTATAGTAGAATTACACTTTTATAAACCAATTTCACTTATTTTCTTGGTTCCTTTCACCGAGCTGGACATCTGTATCACAGAGCTACACTACTAGTTCCGCTTTCAAGAGTGTAGTTTTGTGATATGAAAAAACAGCATATATAGGCTACCAACAAAATTGTAGCTTTCAAAATTGATATAGTTTTGCGACAGTTTTTTTTTCCAGTATAGTGTTGTGGAATCAAGTATATAATATATTTACACCTTGCTCCTCCGGCTCACTCAGGTTACTCCCGCCAATGCATGCTTTCAATATTCTCTCACGGCTGATTTAACAATTGGTGAATCCTGAATTAGTATTCGACACGTTAATTCAATACTTTATCGGGATCGAATATGCAGTACTATGTATATAGCTGTATCGGTGGAATCCATGTACTTATATAGTAGCACATATTCCAAGCATTGAAATTTCCGTACGATAAAATTTAGCACGGTGGCATCTGAAAGTGGGTTGGGCTTACTCAACGACCGACTTACCCCGTCACGACCACGAGAGAATTCGTTAGCCCACCAACCGAGAAAGAAGAGAGGCGGGCCTATGATGATCCAAAAGTGTCAAAACCACGGCCCAAACGCCGTAAACACTCGCGGAAGGAGAGAGAACGAAACATGCAGCCATGCACCTTCAGCCATGCACGATTCCGCAGAAACAGCGTCGTCAAACCAAGAAGGCAGCAAGAACAACGTGCGCGTGGTCATCTCCAGCGGAGGAATCTGAATCTCCGCGCGGTGCCAGAGCGCGCAAACTGTGAGGTTCATAGCGCCGTAACGGCATATATTCGATTCGACAGCTCGGTTCCATTTGCTCGTCGCGCACAGGTCGCTGGTTTCGCCCTCGGTTGCAGCTGGTGATGCTTCACCAGCAGCAGCAGGCAGCGAACTGCACTGAAACGAACGGTCGTGCTGCGTGCCTAAAGATGGCAGCACGAGCTGGACCGTCCCGTCATCCGCGGCTCTCCCGGGCCCAGCACACCAAAGCGCGATGCGCATCGTGTATTCGTGTACCGTCCATCGCGTATCGCGGTCGGGGTTCGCCGCGTTTGTGAAGCTGACGAGCTCTGAAAGTTGCGTTCCGGAGGCTGCCCGGCCGGCGTTCTCTCCGTATCGTCAGAAAATTGAATACACTGACTTCAGGGCACTCGGAGAAACAAAAAGTTTGCGGCGTTTCTTGGATGCTAGCGATTGTTGGATCCGTACCTCTGCCCAGTGACACGAATTTCCTGTATCATCGTGGCATGCAATTATCCTTCACAATCAAGGCATTATTATTGTGCATACCCCAGCCGTCGTCAATTGTTGCTTCTGTTCCAGCTGCCGATCGAGGCATCCATTCCATCACAATTCACAGCGCACGAGATGCACGTCCAAATAAGTCTAGGCTGAAAGAGACGTTGGCGTCGTGCCAGTGTTTCTCAACAGCTTCTACGGGGCCGGGCCGGGACAGCCGTGCGATTGATTTGCAGGGGAGGAGGAGCAGGGGCACAGGTGATAATGGGTCATAGCCCTTATATCCTCTTCACGATCCAATTTGGTATTAATCATTTATAGGTCAAATTTGTATATAATTTTAACCCGATTCGTTTAGAGTCCGATTTTTAAATTTGTTATTTTTTTTTTAGGGTCAACGGGGGGAGAGGCTCCCCACCTGATTTCATTCAACGGCTTTGTGGCAAGCCAAATGCCAGTACATTAGAGTTTAAGCATAAGTTAAAACATCACCCTTTTCTACCATATTGTACTACATGGAGGAAATGATAGAACACCAGACATCAGCGACGGCTCGATCAGTTGCTGGCCATCGATGGCTCCAGAGCTGCGCATCCTCCCTACAAGCGCTCCAGAAGCGAGCATGGGATGCTGGTTCGTTGTTGAAGACGACGGCATTGCGGTGTTTCCACAAATGCCAACTTAGCAGTAGAAGGAAGACGTGGTAGTGCCTGGCCGGGACTATTGTCGGGCGGGGAACAGTCCACAGATCTCGTACACTGCAGGCTGACTGATCAACGCCTAGGCTTGTCCATACCTGGTTCGCAAAGGGGCAGCGGAAAATAATGTGATCTGGATCCTCGGCATCTTGGATGATATTTTTCTTGAGCAGGTTGGTTCGGCATTGGATCCTCTCCTGCACGAGCAGCCAAGCAAAGAACTGAACACGCGGCGGCGCCCTGTTCTTCCACACGAAATCAGCGAAATCCTTTGTTAGAGGCCCTGTTGTTGCCATCAGGATTTTGTAGACCGGCCCGGCGCGAAGGACGCCGTCCTTTGCCGCAAGAGCCGAGGTGCGACGATCTTCGCCCGTGCGCAGTGTCACCAGTTCGAGGAGCTCATTTAGTTTCTGCAGCTCTCCTTGTGCCGACCTTGAGATTCGCGGCACCAGGTACCGTGCCACACCGTCCTGCACGACGCTAGCCACTGAAATCTCTGTGCGTAGCGCGTGAGTATATAGCAGTGGGAAAGTCGCTCGCAGTCTGCCCACCGAGAGCCATCTGTCATGCCAAAAACTGGTTGCATGCCCGTTGTGCACTTCGCAGACAGTAACCGCTCTGTATAATGGGAGGATGGTCTTCAGTTCTTCCCAATGTGCTCCAACCAAATCACCATGAAACGTGACCAGGTCAACCTGCTCCCTTACCCAGCCTGCCCAGGACGATTCACTCGGACAGTGCAAGCGATGCAGCAACTTGAGAAGGAGACATTTGTTCTGAACCGCAATGCTTTTGATGCCAAGTCCGCCCTGCTCCTTTGGTAGGCAAGCTTGCTCCCAAGCTATGAGGCACTGTGCCCCGCTGACACTGTCTTCTCCTGACCACAGAAAAGCTCGACGCCGTTTGTCAAAAGCGTCGAGCACTCCCTGTGGGAGCGGTAGTACGGACATGGCATGGATCAGCTGGCTATCAAGAACTGTGTTTACCAAGATTGTCCTTCCCATTGGGTTTAGTAGAGAGGCCTGCCAACCGCATAGGTAACGGTCTGCCTTGGCGATGAGGGGGGTGAAAGCCGATAGTCGGAGCTTGTCGCTGGAGAGTGGCAGGCCCAAGTATGTTTGTGGGAAACCGCCGAGCTGACAACCGAGGACTGCCTGCAGTGGGGCCATATCGTCACCGGAGACGTGCATAGGCACGAGCGTGCTCTTGTCATAATTAATCCTCAATCCAGTGAATTCTGAGAAGAGATCCAAAGTGGCTCGGAGCTGTTCAAGATCCTCACGGTCCGCCTTGAGCACAATGAGTGTGTCATCGGCGTACTGTAGGATCGGGCATGGTAAGTCCTCGGCAATCAGATGCCTGATCCTCCCATTCTGCTTCACCATCTGCTGTAGAACGTCGGCCACTAGAAGGAACAGATACGGCGACAGCGGGTCCCCTTGGCGCACACCCCGTTTGCAGGCGAACCATGGCCCCGGTCGTCCGTTCACCAGAACAGCGAGCTTGGAGGACTCCAGCATTTCTTGGATCCACTGGCACCATTGTGTAGGGAAGCCTCGTGCGGCCATGGTGGCAAGCAGGCAGTCCCAGCTGACAGTGTCAAAGGCTTTGGCGAAGTCCAGCTTCAAGACCAGCGTTGGGAGTTTCCGGCGGTTGCAACATTGAACTAGCTCCATGGCATAGACAAAGTTCTCAGCTATGGAGCGACCGCGTATGAACCCAGTCTGATCCAGATTGATAAGCTTCGGAATTTCTTGTTGTAGTCGCGTGGTGAGCATTTTGGCGACAATCTTCAGTGAGCAATTCTGCAGACAAATGGGGCGGTAGTCCCCAGGCTTGAGTGGAGCTGCTACCTTGGGGATGAGCACAATGTATGCACGGTTGATTCTTTCGAGTTCTGCTTCCCCCGCCTGGAACGCCTGCGCCATGGCCATGACTGCGGGCGCCACTGTCTCCCACGCCGCTGTGTAGAAGCCCGGGCCAAATCCATCCGGGGTGAGCTGTTGCGGTTCATCCCGCACACGGCCACCAGAGCTTCTCGTTCCGTGAACGGCGCCACGAGCCCCGCCAGGTCGACAGCCGGCGCGTTCGCGTAGAGTGCACCCACGTCTAGCGAAGGCGCCGGTGCAGACTGTGCGCCCAGGAGCGCACGGAGGTGTTGTGTGAGCACTGTAGTCTTGCCGTCGTGGGTTGACACTTGCGTGCCGCCAACCTCCAGCACCCCGATGGCATTACGGCGGAGCCGCGCACAGGCATGCGCGTGGAAGAAGGCAGTGTTGGCGTCGCCTTCTCGGATTGCTCGCTGCTTGCCCCGTTGCTTCCAGTAGGCCGCCCGTTCACGTATTGAGAGTGCCAGTCGTTCCTGGCACGCCCTCCGTAGATTGATTTCCCCTGCAGACAAAAGCCGGCCTTCCTCGAGGACATCTAGTAAGTACATAACAAATTTGCAATTGAGGTGGAGGGATGGAGGAGCACGCTTACGCCGCGCCCAGCTCTTCGACGCGCACCTGACAGCTTTCAGCGACCCAACCAGCTTGGCAGTCACACCCTGAGGCACGACACTGTGCCATGCCGGGAGAACAGTCGGAAGGAAGTCGTTGTGTTTGAGCCATGCATTCTCAAAGCGGAAGAGGTTGGGTTTAGGAATAGTGGTAGAGATATTGAGGAGGATGGGAGTGTGATCAGATGTTGGTTTTGGAAGTGAGGTGAGAGTGGAGTTGGGGAACGTGGTGCTCATGCCAACGTTAAAGAACACGCGGTCTAAACGAGCTAAAGTAGGAGTTGCCCTGTGGTTAGACCACGTGAACAAACGATCAAGAAGAGGAAGATCGATAAGCCCCAGCTTGTTGATGCATTCATTGAACGCCTCCGCAAGCGTCGGGTTTAGGTTGCCATTACTATTATCCTCTTCGCCCCGAGTGAGGTTAAAATCACCCATCAGGATCCAATTCCCCTGAACTAGCGCAGCAATTTCCTCCAGATCCTTAAGGAAATCTATCGAGTCTCGATGGTCAGCAGGGGCGTACACATTTGTAACCGTGAAACCCGCACCAGACACAGTGGAAGAAAAGACAGTGGTGAGAGTTCGTTGCCGGCTGACAAACGACGTCATGAGCAGAGTGCGCGCGTTCCACGCTGTGATGAGGCCCCCACGGGTAGCGGTGGCGTCAACACAAACAAAGTCAGCCAGATGCTGAGGAAGGAAAGTGCGAGATTTCGCGTGGTCAGTGGAACAGAGCTTGGATTCTTGAAGACAGGCAACGTTGAGCGAGGACGACGCTAGAGTATCTCGCACAAGTTTGCATTTTTCAGGATCCCCTAAACCACGGACATTCCACGAGAGCAACAGAAACGGAACAGTGCTGTTATTCATCGAATGATGTTCGGCACCAAGGTACAATCCTGCGCACACGCAGCCGGAGATAGGTGGAACACGCTAGCTTCAGGCTTACAGTACAGCAGAGAAATTCTAGACCAAGACGAACCGACAAGTACCAAGACACCACGGTGGGACAAGTTCGAGCAGGTGACAGGAGCAACAAGCAGCAACAAGCTAAGATTAAGACGACACACTAAACAGAACGACAAGCTAAGAAACAGTTCAAGCGCTAAACATCTATTGCAGCGCAGCGAGAGGCAGGAGAAGGACGGAGTCGCGCTACTGCTCTTCAGATAAGTCAAAGCAGTCCGCGCGTGGAGAGCCCCGAGTTCAATCATGTCGATCCTGCCAGCGCCCGGTCCAGTTCGCGGCCCGTGGCCGCGCCAGCTTCCAGAGCACGGTCTAAAGCATCGGCAGTCTCCTTCGTCAACCCAACAGCATCCGCAAGCTTGGAGAGATCTGCATCAGAGATAGGCTTCTTTGTTTGCTTGAGCAGTTTCTTCTTTGCCACTATCTTCTGAACCGGCTTGGAGCACAACTTGAGACTGTTCTGCAGTGCTTTCAGCTGAGTCGCTTTGTCAAAGGCGCTCACAAACTGACCATTGTCCTTGGCAGCTAGGCGTTCGCTGTTGCGCTTGCCCAACACAGGTGCTTGCAGCTGCGCAGTGCGCCTGGAGCGAGTACGCGGCGGAGGTGGTGGTGGCGGGACCTCCTCATTTTCTGGGGGGTCCATGGACTGCGAGGAGGCGGGGGATGGTGGTGGCGGCGGTGGCGGGTTTGCTTCTGTGGGTGGAGCGGTATGCCAGGTGAGCAGCAGCATGGGGTGGACGAGCGCGCGCGGAGCCGCCGGGGTTGCTTGTGGAAGCTGAATGATGATCGGCAGAGTGGGCAGGCGCGGGAGGGGATAGGCGTTCAAGAACCCGTGGTACAGGATGGCCGCTCCCAAGAAAGCACCTGGCAAGATAGGCTGATTTGGCGGCTGGGCTGGCGGGGCAGGAGGTGGTGCTGGGCCGAACATCTGCTGTTCTCCCTCATCTGGCTCACCCTGTTGCCCGTTTGCTGGTGGAGCCGGTGGCCCAAAGTAGCTGATCCAGTTCCCATTTGCATCAAACTGTTCCGCCCGTGGCCAGAACCTCAGAGCTTGCTGCCGGAGAACGATCCCATGCCCGCTTGGCGGATGGACACCAACACGATACGGGACATGTGGGTGCTGGAGCTCGACGATGAAGCGCAGGCAGGATCGGTCTTCACCCGGAACACACTCAGGATCAATTTCTCTGACCGTCCCTATGCACTTGTACAGTGCACACACCCGATCCTCATCCCAATGTTCCTCGGGGAAGTTCCAGCAAACCACAAAGGCAAGCCAAGCTGGCTCGCGGACGAACCGGTCATCAGTGCTCTCAATGCGTCCCAGCTTAATGAAAGATCCATGATACTCTACCGGCTGCAACTCCATGGCTTCCTCCCGGGCAGCAGCGGTAGCAAAGTGCAGTAGGGCAACACCATGCGCGGAGGGCAAGATGCGGTACCTCAGATGTGGCGCCGCCCGGAGCAGCGCACCACGAATCATTGGAGCCGGGTTCGCCGCAGCAGTCACCGGCTCGATCTCCACGTAGGCGTAGCGCGCTGCCCTTGCCCGGTCGCCCTCCGCAACCCAAACCTCCACGTACTCGGCTCCCTCGTCGAGGTCGTCGCTCTCCACCGAGATCTCCTCCTCGGAGTCATTGGGTGCGGTGCTATCTTCCCCAGCCTCTTCATCCGTAGCCTGCATCCCTTCAGCCTGCGCCCCGACGCCAGCAGCCGCAGGAGGAGCAGCAATGGGGGAGGCCGGTGATGGAGGGGAACGCGCCGACCGCGGCCCCTCGTTCGCAATGGGCGACGCAGTGATTGGAGACGCCTCGGCGCCCACCATCCTGATGTCCCGCGCCTTAGGGATTAGCGGCACGGTGTCACCACGCATGGTGGCCCTCGGACGCGGCCCAAGCACACCCTTGCCTTTGTCTTCCTGCTCCTTGAAGAGATCCCCCAGGAAGTATGTCTCCTCATCTTCCGCCGGCAGCGGTGCATTGACCGGCACCTGCTGCCCGACGGCGGGTCCTGCGCTTGAGGATGCTAGCATGTGCAGGGGGTCGAAGGCGACGGCGCAGGTGGGTGGTGGAACGAACGGGGTGGGTGGTGGGGTTGTCGTGGCGGAAGGAGCTGGCGAGGAGCGGGGAGCAAAGGGAACGGCGTTGACGTCGGCTGCGCGTAGCATGAGCGGTGTGCGGCGGCGGCGGCGAGGATGAGGGGTGAACTCACGCGGGAAAACCATGGGGCACCGGTAGCTGCGATGGCCACTGCCGCGGCAGGTGCGGCAGCGAACAGGGTCCTGGCAGTCCCTCACAGAATGGTCTTTGGAGAGGCAGCGGAAGCAGCGAGCGTGGTGGTGGGGAATGGGAGCGACGCGACGCGGCTGGGGTGTCATGGGGCGAGCAGGCGAGAGCACGGCCTGCAGGTAGGGTTTGGTACCCGGAGTGAAGGCGGGAGTGAATGTTGGCGTGGCTGGCGATGTAGACTCTCCTGCTGTCGCCCCCTTAGCGGCATGCTGGGACGTGGGGGGCAGGTTTTCCTGTACCTGCGCAGTGAATGCCGAATCCCCAAAGATCTTCTTTCCTTTCCCTTTGGTCCCGTTGACACACTTGTCCAGGCTGTCCGCCTCGGGAAGGAATTCTCGAGCCGTGCGCGCTTGTGGCGCAGTTACTGAACTGCTGCTAGCCGTTGGGCAGGTGGCATTGAAGACGTCGTCTCCCTCCTTGAGCTGCTCCGCCATGGCAGCAGCTTGCTGTTCAGAACTGTGCAAGCAGAAGCGGACATGATTGAACTCGAGGTAACCACGCACGATCAGATGGTTAGCGACATTCTGACTAGGAACTCTAGCACGGAAAATCGCATCTCTTACGTGACGAGCGCGGAACAGCAAAGGTAGGAGAGCATTGTTGTGATATAAGCAGAGTTGAAGCGAGGTGCGCGAAAGGGGGGAGTGATCCAGATGTAGGTGGGATGGGGAGCATGGAAGAAACCTGGAGTGATGACAGTGTAGAGATCCCCAAGGAGGAGCTCCTGGAAGGCGTTCCCCGGCCTGGCACAGAGGCCAGCGGCAGTGGGCGCGAGGTGCTGTCCAGTGCGCGTCGACGATGGCCGGCCAGCGTCTCCGTGGGTTGAGGGTGGGGCGGCGGTGGTGGAGGAGCTGGCTCCAGCGGCAGGTGCGCCAGGGCCATGGTCGCCCTCGCGAGAGGCGAGAGGCGACATCCCCGTTCTCCAAAACTTCTCCTCTGATTCTCCTTTTGTAGAAGAGACTATCAATTTGTGTTAAAAACTTGCCCACCAACGTTCCACTTGATGGCACCATATAGACAAATATCCATGATTTGTGGCCGAACTGTAAAATCCACAGTTTGGTTTCTACCAAGTTTTATTTCATAACACTTTTAAGACTACAATGCCATTGTCCCTTTTAAGATTGCTATTATCCAAATTGTTGATGCCGAGTATTGTAACTTGAACTGTATGTCTGATCAGAACCTGCAAACGCCATCTGAGAGCTGGATTAGATCTCTGATGCTATTGTTTAATCCTCTGTCTTCTCGCATAGTTCAGCTTACTGATATTTGGTTCATCCACTCAACAGATGCAGATCTTCGTCAAGACCCTCACCGGCAAGACCATCACTCTCGAGGTCGAGAGCTCTGACACCATCGACAATGTCAAGGCTAAGATCCAGGACAAGGAGGGCATCCCTCCGGACCAGCAGCGCCTGATCTTCGCCGGCAAGCAGCTGGAGGACGGCCGCACCCTGGCCGACTACAACATCCAGAAGGAGTCCACCCTCCACCTTGTCCTTCGCCTCCGCGGTGGACAGTGAGTTGTCACCGGTCCAGTCATGTGGACGTCTGGTTCGGTCTTCGTGGTTTGCGTTCATCTGAGTCGTAGTGTAAAAACGCATCCGATATGCATTGAAACAATTTGAGTAATATTAAGTTTGGTTTACCCCTTTTGGCTTCATTTTTTTCAGCTATGCATTTTCCATGTGCCAAAGCATCATACCACCTTACGCAGACCTGAGACCTCCGTGCTCGCATTTTATTCAAACGAAAAGCTTTATTCGGCAACTCCAACTACCATCCAGAGTATATTCGAAATTTGTACCTTTGGCCACTTCCGCATCCTCATCTCCTCTTTGGTGAGTGGGGACGACAATCCTCATCTTCTCTGGCAATGTTGTGGTTAGACATGAGTGATCGGCATGTGTAAGCTTCTGATTAGCCCAGGTGGAAATGCTGGCTCATGTTAACGAAGAGCTACCCTAGCCGGCTGAAATGGTAGGTTCTCGTCACGCGACGGATCGATAAGGTGTTTGTGGATCCGCCTGTGATATGGAGTAGCAACAAAGTTTATGGTGCACACTACAATACTGCTACAAGTGTCGTGGCCAGCCATGCTCACAACACATACGTGCTGCATCTTTGTCTGGACCTCCTTAGACCCTGCTGCCTGGCACCTGATCAATTCAATGCCGGCCGACCGCCTCGACGTCGTGGTCGCGTCCCGGACGCTGGTGCCGGCATCCCACCCGCCGCCGGGTTTCCCCGCCGTGCTCCAGGTCTCCAACCTCGACCTCATCTTCGGCTCCTTCCACGTCTACTTCATCGCGGTATACCCAGCCCCCACCACAGGCTTCCCCGCCGTGGCCGCGGCCGTGCGCGCCGCCCTCCCCGCGTTCCTCTCCACCTTCTTCCCCTTCGCCGGCCGCGTCGTCACCGACGCCTCCACGGGCGTCCCCGAGATCGCCTGCACCAATGCCGGCGCGGAGCTCGTGCTCGCCGACGCCTCCGCGGCGGCCCTCGCCGAGCTCCCCTTCGCCGACGCCGCCCGCTCCCTCGGCGCCATCCCCGTGCCGTTCGCGCACGACCTCGCCCTGTCGCTCCAGCTCGTCCGCTTCGCCTGCGGCGGGTTCGCCCTCTCGTGGGGATGCAACCACCTGCTCGTAGACGGGCACGGCGCGACGGCCATGTGCAACGCGTGGGCCGAGCTGCTCCGCACGGGTGGCGTCTCTTGGGAGCCCCACCACGAGCGCGCCTCCCTCTTCCGCCCCCGCTCGCCGCCGCGGTTCGACCCGTCGGCGCTGGACGCCGAGTTCACGCGGTACGCGCCGGGGGAGCTCCCGAACGCGCTCCTGACGGCCACCCTCGTGCGCCGCAACTACGTGGTCTCCGCCGCCGACGTGGCGCGCCTCCGCGCCGCGGCGAGCACGCCCACCCGCCGCGCCACGCGGATCGAGGCCCTCTCCGCGCACCTATGGAAGCTTCTCGCCGCGGCGGTGGACGGGTGCGACACACACTGCCGCATGGCGTGGCCGGTCGACGGCCGGGCGCGCCTCGACCCGGCAAAGTACGACAAAGACGCACTGAGCCGGTACCTTGGCAACGTGGTCACTTACGCGTCGCGGGAGGCGGCGGTGGAGGCCGTGTCGTCGGCGACGCTGGCGGAGGTGGCGGCGATGGCGGGCGCGGCGATCGCGGAGGTGTACCGGTCGGAGCGGTTCGAGGAGCTGGTGGACTGGATGGAGGCGCGGAAGGGGGTGTTCCGGGAGGAGGGTGGCAAGTGGACGGAGACGGTGGGGACGGGCACGGGGAGCCCGGCGCTGTTGCTGTCGGCGTTCGTCTCGTTCCGCGTGGAGGGGGATTTCGGGTTCGGGCGGCCGCGGCTTATGGTGCCGTGGTTGCGGCCGGGAAGGAATGGGTCGGCGGCCATGGTGGTGACGCGGAGCCCCGGTGAGGACGGGGCGTGGGTGGTGAGCGCAAGGCTGTGGCCAAAGCTGGCAGACGCCGTGGAGGCGGACCCGGAGGCCGTGCTCAAGCCGGCCACCGCCGCGCGGCTTGGGTTCGGCTCGCGGGACCCGCCGGGCAGCGTGGTGCAGCAGCAGGACACTAGTCCCACACCCGCATGAGACACTGAGAACCGAAACGTGATGCACCGATTCAGATTTTTTTTTTTTTTGGTTAGTACCTACCGCAGGGCTGAAATTGGGACTCGATTAGTCGATCCATATTGCACAATTCACACCCTCCTTTAACAGAGCTCCAATAATTGGTGCAGTACAACATATGAAAGTGTTTGATTTAATCCATCGTACGTGTATACCCCACCACCGAACGAAAGTCGAAAGGGAGAGATCTATCGCATCTGGCTTTTAAGTGAAGGAAAAAAATTGCAAATCTGTTTGTAGTACAGACCACTGCGGGCGCGATGACGCCCCCGATCCGGAGCCTACCCATCGTCGTGCTCTTCTTCCTCTCCGCCGTTTCCTCATCTTCCTTGCCTCCGGAGGACGGCATCCGGGTCGTCTCCGCCGAGAGACTGGTATGTTTCGCTCGCCCGTGCCGTGTCTGAATTTCCTTTTGTTCTTTCCTTCCTCACACTCACACCCCACCAGGCTGGTTGCTTTGCACGGGGCCCTTTTTATTACTCAAATCTTCCTTTTGGCTTTCGATTTCGAATTCATTTGTGGTTGGTACTTACCAATCGAAATCCTAGTACTCTTACTAGTTCTGTGGCAAATCGAGCTCAAAGTTACTACTTCGTTTGCACACACCTCTCTCATGCACAAGAACATCTGACAGCTTGAGTTGCATATGCAGATCCACCTCACTGGTCCCATTGCCAGAGTGATCATAACACTGGAGGTAATTTCTTATTCGTAGCTCTCCTCCGCTGCCAGTCAGCTAATTGTTTCCTTTCCGCTGCTCTTCTACTCGCAAGCCGCAACTTCTGAATGTTTCATGTCTGTCTGTCGTCTTTTAAAAAAAATGTCTGCCTATCATCAGGTCGAGAATTCTGCCGCTGCCTCTGACGCATCTCAGGTTTTTCTCGCGTTCACGCCCTGGGAGGTTAAACACCTCGCTTTTGTCAAGGCTACCAGAGTGGATGGGAAGCATAGGAAGAAGGCACACGAGCCCCTCCGTGTCCAAGCCTCTGATCTCCCGGCGACTCCGAATGGCGCTCGCCTCTACTCTGCTCTCCTCAGCACTCACCTGAAACCTGGCGAGTCAACCACTCTCGAGGTGCTATACGTGCTGACACACGTCCTGGACTGTTGGATACGATCCGAATTATAACGTGTGTCTCGTGGGGACGTCTGAAGGGCCCACGGTTCGGGTTGTATGTTTAGCGGATTTGTTTCCGTATTTGACTGCAGTCAGTTTAGTCCACCCATATCTACATCTTGTAAGCCGCAGGCGTTGAAAGACGACTCATTGTATTCCCTGCGTTGTAACTCTCTCATTATAGTGAAGATCGCCGGTTGGCGCCCGTGGTTTTTTCCCGTAAGGGTTTTCCACGTTAAATCTGTGTCTCGTGTTCGATCTTGTTTACGCATTATTTGCTAACAAGTGGTATCGAGAGCTTGGCACGAGATTGTGAAAAAAAAAATTAGGGTTTCGTCTGTTTCGTCGCGCCGCCGGTGGAGTTGATGTCTACCAGCGATCTGATCTGCTTCGTGTTGGGTTTCCGTCCTGCCTGCCCGTGATTTGGTCGAATTAATCGGCCGTTCCTACCCCGTGTCCCTGTGCGTGCGTCTTGCCGTCGGAGTTCGACTCGCAGGCGGTGAGAGACGATCTGCTCGACCGTTCAATCTAAAAAGGCTGTCGTCTGCTGGCTGGTGTCCACACGGAGAAAAATTGTTGCTGGCAGAGATCAGGGGAATCAAAGCTATCGGCCTGCCGCGCATCAACATCGAGGAAAGCTTGCCGCTGTTTCTTGCGTGAGGCAATTTCACCAGGATTATGCTACGTCCACACGAGAGATCTACCAGAGAAGATTTTTAGCTCTTTGCTATTCGTACACGGGAGGTGTACACAGGCTGCAGGTTCTGCTAGGGTTACTCCTAGATTTATTTACTGCAGATTATATTCTTCTGGTTATTTTCTTCTCAATGGCTTCTATGAAGTATGATATTCCGCTGTTGGATCGAGATACAAGGTTCGCTCTATGGCAAGTTAAGATGCGAGCTGTTTTAGCGCAAGCTGATTTAGATGATGCGCTTGAGAAATTCGGGAACAAGGATTCAAAGACTTGGACCGATGATGAGAGGAGAAAAGATCGTAAGGCCTTGTCTCATATTCATCTTCATCTCTCAAATAATATTTTGCAAGAGGTTTTGCAGGAGAAAACTGCAGCTGCTCTATGGCTCAAGTTGGAGTCAATTTGCATGTCAAAAGATTTGACAAGCAAGATGCATATGAAGATGAAGTTATATACGCACAAGTTGCAAGAAGGTGGCTCTGTCCTTAACCATCTTTCGGTCTTTAAGGAGATCGTTGCTGACCTACAGTCTATGGAGGTAGTTTATGATGATGAAGATTTGGGTCTTATTCTTTTGTGCTCACTGCCTAGTTCCTTTGCAAACTTCAGAGATACTATTCTATATAGTCGTGATTCTCTAACCATCCATGATGTTTATGAGGCATTGCAAGCCAAAGAGAAGATGAGACAGATGGTGTCTTCTGAAGGTTCCTCTTCCACTGGAGAAGCTTTGTCTGTTCGTGGCAGGACACAAAAGAATTCTAATAATGGTGTAGAGAATTAGGCAAACACCACACGCCCTAGGAGGGGGGGTGACCTTTCATTATATAGGCCGAATAGGCTTGGAGTACAAGTCAAATACAATACAAGACTAAACACCTATACAACTCTAATACCCGCCCGCAGTCGCAGGAGGGGAACTAACACCAAGACTGGACCGAAAATCAGTAAACAACTGTACAGGAAGACCCTTAGTCATGATGTCAGCATACTGATGGGACGACGGAACGTGGAGCACCCGAACCTGTCCCAAAGCAACCTTCTCTCGAACAAAATGAATATCAATCTCAATATGTTTAGTGCGACGATGATGAACTGGATTTGCAGCCATGTAGACAGCACTGACGTTGTCACAATAAACAATAGTTGCCTTGTCGAGAGGAAGATGAAGCTCCTGAAGAAGCTGGCGCAGCCAACAACACTCAGCCACAACGTGAGCTACAGCACGATATTCTGCTTCAGCGCTGGAGCGAGATACCGTTGTCTGTCGCTTAGAAGACCAAGACACCAGACTATCTCCGAGATAAACACAGTAACCAGAGGTAGAGCTCGAATGGCTACAGGGGCCGTTCAAAGTCTAGAGGCAAGGATGACAAATTCTGCAAGTATTGCAAGAAAGACACTCATTTTATTTCTGAGTGTTATAAATTGAAGAACAAGGAAAAGAGAACTGGCACATACAGACCGAAAGGTAAATCTGATGATGAAGGTAATGCTTCTGTTGCTGCCACCAATGTTAATTCAGATGGTGGAGATGTTCTTCTTGCTTTTGCTGGATGTGCAAATAGTGGTGATGAATGGATTCTTGATTCCGCTGCTTCCTTTCATATGTGCATTAATAGAGATTGGTTCATCATTTATGATTCTGTCCAAGGTGGTTCTGTTCGTATGGGTGATGATGGTATTATCAGAACTTTAACAAATGTGAGACACATTCCAACTATGAGCAAGAATTTAATTTCTTTGAGTACTCTTGATGGCAAAGGGTACAAGTACTCCGGTGGACATGGAGTTTTGAAAGTGTCAAAAGGTTCTCTTATTGTGATGAAAGGTGATTTGAAATCTGCCAATTTGTACCGTCTTCGTGGTACTACAGTTACAGGTGATGCCGCTGTAATTTCTAATTCATTATCTACTTCTGATGCTACTAATCTTTGGCATATGCGTCTTGGGCATATGAGTGAGCTTGGCTTCGCAGTGTTAAGTAAGAGAGGTCTTCTCGATGGGCATAGCATCAGCAAGTTGAATTTCTGTGAGCATTGTGTGTTTGGCAAACACAAAAGGGTGAAATTTAATACCTCTACTCATTCAAGTAAAGGTATGCTTGATTATGTGCATTCTGATTTATGGGGACCATCTCGCAAGCCTTCTCTTGGTGGTGCTCGTTATATGTTGACCATTATTGATGATTATTCTAGAAAGGTATGGCCATATTTCTTGAAAGATAAATCAGAAACATTTCAGCATTTAAAGAGTGGAAGACTATGGTTGAAAACCAAACTGAAAAGAAGGTTAAAAAGCTTCGTACTGATAATGGTATGGAATTCTGTTCACACGAGTTTAAAGCATATTGCAAAGCTGAAGGCATTGTTATGCATTACACCGTTCCTTATACACCTCAACAGAATGGTGTAGCCGAGCGTATGAACAGGACTATCATCTCTAAGGCTCGTTGCATGTTGTCTAATTCTGGCTTGAATAGACGTTTTTGGGCTGAAGCTGCTTCCACTGCTTGCTATCTTGTTAATCGCTCACCCAGCATTTCTATTGATAAGAAAACTCCAATTGAGGTATGGTCTGGTTCTCCTGCTGATTATTCGCAATTGAGAGTTTTTGGCTGTACTGCTTATGCTCACGTTGATAATTGTAAATTAGAGCCTAGAGCTATTAAGTGCATCTTTCTTGGTTATCAACCTGGTGTTAAAGGTTATAAATTGTGGAATCCACAAACTCAGAAGGTTGTGATTAGCAGGAATGTTATCTTTAATGAATCTGTTATGTTGCCTGACAACCTATCTACTAGTGCTCCTGTTCAGCAGAAAACAAGTGTGCAGGTGGAGCATTTTATTGATTCTGATCATACATCAGAAAATGATAGTGTTGCTGTACCAGAAGCACCTATTGATGATAATTTACCAATTATTGATGATTCTTCTGTTGTTGAGCATTCTTCTCCAGTTGTGCAGCCTCCACAACATTCTATTGCAGCTGATAAGCCTAAAAGGGTTTCTAAGCCAAGAAAAAGATTAATTGAAGAATGCAATATTGCTTATGCTTTAAGCGTTGCAGAAGAGATTGAAGGTGCAGAACCTTCTAATTATTTTGAGGCTATTACTTCTGCTGATTCTAACAATTAGATGACCGCTATGCAAGATGAGATGGAGTCGCTTGAAAAGAATGGTACTTGGGATTTAGTAAAATTGCCCAAGAATAAAAAGCCTGTTCGTTGCAAATGGATTTTCAAAATGAAGGAGGGTATTTCTCCGGTTGAGCCAGCAAGGTATAAGGCAAGGTTGGTTGCTAAAGGCTATAGCCAAATTCCAGGTATTGATTTTAATGATGTCTTTTCCCCGGTTGTGAAGCATAGTTCTATTCGCACTCTTTTGAGTATTGTTGCTATGCATGATTATGAGCTTGAGCAGTTAGATGTTAAAACTGCGTTCTTACATGGGGAGTTAGAAGAGGACATTTATATGGACCAACCTGAAGGTTTTATTGTTCCTGAAAAAGAAAACCTTGTGTGTAGATTAAAGAAATCCCTTTATGGCTTGAAACAATCTCCTAGGCAATGGTATAAGAGATTTGACTCGTTTATGCTCTCTCATGGTTTTAAGCGGTCTGATTATGATAGCTGTGTCTACTTAAAGACAGTTAATGGTTCAGCTATTTATTTGCTTCTTTACGTAGATGATATGTTGATTGCTGCTAAAGATAAATCAGAAATAGTGAAATTGAAGGCACAATTGAGTAAAGCATTTGAGATGAAGGACTTGGGTGCAGCTAAGAAAATTCTTGGTATGGAAATTATCAGAGATAGAAAATCTGGTATGTTATACCTCTCTCAGCGAGGTTATATTGAAAAAGTTCTTCGTCGTTTTAATATGCATGATGCAAAACCAGTGAGTACTCCATTAGCTGTACATTTCAAATTATCCTCTGATTTATGTCCGGTGTCAGATGAAGAAATCGAATACATGTCTAAAGTCCCATATTCGAGTGGAGTTGGTTCACTTATGTATGCCATGGTTTGTTCTCGTCCTGATTTATCTCATGCATTGAGTGTTGTCAGTAGATACATGGCTAATCCTGGCAAAGAGCATTGGAGAGCTGTTCAGTGGATTTTCAGATATCTTCGAGGTACTTCTAGTGCTTGTTTGCAGTTTGGGAAATCTAGAGATGGACTTGTTGGTTATGTTGATTCTGATTTTGCTGGTGATTTGGATAAGAGGAGGTCTCTCACAGGTTATGTTTTCACCATTGGTGGTTGTGCTGTTAGTTGGAAAGCAAGTTTGCAGGCTACTGTTGCTTTGTCCACTACTGAAGCTGAGTATATGGCTGTTTCTGATTCTTGTAAGGAAGCTATTTGGTTGAGAGGTTTATACTCTGAACTTTGCGGGGTTTCTTCTTGCACTACTATACATTGTGATAGCCAAAGTGCTATTTGTCTCACTAAAGATCAGATGTTTCATGAAAGAACAAAGCACATTGCGGTGAGATATCATTTTATTCGAGACGTTGTTGCTCGAGGTGATGTTAAGGTATGCAAGATAAGTACTCATGACAATCCCGCTGATATGATGACTAAGCATGTTCCTACAACTAAGTTTGAGCCATGCTCACGCTTAGTTGGTATTAAAGTTTGAAGTCCTAGTGACTTTCGGCGTCGGTGATTAATTATTATTGAAGTGAGTTCATTGTTGATACTTCATTTGCTACAAGATGGAATTCGTCTCAAGGTGGAGTTTGTTGGATATGATCCGAATTATAACGTGTGTCTTGTGGGGACGCCTGGAGGGCCCACGGTTCGGGTTGTATGTTTAGCGGATTTGTTTCCGTATTTGACTGCAGTCAGTTTAGTCCACCCATATCTACATCTTGTAAGCCGCAGGCGGTGAAAGACGACTCATTGTATTCCCTGCGTTGTAACTCTCTCATTATAGTGAAGATCGCCGGTTGGCGCCCGTGGTTTTTTCCCGTAAGGGTTTTGCACGTTAAATCTGTGTCTCGTGTTCGATCTTGTTTACGCATTATTTGCTAACATGGACCCTTATCCGGCTCGGATTGTCAGCCAGTCAGCAGAGCCACGTCAGCTGGTTTACTACCATGACAGCGCGGTTATTTTGTCACCCTACCATGTCGTGGAGCAGGTCACCTACATCAAAATGCCGAGCGATATGGTTGAGAGGTCGATCCTACCAGCTGCGCTGGTGCTGAAAATGAAATACGGCACGTATTATGACCGGATGCCAATTACTTATTTGCCAATCTCCGTGCACTATGAGAACCGCCCGTTTGCTGTTGTTCAGAAACTTGAACGCAAGGTGGATGTTCCTCGCCGGGGACATATCAAGGTCACAGATAAGTACAAAATGAAACAAGATGGTGCTTGGTACAAACGGATCTTTTTAAGATTAGCAGCAACAATCTTACCCGAGTCTCTCTTTAGCTCATCACGGTACGTATGTAGCTCATGTCATGTTGAACTCATACCATATAGGTCAAAGTTTGTAACTGTGAACTTCAAGATCGTCATTATTTCACTTGAAGCTTCAGTGTCACACCACTCATTCAGAACTTTCTTGCTAGGCTTGAGTGTCCCGGGATTTTGGCATTTGCAAAGAAATTGCCGTCATCAAGTAAGGACCGGCTTTATTTTACATTGGTTCAAGGGCCAAGGTATGGTTGGCACTGCACGTTCACCGCCTGGTATGGTTTGCCACTGGAAAATTACCTCTTTGAGTCGGTTGATGGCCGGCGCTACATCAACCTTACTTTCGGATTCCCTCAACTCGATACTGTGGTTGACGATTTTGCTACAACGGTAAGAGTGGCATGCATCGCCCTATTTAGTTGAAGGATCATGTTGAGGTGTGCCATGAACTCATGATCCAATTTGTGATGAGTATGACATTGTGCCATTGGTTGCATGCTCAATCTGTTATTGATAGTTATTTGTTTATTTCTCTAGTTTGACCATGTTCATTGCAAAGTTCAGCACTTTTACCCGCCACTTGTTGAAATGAGATTCTTGAGGAAAAAAAAAACATATTGCTGTTTTTTTAATAAAGAGATGATGCTTTGTTGGGAGCAGTGATAATAATGTACCATACAAAGACATTTTATTCTTGGGCATTCACATCTAGCAGAAACTTCTCTAACCTTTTTAATTGTTGCAGATCGTACTTCCCGAAGGATCAAAAAATCCACAGACTATTGTTCCTTTTCCGACAAAGGTAATCCCATCTTTCGGCTGCTATACCGCCGGCTGCTGGCACACGCCCATAGTTTCACAAGGACATTTATTTTTAACATAAAATTCACAAGAACTGTGATCAATAATTATCTCAATACTTGCTTTCATGACTTTGTTTCTACAATGATACGTCAATTTTACACCTAAATTTTAGGTTGTGATGGCCAACATTCTACCATGAGCTGTGCATACTTCTGAACCCTCGAATTTGTACTTGAGGCTGCCATGGCTAGTTTATATTTTTTCAGTATTGTCATAGCAAGCCGTTGAAATAAGTTTACTCTAAACATCTATAGCCTGCTCCTTTAATTTGCATACGTAATCAGTGCCTTCCTCCACTATCAGCTGTGAAAGATTATTATGTGATTATGATATTTGCCACTGATGCAGACGAGTTACTCATATCTTTATTATGTTACTGGAAGGACGAAGGTAGTACTAAAGAACAAAAATGTTGTAGGAGAACATAACGTTCCGTTCCAGGTACTTCTTTTTATTTGTTATTAGTATCTAGTACTACGCTTTATATCTATTCTTATCTTTGGAACATTCTGTCAATTTTAGGTGTACTACGAATCCAATCCGATCTTCGTGTTGGCCGACCCATTGACTGTTTGGGCAGTGATTGGGTTTATTGCTGTCTGCATCGCTTATTTTTACTTTACATGATGTTCCCGTCAGAAAATCATCGTAGGCCTGTTGACATCCACACTATTTCAGCCATTTTATTTTCTACACAAGTGGGAAACCTTGATACTACATGAAAACCGTTGAACTTGTACACCTATTCAGGTTCCCATGTTTTGTACGGAGTATATACAGTTAAAATATTTTTTCCTGCTGTTTTTTGACGTTATAAACGGGCTCCTGGAAATTAGCGATACCGAAAGGATGGCGTAAAAGTGATTTCTGGGCCAGCTGTGAAAGTGTTCCAAACCCATTGGCCACTGCATCATTCACCAGGTCAGCACCACTCGCTACCCATCCTAGTAAGATCCCCGGCTCAACACGCACGCTGTGAGCTTGCACGGCGAAATGGCGTCGAGGCCCTTCCACCTCTCGATCGCCTTCCGGACCCTGGTCCGGGCCTCGCGCACGCCGCCGGGCTTCCCGGCCGTCCTCGCCGTCTCCAACCTCGACCTCATCCTGGGCCACTTCCCCATCTTCCTCCTCTCCATGTACCCAGCCCCCGCCGCCGGCCTCGACGCGGTCCTCGCCGCCGTGCGCGGCGCCCTCCCGGAGTACCTCTCCCGATTCTTCCCCTTCGCTGGCCGCGTCGTGCTGGACCCGGACACCAAGATCCCCGAGGTCGACTGCAACAACGCCGGCGCCGAGCTCGTCGTCGCCGACGCCGCGGTCCCGCTCGCCGCCGTTGACTTCACCGAGGTCGACGCGTCGCTGGGCCTCATCCAGATCCCCTTCGACACGAGCCTCCCCATGTCCGTGCAGCTGGTCCGGTTCGCCTGCGGCGGGTTCGCGCTGACGATTGGCACCACCCACCTCCTCGCCGACGGCCGGGCGTTCACCGTCCTTCTTAGCTCGCTCGCCGAGACAATCCGCGACGGCGCCCTCTCCGTCGAGCCCCTCCTCGACCGCTCCCTCCTCTTCAAGCCGCGGTCGCCGCCGTCGTACGCCGCGTCGCTGGACGCCGAGTTCGCGCGGTTCACGCCGGCGGCCATGATCAACCCGCTCCTGTCCGCGGCCATGCGGCGCCGGCTGTACCGGATCGAGGCCGCCGACCTCGCCGTGCTCCAGGCGGCTGCAGCGTCTTCCCCGTCCGGCGGCCGGCGCCGCCGCGCGTCGCGGTTCGTGGCGCTGTGCGCGCACGTGTGGAAGCTCCTGGCGCGCGCGGTGGGCGACGCCGACACGAGCTGCCGGATGGCGTGGATCGTCGACGGGCGGAAGCAGGTGGAGCCGTGGGAGAGCGCGCTGGACCGGTACGTCGGGAACGTGGTCACCTACACGTCGCGGGAGGCGGGCGTGGCGGAGCTCCTCCGCGCGCCGCTCCCCGACGTGGCGGCGGCGGTGCGCGGCGCCATCGCCGGGGTGACGACGGCGACGCGGTTCCAGGAGCTGGCGGACTGGATGGAGGAGAGGAAGGCGGCGTTCAGGGACGGCGGGAAGTGTACGGAGGCGGTGAACCTGGGGCTCGGGAGCCCCGCGCTCGTGATGTCCGGCTTGCTCCCGTTCCCCATCGACGGGGACCTTGGGTTCGGGAAGCCCAGGATCGTGATGCCGTGGGTGCGGCAAGGACGGCTGGGCTCCGCGGCCGTGACGGTGGTGCCCTGCCCGAGCGGCGACGGGTCGTGGTTCGTCGGCGCCACGAGGATGTGGCCGCGGCTGATGGAGGTAGTCGAAGCCGACCCTTTGTTCAAGCCGGCAGCGAACCTGGGACTGGCGACGCCGGGGGGGACACGTCTGTGAACTCGCAGCTTTGTCTATTTGCCTTGTGCGTGTCATCGGCTCATGCTCATCGCACAATGTGGCACTCACACTCACGGGGAGTGCCCGTTATGGTAAGGGTTACTATTATGAAGGCGGGGAAGATTCTCCAATCTCCATGATTGAATTGGAAATGGCGACTAGGCGAGAACGTGGGACGCGGATTCTGAGAGGACAGAGGTCAATACATGAAAGTCGATTTTTATTTTTCTTGGTTGGTTCCTTGGAGCCTTTAATCTATCTATTATCTATGCTATAAAGGACGACGAAATTTTCATACCAGGGGTTACTCTTACCCCTCCAACACCGTCGGATTTTATGATGACGATTGGATGCTCTAAATTAATCTAAAGAGTCCATGTTGATTATATTACTCCTACACCGTTGGATTTTATGATGATCTAACGCTCTAGATTAATCTAAAGAGTCCCACCGCAAAATTCTTTTTTTTATCTCCCTTTATTTTTAAATGACAATTCACCGTACCCCTCCTCACCTAAAATAGAACCACTTGATAAGTAAATAGCAAATTGCTTAATCCACCGGATTTCAAATATGATGAATCACATATGAGAACCACTTTAAGATGATCCAAAGACATAAAGGGGGGCACCCATATGGCTGCGGCATGACTTCAACTAATAATAATTCAAAAAGGCATGAATGATTAGATCTCGAAACTATATACTTCAACGATTCCTTAAGTTTTAGAAGTTATAGCACGTAAGTGTTTCTTAACGCTACCACTCACTAATTAAAACTTAAAAGCATATAAAGCTTGATGCAATAATGCATCCCTGATACGATTGTACTTTGTTCCTGGTCCCTGTGCCTGGATAAAGTGGTTCCTTGCATCAACAGATCAGCCACGGTTCATGTCGTAATTGTACCTTCCATACCGACGTTTATGATCCTTCCGATTCCTCTTCACGCTGGGTGCCGTAATATATCATCGCCCACTAGAGCTCTCGTCGACGCAAGACATCATCGTTGGAAGAGGGAGAGGCGGACCAGAAGCTAACGGCCTCATATTCACGATCACACAATCATGGCATCACCTGCTCTTTGGCGTCCACGGCTGGCAACTGCTCGCTTTTCGCCGGTGTGCACACTCCGTGCCGTCGCTCGCTCCCCCACCTTCATGTTGTTGCCGTCTCCTACTTCTCTGCCACCTCGCAGAGTTTAGCTGCAGCTAAAGTTTAGCTCTAGAGGATCCAAATAAGGCCTAATTCCTTTGCAAAACACATGCCACTAGGTCATTATAAAATGTATAACTTGCAAGTAATTTCTTTTCAAAACACGTGCCTGTGGCATGTGCACTTCCGCTAGTATCTTAATAAAGCAGAAGCAAAAGGAGCCACCACGTTCGCCGATGGGGTCTAGAAAATCTCACGTTAATCTAAAAAAGAGAAAAACCGCCACCGTCGGATCTTATGAAGATCTAACGGTCTAAAATATCTCAAGGAGTCCATATCAAATAAATCTATTATCTTAATAAAGCAGAAGCAAAAGGAGCCACCACGTTCGCCGAGGGGGTCTAAAAAATCTCACGTTAATCTAAAAAAAAGAGAAAAACCTCCACCATCGGATCTTATGAAGATCTAACAGTCTAGAATATCTCAAGGAGTCCATATCAAATAAAAGGTCTAAATTAATTCAAATAGCTCATTAGTCTAAATATACCTGGACGGTTTTGATGGCAAAAGAAAAAAATCAAGCAAGGACTCTAATTCGTTACGTACATGTCTAGACTTTTTTTTTCCGAAGGTACATGTCCGAACTTATACTGTTTTTCTCTTTATTTACTTCACATTATGGAAAATAATACAAAATGTACATCACGTTTAAGCTATCACCAATTCATGTCACTTTTTTTTCTGTTTGAAAGACGTTCATCCTAAAATCTATCATGTTAGACATGATGCAAGTGTGCATTGCATCAATGCAAATTAGATCTATTAATTTGGCTTCTCAAACATTCTTCTCAAACATGAGAACGTCATATTTCTTTTCTTTGAAAGCCTATCATAATATATATGTGCAACCGTGCATCCATAGTAGTTAAATCTAGCAATAAATTTTATATTTCCAAAAATTAAAAATGTATAAATAAACATTTTTTCTATTACCTTCTAGATGGTTATTATTCAATCTAACCACCTAGATCCACATAAATGAACGGCTCACAACTAGAGCAAATCAAATATCGAAAAATTGATACTATGAAAAGAAAAAAAATAGAATGAAATATTTAACTAAACAATTTCTCACGCACCTAGAAACGTGAGAAAAAAATAGAAGATAATGAATCTAATTCTTTTCTATGTAATATTGACCCTGTTGATTTGGAAGTAGAATTAAAACGCCCCAGTTGCCACACAAATACTTTTATCCCGCGAAACACATACAAACATACACGTTCACATACTCGCACACATACTCGCACACACACTCGCCCATATGAATACACGCACGAGACTCTACCCCCATGAGCACATCTGAAAGATTGAGCCGGCTAATATCGAGATTGATGAAGTCAGCGCAGATGCCTCACTATCGACGGACACGCCGCCTACCACATAAATAAATAACATCGGCTAAATTATATACTAAATCTAGAAAAAATACGAGCACCTACGTCGAGTCAAGGACTCGAATCCGGGTTGGCAGGTTCCAGCACAAGAAACCTTAACAGCTAAGGTACGCTCAATTCATAGAAAGAATAATATGACCATACAATTATGATAAGAAGATGTGAGCGGGAAAAGCAGATGTTTGATGCATTCATCGTGAAATAGTGATGTGATTCTGATCTAAAAGACAATGAGATAATGCATAATTTCGAGAGGGTGGTGATGTCCGAAAAAAGGGTTTGAATAGTACATGAAAGAGTACAACTTAAAAATAGCACACTAGAAACGTAGAAGAGCATGAACATGGTATGACCAACTGGCAAACTGGGACATAATTCCGATCTAGAAGATGATGAAAGAGTATCACATTTTGGTAGGATGATAACGACCATAGATAAAAGGTGTGGATTGGCCATGAAAAAATGAAGAAGCACATCTAGGTAGGTACAGGGAGATTAACTACAAGACAAAAACATGAAAAAGAAGAGTGACTGGTCACCATAGGTGCTAAGAAGTAATTTTGATTTAGAAAACGATTATAGAACTCTTGGCGTTGCCACTTTTAACAGCCCAAAAGGTCTAGAAATTACCATGTCAATATATAAAAATAAAAAAACTATACATCATTGAATTTATCATTATCAAACCATCTATATTATCCTGAATTTTTTAAAAGGAGCATACAACTTATAAGTATTGAAAACTTAAAATTTATATAAATAAAAATAAAAGGGTAAATTAGCACTCTTCATCTAATAAAACCCAAAAGCGGCTAGCAAAGTATAATTTTCTAATAAAAATATTTTTCATATTAAGAAAAGGTGGATTTGATATCAACGGCTATTATCTTCCCTTTTTTTATTTTTATCCTTGGTTACCATTTTGGTATAGGCCTCAAAAACTTTCTGATTGCAAGCACATAACTGAGAACGCAACATGGCATAGGAAGCGGCTAGCAATACATAAAAATATAAACTCATGTACAAAATATATTATCATTACATATAAATATTTCTTTCAATGTATATAAAAATAGGGGTAGGGGTCTGCCCTATTGTTTCCGTTCAAAAGGATAATATCATTCATTCTGATTATAATAAAACTAGCTACCCGCGCAAATTACGCGGGACATCTTGCTAGTCTATACTATAAAGAGTGTCACAATTGAAACGGTTTCTCACCCAAAAAACTACCCTCCTAAACCTCACAGAGGATCCACAATTCAGAGGCAAAAGGTGGCCCCGGACGACCACAGAGGGGGGTAGACGCGTTTGGTCGTCACCCCCCGTTCTTTTGCGCCTCGGCGCCATCCCGCCCCCCTATTCTTTCTCACCTTGGCATTTTTGTATACCCACTGCCTTCCTTTTCTTTTGATCACGTTCTTTATATGGTAATGCAATCAAGGCGCCGCTTTTCTTTCCTTTCTGTTCGTTGTATTAGTATGCAAAAAGATACGCTGGTTTCCTTCCAAAAAAAACGCCCCTTTCCTTTCCTCCACTTTCCTTTGGAAATTCGCCTGCTTTCTTTTCCTTTTGATCACGTTCTTTGTATGGTTATGTAATCAAGGCGCCGCTTTCCTTTCCTTTCTATTCGTTGTATTCGTATGAAAAAGATACGCTGGTTTCCATCCAAAAAGACACCCCTTTCCTTTCCTCCACCTTCCTTTGTAAATTCGCCTGCCTTCCTTTCCTTTTGATCGCGTTCTTTGTATGGTGATGCAATCAAGGCGCGCTTTCCTTTCTATTCGTTGTATTCATATGCAAAAAGATACGCTGGTTTCCTTTCAAAAAACACCCCTTTCCTTTCCTCCACCTTCCTATGCAATCAGTGCGCCTACACCTTCCTTTTGAAATTCGCCCGCTTTCCTTTCTTTATATGGCCGTGTGCATCAAGGAATTTGAATTTCCTTCTTTCTTTTGTAGATGGCTAGCGTCCATATACGTGTTGTGTACCAGTCAAGGTTTCCTTTCAAAAAAAGGAATGACATCTACGCAATCGGGTGTCTCCTTCCTTTTAAAACTTGATTACTTACCATAGTTGTGGGAGTCAATCAAGGAATTGATTACTTACCATAGTCGTGGGCGTCCAGGTTCATCTCCTTAGCCCTCCTTCCCCCTATATAAGGCGCCCCTCCTTATTCTCAAAGCACACAATCTCTCCCTTCATTCTCATCGTCTATTCAGAGTTCATATTTCTTTGCAAGGGCGTCGAGCGCGGCGCAAGGGTAGCCACGACGCTCGTCGTGTCCAAGCTCGCCAGGTAGAAGCGGAACGTGCTCCGCGTTGTGATGGTGTCCGGTGCCGTCGAGTGCGTGGCGTCGTTGCTCCACGACACTGGCGACGAGGAGAGTAACCTTCTCGGCCTCCCCATCATCAAAAAGCTGGCTGCGGTGCCGAGTTGCTCATGGATACATGTATTGTGAATATTTTTTTATATATGTTGCTGATTGTTTAAGATTTAATTATACAAAAATTTCCATCTGTTTCCGCCGGAGGCCCAAGCTTTCGATGTATGAATATATAATTTTTAATATGAGATGCTATTGAATAATTTTAATATGCGATCTAAGATCGGTATGCATTATTTTACATACTTATTTTTTAAAAAGTTAAGATTTTTTTAAATTTATGTTATTTTTATAACACGTGCCTGTGGCACGTGCCAACCTACTAGTTAATTATTAAAGTATCAAACTGTGATTGTGGTGAAGGCCGCTGTGGAATTAGGCGAGGAGAGATTCTCCAATCTCCGTGCTTAAATTGTAAATGGCGATTAGGCGAGAACGTGGGGAGTTGGGAGGAGTAGCTGAAAAACTCCAACGCTCTGATTCTGAGAGGACAGAGGTCAATACAAAAATTCCTTTGGAAGCACAAACTTCCATTAAAAGTCGAATATTTTATTGGTTGCTTCCTTGGAACCTTTAATTAAAGTATCAAACTGTGATTTTGGTGAAAGCCGTTGTGGAATTAGATAGACCAGTTGCTGAAGATCCTTCAACTCATTTTTCCATCTTCTCTTGAAATGGAACATCGAAACTAGGATAAGAGCAAAAACTGAACACGTCATTTGGATTAGCAGTGTTATATGGTCCCTTTATAATTTGGATGTTTCTTTCAACTTGCTTTTTTGTTTTGAGGAAATCCTCCTTTGGCTTGGCCTCCTTTTACTGAACGCCACTGCTTGAGGACCTCAGCGAGCGGCCCCACGGCATGCGCCACGTACCACGAGTTCTTCACCGGCGTTAAGTTGTTCCAGGCGATCTCCAGGACTCCTGTGGAAACGTTGGTGATGACACGGCCGGTGAAGGAGAAGATTGAAGAGGGAGAGGAACATGAGCAGGGCCGCGGTCAAACCAGGCAGCAGGTCGGACGCCCGCACCAACATCGTGCCACGATAACAAGGTGCTCGACCAGCATTGAGGAGGATCTGGGAGATATGGAGGTCAAGACAAGATGCAGCACAAAACACAAAACAATCATCCAAAAGACTGCCACACGTTCCATTTCTCGGCTTACTCCTGAAGTTCAGCTCTATTCATTTGGCAAGACTGACTAAAAAGTCTATTGATTATTTCCCTCACATAATCTGGAGGGAAATAATCTGGAAGGCTGATAAGCCAAGCGAACAAGGTTTAAATTCTTTGTTCAAAATATCGTTCTAGCAATTCTGCATGATTGCAACATTATGATACAATTCCACAGAAGTAACAAATTTTGCTATAATCCTAGTACATTGATATCGTACCATAACTCAAATTGTACAATATGCTAAAACAAGTTGCAAATTAATGAAATTTATCAATTACCTTGATGTCGCCCGGCTTACTAGGTGCCTAAAATGTCGTGATCGGTTGAGGGTGTCATACCACCTGCCACCCTGCGCCTTCTTCTCTCTTGGAGTCACGCTCACGCCGTTGCAGCTCGCATCACTGCCTCTGTCCCTCGGCGAGTCGCCGCAACTGTCACAGGATCCAGCCTGTCGCTTAACACCGCCGTGCTAATCACAATGTTCAAACTTCACCTAACGAGCTCAGTCTTGCTTTCCACTCGATAGGACGGTACGATCAGCTGATCAAGGAGATATGTAACGATGAAAGACAAGGTAGATTGTCCTTGGGCTGGATGTTAGCATGCAGAGCAACGACTCACTGCCTAGAACCTAGACCCACTAGGTTGGAATAGGTTGGTGGTGCATCGCACACTGTCGCTTACTAGGCATGAGCAATTGATATTGTTTTGGTGCTCCGATTGAACCAAAATAGACAATAAAGTCAGAGGATCATCATGAACTGCTTTACCTTAACAATAATTTACGTTTCAAAAGCACAAATCAAGCAAACATTTCATTTTTCATGCAAGTTTAAGGTTCCAATAGAATTTGTAGACACAAATAACACTTTAATTTCAGAGCACAACAAAAGAACGAACAAAAAGTACTCTGCCCTCAGGGTCCTTTTCCACTAGTATACTGTACAGTATGTCCTCTCACAATCAGATACCTGAACAGTCACGTTGACGTTCTCGCCATTCCCAATTAAGCATGGAGAATCTTCCCCGCCTTCATAGTCCTTTACCATAACGAGGGAAAAAGTTAAAAGTCTATATCACCTCAACCTATGGGGGTGGACTACATAACCCCCAACCTATGAAATGGTTTATATCACCCCCTGAATTTTCAAAAACCAGTCAAATTACCCCCTAAAGCAATTTTGAAAAATCATAGTAAATCATAGAAAAATCATAAAATGGAAAATCCAATTGTGTTGGACTCCAAATGAGTATATCTACACAGTGAACATATAATATGGTATGGTTTAGTACATTTTTTTTGTTGTAGCTTTATATCTATGTTTTTCTTCATAACTATAAAAAATTGTACTACAACATACCACATTATATGTTCATTGTGTAGATCTGCTCATTTGGAGTCCAACACAATTGGATTTTCCATTTTATAATTTTTCTGTGATTTACTATGATTTTTTAAAATTGCTTTAGGAGGTAATTTGATCGGTTTTCGAAAGTTCAGGAGGTGATATAGACTTCATAGGTTGGAGGTTATGCAGTCCACCCCATAGAGGGGGGAGGGGTGTGATGCAGACATTTTTCCCCATAACGAGCACCCCCCCGGCACATGGCACAACGCAAGGCAAAACTGCTACTGCGAGCTCACAGTCACAGACGGGGTCCTGCCGGCGCCGCCAGTCCCAGGTTCCCCGCCGGCTTCAGCAAAGGGTCGGATTCGACGACCTCCATCAGCCGGGGCCACATCCTCGTGGCGGCGAAGAACCAAGACCCGTCGCCGCTCGGGCTGGGCACCACCGTCACCGACGCAGACCCAAGCCTTCCGTGCCGCAACCACGGCATCACGAGCCTGGGCTTCCCAAAACCAAGGTCCCCGTCGATGGGGAACGGGAGCAAGCCGGAGATGACGAGCGCGGGGCTCCCGAGCCCAAGGTTCACCTCCTCCGTCCACTTCCCGCCGTCCCGAAACGCCGCCTTCCGCTCCTCCATCCAGTCCGCCAGCTCCTGGAACCGCGCCGCCGTCGTCACCCCGGCGATGGCCGCGCGCACCGCCGCCGCCACGTCATGGAGCGGCGCGCGGAGGAGCTCCGCCACGCCCGCCTCCCGCGACGTGTAGGTGACCACGTTCCCGACGTACCTGTCCAGCGCGCCCTCCGATGGCTCCACCTGCTTCCGCCCGTCCACGATCCACGCCATCCGGCAGCTCGTGTCGGCGTCGCCCACCGCGCGCGCCAGGAGCTTCCACACGTGCGCGCACAGCGCCACGAACCGCGACGCGCGGCGGCCGCCCGGCGGGGACGCCGCGGCCTGGAGCGCGGCGAGGTCGGCGGCATCGATACGGTACATCCGCCGCCGGATGGCCGCGGCCAGGAGGGGATTAATCGTGGTCGCCGGCGTGAACCGCGCGAACTCGGCGTCCAGCGCCGCGCCGTACCGTGGCGGCGACCTCGGCTTGAAGAGGGAGCGGTCGAGGAGGGGCTCGCGGGAGAGCGCGCCGTCGCGGACCGTCTCGGCGAGCGCGCTCAGCAGGATGGTGAGCGTCCGGCCGTCGGCGAGGAGGTGGGAGGTGCCGACCGTGAGCGCGAACCCGCCGCAGGCGAACCGGACCAGCTGCAGTGACATGGGGAGGCTCGCGTCGAAGGGAATCTGGATGAGACCCAGCGACGCGTCGACCTCCGTGAAGTCGACGGCGGCGAGCGGGACCGCGGCGTCGGCGACGACGAGCTCGGCGCCGGCGTTGTTGCAGGAAACTTCGGGGATCTTGGTGACCGGTTCCAGCACGACGCGGCCGGCGAAGGGGAAGAAGCGGGAGAGGTACTCCGGGAACGCGCCGCGCACGGCGGCGAGGACCGCGTCGTGGCCGGCGGCGGGGGCGGGGTACACGGAGACGAGGAAGATGGGGAAATGGCCCAGGACGAGGTCGAGGTTGGAGGCGGGCAGGACGGCGGGGAAGCCCGGCGGCGGCCGCGAGGCGCGGACCAGCGTCCGGGAGGCGATGGAGAGGTGGAAGTGCCTCGCCGCCATTCCGTCGAGCAGATTCGGCGTGTCGGGGCGGGGATCTCGGACGGGGACGGGTAGGGATAGTGTTGCTGACCTGGTGGTAAGGGTGAGTGGTGGCCACTTTCAAGATGAGCCCATGAGCGAGACGCTTTTGCTATTGGCCCGGCCCGCGAAATACAACAAAAAAATAACCGAAAAATAGCAATATATTTTTTAATTGATTTTCTTCAATTGAAACTTTGCTTATCCGTAAAGTCACTAAAATTTATACTACAAGTTGAGATTTGGAATGGGATTAAGGAAATGGTTTGGCGGCTTATATTGTTGCTGGTTGCTGCTAACGGCGGACTACGACCGTATGTTTAAATCCATCAAACTTTGCAAAAAATGAAAAAAGCTTTCCACCTAGAGAACCGTGACAGTTGATTTCTTCTCTCTATGCACGCGGCCCAATGTAAAAAGTTTTCATCACTTTTTCCCCTTTCACCGAATTTAAACACGCCCGAGAGGCGTCAGGCGGGAATGATATGCTAGAGTGCTAGAGTTGAAGACGAGGTCGGCTCGAGATGGGAGATGCAAGTCATATCTATGTTTTTGGTGTTCCAATTAAAGCAAACATAGACAATGAGTTGATAGATCTTCAAACAGCTGTCTTAGCCAATTCATGAATACGGAGTAGCCTTCATCTTAACCATACGTTAAGGTTGTTTCTAAAGCACCAACCAAGGAACACACTTTGATTTTCATGGAAGTTTAAGCTTGCAATGGAATTTGTGGCATAACAAAAGGGCCAACAAAAAAGTGCAAGTGTCCTTTGCACGCTGTTGCTCTCACAATCAAATAGCTGAACTGAGTGATGGAGGTTTTTGAGCTACTTCCGATGAGTGACACCTTTTTTTTAGTTTTGTAGTGGCGGGTGATGTGATGGGTGGTACACTTTTGCAAATGGACGATGTAGGAAAATGTACACACCATCATTTTCCTATCGCTAATTTTCAACTGCCCAATGATATCGAAAAAAAGAACAGATAAAATAGCACCCGAATATGTTGGATGACCCGTGATAGTTTGCCATACATCATTTTCCCCCTAAACTGCTAAGTCATAATTTACCATACTGACAAACTATCTTCTCTGTCCTAGCATTTTGTAATACCTCAACGACATTATATGATTTTTTTTTTGCGGGGGAACATTATATGAATAATTACAACTCCAAGAGCCTAAGAGCCTAGCTATTTTTTTTCTCTCTATTTGACTCTTTATTTGGGTTGGCAAAAAAATATCTCTCTATGTTATCTCTATGTTATGTAGTTCATTCCAACAGACTCTATTTCCTGCTCTCCAAATACCAACAACCACCTTCAACTATCTCTCCACACACTGCCATGTGGGTCCCACACGTCATCTCCCTCCTTTCCCCTCCTCCCTCCCCATCCCGTCCTACCTCCGCCTTCGCACCACGGTTGCTCCCCGTGCGCTCTCGCGAGGCCATCCACGCGCCATGGCCCATGCTTCCCACTGCGGTGTTCGCAGCCACGGCCGCCGCCGCCGCCGCGTTTCCATTCCCATCCCAGCGCCGCGTCGTGGCATTCTCCTCGAAATCGTCAGGTGAGCATCAGATTCAGGAGCAGTAATTGGCATGAGACGAAATGGTGAGTTGAGGGTGGGTCGTGGGTGCTCTCTCTCGACTTCATCAGAAATCTGCAGGTTGCACAGGCATTCAAACGATTGAGGCGCACAGACGAACAGAGCATGCTCCTGTCCTTGCCTTCTCGGCGAGATTTGGATTTACTCGACCATGTAAAACTGCCAGTGATTAATGCCGACAGGGAGCAGCACCGTGCCGGAGATGGGGCCAACCGGGAGCCGCTCTGCGCGAGGGATGAGGCCGGCGGGGAGGCTCGGCGCTGCCATCCTCAAGGTCGTTGCCGGAGATGGGGGCGGACGGGGAGTAGCACTGCGCCGAAGATGGGGATGGCGGGGAGGCGCGACACTGCCGTCCTTAAGCTCGTCGCCGGAGATAGGGCCGACGGGGAGCAGCTCCGCGCGGGAGATGGTGCCGGCGGGGAGGCACGGGAGCAAATCGTCTCGGGAGGTGGGCCATCCCCTGTCTGCGACGCGCTGGAGGAGAGGATAGCGAGGGCGATGCGCTCGGAATATGAAGACTGTTGGATGCTCATTTTTTTTGTTTTTTTTTTTTGAAAAGGAGCCATTTTTTTTGTAAGTTTATCTATTTTACCTATCCAATTCATTTTAGGAAGGCTCTAGAGATGCTCATAATAATTTGTGTAGTCACACAGAAGGCAGAACGCTGGTCACACAGTGGGTCGAGTGAGTCACACAGAACGCAGGTCTCCCACGAACCACATCACGCATCCGACCTGGCCACCTCCCATTGGCCGGTACCTCCCAAACATGTCCCTCACCCTCCGATCACATGACGTGTACGAACGGACGGCGCAGAACTCGCCCGCCACATAGGCACGCGCCGCACCGCTTCAACCTTCAAGTCCGTCCGTCCTCCTGCTGCTGCCGAACACCACCAGCAAGCAGAGAGGAGACAGCCCATCGGAGATGGCGAGACGCGCCGCCGCCTTGCTCCTTGCCGTCGCGCTCGCGGCCGTCCTCCTGCACCCCGCGTCTGTGGCGGCAGTGGGGCAGAAGAAGCCGGCGACGGCCGCGAGGCGGGAGGACATCCCCTACATCCAGTGCCAGGTGTGCGAGCGGATCGCACGCGAGATCTCCGCCCAGGTCGCCAAGAAGCAGCAGGCGCTCCCGCCCGCGAAGAAGGTACTCTCTGCTGCTCTGGGTCGATCCGATCGGGCGGTTGGTTAGCTCTTAGCTGGCTGGTTGGTATGGGGTGGCGTGCTGATGAATTGGGGGTGCGTGCAGGTGCCGGAGATCGAGATCATAGACATAGCGGAGAATGTGTGCAACCTGAAGAAGCAGGAGGCGGACTGGATGCTCCGGATCGATATCGTCGAGAAAGGAGACAAGCTGGAGGTAAATTGGCACTCCCTGAGTACCTGTTGGCTCTGCTGTTTATTGAGGCCTGTTGTTGCTTGATGCTGGCTAAATCTGCGAATGTTCAAACAATTCTCTAAGGCAAGCGGCTCATTTAGTATGTTGTTTGAATAACTATCTATTCCATGTAATTAATCCATCTGCAAACGACTTAGCAGGGATCAACCTGCTGAAATCTCAGTTTGAGTGGCATTTTGAGTATGTTTTTCAGTAAGTACTCTAGTTTTTGGCTATAAGTAACTTGATGTGTGTGAACATCTTAAACTCAGCAGCTTTGATATGGTTGAACTTCTATGTGAACGTTGTGGTTTATTCACATCTTTCCAGTTTTCCTGATGCTTGCAAATTTTCTGTTATTCTATTAGTACTTCCCATCATTCTGCTTGAGGCAGTGAGACAAATAATAGTGATCCTGACACTGGAGGATTGCAATTGCGAACTTTTTAAGACTACTAGCTGCATGCTAAAAATTTCCCCCGTCGTTTTTTTTGTTCCTATTCTGCTTGAGGCAGCGAGACAAATAATAGTGGTCCACATGATTTGGTTTCTGAATGGTGTAACTTTGTATTTAGCTGTGAGATTTGCACAAATGGATCATCTAAGCCTAGTACTAACATAGAAGTGTTCTGCAGCTTGTTGAGCAAGATGAGGAAGGGCACTGTAATGCAGAATGCAAGACCATTGAGCGTGCATGTCAAGAGGTGAATTGCTATTATTTTTCAACTAGCTCATTAATGTTTGCTTTCTAACTCATTGCAAAATGCTAATCATAAAGCATCAGCCATAGAGCTACTTTTGTTAACTTGTACGTTGTATTTTGCTGAATTGGATTCATTGCAGGTGATAGGGTATGCTGATACTGATGTGGCTGAGTTTGTGTACAAGAACAACCCCTCAGTTGACCAGCTGACGAAATTTCTATGCAAAGATCTATCCAAAGCATGTGCCAAGGACCCACCTCCAGTTCCAAAAGTGAGCCCTCCATGCCTTGTTTGTGCATTTTAAATGGATTTGTTTTTGGCATAATACCCTGATATTATCTGAATTTGAGCTTTAGCTGCTATTTTCGCAAGCATAACTTGCTGACAAGCCCTTTTGTAGTTTGCTAGCACCTTGGATATATATTAAGTGATGGTATAAAGTACTATGGAGCAGCGTCTGAAGCAATCTAATTGATTGTATGCAGTGAATTGCTGACAAGCCCTGTTTTAGTCTAGTGAATTCAGTTGTTTTCTGAATTATACCTTTTATGGAATTTGAATTATATGTTGCATTGCTTTGTATATGGCTATTACAAAAAAATAAATTCCTAAAATGGAAACAAAATAAACTTATTATTTTTAGAAGTAACAACGATAGTGACAGAATCAGGGAATTAACAAGGTTTATCATGTTCTGTTTTTGAACGTGGGCATTGCATATTTTAGCATCTTGTTATATTTATACCGGTTACATGCCATGTTTCAAATTTTCGCTTGTCAAAAAAAAAAAGTGCAAGCTATAGATTTATTTCTGGGTCATCATTTTAACAGGATCGGGTACCTGGAGAACCATTTGCAAGAAAGCCATCGAAAGATGCTGAGATGGAAAAGATATTGAGGTCAATGGAGGTTGGTATTCCAACTATAGCTATTATTGCTTATCCAAGCAGAATCTAACTACTAAAAATGCCACTGATGTATATGGCAGGGTATGCCAGGAGCCCCAAGCATGAAGATGTACTCCAGAGACGATCTGATGAAAAATAACTTCGGTACTGAAGATGATGAGGATGAGGATGATGAAGATGAGGAGGATAACTTCCCAAAGAACTTGGTAAGGAAACAATTTGAGCTTAAAATATCCCGTCCAATTTTAACATCTAACCACGGCTACTCTACTGCCAGGGAAAGGTTCTGAAAGACAAAGCTTCTCAAAAGAAAGATTTGAAACAGCAAGTCGTGCAACAGTTCAAGGATACCAGCAAGAAATTGAAAGGGCATGTAAACAACGTGTCCAAGATGGTAAAGAAATGGTGGCAAGGGACTAAGAAGCCTGCAAAATCTGGCAAAAGCAAGACTGAACTCTGAAGACTGAGCACTTGTTAACTGCTTCAGTAAATTCATCCATCTTCCACTTTCCTGGAGCAAAGTTTTAGATGATTTCCGGAAGATGATTTGCCACATAGCATCCAGATCTTTTGATAGAGAGTTTAGCTACATAAACGTGTACAAGTTTTTTTCAGTAATTTCAGTGTACACTAGGAGAACTAGAATCTGGAGCTCAACTGGGAACTGCTGGTAGTTTATTACCAGGCTAGTAAAGTTCAGACACTGATTGGTTGTGTGTAATACGCTGTAAAACAATTGGCCGTACATCAGTAAAAGATACGTTATTCGCTACCCATAATATAGCTGATTATCAACATCTGTAAAACAATTAGCCATACCAGTGAATTAGATTATTTGCTACCCATACATAATCTAGCTGTTCACCTGCTAATCTTTTACTGTCAAGTTCATCTGAGCTGCTAGAGGTTTTACACTTACACAGGCAGGCATTGTCCAAGTTTGTGCCATGACATCTTTTTCTCCCTAAAATTAGCTTGTCCCATTTAAGAACAGGAGCACAGGATTATCCCGCAGCCACACAACCTGAAACAGAATCGGCCCTCTCCAGTTTCCAATTTGGAAACGGGAGGTTGCCCCGCGCTCGCGGGAATAGAAGCTTCCGGCGAGCAGCCCCAGGCCCATTCCTTCCCGGCGGAGAGCTCTACGAATAACTCCCGCCGGCGACAATGGTAAGATGGCCGCCGCCGCCGCCGCCCGACGTCGCCGCGCAGGGCTTCGGCCATGACGCCATCGCGCTGTCCTTCTTCGTGGTGTGCGTGGCGGCGACGGTCGCTCTGGCGTCGTCCATGTGCTCGGCGTGCGGCCGCAAGCCGAAGCCGACAGCGGCCCAGGCGGACCCCTCCGCCGCGGCGGCGGACCAGGCGGCTGCCGGGACGGGGTCCGTCTCCGGCGGCAGCCAGCAGGATGGCGCCGGCGCCGAGGACGACGACGACGACGCGGTGGTGGTGAAGCTGTCGCCGGAGCTGGCGACCCACGGGGCGATCGACCCGGTGGCGTTGCCGTCGTCGACGTCGAAGCGGCGGCTGTCGATCAGCGTGAGCAAGAACCTGGGCGGCATGAACATCCCGGACAAGCTGCGGCTAAGCCGGCGGGAGCGCAAGGACCACCACCACCACAGCAAGGCGGAGCCGGAGGACACGCTGTGGAAGAAGGGCATCATCCTCGGGGAGAAGTGCAGGATCCCCGGGGAGAGGGAGGCGGAGCTTGGCGACGGCGTCGACCCCGCCGACGAGCTCGCCGCCGGCAGCTTCCGGCGGTCGAGCTACTCCCGGCCCGTATCGCGGTCGAGCTCGTTCGCTATGCTCCGGCAGCAGCCGCCGCTGCAGCAGCAGCAGCAGCAGTACGACGCCCCCGCCGCATTGCACGCCTCGGATTCTTCTTGACGCTCCCTCCCGCCTGTAGGGGTCAAAGGGGGAGGAATGCTAGTGTGATTTTGAAATGCATTCAGATTCGGGTGTGATGGTGGCTCCTTAATTTTCTTGTGTCATGTTTAATGTAAAGTGTCATCTTTGTGAAATTTGTGTGGTCTGGATGCATGGATGATCTTTGGGAGCAAAGAAGGGTGGAACGTAGGAATTTCATTTAAAATTCGAAAACAAAAATTCACGGCAACAGTACAAATCCTGCAGGATTCAGTGAGCATCAGTGACAATTAGTTTATTACGGCATGTGGAGTAGGAGTCTGCTCCCATATAAGAGGTTTCATTTTCAGAGCAGTATCATCATGCAGCGATTGCACGAACTAGCATTTGGTGTTGCAGAACGTTACAATTACATTTTTTTTAGAATTACACAGTACAACGCAGACGCTCACAACATGCACGCACACTCGTCCCTATGAACACACATACGCTAACCCTACCCCTATGAGCACCTTCGAAGGACTGAGCACCCGGCAGATATGGAGATTCTCCAAGTCACCATTAGCGCCTCTCGTTGTCGACAGGAACGCCGCTTACCACTTAAGCATAACGCCAGAAAATCCTGAAAATCCCAAGAAAAGGTGCGAGCATCAGGATTTGAATCCTGGTGGGTAGCGTCCCACCGGACCGTCCTACCATTGGACTACAAGCTAATTCGCCGTTACAATTAGATACGGGCATACGACATAATATGAAGTGCATTTGGATCATGCCCAGCCCGAGCCTGCCTAACCCGAGCCAAGGAGGTTAGGCTGAAGCCTGCCCGAGCCCAGATGGGCCACTTGGCACTTGGCAGGTTATCGAATGGGCTCGGACGAAGCAAAGCCTACTAGTAGCAGTATACCTAATCATGGGCCGCCCGAACCGACCCGTCCGAAAAAACCCGACCTGACCCGAGCACGTGACGGGTCAGATGCGGGCCAGTTTTTTTAACCCGAAACACTAAAAAAACCCGACCCAACCCGACGCGACCCGAAAATTTGCATGTGAAACCCGAAACCCGACCCGACCATGCCACGAGTCGGGCACGGGTCAACAATTTTGACCCGCCAACCCGACACGACCCGACCCATGATCAGTTATAAGTAGCATTAGTACCAAGCCCATTCCTGCGCTGACGTATAAAAATAAAAAAAGTGAACAACAACTGAGCATGGCGCTTTCCTCAAAAAAAAGGAAAAAAAACTGAAGATGAACTTTAACTCAAAAAAAAAAAAAAACTGAGGATGAACTGAACGCTATAGTAGAAGTGTATAAGCACATCTTCTCTTTCTTTTGAGCATGTAGAAGCACAACATTGTGAGCATCAAGTGTAGTGTGTGGACTCCAAGTTTCGGGCATGATTCTTTCCATGATAAACACGAGACATGCAACTTTGACAGCGCAAAACTCGTCGCTGTTTTCTCCATCTCTTGATCAAATTTGCGGAGCTTTTTCATACATGGCAACACGGTTCTAAAATTGCCAAATCGAGCGAAGATCCAGCTGAAATGACAGGGTGTATTTGGCAAATGTGGCTGGAGATCCATATGAGATGCATGTGCGCAGGTTGCACAGATGCAACTGAATCTGCTGAATACGCTGTCGAGAGTGTCTTTGCCGATCTGAGAGGCTCTTTGCACAACACAAGCGTATCATATGACAAGGAGGGCACGCCAACGACACCATCGTCTGAGCTATGAAGAAATCAATCAGGCAATGTAGCTAACAATTAACACGAGTTTTATTAATTATCTTCACATGGCAGGAGTAGCTAGGTGATGAACTGATGATGATATATACGCTGTCCATGAAGGAGAACAACTACTAATACGTACTGAGTGACAACTTCCAAGAGTCTACTAGTACTGATCGATAGATTATTTGGTGCAGAGTGGAGACTGGCAATGCACTATGCACGCGACGGTGTAATCCATGCATGGCTGGCCGATGGCGTAGCTACTAGCTAGTGATCTCAACGGGTGGCGGTGAACAAGCCTGCGAGCAGCGTGGCCAGGAGCACGGCGAGGAAGAACCAGAAGTGGAACGCGAGCGCGCCGCCGACGCGGCCGTGGCAGGCGACGAGGAACCAGACGACGTCCACGGCGCGGTACGCGGTGAGGAGCCAGCCGGACGCGTAGGCGAAGAAGGCGATCGGCGGCGCCGCCAGGGACGCCAGCACCTTCGCCGAGGACGACAGCAACAGCAGCTCCGACGCCGCGCGCATCCGCGCCGGCCGCCGCCTCCTCGTCCGTCGGCGCGCAGCTCCCCTGTGACAGTTCGCAACAGGGCAAAATTAAATTAAGATCAGGCAACCGGGCGGCAAGAAGAACAATTTGATGCAGGATTTACACATCACGAGATCGTGCATGCAAGACTAGGGGAGTAGCGAGTAGGGGCACTCTGATTTGATCATGAGCGTCGAGCAAAGAAGCGAAGAACGAACCAGGACGCGGGATCCGGCCGGGGGCAGGGCCATGGCGAAGAGGGCGAGAGCGGCCGCGGCGCACCCCAGGATGAAGAGGGTCACCGTCAGCGCCGCGCGCGCGCCCCGCGATATCCGCGCCCGCCGTGCTGCGGCTTCCCTTTCCCTTCTCGCCGCCGGCGCTGGTGCTGCCGCCGCCGCCGCCGCCGCCACGGTCACCGCGACCGCACCTGGCGGCGGCAAGGGAAGCCGCACCTGGTGGTGTTGCAGTAGCAGTTGCAGGAAGCTGGGTTCGTCGTCGAATGGCAGCAAGCCCGTGAGGGGAGAAAGCAAAACCTCCTCTTCTTCACTCGCTGTCCATTTGCGGCAAGGAGTAACGACGCCAACTCCAGCTGAATTTTCGAATTATACATTATGGTACGTTACCAGAAATATCGAAATTCGAGTTTAACTGCTGCTGAGTTTGATTACAGGGACAGCCGGTGTAACAACTGGAACGCGTTTTTCCACTGCATGCTAGCGCCATGTGCGTGCATTGCCTTTATTTGCAGCAGAAATCGCCTTGGCTGGCGACTGGCGTCGAGACAAGCAGGTGACTGTCTCGCGTGCTCGGCCACCTGACCATTTCAAAAGTTGCAAGTGGTACGCATCGCTTGCATTGCTGATGGAGCGAATTAATAAATAATAATAATATGAAAATTTTAATTTTATAATAAATAATAAATAAAACAGAAAAATTTAATTTGATTTGTAGGGCTTTACCCTCTCCGAAGAGGAGGAGCCCTTCCAGAAATTCTCAGTGGCCACGAGGGCCAAAGAGGGGGTTTGGAAATAGTTTTCAACCAGCAATTGACGCGCCTCGGTATAACCTCACTAGCTGCGTCATTGCCCCAAGCGCAAAGATGGTTTTCGAAGCACCCCCACCCCTGCTCTTGTAGCCACCTCTCCAACGCGCGCGTCGCTCCGCTGCCGAGGTGGGACAAAACAACCCGCAAACAGACCGGTCGTTTCACGCGCAGGCGAGAGACACGGGTGGCGTTTCCGGTGGGCCGCTCAGAGTTGTAACAGGCCACGCGTGCATACCATCATGGCCCATGGACCGGGCCCTTTTACGGCTGGACGACCTCAGGCCCACTGATCGCAGTTGGCCCCCATATCGATGCGCTTAACAGTTCACACTCTGCTGCTTCTTGGCCATATCTACATACAGTCAGCGACGAGGCATCTTCGAGCTACTCCCGGCCCGTGTGTCTCGGTCGAGCTCGTACGCAATGCTCCGGCAGCCGCCGCAGCAGCAGCACGACGCCCCCGCCGCCTTGCACGCCTCGGATTCTTCTTGACGCTCCCTCCAGCCTGTAGGGGTCAAAGGGGGAGGAATGCTAATGCGATTTTGAAATGCATACAGATTCGGGTGTGATGGTGGCTCTTTAATTTTCTTGTGTCAATGTCTAATATAAAGTGTCATCATTGTGCAATTTGTGTGGCCTGGATGCATGGATGATCTTTGGGAGCAAATGCTCGAACGTAGGGACATCATATAAAATTCGAAAACAAAAAATTCACAGCAACAATACAAATCCTGCAGGATTCAGTGAGCATCAGTGGCATGGTAGGGACAAGCGATTTGTTTATTACAGTATACACCCAAGAATGGAGGGAACATCTCTTTAACCGAAGTTTGAAGTTTGGAAGATGTGGAGTAGGAGTCATTGCTCTTGCTCCCATGAGAGGTTTCAGTTTCAGAGCAACATATCCGTGCAGCGATTGTACGAACTAGTGCATTCGGTATTGCAGAATAGAAAAATAAGATACGGCATTATATGAAGTGCATTTGGATCATGGGCCTGATCATGCCCATCCCAAGCCTGCCTAACGGAGCATAGCCAAGCCCAGGAGGTTAGCTGAAGCCTTAGCCTGCCTTATACCTAAAAAAAAGAACAAGAAGAAGTAGTAAAGAGTGAGCATAACTGAGGATGACCTTTTCCCTTAAACAAACCTAAATGAACTTTCCTCAAAAAGGAAAAAAATAAGGATGAACTCCCACTAAAAAGAAAAAATGGGGATGAACTGAACGCATACGCTGTAGTAGAACATTTTGAGACTACAAGTTCTTTCCATGATAAACCCGAGACGCATCTGTGCTTCTAAGATAGCCGTGTGTGTCGCCCCTGCCTTTAAAGATTGACAGTGCAAAGCCGCAAACTCGTCGGTGTTTTCTTCATCTCGCCATCAAATCTGCGGAGCTTTCATACATGGGAACACGGCTCCGAAATTGCCAGATAAATGGAGGCTCCAACCGAGAAGACAGTGTTTATTTGGCAAATTTCGTTGGAGATCCATATGAGATTTGAGACGCATGTGCGCGGCTGAACTAACAAGTGAAGAGAGAATCTGAGAGTGTTGAGCGTACCAGCGTTGCTCTCGGGCTCGGGGACGGGATGCATCGTCGTCACGATCCAAAGCCGACCCCGGCCGGCCTCGCTTCCGAGCTCGCTCGCTCTCGCCTCGCGCTCGCTGCTGTGTCCTTTTTTTTGAAAGTGAAGCAGGAGCACTGCTATGTCATATAAGAAGAAGAAGCATTCATACATAACACGCCGAAGCGAACACCTCGCTGCTGTGTCCTGCCGCTGCGTGCACGGTGCAAAGCAACGCACTGGAGACTACGGAGCCACAAGCCGGGCATATACGCGGCGCTGCCACGGGGCGCTGTCTCTATCCGTCGCTCGAAATGGCTTCCGTCCAGCGATCGGGTGCGGAGGAACGGAAGGCGATGTGAACGCCTTGCACTAGCAGGTGCAGGCAGCTGGGTCCGTCGTGGAATATATGGCAGCAAGCCGTGTCGTGTGAGGGGAGAAAGCAAAACCGCCTCTTGTTCGCCCTCTGTCCATTCGAGGCAAGGGTGTAGTAGTGTGGTGGTTCAGTGGTTGGACTCTGGACACGGTCGAGACCGATGCCTCGTGAGTTTCACCGGACCAGGGCGGAATAATGTGTCACACGCCACGCGCGCTTTACCCCGGCACGCCAACGCTAGCGCGAGAACGAACCTGCCTAGCTCCCTTTCAACGCGAGGTCGCGTCCCGGGTCGATGCTAGCATTGCGGTCGAATGGTTTTTCCACTGCACGCTAGTGTGCCATGTGCGTGCATATATATCCTATATTAAAGGGCCAAGAATCGGCGAGCGCTCAGGCCCTCAAGTTACTGTAGCGCGTTTTCAAGACACTGATAGATGGACCTCACATTGGAACAGTAGGACTCATCTGCACTATATTTAAAAAAAGTTCGGAAGAGCCTGAAGAATTCCCGGTCCGTCTTCCTGCTCTGCATCCACTTCCGTGTATATATGTCATGCTCCCGTCGCAGCAGTACTCGCCGGAGCCAAAGGCCGGCTTCGTCCGTCGGGGTTGAGCCGCGACAGCCGCGCCGCCCTGAACCGCGCCGCTTTGCCAGGCCGTATAGCGCACTTTGTCGGCCGAGCAGCACCGAGCAGCTCCTTCAGGCCGCGCCGCTCCGCTCACCAGCGCCCCGCTGAGCAGCTCCGGCCGGTGGCCCCGCCGAGCCGTAACGCTGTGCTCAGATGCCCCGCTCTACCCGGCAGCACCCAGTCGGCCGGAATGTGCAGAGTCGTCTCTCCGCGCCGTTCTACCAGCGCTCTGTCGGGCAGGATGCACAGGGCCACTCCGGCCGAGCTGTACCACGCCAGCCGCGCAACTCCATCGGCCAACCGCGGCGTTAGAGCTGAAGGCCATTTTCGACAAGAGCTCGGCCGGCGCACTGTTCTTGCCGCGCGCGCCGCTGCTCCCTCTCGGGCAGTTTGCCCACATGGCTGGCGAACAAGTCTGCCTGCTGATGCTCAAACCGCCAGGCCATCGTGAAAGCTCCTCCAGACCACGCGGGGCCCCAGTAAGGGAGTTCGCGCTGTTCGCTTGGCCGCTTCGCCGATGGCCTTAATGCGGGCGACTAGCTTGAGCCGCGCCGAGCACTCCATTTGCTCCCCGTCGAAAGGCAGCTTGCGACCTCCACCATGGCCCCGTCGCAGCAATTCGCCAGCGGCCTCCGCCGCAGCGGCTGCCCCGTCACTGCAGCTCGCCGCCGCCCTCCGTCGCAGCAGCTCGCCGCGGCTCCACCCAACGCCGCTTGCCGCTGTCCGCCGCAGCGGTTCCCCGCAGCCCGTCGCCGCCGCCCGCGCGGGCCATCACTGAGCTCGCCACGGCTCCGCCTGACGCCGCTCGCCCCAGCTTCTCCCCACGACCCGTTGCCGCCGCTCGCCGACGGTCTCCGCCGCAGCTGTTCCCCGTGGCAAGTCACCGGGGTGCCTCCTTTTCAGGGAAACCGGCCGCATCTGGGAGGGGTGACGAATGGCTGCTGGGCTGGCCGCCTCCGCCGCCAACGAGCTCGGGATTGGGAGCGGCGTGCGTGAGGGATGCAGGAAACGAAGAAACGGAGTTGGGGGCAGCGTGCGTGAATGAAAAAGAGAATAGAGGAACAGGAGAGCCTGACAGAACCAGAAAACAGGAGGCCACGTGGTGGGGATGGGTGGCAGTTGGCAACCGGAGAGAAGGTGGGCCCCAATGTGCTGGTGTCGCGCGTGGTTCAGTCTAGATCGAACGTTCGAGACGAGCAACTGCAAATTTTTTTCCTCTGCATGATCACCGTGGATCCCACATCCTACCGTGGCGAGGTTTATGTTCCGCTTCTGCATACTGCCTCTGTCCCAGAAAGAATGCATGTCTGGGATGCGTGCCAGTTAGAGTGATTCATGTTTGACCAAATTTCTAGCGAATTATATTCATATTTATGGCTTTAAATAAATTTGTTAAAAACTACATTTAGAAACGAATTGAATGATATATATTTCATATCATAAATATTTATACCTTTTTATTTATAATTGGTTAAACATAAAATTCTGGAATTTCTCAGGAAGCGAGAAATGCATTCTTTCTGGGACAGAGGGAGTATTTTTTCCTATGTTTTTTTCGTACCAACGTTCGGACGGGCGCGCAGAGCGCGCCTATCGGCCTACTCCCTCTGTCCCTCTATATTAGTCGCTGGACAAAAAAACGCAACCCAATGGAGATGGTAAAAGACCCAAACACCCCTAAAATGTGTCAGGTGAATATGCCATTAACTGTATGCGTGTGGGCCCGTCTGAGGTTGGGGATGAGCGCGTGTGGTTGTGAGGCTACCAAGCTGATGATTTCTCCTTTTTTAATTGAAAAGCTCAGTGGGTGCGTGTGGTGGTGAAGCTGCCAGAAGAAAGGATGGGATAAAGCTGGCAGCGTATGACACTGTGCAGCTACACAGCGACGACAACTAATTAGGGACATGTAACTCTAGCTTGAGCGACTAATATATAGGGAGGGAGGGAGAGCCTGTATGTCCTGAGCGGGCCATAGAGATGAGCACTTTTCGCTCTGGCTCACCAATCGAGTCTGCTGCAATAATCTAGGGTTGAACAAAATAACCAAGCTTTCACCATGAAATTCCCTGGAAAAACAGTTTCTTCAAAAAAAAAAAAAACCGAAAAACTGTTTCAAATTTGTTCAGAGTTTTTTAACTGTTAATGTAAGCTCATACTGTAGCTCTGTGCAACAGGATTAGCCGAGGGCGTAACCTGTTTGTACTGTTATTACTGGATTGCTCTAATTATTAATCAGGAGTGCCACGGCTACGGATCCGTTGACGGAGCTAGCGTTGGTGCACGTTCCTCGTGGCTTCTGGTTTGCTTGACAAAGTATCAACAAAAATGGCTATTCTAATCCATGCACCACCTGCCAGTGGCACCAACCATGTTATGATCCCTGTCACTGTCAGAAACAGAGAACTCATTGCCACTGTCACTTGCGTCAGTCGGTTGCGTCTAATCATTGGCACCATCGTCGCCGACGTTGCGATCGAGCACAAAGTCGGTTCCGACGAGCTATATAAACGCGCGACATGGCACGGATGATCCAGACCACAACTCCAGAAGTGAGTCCCATTCACTCGCAAAGACACACATCACAGTCCTTCCCCATCGAAACAGCAGTCACGTCTCACGTCGTTGGAGAGAGCCTGAGTCCCTGACCTTGCGAGGCCGCGACGACACGATGAAGCCGGCATCCATGAGCTGGAGCTCCCTGGGCTCGCTGGTCGCCACCGCCATGGTGGTGCGCGCCACGGTACGGGAGATCCTCCCGCCGGAGGCCCACGGCGCGCTGCGGGCGCTTCTGTCCCGCGCCGTGGCGGCGTTCGCACAGCCGACCGACACCATCGTCGTTTACGCGGTGGACGGCAACGGCGTGCCCAACGAGCTCTACGAGGCGGCGCAGCTCTACCTTGACACCCGCTGCCTCGCGTCGGCGCCCGCGCTGCACTTCCACAAGCCGCACGGCGCGCCGGAGCCCGTCGCGTCGCTCCCCGCCGACCACACCGCGCGCGACACGTTCCGCGGCGTCCGCGTCGAGTGGACGTCGCATGGAGCGGAGGCGGCGCCCTACGCCGGCGGCGCCGCGTACTCGCCGTCTCCGTTCCGCGGCGGACCGCGCGGTGGGTTCGGCGGGCAGCAGCGGTGCCTGCGTCTTGAGTTCCCGCGGCGCCACCGCGACGTCGTCCGCGGCGCGTACATCGCCCACGTGCTCGCCGTGGCGGCGGCGCTGCGGCTCAAGATGCGTGAGCGGAAACTCTACACCAACAACCCCGGCATGTACTGCGGCGGCGGCCGCGGCGGGGTGGACGACCACCAGATGATTTGGTCGGCGCACCCGTTCGTGCACCCGTCCACGTTCGACACGCTGGCCATCGACCCCGCGCTACGCGACGGCATCCGCGACGACCTGCTCCGCTTCGTGCTCCGCCGGGAACACTACGCGCGCGCCGGCCGCTCCTGGAAGCGCGGGTACCTTCTCCACGGCCCGCCCGGCACGGGAAAGACAAGCCTTATCGCTGCCATCGCTAACCTGCTCGAGTTCGACATCTATGACCTCGAGCTCACCGCCGTGGGGTCTAATTCCGACCTCCGCAGGCTGCTCGCCTCCACGCGGCCCAAGTCGCTCATCGTCGTCGAGGACATTGACTGCTCGCTCGGCCTCTTCGACCGTACGAGGAAGTCGTCGTCGTCGCCGCCGCCGAGTCAGGGCGCCGATCAGTTTTACGACCCGACATTCCCGCCGCATGGCCGCCGGGAGACGATCAGCCTGTCCGGCGTGCTCAACTTCGTGGACGGGCTCTGGTCGTCTTGCGTCGGGGAGCGACTCATCGTGTTCACCACCAACCACGTCGACCACCTCGACCCGGCGCTGCTCCGGCCCGGCCGCATGGATCGCAAGATCGAGCTCGGTTACTGCAAGGGCCACGCACTGCGCGTGCTCGCCAGCAACTACCTCGATCCTGGTGGCGACGGCGATGATGAATGCGGCAGGTACGAGGAGCTGATGGGAGAGGCGGAGAGGCTCCTGGAGGAGGTGCATTTGACGCCGGCCGATGTCGCAGAGGTGTTCATGGGGTGCGAAGGCGACGGTGCCCACGCCGCGATGCAGAAGCTCGTTGCCTTTATTTGCAGCAGAAATCGCCTTGGCTGGCGACTGGCGTCGAGACAAGCAGGTGACTGTCTCGCTTGCTCGGCCACCTGACCATTTCAAGAGTTGCAAGTGGTACGCACCGCATGCATCGCTGATGGAGCGAATTGGATCCGGCTAATTATTTTTGCAATATATATATATATATATATAAATAATAATAAAAATGATAAATTTAAATTTTAATAAATAAAACAGAAAATTTTGATTTGATCTGTAGGGCTTTACCCCATCCGAAGAGAGAGGGCCCTTCTAGAAATTCTCATCAGCCCAGAAGGCCGACTAGAGGGTTTGGAAATACTCCGTAGTTTTCAACCAGCAATTGACGCGCCTCGGTATAACCTCACTAGCTGAGTCATTGCCCAAAGCGCAAAGATAGTTCCTGCCTGACGCCCACCCTCCAGTCTTGTACCCGCCTCACCCACGCGCGCGCCTCTCCGCTACCGAGGTGGGACAAAACTATCAGGGACCCGACCGAGAAATCGTTCACAATCACACCAGTCAGCCTTGGCGTTTCCTGTTGGGCCGCTCAGAGTTCGAACGGGCCACGCGCGCAGCCCATTGTAGTCCTCTTCCACGGACCGACCGAGCTAAATGTGTGCTTCGGTTGATGCCCATCGTGGCCGGGTTCACCGGGCACATGACAGGTATCCGTGACTTCGATCCAAAATCTGGCAGCCACTGAACCACATTATCCAAGGAACTGCGTTCTATACAGGTCTAGATTCTCTATCACCCCGTTTGGAAGTCGACATTGGAGCACGGAATCTGGCATTGGAATTAGCCTGCGCCAATACCGCTGTTTGGACGTCCTGTGAATTGAGCGGTGGAAACGTAGTCGAATGCCTTGTAGTATTGGCTACACTTGCGTAACCCCTCAACCGATTCAGAGCCAGCAACCTTTGAATCGCGCTGCTTTCGTTTCCCTCCCGTCTCCTCATCCCCGCGCCCCTCTCCCCCTCTCTCTCGACCTCTTCCTCCACCGCGCTGCCCATCTCCTCCCAGCACCAGCGAGCCGCGTCGCCCATCTCCACCCCCAGCGCCGGCGTGCTGCGCCGCCCAGCTCCTCCCCAGCACCGCGAGCCGCGCCACCCATTTCCTCCCCCAACGCCGGCGTGCCGCGCCGCCCAGCTCCTCCTCCAACACTGGCGAGCTGCGCCGCCCAGCTCCTACCCCATCGCCGACAAGCCACGCCGCCCAGCTCCCCTTCGCCCTAAACTGCCATTGCTCCCTTCCGCCCCCGGCAAGGTTCGGCTGCCCTATGCCCTTCCCCTGCAGGTCGTCCCGCATCTCTCCTACGCGGGCAGGGCCGCACCGCCATCCCCGCATCTCTCCTCCGTGGACGGGCCCGCGCCGCCATCCCCGTCTCCATGGCGGGCGGTTCATTCGTGGCGGGCTTCTCTTCTCAATGGCCAGCGGCGGCTCTTCTCCTCTACCGGCGGTCCTCTTGCTGGCGGCTTTTTCCCTTCTCCATTCTCCACTTGCTCCGCTCCCGCGCCGTACGCCGCTGCTTCGCTCCACCATGCCCCTGCAGCCGAGCCAGAGAACGGGTGGGGATGCGGTGTCAGGAAGGAGCCGACGTGAATTCCAAATCCGAAGATATGATAGCCAAACATGAATCGGTATTTCTCTCTATGTTGAATTCTACCCAACAATTTCAGTTACATCCAAACATTGGATTTGGTATTAGTCCCAATTCAATATCTAGCTTGATTTGGTATTTGTCTCAATTCAATACCGAGCACACCAATATCTACATCCAAACGGAACCTAACTTCTATACATCGTCGAGTAGCCATAGCTACAAACTGAAAAAAGTTGGGCATCTGGGACGTCAAATCATTGATCTCACTTGGAGCCATCTATAAGTTGGGCCGTTCTTTCCTCTTCGACGACTTTGTTGCAGAGGAAGCTTGGCTGGTTCGTCGAGGAGAGCAGCCTTGCCCACATCCTGTCGGTTATCGAAACTCTGTTCTGCTTCTCCACTATCCTCTGAAGTGACTAGTGAGCGATGCAAAACAATCAGTGTGAAGCGCATTGAAGAAGAATATGATTTAAACTTGTGATGCTGAGCGCAGTGAAAAATAACTCGCTGTCCTATAGAGGGTGACTTACATAGAATGGGATATAGCAATGCCGACCATTCACTTGACCAATGGTGAAGCCAGTATATCCAGCCGTGGCTCCATGGACCACACTGTGAGCCAACAGTGTGCAACAGACATTATCAGATGCATTGCTAGGGATGGCGCGTATCATGTATGTCGAATCTGCAACGGAAGAACAGTATCTGAGATCTGTTGCTGTAAAACTAGCAATTCTGGACCCTGGGACATAATATGAAAGGAAACAACAGACCTATGTACTTTAGATTAATGGTCATCTTGTTTTTCTTGAAGTACTCCTGAATTCACAAGTAAGACATGAATTAAACAAGTGCTTATATTGCAGATAGGAGCAGCATCTATAGATAGTAAATAGAAGGTGCAGTGGAATATCCATGTCTCACATTTATCTTTTGAGATAACCAAGGACCAACGTCAAGAAGCAGCTCATTGCCAAAGGCATCTTTCCCAATTGACTGCATGGTTTCAGCAATAAGTTTCTGCCCGGCACCCTCAGCAACAACAATAACCATATGGCCATTATCCTTCAAACGCTTTTCTATATATTTAAAAAGTTCACCTTCACCTTACAAATAGAAAGGTGACTCTGGAATCAAGCAATAATCCTGACAAAAGTAAAACATGCAACCCTTTTATTGCTGTGTTCATACATGAAAAATACACCTAATATAGCTCTGGCTCGACGGTGATGTGAACATACCACGTTCCTGCTAGCCAGAGTAGCATAATGAGGGATAAAACCTGTATCGGTAAGAACATCATTAGTCAAATTTATGGTATATAAAGTAAAACGTGATTGGACAAGTTGGTTACCTATCCTTGTTATCTGAAGTTCTTGCATATCCATCCATGTTATCTAAATTTACTTACAATTTGAACTAGAATCAAAAGATTATCCCCTTTGCAAACAAACCTATCCATGTTATCTAAAGTTGTTACATATACTCAATATGCTCACGTATGCCAGCTATTGCCATATGAAGCATAACAAGCAACGTATGCCAGCTATTGCGGGAGCGACTATACACCGCGCGTACGGTACGCCGCGTGTCACAGCACACCTCCCGAGGTGCCCCTCAACTCCCGCAGCAGCTCAAAACCACCAGCCGTGAACCTCCCCACCTAATTAATATTTGTGTGTCCTACAGGAAACACTTTAAAAAACAATTTGTATATCATAAATAGGTATCCAAATCAAATTCTGATCGCACCACTGCATTTCTTATAACGAGATCTTCAAAACTAGACCACACTTGACTATGTTTCAATTTTTTTTAAAAATGGAACATTTTTATAAGGGAAGGAACAATTCATGCGATTTTACAGCCAGAACAAATCACTTGACCGTGCGGAACAACAGAATCGTACAAGAGGAACATAAATTTTAACATGTGGAACAAATCATCTAACTAATGAAACAGAAACAGAAGTAACAAAACAGAAGTAACAAAATATTATACAGGAGGAACAAAAATATCATATAGATGGAACATAAATATTAGCATGTGGAACAAATCATCTAAACTAATAAAATAGAAGTAACAAAATATTATACAGAAGGAACAAAAATATCATATAGATGGAACATAAATATTAACATGTGAAACAAATCATCTAAACTAATAAAATAGAAATAACAAAAATATTATACAGAAGGAACAAAAATATCATATAGAGAGAATAAGTGATAAAAAATATAAACAAAAGAAAAAATGAAAGAGAAAATAAATAGGAGAAACAAACAGAAATACGGAAGAAAAATAAAAGGGTAAAAAAGAAAAAAAATTAAGAGCAACAAACTACCTACATGCAAGCACTTACCACATGTGCATGCCGCTCCCGGTGGGGCCACCACGAGCAGTCTGCCAACCGAATGCCTAGCCTGCATGCTGCCACCGGCCTTGAATGAGGGAGGAGTTGTTCCCTGCGGCAACTGTTGTCCCACCGCATATGTGGTGTATAGAAAATCCGAGCTATTGCCATTTGATCCCTGAATTGGGGGCATGAATCTTGGAATTGGAAATTGATTACATGGATGTGTTTGGCTAGATGCTTAGAATTGCAATGAGATTCCTGCTTAAATTTTGATGTGAGCTCATCTTTATTTACATGCTTAGAATTGAAATTTGAGATTCCTGCTAAATTTGATGTGAGCCAATTGGAGACCAACTTCAGCTGAAATTGATTACAGTGTAACTTGTGCCGATCTTAATTACTCTATGCAAAATTTTTAGTTTGATTTGTAGGGCTTTCCCCTCTCCAAAGAGAGGAGCCCTTCCAGAAATTCTCAATGGCCAGGCCACTGAGGGGGTTTGGAAATAGTTTTCAACCAGCAATTGACGCGCCTCGGTATAACCTCACTAGCTGCGTCATTGCCCCAAGCGCAAAGATATTTCCTGCCTGACGCCACCCTCCAGTCTTGTACCCACCTCACCCACGCGCGCGTCCGTCCGCTAACGAGGTGGGACTAAAACGAACCAGGAATCCCGCAAACCGACACCGACCGATTGTTTCAGTTTCACGCGCGCGAGATACACCGGTGGCGTTTCCGGTTGGCCTGCTCAGAGTTGTAACGGACCACGCGCGCAGCCCATCGTGGCCCTCCCTCTTCCATGGACCAAGCCCTTTTTCGGCTGGACGAACTCAGGCCCACACTGCGCAGTTGGGCCCAGATTGATGCGCCAACAGCCCACGCCTGCTGCTTCTTCAGCGACGCATCCTCCTCGAGTCCTCGAGAACTGGATGCATCACAAGGCCACTCGCCGGCCGCGGCCGGGGTTCCGTCTCCGGCAGCCCGAGCTACCGCACACCTCGCGGCAGAGCCAAGACGCCTTCCGCCGTGCACGCCTCGGGAAGGCGTAGTGACTGCGCCTACAACTACAAAGTCTAGCCGTGCAGGGGATTGTTGGGATGAAATGCACTAACAGGACATTCATTGAACTCGCAAGCGTGCGAATCATTTCAGACATGACTGACTCTTCCATAATGAACAAAGCAAGTCGAGGAAAAGATATCAGGACAATCCCAACCCTCCAACTAGAATAGTTTCTATAGCATTAATTAGATTGCTACGTAGGACTTTTAGCTTATGTGGCACTGTATTAAATAAGAAAGAGAGTAGAGAGAGGAAGAAACTGGGTCTTGCATGAGACCCAATGTCTACACGAGAAGCTATGCACTAGACACTACCAAACTTTGCATTGGAGAGATGATGGTTTATTCATGATAGATAAAGAGTAAATATGATTGGTAAAGAGGAGAGATGATGCATTTATTAACAATCCACATCAAGAAATCATGGGTTGTGGAGTGTAGTTTCTATAGTGATTTCTTGCTTATGTGGTGACATGGAAACTACCCATAGACTCTATGGGTTGGGACTGCCCTCAGAGATGCCTCCCCAGTTATATATCTGAAGATGCGGCTTTTGAGAATTCTCATGCCTGCAGCTTCCCAAGTGGCTGATGATCCTGATTGATATATGTAAACAGACAAATTTACAGTGTTTCTTCGCCTCCACAGCCTCCCTTGACAATACTAACAGACAACTTTTACAGCTGAAGCACCTTTTGGAAAACAGGCTTCTATGAATTTTGCATCAATGCCGAGCTTTAGTCAAAGGCATTGGAAGCAAATAAATTTCAGAATTTCATGACATATTCCTTGGAATGTTGGAGGCAATGAATCTTGGAACTGGAAATTCATTACGTGGGTGTGTTTGAAATATGAGATTCTTGCTTAAATGATGTGAGCTCATCCTTTTTAACATGCTTAGAATTGAAATTTGAGATTCCTGCTTAAATTTGACGTGGCGTCTTAATTCGAGTTCAACTTCAGCTGAAATTGATTAGAAACAGCCTATGTAACTTGGGCTGATTTTGATTACCTAGGATAGCAGAACTAGTTCAGTTTTCCTAAAAAAAACCAATGCAAAAATTTATTTTGATTTGTAGGGCTTTCCCCTCTCCAAAGAGAAGGAGCCCTTCCAGAAATTCTCAGAGGCCCAAAGGGCCAAAGAGGGGGTTTGGAAATAGTTTTCAACCAGCAATTGACGCGCCTCGGTATGACCTCACTAGCTGCGTCATTGCCCCAAGCGCAAAGATGGTTGTTCGTGTTCGCCCACCCCCTGTTCTTATACCCGCCTAATCTACGCGCGCGTCCCTCCGCTGCCGAGGTGGGACAAAAACATCTGCGACACGCGAATCACCCGCCGCAGCGTCTCCAGTTGGGCCGCTCAGAGTTTTTACAGGCCACGCGCGCAACGAACCCATCATCCGTAGCCCTCCTCCCCCTTTCCACGGACCCGGCCTTTTTCTGGCTGGACGACTTTAGGCCCACTGACCCCAGTTGGGCCCAACTCCACGCGCTAACAGCCCACAAGTGCTACTTCTGTCAGCTCTGATGAAAATTCTCGTCCCTGTAGCTTCATTTCCCAAAGTGGCTGATGACCTTGATATATAAACACACAAATTTTTACAGTGTTTCTTCACCTCCGCAGCCGCATCAGTCATTTGATAGCAGGCATGGTTGCACGACGCAATGCAACTCCGATAAGATATAATCCAGTCTTCCAGATTAATTACCCTGTCCAGTGTCCAGGGTGCCTTGTTGAGATGAGGCAAAGCTGCTCTGAATGCTCTACTAGTACTTAGCATCGAGCAAGAGCAAGACACGTCACTTCACTTAATCAGAAAGTTGAAAGCCACCAGCCAAGGTACTAGGACTCCATTACTGATCACCACTACGACCTTGCTAAGCTAAGGTGCTGAGATATGCCATGAAGCCGATCAGTCGATATGCTAAACACAAGAGATCATGAAGAACGATCGATCATGCAAGTGACTAGTACTAACGCTACTACTAATAGTGAGACAGAGACAGTGTTAGCAGCAGAGGTAGTGGGGAAGATCAGAGAAGAAGAATCAGCAGGTCAAAGAATAATCAGAGTAAGGATAGGCAGCAGAGATTGGGGATCAGGATGAACGGAGGAGCATAGCAGAAGTTTGAGACTCTAGAAGTTTACTTCCTCAGAAAGAAGAACAATTCGTACAGTTGATAATCGATCCCTCGCATCCCCTTGCCCTGCCGATATATCTAGCAAGCAAGTGGGCTGAAGCCCATCAGAAAGACTAGGCACACAGGCCCAAAGAAACATGGCACGCATGCCCACTACACATAGTGATCCTAACATTCCCCCCTTCTTAAAAATCGGCTTGCCCCCAAGCCGATGGATGAGATCAATTCCGTCGGGATCCCAGGGAGCCTGCAGATGCTTGACGCTTGCTATCGACTTGATCTTGATCATCCACTCAACGGTAGATCACCAGGAGAAAACCCACCAAGCTTCATCTTAATTATATACTTGTGTGTTGCTGCTCGAGCCATTTGATCATTTGAGGAAAATGGATCACGAAAATCCCAAGGTATGGCGACCATTGATTGTACAGAGCATCTGGCCATGAACAACATAACTGCTCCATATACGTGGTGCTGACTCCCTAAAAGCTTTGTAGCCGTTGTTAAGATAAAAGGAGCAAGAGTACTAATATGCAGAAAATCATGTGAAGGTTGAACTCTATACAATCTGAAAACACAGTGACCTTCCCTTGTAAAGTATCCCAACAAGATATTATCATTGTCTCTATGTGAAGGCCAATCCACAATCGAGAGAAATTGCAACAGAACCAGCCACCCTCTCTTCTTGACATAAGACAGATAAGTCAGTTGCATTTGCAGGTTGTCCAAGCCATTAATAGACTGAAATTCAGTAGACAAAAAGTGATCACCACCTGGATCCCAGAGGATAAACTGCTCATTCACTATGATGCAAGTCGTCGGCCCAACACTGAACTGTTGCTGCTGCACCCAAAATGACAAACATTGCAGCACAAATTCAAGTCTACTTGGACAGAACTGAAATAGCATATGTGCTCTTGTAATAATTGTCACTCCAGCAAGAGCATTTGAACTCCAACACGCCAATGCAGAAAATAGCCAAGGAATTTTCGAGAGAACCCATAGCACAAAATCCCTATCCTTCTTGAGCTGGTAGCTAGCACAATGAACAGCACAATAACCAAAGGACGGCCAGGGTATTGGTCTGAGTTGAGCACCAGCACCTTGCATAACCCACTGTGTTGGTGTAGGCCATGGTGGTCTTTCCGACTCACCGTCCTGACCATAATGAATTGATATCCATAAACTGAAATACATCTGATTGATGTCATTGAGTGATGTGTTCTTGTTCTTTGGAGGAGGAGGCCAAGGTTCCACAACAGCTACATTAGCAAATAATAAACCTCGCATCACTTGTCCCTGACTGGCAATCCCTTCTAATGCCTCATGAACTTCAGTAGCAAAATGCAACAAAACAACATCACACCAGGAAGCGGACGAACTATTGTCTATGAACTCAGAATTGTCCTTGTTAATGTCTAGCGGGCAGTAAGCCGAGGCTGGTAGCCAAGGTCCTTTGCCGAGCAACTGAGTATGCAATGGCTCTGGAAGCACTGAATTTCGACTAGTCATTTCTCCAAACACCTCACACATTTTGGTAGCCAGATGCAACAGAACGACACCACCTGAGAGAGCAAGAGTGGAATTGGTGGTGTACCTGATCTGGAGCTCGACATTGTGGCTTAGGAAAACCGTCGAACATTTGATGGGTGAGTCGTTGGGTACCTCCTCCTCTGTTGCCAGCGTTGATGGGGATGTCCTGATAGGCAGCGAGGAGGTCGGTGCCACGGCTGGAGCAGACAAGGTCGATGAAGGAGCAGACGCAGCACTCACAGGAACATGTGTGCTCTCGTTGTGGGTGCGAACCGGTGTCGAACACCTTGCGAGCGGAGCTGGCATGGGCTCCCTGGTGGTCGTCGCACGCGGCGGAACTGAGACCGCGCGCTCCGTGGCAGCGCCAGGCTACGGCCGAGAGACGGAGAAGGACGCGGCGCTGTCAACGATCCTGGTTGCGCACGCAGCGACGGAAAGCACGCGCGCCGCGAGCGGAACCTCTCGCCCCGCATCGGCCCCTTCTGTAGGCACGATGGGCGCGGTGACGAGCTCCGTGTCGGCCGAGCCGCAGTGGATGAAGTCAGCGGCGAGATTGGCGGCGGACGGCGCGAGCGCGACCGAGTCGTGGGAGGCGGCAGAAGCCGTGAGGGAAGCGGATGCGTCGGAGGCGGGGATGTACTTGTCATTGTCGGAGGTGGAAGGCGCTGGAGCCGGCTGCTCGGTGGAGATCTGGATGGGAAGGGTGCTCTCACGGGAGGAAAAACGTTGATCCCACCTAGCATCTCGAGCAGCAAACAATTGATCCCATTTGGCGTTCTGCTTGGCGAAGAGCTTGTCAATTTCGTCGAGAAGGAACTTGGTGTCGAGCGACATGGCTATGCGGTCTGGAAGAGGAAGGTTGTGAGGAGACTGCAGATCGAATTCACCGAACCAGATCGAGTCTCTGGAGGAGAAATTGGCCACGATTGCTCGCGCTCACCAATCCAACTCCAGAAGCAGCTCAATCGATGGGTGAACTCACGAACTGCTCAAGCTCACGGAAGCAAATCTCATGGAGGGGGAAAAAATTCCTAAGGATTCGACGGCTCTGATACCAATTGTTAGCAGCAGAGGTAGTGGGGAAGATCAGAGAAGAAGAATCAGCAGGTCAAAGAATAATCAGAGTAAGGATAGGCAGCAGAGATTGAGGATCAGGATGAACGGAGGAGCATAGCAGAAGTTTGAGACTCTAGAAGTTTACTTCCTCAGAAAGAAGAACAATTCGTACAGTTGATAATCGATCCCTCGCATCCCCTTGCCCTGCCGATATATCTAGCAAGCAAGTGGGCTGAAGCCCATCAGAAAGACTAGGCACACAGGCCCAAAGAAACATGGCACGCATGCCCACTACACATAGTGATCCTAACAGACAGGCACCGATCCCTGCCGTGGGAGACTCGCATTGGCCTCATCAGCGTGCAAGCCATCATGGCAGGCGGCAGCTAGCAGTGGCCTCGTCAGCGGGCGGAGACGACCACGCCAACACCCAGCACCACCAGCCGCATGGCGAAGAAGAGCCAATAGTGGGCGGCGAGCACGCCGCCGTGGACGCGGCCGTGGCAGGATATCAGCATCCACAGCACGTCGCTGGCGCGGTAGGCGGTGAGCACGCCCAGCAAGAAGCCGACGACGCCGAGCACCCGCGCCGGCACGAGCAGCGCCGCCGTGGCCCCAAGCACCTGCGCCGACGCCGCCAGCAGCAGCAGCCCCGCCGCCTCCGCCTCCGTCGGCGCGCAGCCCCCCTGCACGCACGCAGTGGCAACAAATAAAACGATCGCACCAAGGAAGCAAACAAGAGAATTTCACCTGAACAAATTCATGGCGCAAGGTTCGCCGTCACAATTAAAGCAGGTGCGAGTAAGTAGCAAGTACCAGGAGACGGGAGTCAGTCCGGGGGAGGGAAATGGCGAAGAAGGCGAGCGCCGCCGCGGCGCATCCCAGGAGGAAGAGGGCCGTGGCCCACGCCACGCGCGCGCTCAGCCGGGTCCACGGCGGCCGTGCTGCGGCCATCGGCAGCGGCGGCGGCGCCGCTGCGGGGGCTGCTCCTGCTGGCGGGGGCACCGCGCCGGCGGCTGGTGGCGGAGCTGAGCAGTAGCAAAGCAACAATCAAAAAGGGAGGGAGGGATTGATGGAGTTCATGGACGGACTCTAACAGCTAACAATCAAGGAGAGATCGAGTTACCAGCAGCATCCATCGTGGCAAGGTCGTCGTCGAACCAACCAACTCCGAAGTCGAACTCCGAACTAGGCGGATGGCCTTGCTGCCCATTTCACTCACTCCCCTGCTGCAGTGCTCCTGCCCATAGTTATTAGGACCGGACCGTCGAACCGGTGAGGCCTTCGGTTCAATGGTTCAATGGCCCAACCGTTATGAACCGGTTGAATCGTCGGTTTAATAACAGTGAACCGTTGAAGCAAACCGGCCACGGATACAATTGAACCAGTCTAATATATCGGTGATAATTTGTACATAACATATTATATAGCTGACGATTAAGAAAATATGCACCGACTCTTGAATACTAGGAGTTGTGTTTTGGTTACTCTCAACTGTAGTTAGAGTGTCTGCAAGAAACCACTGTAAGCAAACAAAATCAATAGTGAGGATAATAGTATAGTATCTAACTCTAATATGTATAAATTATATGATAAATGTTCAGTACACGGAGAACAAGCTTTCGATTCTTTAGATGTATAAAGTTTGAACTCAAAATGTATGAACAAGCCTACTGAAATCCAAGCGATTTCGTTTCTCTGGATCTATGCACTCTGAAAATTACCTACTCTACAAACGATGATTAGAGTGTGGATGTGAAACTTTGAAATCAGCATACTAAGTACTACCCATTACTCCACTAGCCATATGTCGTCTTCTACTCAATGTTTTAAATAGCTGGCTAAGGCCTCCGCTATAGCCGGCTATAGCTTGATTGAGGAGGATGCGGCTATTTGCTTCTACGTGTAATTTAGCCGCTATTTGCCGCTATAGCTCTATTTAGCCCGGCTATTAGCCGTTTTTAGAAGTTTGAAGCTAAATGCCTTAGCCAGCTATTTAAAACATTGCTTCTACTTGTAGAGGAGCATCGCGCAGGGAGAATCATCGACGACGAGGACGAGCTGACGAGGTGGTGGACGAGGATTGGACTGCTCAGTGCTGCGAGCCCCATCGACCGTCGCTGCAGGCCAGCCCCGCCGGCGGCCGGCCGCTGGCCGCCGCTGCACGCAGAGCCGCAGACGCAGGCAGCAGGCACGCAGCAGTGCAGCACACCAACGGAGAGCGGACCAACAGATGCGCCGCCGCCGCCGCCGCTCCATTTTTTTTGGCTGTACGAGATGCACTGCCGCCCACATAATCACAGATGCAAATGGAAAAAATACATTATTTCTGTTTATACCCCTGGGCTGATAACGTTCCATGCAATCGACAGAGGGGTAGGATAGGGAAAAACAGAACCGCTCCGGTTCGCTCGGAACCGCCCGGTTCACCGGTTTCATAAAAAATCGGCCGGTTCATTCGGTTTTTTCTGGTTCGATTGCATGAACGATCTTTAAAGTGAACCGGACCGGTACGTCTTTTACTGGTCCAACCGTCGGTCCGGTCCGGTCCCAATAACTATGCTCCTGCCTTCTGACCTCCTCTGTCTTGTATGTCTTGTAGCTGTGCGGTCAAAAGTTGCAGGAGCAGGGGGCGAGGGGCAGGCGGCGGGGCCAGGGCCCTGGGGAGCCCTCGGCGTTGGAGCTGAAACCGGCCGGTAAGGGTGGGCGCTCTCCTCTCTCGCGCGTCGTCGTGTCCAGGGAAATGCTTCGCGTCGAAGAGTTTCCGCTAGCTGAAGGCTGCTAGTGCCATGCTGCCACAGTGCCATCATGGCGTCAGGTGTTGTAGTGGTGGTAGATAGGGCCGGCCAAGATTCTTAACCTTGCGCATGCTCGTTTGACCCCCAAATGTGCATTCCACGCTGGCATGCCACCTGGACAAGTATATATGTTGACAGGACCCTTTCGAATGACACGCTTAAAAGGTTCATATACATTAGAGGCCAAGATATGCATTTATGTATTTATTAGGAGACCTAGCAGAGACCAAGAGAAACGCAGGTTTAAGGACCATTGGCACACTTTACTCCAATTATTAGTTTTGCATTAAAGTTATATATTAATAAAGTAATGATTATTAGTCACGCTTATAGCCGAATATATAAAACGAAATAAATGTTATAATTCCAAATGGGGGCAGTATTACCAAGAAGTCAAGAACTGAAGAATTTGAACTTGTAAAAGTATTGTTCTTTCATTCTTTTTTTTAAAAAAAATTGTAGTAGTATTCCTTCTATTCGTGCTATAGGCAAGATAATTTGATTTCATATAGTTATTTATTTCAACGTGCTATAATTAATTCTTAGCAACTGTCCGAAATTCATTAATTACATAAGCATTAGGAGACGGGAACTTGCAGCTTAGGCAAGGTTCACACATATCCACCACATTATTAGTAGCACTCCATGGTAGGTTGGTAACCATAATACTACTACAAAGCTTGAATCTGAGTATACGGAGAGGAATACGCCAACTTAATGGGATCTAGTGCTTGAATTCCACATGTGCCAACAATAACATCACTTCACTTAATCAGAGGATGAAATAACCGGTCATGAAGGTCACACACTGCAAACCAAACTACTACATTTTCATGCAACTCCAATTCTCCATTATCACCATAACCTTTTCTAAACTAGGCCTAGGCGGTTTAATTACATATACCATGAAGGCCAATAATCAACATGCTAGATATTCTAGTTGACGATCAACGACCCATGGGACTGACTAGCTAGTACAGGAGTCCAGGATGCTATGTGATCTACTTACTTTTGTAGACTAGCAACGGGCACCGATTCTCGATCAACCGTGTGCAGGCCATGGCACAGCCAGTATGTTGGAGGTACGACCATGGGCCTACAGGGACGCATGGATTGTCTCCAGACAGAGTCGTACCAGGCGTGAAAACATGAGTAGAGTACTGCAAGGACTCTTCTCGTTATGGAAACTAGTCGTATGACTTGTAAACTACTCGGATTGCCTTGAAAAGCACTCTCCGAGTAGTAATTGGTTAGGATTCAACTTGAAACCGACCTTGTAACCCTGTCCGCCGTGTATATAAGGCTGGGCAGGGACCCTCTCAAGAACAACCCAAGTCTCTCAACAGAGAAGACATACAATCAATATCAATCAACACACAGGACGTAGGGTATTACGCCTTCTAAGCGGCCCGAACCTGTCTAAATCCTGAGTCTCTTTGCCTTTGCGTTCCTGATCTCGGCGAAACCCACCTGAAACTCTACTACCTCGGGATACCCCTCGGTAGGATCGACGTTAGAATACCGACATTTGGCGTGCCAGGTAGGGGTTTTCCTCGAAGATCCCGTGGAGAACGCAATGGTGACCTACATTCAAGCTGAAGCGCCTCAGGAGGGCACAACGTTCCACTTTGGCTCGTGGGTCTACGCCGCCGACGGCTCGAGTGGCTTCTACAGCTACTACGAGACACCTGTGGAGCTGAAGCAGGAGCAAACGCCCATCGTGGAAGATTTGGCCGAACAACTCGGCGAGATCACGTTCGCGGACTTCATCCGCGGGCAAGAGTCCGAGTCGATCACGACTACGGAGAAGAAAACAACCCTCCCACCCAATTCCCGTTTGGACTCTGTAATTCGACCCACGCATACTATGAGGCATTACGGAGCCAGTTCGAGTCCGTCATGGACTCGAAGCGGGACGTTCCAGTCCGAGTCATGGCAGGACACGCCAACTCTCTGAGCCAAGCGGTCCCCGAATGCCACTCGGACTCGGACGAGGAGTCACTACAAGACGATTGCGAACACGACCTCGTGATCTACGCCACGCCTGAAGGAAGATCAGTCTACCAAAGAGACAGGATCCCACGGGACGTCTACGAGTCCCGCCAGATCTTTGTACTCTTTGGGTCTGACGCTACTGACGACCTGCCGTTCCAGCACGGCACACCACTGCTGCTAGAAGAGGAAAGCTCTACAGAGCTCATCACCCCAAGCTCCAGCGACTCTGTCGAACCCAATCAACAAGTCTTCATGGCTGGCGCAGCAGCAGCTGGTGACGTCGACAACGACCCGCGCTACGCTTTCGAGCTATAAGGAGATATCTCCACAAATGAAGATGCACCCGCTGGCGAATCCACTCAAGCGGCCACGGACAGAGAAATCCGGAACAACAAGAGGGCTCAGCGCCGCCTAAACGCTCGCAATCGTGTCATGGTTGGGCGCAACCTCGCTCAAGAGTTCGCGCGAGTGGCACGCTACTTCTCTCCTATGGCTAACACCATGGAGATTGCCTATCACATCCGCGGTCTGCCAATAACCCCAGAGACGGCAGCTGCACTCGAACGGATCAACGACATGGCCCGCACTCTCGACAAGGCCATCGCCACCGCACCATCGCGCAGCGGCCGAGCAGCTCTAAGCGAAGAAGTCGAGAACAGCGGACGCCAACCTCCCCGCGACAAGAATCGCCCCCCAAACCCCAGCCGACTGGGAGAAGCCAACCGCGCAGAAGGCGCACCCCCACACCGACCAGAAGATGATCGTCAACGAGGCGGACGCAATCATCGCAACGATGCTGCTACATCATCCCACGGGCCGGCACACAATGTCAACCGCGACGCACGCTCCATCCTTGAATCCAAGAGGCGTGATGAAGCCCGGGGATACAAGAAAGAAGACGACGAGTACTCAATGTTCTTCAGGGACATCCGGATGGCTGTTTACCCACAACCATTCAAACCAGTCGGCTTCGAGAAGTACGACGGCAAGACCTCCCCTGAGTCGTGGTTGCGCATCTACTCTACGGCTATCGAGTGCGGGGGTGGCAACACTGCCATCAAGTGCAGATACTTCTCAATGGCACTCGAGCCCGCTCCACTCATATGGTTTGAAAACCTGCCACGACGCTCCATCGACTCCTGGGGACGCCTGAACAAGATCTTCGTGTCCAACTTCCAAGGCACATACAGTCGCCCCAAGACTCGAACGACCTCGCCATGTGCAAGCAGCACAAAGGAGAAAGCGCGCGCGACTACATGCGCCGCTTCATGGAAATCAAGACTCTGGTGGTGGACGTTTCTGACCGCGACTGCATCGACTTGTTCCAGAACGGCATCACCAACAGGTTCTTTGATAGGCAATTTGGCCTGCATCGACCAAGGACTCTGGACGCCCTGCGTGACCAAGTCGAGACGTGGTCTGAGCAAGAAGACCGCGACCTCGAGAAATATGGCCCTCCCAAAGGCCAGCAGGGCTCCCAGAACAACAAGCGCAAGGCAGACGACACAGTCGCAACTCTGGAGACTGGCATGCGAAGCCAAAAGAAGAACTACCCCGGCAAGAGTGATGTTGAGAAGATCATGGACAGGCCGTGCCCAATGCACCCGAAGCATAAGCACACTATGGGCCAATGCTACGATCTCCAACGCATATACGCCGAGAAGGATCAAGAGAACAAGGCCAAGAAGAAGATGGCAAGGGAACCACTCGATCCTGAAGCCAAGAACAAGGAAAGGACCGACGACGAAGATGAAGACGACGACGAGGACCAGACGCCCAAGTTCCAAAAGCCCAAGAATGTACTCATGGTCATCATGGGGGGCGACTATGGTTTCCCCACTCGGAGGAAGCATAAGCTCGCTCTACGACACATAATGGCAATTGAGCCAGCCGTCCCCAGATACCTAAAGTACTCGGAGGTTCCAATCACCTTCTTCAGGGCAGACCAATGGAACAGCTACGACGAACCAGGGCAATTGCCACTCGTCCTGGACCCTACGGTGGCAGGATCACAACTCACCAAGGTGCTCATCGACGGCGGGGCAGGGCTGAACGTGCTATTCTCTAGCACCCTGAAGAGGATGGGACTCGACATTGAAAAAATGTTGACTCCCACCGATTCCCCGTTCTACGGCATTGTCCCTGGTAATGGCAGTCTTCCCCTCGGCCAAGTCACATTACCAGTCACATTTGGCACGCAGGAGAACTACAGGACGGAGTACATCAAGTTCGAGGTAGCGGACTTCGAGACCTCTTACCAAGCGATCCTGGGACGTCCTGCGTTGGCCAAGTTTATGGCCATACCACACTATGTCTATCTCGTCCTCAAGATGTCAGGACCCAGAGGCGTCATCTCTATCCGCGGCGACTTGCGACGATCATACAACTGCGACAGAGAGGCTGTGGAGTTTGCGGCTACCACTCAGGTACCCAACGCCATGGCCCAGATCTTCGCAGCAGCTCAGAAGCTGAAGCAGTCAGAGTACGAGGTCCCCAGCAAGTAGCCTGGACCACACAAGGCGGTTGTCCCTGCAGACGTGGCGACCAAGGACGCACCACTACTGGAAGGAGACCAGTCGAAGACCACCAAGATCGGGGCCGGCTTAAACCCGAAATAAGAAGGCGAGCTCATCAGGATTCTACAAGCCAACCGCGACATCTTTGCGTGGAAACCTGCAGATATGCCAGGAGTGCCAAGGAACCTGATCGAGCACAGCCTTAACGTCGATCCCAAAGCTACACCCAGGAGGCAACGGTTGCGACGGATCGCAACCAACAAGCGAGAGGCGATCAAGAAGGAGCTAGCGAAATTACTCGCCGCAGGATTCATAAAGAAAGTCTTCCACCCGACTGGTTGGCAAATCCAGTCTTGGTGAGAAACAAGAACAACAACGAGTGGCGCATGTGCGTCGACTACACTCGTGCAGAAGTTCCAGAGTTCCCTTTGATACTTGTTGATTCAACAAAGTATACATCGGTCAAAATCCGAAGAGTAGATCACATGACTACTTACCAGGGTCTCTGAGTACTTAGATGTAACTACGACCAGGCTGAACACCTGTAGAGGCCAGCTAGCCTTATAAAGCAACTACCCGCGAGTGGTAATTTCAAATCTTTGAGTACTTATTTGAAAGTACTACAGAGTCTACTCCACAAGGTGAGTAGTAACTTCAAATCTCTGAGTACTCATTTGAAAGTACTACAGAGTATACTCGGCAAGAAGAGTAGTAACTTCAAATCTCTGAGTACTCATTTGAAAGTACTACAGAGTATACTCGGCAAGAAGAGTAGTAACTTCAAATCTCTGAGTACTCATTTGAAAGTACTACAGAGTCTACTCCACAAGGCGAGTAGTAACTTCAAATCTCTGAGTACTCATTTGAAAGTATTACAGAGTCTACTCCACAAGGCGAGTAGTAACTTCAGATCTCTGAGTACTCATTTGAAAGTACTCTAGAGTCTACTCCATAAAAGAGTAGTGTTTTCAAATCTCTAAGTACTTATTTGAAAGTACTCTAGAGTTTACTCCACAGTATGAGTAGTGATCTTCAAGTACCAGTTATCAAGTGCTTTGAAGTATAACTCGCAAAATGAGTACAACTTGCCGGGGCCTTCCTGAATACACTGCAAGAGTGGTTTGGATGACTTTTCGGGCGCCTCATGATCAATGGAATTCATCAATGTGTGGTCGCCTCAACCCGTTGCAAGTTATCAAGTCAAAGCTCGACTTCAGCTTGTGCCGCGGTACTGCCGCATCGCCAATATGCTTGTGATGAACTCAAACTAGTCGGAATCAACTCTGACTAAGTCCGCTTCATCAACAAACGACAACAAACAAGCTAAGTTACTTATTTTAATTATTTTTTATTTTGTTCTCACAAGATTGGCCAAGCACCGACTACTTTGTTTGGATGACAACTTTCTAGGCCGCACAGCGTGCTATTACATCTTCGCCAGCTTCCAGGCTCGGGGGTGACGCTAAAATCACAACTCGGTTCGCCATCAGGCTTACCTAGTTGTCTTTCTTCAGTATATTTGAGTTGCCAAGTACCAATGATGAGGCCACGACTACATTGGCACCTGACCCCTGTTTCTGGGGAGATCGCGGCGTGACAAGTCAACCACGACCTCCTCTGTTTCGCTACTCTATTGATGGTGGCTATTTCGACTACATACTACTCGATGCATCTCCGCTGGCTCCTATGCTCGGGGACTGGGTACAAGAAAACCACTCGGATGATGATCTCCAAGATGATTCGATGTGACCACTATTTCTGGGTGTAAATTACCACTCGGATGATGATCTTCAAGATAATTTGAAGAACCCTAAAGCTCGCTGGACCCTTGAATTGATCATTCTGAATCGTTTAAGGCTCGGGGGCTGATAGGCGATATACATCGACTGCTGATTTTATTTTTCTGAAGACTGAAGACTTAAATCAAGACCGTCGGCTTGATTCTTTGATTCAACCCAAGGCTCGGGGGCTACTTGATATCAAGTGCAATTTTTCCAAAATTGCACATTTCAAGAACAAGATGAAGATTCAAGATTCTGAGGACCCTCAACCTGATTCTTCGATTCAACTTAAGGCTCAGGGGCTACTCCATATGGAGTGCGATTTTTATCGCACACCATATAATATTTTGAAGACTACTGATTTAATCAGAATAAACGGGGCTTAAGCACCTCATGGCCTCGTGACAACCAAGACCTGTCCAAGACTGATCAAGCACTCGAAGAACTCGAAAAAGCACTCGATTGGCTTGACAAGCACTCGGTTGACGATACTCGACGATGAAGCGCTTGGGGGCTTGTTGGAGGTACGACCATGGGCCCACAGGGACGCATGAATTGTCTCCAGACAGAGTCGTACCAGGCGTGAAGAACACGAGTAGAGTACTGCAAGGACTCTTCTCGTTATGGGAACTAGTCGTATGACTTGTAAACTACTCGGATTGCCTTGAAAAGCACTCTCCGAGTAGTAATTGGTTAGGATTCAACTTGAAACCGACCTTGTAACCCTGCCTACCGTGTATATAAGGCTGGGCAGGGACCCTCTCAAGAACAACCCAAGTCTCTCAACAGAGAAGACATACAATCAATACCAATCACCACACAGGACGTAGGGTATTACGCCTTCTAAGCGGCCCAAACCTGTCTAAATCCTGAGTCTCTTTGCCTTTGCGTTCCTGATCTCGGCGAAACCCACCTGAAACTCTACTGCCTCGGAATACCCTTCGGTAGGATCGACGCAGTAACCTCTCAAGTCCCTCAATGGATGGAGACGGCGAAGCCGGCGATAAGCGACACCCACAGCATGATGAAGAAGAGCCAGAAGTGGAAGGCGAGAGCACGCCGCAGACGTAGTCGTGGCAGCCGAGGAGCATCCCGAGGACGTCGGAGGCGTGGTAGCCGGTAAGCCCGCCCAGCACGCAGCCGAAGGCGGAGACCGGCCGCGCCGGCACGAGCAGCGCCGCCGTGCCCGCGGGCACCTGCGCCGAGGCCGCCAGCAGCAGCTGCTCCGACGCCGCGCGCAGGCCCGCCGCCTCCTCGTCCGTCGGCGCGCACCGCCCCTGCGTTAGCAGTAGCAAGTAGCAACAAACAAATTACTACTGCTCCCCAAGCAAAGCAATGCACGAATTTTCACACGAAATGGGCGCAAGATCGCCGTGAAATATAATCCCCCAAAAGCAGACCCAGGTGCCTAAGCCTCGCCGTGTGAAATTCACAAGCGAAAGCGAGCGAAACGTACCAGGAGGTTGGTGTCGGCCCGGGGGAGTGTCATGGCGAAGAAGGCGAGCGCCGCCGCGGCGCATCCCAGGACGAAGAGCGCCGTCGCCAAGGCCACGCGCGCGCTCAGCCGGTTCCACGCTGGCCGTGCCGCGGCTGCGGGTGGTGGTGGTGATGGTGCCGCTGCTCCTCCTCCTGCTGCTGCCGCCGCCGCCGCCGCCGCCATGGGCACCGTCCCTGCCCCTGCTGTGCTAGCGGACCTGAGCAGAGCAGTAACAGAGAACCTTCACTTGGAGAGGCTCGAGGCTCCTGGGACTGTAGGCTGTGTGGAACTAGCGGCGAACTGCCTCTCGTCTGCCAGCTAGATATATATACGCCATGCACGCACCGTGCCGCAGGCTGCCGAGAGCCAGCGTCATCCATGGGGGAACTCGTGGCGAAGCTGCGGGGAAATCGCGGACGAGGCATGTGCCTGTCACGAGCAGATCGTACGCCCACGACGCGACGGGCCGGGTGGTCGCCGGCGAGCGCGGGCGCGGTCAAAAGTTGCACGAGCTTGCGACGAGACGGGCCGAGGGCGCAAGCATCGCACCACCCGTCCACCCGCCGCTGCCCGATCGGGGTGGTGGGCAGGCGGCGGGGCCGAGGGGACCCGTCGGCCTCCCCTCCGAGCTGAAACAGGCAAGGGGCCGAGGGCGCGCCCTCCTCTCTCGCGCCCGGACCAATGCTTTTGCTTCGCGTGCAGGCCTGCTAGTGCGTAGTGCCATACTGCCATGTCGTGCCGGTGTGCGTGGCGGTGCGAACCTGCATTGCCTTCAGCGTAGTGACTGCACGCTGCACGCTGCACACAATTTTGATCCATTGATTTCCTAATCCCAACTGCAGGCTGCTTGTGCTAGTGCGTAGTGCCATACTACACGTGATGAAGTTGCAGAAAAGTTTCTACACTACAGTTTTACTTGCATAAATCCTTACACTTCTTTATCCATTGATTATTTGATTATTTCCGAATCCAGCAACCCAACTGGGATGCAGCAGTGCAATGGAAACATTGGGCGCGTTTGGAGGCCTGTATGCTCGTGGCCAGGCTGACGAGCCAGGCTCGAGCCGGCCCAGCCAGGCCCGCAAGATGCAAAGATTTTGTTTGGCAAATTTGCATCTCATAGGCCAGGTTAGATCCAAATTGTGTTTGGTGTTGGATCCGTTTACCTTGCATTGCAATCTGGGTAGACATACCGCCCCTCTTCTTCTTCCTTACCTCTGCGCACCGACGCCTCCCAATCACCGCCGCTCCAGCCAGAGCACGGCCGCGCCCCTGACCGCTCCACGCCGCCGCCGCGGCTCCCACCGGCGAGCTGCCGCAACCCGCGCGCTGCTGCACCCCCGCCCGGCGCCTCACCCCCGGTCGCTTGCCCGTTCCCCCACCACGACCGATGCCGCCGCTGCACCTGCTGGCGTCGGCGCGCCGTCGTGCCGGCATGCGCGGGCCCGCATCTCTGCGGCCGCATCTGCGCCGCCCGCGGCTGCTCTTCAGACACCGTCGCTCGTCCTTCCCTCCCTCCACCACGGCCGCCGCACCTGGCGCCGGCGAGCCGTCGTGCCGGCGTGCGCGGGCCCGCATCTCTGCGGCAGCATCTGCGTCGCCCGCGGAGGACGGGATCCGATCTAGGCAGAGGAGGCGACGAAGGGGAGGATCCGGGACCCGACGAGGTAGGCGAGGAAGCCGGCGAAGGCGAGCAGGAAGGCGTAGTCCACCGCCACGAACAGCGCCGTAGACCCGTGCCTCCTCTTCCCCGCCGCTCCGGCGTTGAGCTTCTTGGACGCCTCCATCTTGCTCTGCACCCCCGCTCTCGTTTGGCTCCGGCGAAGTGGTGCGGCGGAGATCGGCGAACGACTGAACGGTGGCTCGCCTTCGCGTCGGTTGGGGTCTGGATCTCTGCCTGTTCAGTTGCTTGACGGCGAACTTTGAGGCGGGCGTATCTAGCTAGGGGTGTCATAACTAATGTTAGCTAGGGGTGCCTGTTCCGCCACCGCCGCCGGCAGAGCTACTCACGCCGCTCTCGATGCAATGGCCGGCGGAGCCCGACACTACTTCGATTTGAGCGGCGGGGATCTTATCCGTGCAGAGACTCGAGGCCGGCGGTGAAGTAGCCGAGCCCGCATGACCAGCGGCAGAGGAGCTGTGGTTTGGGCAGAGGAGAAACAGGGAGGAGAGAGAAGAAGAGGAGGTCACGCTAACGCATCGCGAAAGCCCCTGCGAGCCTGCACCGCAAAAGCATCTTGAGAGCATCTTGCAGCCGCGGGGCCTGGCTCAAAACCCTCTACAGGCTAGCGAACAAGGTGTCTGCACGCCACGGGCCTGGCTGAGCCCTCCTGCAGGCTTCCAAACGCGCCCATTAATCCTTGGCTCCTTGCGCCATTCACGAAAGAGTTGTTGTGCCGTGCTTATGCTAATAAGATGTGCCAACAATAACATTACTTCACTTAATTAGAGGATGAACGAGATCGGGTCATTAAGGCCGCAACAATCCAGAGTACTCCGTTTTTATAGGACTCATTATCACCATAACCTCTTGCTAAGCAGGTGATGAGATATGACATCCATCAAGGCCAAGAATTTTTTTTTTGAGTATTATCAAGGCCAAGAATTGACATGCTAGATACAGGCGACACAGCTTGATCTACGATCAATGATCCAATTAGGGATTAAGTATGTTCTAGAACGATGATGCACTGGATCTAATAAGTACTAGTAGTATACTACCATCGCGTGGGAGATTCGCCGTTCGTGCGTGCAACGGTTTGCAAGCATGGCATAGCAGCTTGTGATCGATCTCAAACGACGGAGACGATGACGCCCACGACAGCCGCCGCCGACATGAGGACGAGGAAGAGCCAGTAGTGGAAGGCGAGCACGCCGTGGACATGGCCGTGGCAGGAGACGAGCATCCAGAGCACGCCGGAGGCGTGGTAGCCGGTGAGCCAGCTCAGCACGCAGCCGAAGGCGGCGACCGGGCGCGCCGGCACGAGCAGCGCCACCGTGCCCGCGAGCACCTGCGCCGAGGCCGCCAGCAGCAGATGCTTCGACGCCGTGCGCAGGCCCGCTGCCTCCGCGTCCGTCGGCGAGCAGCTCCCCTGCAGCTGCAGTAGTAACAATACAATTACTACGTACTGTACTGTGTAGTGTGTACTCCCCCAATGCACGGATTTTCAAACGAAATGGGCACAGGATTTGCCGTGAACATTGGAATTCCCCCAAAAGCAGAGCAGGTGCCTAACCTAGAGCCGTGAAATTTAGAAAGGGGACGTACCAGGAGTTGGGTGTGGTCGGCGTGGGGGAGCGTCATGGCGAAGAAGGCGAGCGCCGCCGCGGCGCAGCCCAGGACGAAGAGCGCCGTCGCCCACGCCACGCGCGCGCTCAGCCGGGTCCACGCCGGCCCTGCCGCCGCGGCCGGCGACGGCACCACCACTGCCCCAGCAGCCAGCAGGGATCATGTCGAGGTCGTCAGAACCAAGTCCAAACTGACTACTAGTACACCGGAAGACAGATGGCTAGGTGCTCAGCTCACTTCACTCCTGCTCCTCCTGTGTCTCTCTCGTAGGCTGTGTGCCAGGGGATGGCCGGGACGGATCGGCGGCCGGGCATATATGCGCTGGTTGCACGTGCACCGCGGCGTGGGCGCCTGCAGAGGCAACGGCCACACGGGCCGGAACGCGCGAAGCGGCGGGGAAATCGCGTCGCGTCGCGCACGGACGAGGGCGTCACGTACGAGATGACGGTCCATGACGATTGACGACACGAGGGAGGTAGCCAGCCGGCGACGGCTAACAACCGCGGGGTGTAGAGATCCAGGAAAGGCTCGCCAGTCGCCACGAGAAGGCAGGGTCCATGCATCGGCCCCGATCCGGGGGAGGGGGAGGCAGGAGGCGTTGGGTCCCCCCTGGCGTCCGAGCTGAAACCGGCAATGGCAGCCGGTGGCTGCCTGGCTCTCTTTCCTCGCGACGAGGTCGCGTCCCGGATAGATGCTAGCTTCACGTCGAAGGGTTTCCCACTGCAGTCTGGTGCCATGTGCGCGCGCATTGCCTCGCAGCAGAAAACGCCATGGCTGGCGTCCAGACGAGCGAGGCAAAGCCGCGTTAGACTGGAAGTGCTAGGTACGACTCGCAGGGTACGGTGGAGATTCTTGACCATGCCGCGTGCTCGGCCACTGCACCTGAACATTTTGAAGTTGGATGTGGTATATGCATGCATGGCTAATGGAGTAATGGAATATAGTTGTGAGTGATTTGGATCCAACTGTTTCGATTCAAGTAAATAAATATAAATGTAATTAATTCTGCTATATAAATACTTAAATTTGCAAGTTAGTATATGCACTTGAAAACATAGAGTAACATGATGCTGACACGAAGTTGTTGTTTTTTTCACAGAATGTGATTGTGACTATTTTTTTAACTTTAGAAAACTCTCACCAAAAGAGAAAAAATATTAGATATAATATGATTATTACTTGAGTAGAAGAGTTGCATAAGTTAGAGTTAAAATGATGAAGTTTCTAGAAAAAAAAACACGGCGATCATTTTAGCACAACGATAAAAAAGCTCTAAAGGGTTATTAAACCTGAAAAATACTCAAAAATGATATACATTAATAATTGTAGTTGTCTAAATAGTGCATTATTATTGTGTGTTTGAATGAAGTAAGGCACATGCATCTTTTAATCGGGTAGATTTTTTATAAAACAATACACGAGGTGTTTCAAAGTAGCAAAATTATACATTTTTCGTCTTCGCCCGTTGCAACGCACGGGCAGTTTGCTAGTCAGTGTAAAATGCAGTCAATCTTTGCATCCAACAGTGCGTTCGAATGCTATTCTCGTACGCTTGATCGATTCGCCGAGTCAGCAAGTGCATGGATCGTTTCGTATTGTCTTGTACTACTACGACCAAAAGGAAGGAGAGGAAGAGAGATATCAGACTGTTTATATCTGAAGGTGCAGCTTTTGAAAATTCTCGTCCCTGCAGCTTTCCCAAGCTAAGATAATCCAGATTAGTTACCATGTCCAGGGTACCTCGTTGAGACGAGGCAAAGGTGCTGTGAATGTTACTACTACTAGTAGTACTTAGCATCGAGCAAGACACGTCACTTAATCAGAAAGATGAAAGCCACCAGTCATTAAGGTTGCAGACAGCGCCAAAGCTCTAGGACTCCATTATTGATCAGCAAAACGACCTTGCTAAGCTAGGTGGTGCTGAGATATGCCATGAAGCCGATCAATCGAGATATGCTAAATACAATCGATTGTGAAGAACGATCTACCATGCAAGGGACTAGTAGCACTCCAGGATGATGATGTAATCTACGCACTTTGATACCAATACTGAGACTGACACCCACTAATCCCCCATATTCATAGAAACAACAGGAACAGATGTAATTTCGGAACTGAATCAATTTTCCTAAAGTAGATTTTTAAATTTTTAAAACAATAATGCAAAATTTTTAATTTGATTTGTAGGGCTTTCCCAACTCCAAAGAGGAGGAGCCCTTCCAGAAATTCTCAGTGGCCCAGAGGGCCAAAGAGGGAGTTTGGAAATAGTTTTCAACCAGCAATTGACGCGCCTCGGTATTACCTCACTAGCTGCGTCATTGCCCCAAGCGCAAAGATAGTTTGTGCCTGGTGCCCACCCCCTGCTCTTATACCCGCCTCTCCAACGCACGCGCCTCTCCGCTACCGAGTTGGGACAAAACTATCAGGCAACCCAACCGAGAGGTCGTTCACGCGAGTCCAGTCACGGTTGGTGTTTCCTGTTGGGCCGCTCAGAGTTTTAACGGACCACGCGCGCAGCCCATCGACATGCTAAAGACGTAGTACAAGCAAAGCGATTGTGAAGAACGATCATCAATCAGATGCAATGCAAGAGACTACTAATTCAGACCAGCAGCATCCATTAAGAAGGCAAGCTCGTCGTCGTCGAACCAACCAACTCCGAACAAGTCTAACTGCAAAGCTAGTTGCACGAGCTCGCGATGGAAAAGGCAGATGGCCTGGTTGCTCACTTCACTGTTCACTCCTCCCTGCTGCCGTGCTCCTGACCTCCTCCCTGTCTTGTAGGCTGTGCGGTCAAAATAAAGTTTCACGAGCTCGCGACGAGACGAACGCAAGAGTCCAGCCGCGACCCGATCGATCGGGGAGGGAAGGCGGCGGAGACCCTTGGGCCTCCGAGCTGAAACCGGCTGCAATTAGTTGTGTTAAAATTACATATTAATAAAGTAACATGTGCTTGAATGAACAAAATGAAATAAACCTTGTAATTCCAAATGGGGGCGGTATTATCAGGACCCAGTGCTCTCAAACTTTGTTGCGTGTGATTGGATCACCAAGAAATCAAGAACTCGAGAATTTGATCATGTATTGCTCCGAAATTCATTAAACGTTTAGGGCACGTACAACGGCAAGCCAGCTGCCGTCGACTCGTGCGGCTCAAAGCAAAAACAGCTGACGTGTCCCCTTGTTTAGTTCTCATCCAAAATCTTTTCACCCATCACATCAAAGGAGAATCTTAGATGCATGAAGTATTAAATGTAGACGAAAAAGATGAAAAGTTATATGGATGGGCTGTAAATCGCGAGACGAATCTAATGAGCCTACTTAATCCATGATTTGCAATAGTAATGCTACAGTAACCATCCGCTAATTATGGATTAATTACCCTCTAATTACCATCGTTAGATTCGTCTCGAGATTTCCAACCTATCCATATAACTTTCCACCTTTTTCGTCCACATTACTACTCCTAAATTGATAAAATCAATACCCGAAATCTTTTCAAAAAACTTTTCGTCAACTAAAGAGAGTCCCGTCGTCGTTTCGTTCAGCTACGGCATGAGCGCGTGGTCCGACGCGAGGCGACGAGTTCCGACACGCGTTGTACGACCCGCTCCTGCTCGTCGACGGCGGCACGGATCGCTTGTGCGCAGGCGCTCGCGCGCGGGAGATTTTTCCCCTTGGCGGCAAAGCAGCACGCCTTCTCCCGGCTTCCCCACCTCCGAAGTCCTCTCCGCCCTCCAAATCGTTCACAAATCCAAATCCAAATCTGCAGCCATGTGACAGCAGGAGAAGAGACGAATCGGGAGAAGAGAGCTCCGGCGGCGCGGAGAGCTTCGGCAGCGGCAGCGGGTGGGGCTCCGGCGGCGCGGAGAGATCCGGCAGCAGTAGTGAGTGGGACTCCGGCGGCGGCAATGGGTGGACCTCCGACGGCGGCAACGGGCGGACCTCCGGCAGCGCCTCTGCAGAATGGCGCGGATGGCTGCTTCTTCACCAACCTCGTTCACCCGATGGGTCTTGCTTCTTCAACGGTGCCACTGCATTGCTCATTCCTTAATTTTTCTCAATATTGCTCATATGAACCACTGCAGGAGAATGAGCTTCTTCTATCTTTCAATGTTCAGAAGTAGGAATTCCTCTCAATTTATTTGATTCAGTGCTCATAGCAACATATAGTGCTCACATATACTGCAGTGTATATTTGTACCACATTTTGATGAGAGAGTGTCCCACTCTCTGACTGTAGTATCAATATTGCAGTGTAAAGATAATAATCGCCCAGTGATGATTCTGGTATAAGCGATGGTGATGAACATGTCTCCCTGATGATCATCATGTGCTGTCTGGTGAAGAATTGGTAGTAACTTGTTCTTTTTTGTGATCGTTTAAAAGGGAAGAATTTTCCTTGTGAGCTAGTATGAAAGAACCAACCTTTTTGAACGTTTCTCTCGTCTCGGACAGAATTTACTCCAAGATTTTATCCTTTTGCTTTGAATTGTAAAGCTACTTCGCATTTGCAAATTATTTGAATATGCTGTGCATTCTCATCATGTAAGCAACAAAATGGCTACAAAGATCGAGTAATACAAGATCACCATGATTTAACGTGTCCAATGATGAATTAATTATCTTGCAGACAGCTAAATAGACAACAGTTATTTAGACTATTGTACAAGCTGTCTATTTAGCTGTCTGTATGTGATAAAAAGACAACAGCCGTCTACACTGTTGTACTTGCCCTTAATCTGCAGAAGCATATGTTTGGTTAATGACAAGGCACATGTCAACGTCACTACTAGGCTCACATTAGGAGACGAGAACTTGTAGCTTATTAGGCAAGCGTTCACATACCCACCACATTAGTAGCACTCCATGTTAACTGTAATCTTACTACTAGTGAAGGCTTCAAGCTGAGTTTGGATGAAAACCGGTCATGACGACACAGGGTCGCCGCCGCCGGGCGCCGCCGCGCCGGCGAGCGCGCATGCACGCGTGGGTCAGTCAAAAGTTGCACGAGCTCGCGACGAGACGGGGCGCAAGCATGTGGGCGGCAGGCCCTGGCCCGAGGGGACCCGTCGGCCTCCGAGCTGAAATCGGCAAGGGCGCTCGCTCCTCTCTCGCGCCTCGCCGGGTTTCCACTACTGCTGCCGGCTGCCGTGCTGCCATGTGCCGATGTGCGTGGCCGTGCTTGTGCATTGCCTTGCCGCAAAGTCATAGATGTGCAGTTGGTAATGTAATGACCGCGCACTCCACTCCATGCAATTTGATCCATTGATTTTCGTAAATCCCAACCCAACGGTCTAAGTGGGATACTACTCCGCAAAGCAGTCTTCTTCTATGTGAAGTTGTTGAAGAAAAGCTTCTACACTGTTTTACCCAATGGTTATTTCCCAATCCAACAGTCCAAATGGGATGCTGCAGTGCAATGAAAACAATCCTTGTGCCCTTCACAAAAGAGTTTCTGAGCGAGATACTTTCACTTGTATGATCAGAAAGTATGAATCCAATCACACAGCGGGTTTAATATTTGGTAAATGTAAATTCCTTGCGTGATTGGACGATCACCAAAGAAGTGAAGAACTCTTCGTTCCTTTCGTTCTTTTGTTGTTGTAGTAGTAGTATTTATTTCATTCATGCTATAGGTAAATGTAGTTAATTAATTAAAGACACTTCACATCATTTCTAGGCTCGCTAAATTAGAAACGAAAGCTTTATTTGTAGTTGTAGGCATGGTTCACACACGTACCCACCAAACTAGTGATACCATGATAACCATAATCCTACTACTAGTCAAGAACATATTAAGCATATCTGCTAATAAAGATGTGCCAACAATAACATCAACTTCACTTAATTAGAGGATGAAATCCGCTTATTAAGGTCGCAGCAAACCGGAGTACTCCATTTTATAGGACTCATTATCACCATAATCTCTTGCTAAGCTAGGTGGTGAGATATATATGACATGAAGGCCAAGAATTGCCATGCTAGATACTCCCTCTAGGAAACTAGGACGATCGATGATGCGATCTATATGTACTAGTAGATACTACCAGGCCAACGTACAGCCACTGGTTCTCGCGTGCGGGACTCGCCGTTGGTCGTCCGGCATGGAAGCTTGCTTGTGATCTCAAACGACGGAGACAATGCCGCCCACGAGAGGCACCACCCACATGAGGACGAAGAAGAGCCAGTAGTGGAACGCGAGCAGCACTCCGTGGACATGGCCGTGGCAGGAGACGAGCATCCACAGCACGTGGGAGGCGTCGTAGCAGGTGAGCCAGCACATCACGCAGCCGAATACGGCGACCGGGGGCGCCGGCACGAGCAGCGCCACCGTGGCCCCGAGCACCTGCCCCGAGGCTGCCACCAGCAGATGCTCCGACGCCAAGCGCAGGTACGCCGCCTCATCGTCCGTCGGCGCGCAGCTCCCCTGCAGTAGTTGCAACGAACAATTACTACTACTCTCCCAATGCACGAGTGGGCGCAAGATCGCCGTGAAAATCCCCCAAAAGCAGAGCAGGTGCCTAGACTGGCCGTGAAATTCACAAGCGAACGTATACCAGGATGCGGGTGTCGGCCGGAGGGAGGGTCATGGCGAAGCAGGCGAGCGCCGCCGCGGCGCATCCCAGGACGAGGAGCGTCTTCGCCAATGCCACGCGCGCGCTCCGCCGATTCAACGCCGGCCGTGCCGCCGCCGCCGCCGCCGCCGCTCCTGCTGCCGCCGCCGCCGCTGCTGCTGCCGGCGGCGGCACCACCACCACTGGCGCTGCCGCCCCGGCCCCACCCCCAGGAATCATCACGGCCGGAATGGCAGCGCAGATGGCAGGGTGCTGTTCACTTCTCCTGCTCCTAGGCTGTGTGGAACTAGCAGCGCTGCCTCTCGCCTGCCAGGGGATGGCCGGGACGGGGGGCGGGCCGGGCAGTTATATATGCCGTGCACGTGCACCGCGGCGCGGCGCGGAACGCTAGCTGCAGAGCCAACAGCCACGGGCCGGAACGCGCGAAGCGGCGGGGGAATCGCGTCGCGTCGCGTCGCGCACGGACGAGGCGTCACGAGACGGTCCACCGCGACACGGCGAGGTGGAAAGATACCAGGAGGAGAGGCTCGCGACGCGACGGCATGATGCACCGGCCCCGATCCGGGGAGGCAGACGGCGGGGACCCTCCCAGGCGCCGGAGCGGAAACCGGCAATGGCAGCTGGCTGCCTCTGGCTCTCTTTCCTCGCGGCGAGGTTGCGTCGCGTCCCGGGGTAGTTGCTAGCTTCGCGTCGAAGTGTTTCCCACTGCAGTCTGGTGCCATGTGCGTGCATTGCCTCGCAAAGAGAAATCGGTCGACGCGTTGCACTAGTAGGTGCGCACTAGGGGCCTGATTGGTTTGTTGCTGAGCCCAGCCTGGCTCGTATCTATGAGCCAGGATCCCGCTAGTCAGCAGGCTGAGCTGATGCAACAATAGTTTGATTGGTTGTCTGTGCTCATCTAGTCTAGCCAGGTTAAGGATGGAAGTTGTTTAGTTGTCCACACACATACTCCCTCCGTCCCTAAATAACTGTCTTTCTCACTTCCCGAGAAAAAAATTTGTTTAATTTTATATCAAAAAATACTATTATTTGTGGTACATAATTAGTATCATTGGAAAGATCTTTTCATCTAGTTTTTTAACAAATTTATTTAGAGATACAAATGTTGTACGTATTTTGTATAAATCGAGTCAAACTTGTGGCACGCACACCAACGGCGACACTTATTTAGGGACGGAGGGAGTAGCATATTGCACGAGATAATATGTTAAAAACAAGAATGATTAGGATGTTTATTTTGTATGAATCTATACTATAAAGAACGAAAGAATAATTGATGGTCAATTGTCAAAATTTGTAGACCTATTAGTCCGACAAGTTGACCCTTTGGTAATACAATTTTTCCCTGGCTGCTCCACATCCTTGACCTGCAACTCCTTTTCAGATCGGACTCATCTTTTTTTTTTTACTTTCTTTTTTTAGAGCGGACTCCTTGACTCCTCCCATATCAATTGCTTTCTTTTTTTAGAACGGACTCCTCTTTTTTTTCTCCTTCACGTATATATATTAGACAATCAGACAATCTATAGAATAGATCCATCCATCATGCTGGCTTCATGGAGATCGGCAACAGTTCGGCGCTATCCTCTGGCTTCGAGATGAGGCCATGGAGAACAAGTAGAAATCCACGAGCTCAGAGGATCCGAACATGCATGATGTTTCTTTTGTGATTTGACTTTTCAATCGGTCAGGAGTGCTGTAAAAAGGTTGAAGGTGAACTAACCACTAAATAAGTACGTGTGATGTAAAGCCCTCTAGGCAATGGTGCGGTATGCTGTGTGGCAACGTACTGAAACCTTCCAATGGTGGTATCAGCTCCCTCTACTATTTCATAAGTTGTTTCGCAATGCTTGATGCTGTCTATATATGAAGGATGCTGACCGTTGTTTTAAAAGTCTGTGGTGTTCTATGTATATTTTGAAATGATTTCTATCCCTATATTCTTGCTTTTCTTGGCTAGTGTTGTGTCGCTGATCCCATTCATCCATGCTATCGCCGGAAACTTGCTAGCTGCATCAGTCTAGCCGCCGCCCTTTAGTGGCAAGGCCGACATGGACGACGTACGTGGAGGCCCACACCACTGCTGTGCACTTTAATTAGGCCCAAGCCATCAGTACGCGAACTACTACTTGCTACGGCTATTACAAATAGCGAGAAATATTCAATCTCACTGCTGCAAATTTGCAAGTTCTTCTGCTGAAGTGGTCGTTCTTCTTCTTATTTTGCAACAAATAGAGGAGGGTTACCTACATGGCGCGAAAGAAATGACGACACACGATTTCACATAGTTTCTTTGTCTACAGTGGACGGTGGAACATTCGAATTCGACTTCTCTACAGTACTATGCGATGAGATGGGCAGCGCCAGTTCATGCACGTGCAGAAGCATACAGTAGCATTCTGCTGCCAAGGCATGTCAACAACACCATTAATTCCCTCTGTTAACTAGGTAGATCCTAGAGAGGGGCAACTGCAGTCAAGTTAACTAACTGCGGGGAGTTGCCGCCGTAGCTGATGTCGTTCCGCCGCCCAGCGGCCCGCCGGCTCACGCTAGCGCCGACGCCAGCGCCGCAAGTGGTTAGCGACGACGAGGAGGTACACTGGGTCGTCAACGAGCTCGCGGCAGACTCATTGGAAGGACAAAGAACTCGTGTCTGCGGCTCGAGGTTTTGGGCTCTGGCCGAAGATCTGAGTTCCGACGAGGAAGAAGACGAAGAGGATGTCGAGCGTACTCCGCTTCGAGTGCAGCCGGGCCGGCCTACCTCCGTGCCTATCTGCACAACCAGCAACACGCCGGTAACACAGCCCTCAGCGGCGGAGCTAACGCCTAATGGGTGTCTGTTCTCTAGTGTTGCAGGTTCGACGCTTGAAAGCAAGGAGGCGGCTCGCGGACTCGCGGTCATAGGACGGACGTCACGCCATGGGTCACAATTTCGGCCGGAATTTCGCGAAATTTCCGAAATTTTGGTTTTTTCGTGAGTAGCGAAACGAAAAAAATGCCGATATTTCATTTTTTTTTTGTTTTTAACACAAATTAAATTATTAAAAAAAAGAAATGCTACAGTAACCCGAAATTCCCGAAATTTCGGTTTTTTCGGTGACCTCCGAAATTTTTTTCATACCGGAATTGTAAACCCTGCGTCACGCCGCTGAGGAAGAAGGGTCCCAAGCCATGGCGAGGGCCGCTCCCGGCGGCCAGAACATCCCCAAAGTTCACCTTGACGGATGCGCTGTCCAGAGCCCAACACTCTACCACCAAGATGAGAAGGAGCAGCAAAAGCTCGGGAGGATGCCCGGCGCGAAAATCGGCCTCGTCTCCGGCGCCGACGAACGCGGCCGGCGACAGTCCGACGGGTTCCCAAAATTCAAATTTTGAATCTCGCCGACCGTGGGCGCGGGATCTCGGAGGAGACGGTCGGGCGGTCGAGGAGAAGGCTGCTGGGCCGGGCCGGTCGTTTCAATTGTTTGGGAGGCAGATCAGTCCATTTTACATCTATCGTTGGATTGTCTGATCTGCTCGCTCGCACAGGAAGGCCAAAAGCTCTCAAGCGACCAGCGCCTACGCCGCCTCCGCAAAACCCTTCGAGAGCGTCGCGCATTCACTGCAAAGCGACTCGGCAACCGTGTAGAGCAGACGCACGGGTTGGGGCGGCGGAAGGAGAGAAGACACGCCGTTGCAACGCCATGAATCGCCAAGGCACCGGTGGTCGTGGCCGTGGCCACGACATGGGCTGTGGTGAGGAGGAGGAGCAGTTCTTTGGTGGCGGCGCTGGAGGTTTTCAAGGCGGCGGCCTCGGGTTTGACCCGGGGTATGGAGACGCCGGCGGAAGCCGTGGTCGCGGGTGGCCACGGAGTGGCTTCCGGCCGCGCGGCACTAGGGGCTTCGCGCCGCGACGAGGTGGCTTCGCTGGCCGGCAAGGACGTGGTGGCGGGGATGGTCTCCATGGCTGCCACCAGAGGGGAGCGACCGCGAGCGGCAGTGGAGCGCCGGCTCCACTGGGTGCCAACGTCAACCAGACGGGAAGCAAACCGCCGATCGGACATGGGTCGATCCCGGCGGCCAACGTCGGCGACACTACTGAACCGGCTCCCACGGCTGGGTCGGGTGCTGCTGGAATGGAATGGAATCAACAGATCGAGTCCGAAGAGAAGGATTTTTCCAAGGGAGGGAAGAAAGAGAAGACTTGCAGCCGTTGCACACAAAAAGGTCATCTTGCGGCTGATTGCACCAACAAGGTTTACTGTGTCATCTGCGATGGTCATGATCATGCCAATCACCGTTGCCACGTCCTCAAACAACCACGTCCGGTTGCACACGCAGTTGGATATGCAGTGACGGGCCTGGGGTTCTACCATATACCCCATGCACCGTTATCCCGGAAGAAGGATTCCAAGACAGCTCTAGTCAAGGTGGTGGGAGGTACACTTTCCGTTGATCAAATGATTGTGCAGCTGCAACGTGTTGTTCCCGGCAAATGGAAATGGGAGCCCGTCGCTCATGAGAAGGATTCGTTCGTCATCCCGTTCCCATCTAAGAATGAGTTGCAAAGGGCTATTGCTTTCGGGGGTGCGGATGTTCGTGACAATGGTGTGTCCAAGGGGATGCGCATGCAGTTTGAGGAATGGCACGAGGAGGAGGAAGGCTATCTATTACCTAAGGTGTGGATCCGGGTTACTGGCATTCGGAAAAAGTTGAGGGAATTTCTGAATTTGTGGGCTATTGGTACTCTGTTGGGTTCCACTCAAATGGTGGACATGGAAACGACTCGCAAAAACAAGTTCGGTCATATTCTAGTGGCTGTTTTGGATCCCAAGCTGCTGCCACCTAAGCTTGATGTTGTCATTGGGGATCACTATTTCGAGCTCAAGTTCGAAATTGAGCCAGTGGGTTTTGATGACAATGGCGAAGAAGTGCATCTCAACTTTGGGAATGATGATGAAGATCAAGACATGGACGAGGATGCCGCCCAAGGAGGAAGAACATTTGGACAGGGAAGGGAAACGTTCTAGGAATGAGCCTTCTGATAATCAAGGTGGAAAGGATGCTGCTGGAAAAAATGATGTCGCTCCTAACACCACCATAGAGAATACCAATACCATGGCTACAGAGCAACGAGAAGAAATGGAGGCAAAACTCCAAAGGATGGCGTCGGAAATTATTGACATGGCTGTTGAGAAGAGTTTGAATTTTTGTGCAGACAAGGTACTTATGGAGGAAGAGGATGAAGGATTTGTAAGGAAAATGGCCCTAGGCCATGTTTATGATTTTGGTGATTAATGCCAACATAGTCATTGGGACTAACATGTTTGTCAAGATGTATATTTGAAGGTATTTTTAGGTTCCAAGTGACGGTATTTAAGCCATCCAAATTATATTGAAAATCCAGAGATAGTCTTATTTTGAGACACTCAAATGATGGTATGTTGTAGTCGACACAAGATCCCGCAAGATGATCAAGAGAATCCTGCTCAGAGGAGCACCGACACAATTGATGGTGAGCATCGGATGAGTCGGTGGTCAGCACAGTCAAGCCAGCAGGGCCAAGAAAGGACGGAGCACCGGATGATTCGATGGTTGAGTCATGGACCAGCAAATGAATCGGTGGTCAGCGCGGGAGATGGCAAAGTCAAGTTTGAATGGAGCATAGGATGGTCCGATGCTATGTCAAGATTACCAACGGATGAATCGTGGAACGTGACAGGCCATAGATGCATTACAGTGGACAAGGAGCACCGGACAGTTCGATGGTACAAGACATGGACCAGCGAATGTGTCGGTGGTGTCGGCTCGGCTCGAGATCGGCTCAGATTCGGCTCTGGCAGAAATATGCATAGCATCGATTGATCCAATGCTACCTTGGCACCAGCAGCGAATCAGTCGGTGGTAGGTTCAAAGCCAACGGCCAGTACAACGGCTAGTTGGGAAAATTGCTCCGATGCAATGCGTCGGTGCTCAGCGAATGAGTCGGTGGTCACGCAGAAACTTGGCCGTTGGAGCAACGGCTAGTTCATGGACTTGGGGCTATATATACCCCCTTGGCGGCCATTTTAGTGTGCTTGAGACTTGGGGAAGTGGTTGATAGTTGCTCTGCTCATTTACAAGTGCTCATTCCACCAAAGTGCTTAATAGAAGATCTAGGTGATTAGCATAGAGCTTAGTGCTTGATTAAGTGCTAGTTAGACCTTTTAGCGCATTGCTTTAGGTGTTAGCCTAGAGTTTAGGTGAGGTTTGCACACCTCTATCTATCGGTGCTTGCGCGCACCAAGAGTTGTAAGTATCGGGGCTTGTAAGTCTTGCGAGACCCTCCAACCGAGTTTGTGGAGAGGCCGCCGTTACTTTGTGCTAGGGAGGTGAGGCCCTAGGCGATTTGCCGAAGCTCAACCAAGTGGAGGCGGCGAGGAGCATCCGGGAGAGGCCAAGCGGAGACCCAATCGTGTGTGGGGAAGTCCCGTAGGCTATCCTACGGAGTGTATCGACCGGGGAGTTTATGCGCTTGCGCGGGCATTCCCTTTGATAGGGGCTCCAACAACGAGGACTAGTGGAAAGCCGTGGCTTTCCTTCTCCTCCTTTCCTGATAATGTTGTTACTACAAAGGTTAGCAAGTTAGGGGTTGCTTTAGGCTCTAGCTCCAAACAAATCTCTGATTCGGTTCTTTTGTTAAAACAATTAGAATTGCAGCAACTAGAACCTAGTATGTTAGACACAGATGCTGATTTCATTTCACATTGTGATCATGATGAAAATAATGAGGAAGAGGATTGTGACTTGGAAAATCTAACTCTTGGCCACTTATGTGGTGACCTTACGGAGGAGATTATGGATGACGACAACGATCACCTAAGTTGTGATTTCCAAGCTGTCTTCAAGAAAAACAAGTCAGAGTGTTCTTCCAGAAAGAAAGGCAAAGCTAAGATTAGGATAGTTAAAAAACATACAAATGGTGCAAAATGAAAGGAATATTTTGGAATAGCAGAGGTTTTAGTGACTTGGCTAAATTTAGGTTCCTTTCCGATGCAAGTAGAGAAGAGAAGCTAGACTTCATCGCTCTACTAGAGAACGGGAGAAAAGATTTCCCGCAAAGCACACTAAACAATATTGTGCCGGTCAAGACTTTCTATGGCATTGGTCTCAACCTCATGGTAGGTCCGGTGGCATACTCCTAGGAATTAATTTGGAAGTCTTTGATATTGGGAGCATTGACGAATGTGACTTTTATGTGAAGTTCCACCTTCGCAACAAGGATGATGGTTTCAGATGGGTGCTTGTGGCGGTTTATGGGGCTGTCCAAGATGAATTTAAGGAACCATTCTTGGCTGAATTAGTGCAAACCTGTGCCAAAGAAAATTTGCCCCTTCTTGTAGGTGGTGATTTCAACATCATCAGAAACCCACAAGAAAAGAATAATGATCGGTATAATGATAGATGGCCATTCCTTTTTAATGCCGTCATTGACAGCCTAGATTTGAGAGAATTGGAACTATCAAACCGAAAATTCACATGGGCAAATTCTAGAACAATACCCACCTATGAAACTCTCGATCGTATTCTGGTTACTACCGAATGGGAGGCGAAGTTTCCGTTGGCTACGGTCCGAGCTCTAAATAGAGACATCTCCGACCACACGCCGTTACTTATGAGTACGGGGAATGGAACCCATTGTAATAAGCAACAGCTATTCAAATTTGAACTCGGATGGCTGCTAAGAGAGGGTTTTGTGGAGATGGTGGCACAAGTATGGAATGAGGAGACTCGAGGACAAACACCACTACAAAAATGGCAATTCAAAATTCAGCGACTACGCCAATTCCTAAGGGGGTGGGCAAAAAATACAAGCGGCGCATACAAAAAGGAGAAAAATGAGATTATCAAGAAAGCCGATGAACTTGACAAAAAGGCTGAAACACAAGTGCTTAGCGCTCAAGAACTTGACTTAAAACAATGTCTCAAACAACGCCTCGCCCAATTGCTAAGGGAGGAAGAAATAAAATGGTATCAAAGGGCCAAAACAACTAAGTTGTTACAAGGCGATTGCAATACCAAATAATTCCAACTAGTTGCAAACGGGAAGCATAGGAGGACAAGGATTTTTCAGCTTGAACAAGAAGAAGGGATAATACAAGGTGATGAGAACCTCAAACGTTTCATCACGAATTATTATAAGGGTCTCTTCGGAGCGTCGGAAAGAAATAATTTCACAATGGTTGAGTCACTACGCGATGATATACCACAAGTGACCTCGTTGGAAAATGAAATTCTTACTTCACCCTTTATAGAGGATGAGGTCAAGAAGGCAATTTTTCAAATGGAACACAACAAAGCTCCAGGACCCGACGGCTTTCCGGCTGAATTTTACCAAGCTTTTTGGGAGACCATAAAAAATGACCTACTACCACTTTTTGACGAATTCCATAAGGGGCACCTCCCTTTGTATAGTCTCAATTTTGGCATCATCACTCTACTGCCCAAACAAAAGGAGGCCAAACAAATACAACAATTTAGGCCCATATGCTTACTTAATGTGAGCTTCAAAATCTTTACGAAGGTAATGACGAATCGGGTAGCTCTAGTAGCTCAAAAAGTCATTAGACCTTCTCAAACGGCCTTTATGTCCGGTAGGAATATTATGGAGGGAGTAGTAATCTTACATGAAACCATACATGAGATGCATAGGAAGAAGCTAGATGGTGTCATTCTAAAGCTAGACTTTGAGAAAGCATATGACAAGGTTAATTGGTCTTCCTCCAACAACTTTACGGATGAAAGGTTTCTCACCTACATGGTGTATGTGGATTGACCAAATTGTCAAAGGTGGAAGTGTGGCCATAAAAGTCAATAATGATATCGGACATTATTTCCAAACTAAGAAAGGACTTAGACAAGGTGATCCATTGTCTCCACTCCTTTTCAACTTAGTTGCCGATATGTTGGCCATTCTTATCGAGAGAGCAAAAAACAATGGAGATTTCAATGGTGTGATACCCCATTTAGTAGATGGAGGCCTTTCAATCCTCCAATATGCCGATGATACCATTCTCTTTATGGAACATAACCTCAACGACGCCAAAAATCTTAAACTAGTGTTAAGTACTTTTGAGCAATTATCCGGACTCAAAATAAATTTCCATAAAAGCGAACTGTACTGCTACGGGGCTGCAAAGGAATGCGAGCAAGATTATGCGCGTACCTTTGGTTGTAACATGGGGTCCACCCCCTTCAAATATCTCGGAATTCCTATGCATCATAGGAAATTATCAAATAGTGATTGGGTGATTATTGAGGAAAAATTTCAGAAAAAACTTAGTAAATTACTGTCGGTAGGAGGAAGACTAGTTTTAATCAACTCAGGAGGAAGACTAGTTTTAATCAACTCAGTCCTCACAAGCCTAGCAATGTATATGCTCTCTTTTTTTGAGGTTCCTAAAGGGGTTCTCAAAAAATTGGACTACTACCGCTCGAGGTTTTATTGGCAATGCGATGAACACAAGAAAAAATATAGGCTCACTAAGTGGAGCATCTTGTGTATACCAAAAGATTGTGGAGGTCTGGGTATCCAAAATCTGGAAATCCAAAATAATTGCCTTTTAAGCAAGTGGCTTTTCAAATTAATTAATGAGGAAGGCATGTGGCAAACCCTCCTACGGAGGAAATATTTGTCAAATAAAACCCTAACTCAAGTCAAAAAACAACCGGGAGACTCTCACTTTTGGTCGGGACTTATGAAAATAAAAGACCAATTTTTACAATGCGGTCATTTCAAAGTCCGTAGTGGAACGGAAGTCCGATTTTGGGAAGATAAATGGGTTGGAGATCAGCCGTTGAAATTAGCATATCCAAACCTTTTTCTTATAGTGAGGAAAAAATCAGCAACGGTAGCGGAGGTGCTAAGCACTACACCGTTGAATGTATCATTCCGAAGAGCACTAACTGGTCACAACTTAGAAACATGGTACAGCCTAGTAGCGAAAGTTTTAACAACTAATCTATCTAGTGCTAGAGATGCCTTCATTTGGGGGCTGCATAAGAGTGGTGTTTTTTCGACACGGTCTATGTACATGGCCATCATTAAAAATGGCATTATCCCTCGAAAATGCCCAATATGGAAGCTCAAGATACCACTTAAGATTAAAATCTTTTTGTGGTACATCAAAAATGGAATCATCCTCACTAAAGATAACTTGGCCAAACGGAACTGGAAGGGAAACTTAAATTGTTGTTCTTGCAGTTCTTTAGAGAACATAGAACACCTTTTCATAAACTGTCACTTCACTCGTTACATTTGGAATACAATACATATCACGTTTGGCATTCAACCTCCATCTAGCATTTCAAACATGTTTGGTTCTTGGCTAAATGGCATTCGGCCAGGGCTTAGAGATCAAGTTTGTGTGGGTTTGACAGCTATATGTTGGGCGATATGGTTGAATAGAAATGATATGGTATTCAATTGTTCTAAATCTAACACGTTCATGCAGGTCATCTTCAGGGCTACCTATTGGACCCGCACATGGTCCTTGCTGCTTAAGGAGGAGGACGCAAGATCAAGTTTGAAGAACGCCTGCTGCTTCTTGGAGACTGTCGTCATGCAAGTGTTCGCTAATTTCGGTTGGAAGTTCTCGAATAGAATTGCGGCATAGCTGCCTTGTTTTGTTCTATTGAATCATCCTCCTTTACTTTCTTAGTGCACTCTAGGGAGTGATTTGTGAGCCTAAGTGCTCCCTCATTTGTATTGAACTGCTGCGTACATCATTCTTAAATGGTGTAGAGGCAGGGACCTCTGTTCCATTATCTAAAAAAAAAGGTAGATCCTAGAGATGTAATCAATCTCGGCTCACAATCAAGTTTGCAGTTGCACACACCAACCCTAGTTCTCTCTATACTATCCTCACAGAGTCACAGCACTCCATGCATGGAATGGATGATATATAACTATCACTTGGCCAAATAATGATGCTAATATATACAAATGGCAATAATGGGCAATACTAATTAATCTAGTGCCGAAGATTTCGTGGGATTGATCGGAGACTGGGCGCGGCGCAGCCAGTGGCGCAGCTAGCGCTCTAGCTGACGGAGACGACGACGGCCACGGTGAGCGCCACGAAGAGCGTGGCGAGGAGGAGCACGAAGTGGAGGGCGTGCGCGCCGTGGACGTGTCCGTGGCAGGCGGCGAGCATCAGGAGGACGCCGGAGGCGCGGTAGGCGGTGACCGACGCCAGCGCGGTGGCGGCGAGCGCGCACGGCCGCGCCGGCGCGAGCACGGCCACGGTGGACGCCAGCACCTGCGCCGCCGCCGCCAGGAGCAACACCTCCGCGCCGGCGCGCAGCTCAGCCGCCTCCGCGTCCGTCGGCGCGCAGGCGCCCTGAATGATCCGCAGAAGACGTCGATGAGCAAAGAACAAACGATCGAGCTGATCGATCAGAGCAGCAAGAGACGTTCGATCGGAAGGATCTAGTAGATGAGTTACAAGCGCGTGAGGTGGAGCGAACCATGAAGCGCGCGGTCTCCGGGGAGAGCGTGATGGAGATCAGTGCGAGCTCGGCCGCGGCAAACCCTAGGACGATGAGTGCCTTCGCCAGCGCCACGCGCGCCTTCACCGGGCTCCGCCATGGCGGCTCTGCTGCTCCTGCTGCCGGTGCCAGCGGTGCTGCCGCCGCCGCGCCTGCTCCTGGTGGTGGCACTGGCACTGCACGGCGATGAGTAGTGAAAAAAAAAAGGCACCACGATCAAATTTCAAAGCGAGAAGGAATTAGCCCAACCGAGTGCAGTGCTCACCATGAAACTCCATGTCCAAACTCCAAAGTGACCACGCACAGTTGACCGGCTGGTTGCACTTGATTGGAATACCGGTCGAAGGGATGGGGGATGGGGAAGAAGGACGGGTTTGAGGACCGGCCGGGCATATATGTTGCGCGCGCGGCCGCGTGTCGCCGTGCGCGACGAACGCAACGCAAGAAGGTGCAGAGCAATTGCGTCGAGCGAGAGCGAGACACACGACGACATCGACATGGCCGGAGAGGTAGGCAGCCAGAGAGAGCGATCGCGCAGTGAAGAGAGCCACGACGAGGCTAGCGTCGATCGGCGAAAGCTGGCAGCCGGGGGCGCGGGGACCCGCCGGCGTCCGAGCTGAAAACGGAAAGGTGCCCTATCGGCGAAAGCTGGCGTTTGGATTGGCCTGCTGGGCTGCAGGCGACCGCCATGTGCAGCTAGCAGTGAACGCAATGGCCTCGCTCGCAGCAGAAGTCGCAATGTGGATGGTACGTGCTGGCGTGCTGCACGCTGCTGTCCTATGTGTGGAGTAGGGAAATCATCACTCCAATGATGGAGCTACTAGTACTACAAGATGTGAGGGCTGAAGACTGGAATCTCAAACCAAAAAAGGAGGGATACACTAGATCGGTAAATCGAGAAAGATCAGAGAAAAAGGTGCATGAGGAGCATGACGAGCAAGATAAGAGAAGGCGTCCTCTGTGATAAAGGTGTGGTAGCAGCTAGTGGTCTCTCACTTAGTCACTTAGCTTGGAGACTGCATTTGCATGCATTATGCATAGCACTGTTGAGTGTTGACTGTTGGTTGGCTGTGCTTGTGCAGTGTGTTTCAGTAGTCTTGAAGGGTCCTCGTTCTCAGAGGCTATTCATTTGCACAAGTAAATTAAGACATGATGCCAACCGCCAACGCCACTGTTAGCTTAAGTATGGGTCGCCGGGAGTGAAGTTGCATTGGAAGAGGGGAGGGAAGTGGCGGCGTAGTTGGGGTAGAGGAGGGAGGGGATCGGTGGCAGCGCATGTGTACTAACTCTTAGGCTCTTACCCGATGGATGTTTTGTAGAGTAGTGTGCACTACGGGAGAATGGACTTTCGGTCCCTCTCTCTTAGTACCGGTCGCGTGGAGCCGGTACTAAAGGGGGCCTTTAGTACCGGCTCCAGGCAACCGTGGCAAAAATGTCAAGTTAGTACCGGCTGGTAACACCAGTCGGTACTAACGTGCATCCCTGTCTCCACCCACCAACGGGCAGATGACACGTTAGTACCGGCTGGTGTTACCAGCCGGTACTAACCTGACCGTGCCAAGTTAGTACCGGCTGGTAACACCAGCCGGTACTAAATGTCAAAGTTTAGTACCGGCTGGTGTTACCAGCCGGTACTAACCTGGCACGTCTATATCTGCCACCCTTCTTCCAGCTCGAGCTCAGACCGAGCTCGAGCTTCTTCCTCTCTTCTCCATGGCTTAGGGGGAGAGTTTTGCCCATTTTTTTCAAGATTTGTGAGGATTTCACTCATCTAACCGCGTCAAAGGTTAGCAACTTCATCCTCTCTTCTTTCACGGTGTTTATTTTTCGTTTTATGGTTTCTACATAGAGAAATTAGTGATTTTAGGATGTAAGGGAATGTGCATATTTTTTTTTTATTTGTAGATATGTAGAATCGATTCGTTGAGTTTTAGAGAAGGTTTAGTAGATAGTATGTATATGACATGTTTAGAATAATTTTTTAAAATTATTTTATAGTGACATTTGTACATATTATTATTCTAATTTTTTTAAATACGTCATTGTCTTTTTATTTGTATATTAATTTAAGATATGTGGAATTGGCTATTTCAATTTAGAGAAAGTTTACTCGATAGTTTGCATATGACACGTTTAGAGTTACTTTTTTCGAATTATTTTGCAGTGACATGTTATTATTCTGGTTTTTTAATTATAATTAGAAATGTTATGTAAATCTTTACTTCTAAGTTAATTTGTAGATGGTAATACATTTTGAAGAAAATGTTATTCTTTTGTTGAGGATTAAAAGGCTCGTGGTCATATTAATATGGCTTCCGCCGGAGGTAGTGGGACCAGTGATGGTGATCGTCGTTCGTCTCGCGGGAAGGGTAAAACTCCAGTAGTACCTAATGAGAAATCGAAAAAACCAGGAGCTTGGGTGAAAGCACAACTTTCTTTTTTACAAAAGAAACACGAAGAATGTGTTGCAAAGGGTGAGGAACCAGGTTTCGATCTTGAAGATCTGTTGCGACGCTACGCTCCATCACCACCAAACCAAGTTTCACCATCTGCCGCACCAGGAAAAAATATATCAAAGCATCCTAAGGATGGTTGAAGATCTAGGCCGTGTTGCATGTTGGAAGTGGAGAAATTTATGTTGCTTTGAATAAATTATGTTTGTAATGTTTTATTTTTGAACCTTGATCGTGTTGCATGTTGGAAGTGGAGAAATTTATGTTGCTTTGAATAAATTATGTTTGTAATGTTTTATTTTTGAACCTTGATCGTGTTGCATGTTGGAGTTTTGGAAATATATGTTTATGTTCAATAAATTGTGTTGAATCAATTTTGAAACGGGAACTTTAATATTGCAGATGGACCGGCAATGGATGTACGGCGGCCGAGCCACATCAGCGTGGATTAATGGCCTAGAATCTTTTCTCAATGCAGCAGAGGCCAACAGATCACCAAAGGGTTTAATGTTCTGTCCGTGCAGTGTTTGCCAGAATATGAAGGAATACAAGAAAAGGGATACTCTATGGTCCCATATTTATGATAGAGGTTTCATGAGAAGCTATAACGTTTGGACCAAACACGGTGAACATGGAGTTATGATGGAAGATAATGAAGAAGATGATGATAACAATGACATTCCAGACTGGGCATTTCTTCATGAAGTTGGTGGCTTTCAAGATGAACCAATGGACGAGTGTGAAGCAAATGTTGCACAAGAGCAACCACCAGACGAGCTAGGTCAGGTGTTGGTTGATGCACAGAAAGACAGTGAAACTGCGAAGGAGCAGAAGAAGTTTGAGAACATGTTAGAAGATCATCGAAAGCTATTGTACCCTGGTTGCAAACCGGAGCAGAAGAAGTTGGGTACAACGCTAGAGATGCTGAAATGGAAGGCAACTAATGGTGTCACCGACAAGGGATTCGGTGAGCTATTAACCATTGTAAAGAACATGCTTCCTGAAGGTAACGAGCTGCCGTCGACAACATACGAAGCTAAAAAGATGGTTTGCCCACTTGGATTGGAGGTACAGAAGATTCACGCATGTCCTAATGATTGTATCCTGTATCGCGGCAAGGAATACGAGAACTTGCAATCTTGTCCAGTTTGCAAAGCAATGCGGTATAAGATCAGGCGAGACGATCCTGGTGATGTTGACGGGCAGCCAGTCAAGAAGAGAGTTCCTGCAAAGTTGTTGTGGTACTTCCCTGTAATATCACGTCTGAAACGCTTGTTCAAGAACAAAGATAACGCTAAGTTGATGCGGTGGCACAAAGAAGATCGTAAGGCAGACGGTATGATGAGACACCCCGCAGATGGGGCCCAGTGGAGAAACCTTGACCGAGAGTACCCTGAATTTGATAAAGACCCAAGGAACATAAGATTTGGTCTTAGTACTGATGGGATGAATCCGTTCGGTGAGTTTGGCTGCAGTCATAGTACATGGCCTGTGCTGCTATGTATCTACAACCTTCCTCCTTGGTTGTGCATGAAGCGGAAGTTCATCATGATGCCGTTGCTTATAGAAGGGCCAAAAGAACCTGGCAATGACATTGATGTGTTCCTGCAACCCTTGATTGATGATCTCTTACTGCTATGGAAGGAAGAAGGCATACAAGTTTGGGATGAGTATAAACAGGAATCTTTCGACCTCCGAGCTTTGGTTTTCGTAACCATCAATGATTGGCTTGGACTTGCAAAACTGTCGGGACAATCGAACATGGGATACTGCGCCTGCACCCACTGTCTAGAAGAAACAGATAGCGTTTATTTGAAACATTCTAAGAAATGCATATACATGGGCCATCGCCGATTCCTTCCTGCCGATCATCCCCTAAGAAAAGAAGGGAAACATTTTCAAGGACAGTCCGAAACTCGTCCTAAGCCTTTGTTTCGTAATGGAAAGCGTGTGTTTTCGATGATCAAGGATGTGAAGATAGTATTTGGAAAGGGTCACGGTAGCCAACCTGTTCCTAAGGATGACCATGGACATGCTCCAATGTGGAAGAAAAAGTCTATATTGTGGAACCTACCTTATTGGCAAGTCTTACAGGTTCGCAACGCAATTGATGTGATGCATCTGTCGAAGAATCTTTGCGTGAACATATTAGGCTTCCTAGGAGTGCATGGTAAGAAGTCTAAAGACACAATGGCAGCAAGACGCGACATGCATGAGCTGACACAACGAAAAGGCTTGGAACCCGAAAAGAGAGACAAAGGACGTCACTATTTGAATCCTGCCAGCTACAATCTCAGCAAAGAGGAGAAGGAAAGTATGTTTGCTTGCTTGAACAGTATCAAGGTCCCGACAGGATACTCCTCGAATATACAAGGCATAATAAACGTGAAGGAGAAGAAAATCCTAAACTTGAAGTCCCATGACTGCCACGTCCTGATGACACAATTACTTCCTGTTGTACTGAGGGGTGTTCTACCGGAGAATGTAAGGTTGGCAATCGTAAAGCTTTGTGCGTTCATGAATGAAATTTCACAGAAGGCCATAAATCCAAAGAATCTGATAAAGCTACAGAAAGACATTGTCGAATGCCTTGTAAGCTTCGAGATGATCTTCCCACCTTCCTTCTTCAACATAATGACACACCTGCTGGTTCATATTGTGAATGAAATTACTATCTTGGGTCCAGTTTTTCTACACAATATGTTTCCTTTTGAGAGGTTCATGGGAGTCTTGAAGAAGTACGTTCGCAACCGTTCACGGCCAGAAGGATGCATTGCCAAGGGCTACGTAACAGAGGAGGTCATTGACTTTTGCGTTGACTTTATTCCTGACCTCGATCCGATTGGGCTCCCGGTTTCACACCATGAGGGGCGACTAAAGGGAAAAGGCACACTGGGAAAGAAATCTGTTATGGACATCCCGTATAGTGAAATCAGCCAAGCAAACTTCACGGTTCTTATGAATTCATCCAAGGTGGCTCCGTATATTGACGAGCACATGAATATTTTACGGTCCGCAAATCCGGAGAAAAATCTTGGTTGGATTACACGGCAACATATAAAAACTTTTGAAGACTGGTTCAGGACAAAATTATTGGGGAACGACAGAGTTGATCAAGAAGTTCAGTGGCTGGCTAGAGGACCATCGAACACAGTCCATCGATACCAAGGGTATGAAATCAATGGGTATACATTTTACACAACAGCTCAAGACAAAAAAAGTACCAACCAAAATAGTGGTGTCCGTATGTGTGTAGGAAACAATATTGAGAAAAAAGACAACTACTATGGTGTCATAGAGGAGATATGGGAACTTGAATATGGACCCATAGTCGTGCCTGTGTTTCGTTGCCAATGGGTGGCTGGAGGAGCCGTAATCAAGGACCGGTATGGGATGACCACAGTGGACCTTCTGAAAACTGGATATAAAGATGATCCATTCGTTCTAGCCAAAGATGTGACACAAGTGTTCTATGTGAAGGACATGTCAAGCAAACCGAAGAAAAAAAACCACTGATAAGTCACAAAACAAGTCTGAAAATAAGTCAGAAGATGAGCCGAAACGGACACATAGTTCTTCCAGGTAAAAGAAAAGTTGTTGGAGTTGAGGATATTTCAGACAAGTCAGAAGATTATGACCAGATCGATGATGGTCCTCCATTTTCAGTTGATGTTGACCCCAGCATCCTCTTATCTAAAGAGGACACGCCTTACTTACGTCGCGATCACGCCCAAGGAACTTTCGTCAAAAGAAAGATTATCCACAATGTAATAGATAATGATGAGTAGTTTTAAGTTATGTACTAATGTAAGAACTGTGCCATATTTGTCTCAATTCTTGATACTGTTCGTGCAATTGGGACACAATATCATCAAAATACAATATTATATTTTTGCATGGTAGAAATATTTTTTACTTCCATTAATTTCGAATTACTATGATCGTTGAAACAGTAAATTAGAAAAAACTAACCAAGTTTTCTTTAAATTGATGAAATCATTGTATAGAATATTACTGATAATATTGTTGTATATTTTTGCATGGTTGAAAATGAGATGTTTTCGATTTATTACGAATAACACAAATATAACCACATATATACCCTATTAGTTAGACATAATTGCTACTAATTGTTAAAGGTACTTATTGTGCTAATTAATATTTTTGTTTTGTGCATATAATTAACAGTATGCCAACACATTTAATGCTCTAATTTTTCCTTTATTGTGCTAATTATGTAGCATAATATAAGTATAAACATAATTTTATAAAAATAAAAAAGGAAAAGAAAAGAAAATGGGCGAGACAAGTTAGTACCGGCCCAAGGTACTAGCCGGTACTAACCTGCTGCCCAATTTTTTGGGTTCCCGCGCTATATGGCAGGTTAGTACCGGCTGTCTCTCCAGCCGGTACTAACCCGTGTCAGGTTAGTACCGGCTGGAGAGACCAGCCGGTACTAACGTGCCCCCCCTCCTTCCCCCCCCCCCCCCCCCCCCCCCCGCGTATAAAACCCCCTCCCTCTTCCTCCCCAACACTTAGCCAAAATTTCGTCTCCTCACGATCCTCGTCCCCGCCGCCGGCCGCCCACCCCCGCGCCGTCCGCCGCCCCTGCCGCCGTCCGTCGCGCCTCCTCACGACGCTGTCCGTCGACCCAGCCTGCGCCGCTCCCCCAATCTCGCCGTCCCCGCGCCGGCCCCCTCACGCCGCCGTGCCCCGACCTCGGCGCCGCCGCCGACCTCGGCGCCGCCGGCCATCATCGCCACACGCCGCGCCCCGCCCCGACGCCGCTCGTCTCCACCCCGGCGCCGCTCGTCTTCCCCGTGCGTCCTCGTCTCCACGCCGGCGCCGCTCGTCCCCGACCGCCCCGCGCCGGCCAATCGTCCCCGCCGCGCCGCCCCCGGCCACCTTCCCCCGTCGATCCGCCTCCTCCCTCGTCCACGCGCGGGTCGTCGTCGACCTCGGCCACCATCGCCGCCCGGCCGCCCGGCTTCGATCCGCACCGCGCCGGCGCCCCCCCTCTGCTCGGCCACCGCGTGCCTCCTCGCGTCGTCGGTAAAGCCGGCCCTTCACGGCGCTGACGTCAGCACTTCACAGTGCTGACGTCAGCGCTTTTTTTATTGTTTTTTCCTTGTAATTAGTATAAAAAATAATAAAAATCAATGGAAAATTCTAGAAAATATTAGAAAATAGAAAATAAATATTAAAAAATAGTGAAAAATTGTTAGAAAATAGTAGAAAAGTAGTGAAAATGCTAAAAAATTGTAGGAAATGCTAGAAAATTAGTAGAAAATACTAGACAATGTTTGGACATGCAACGTGCCCAGCGCTGACATCAGCACTTCAAAGTGCTGACGTCAGCACTTTTTTTTCAATTTTCTTTTCATGTAACTAATATAAAAAATAATAGAAACGTAGTGAAAATGCTAGAAAATTGTAGGAAATGCTAGAAAATTAGTAGAAAATACTAGACAATGTTTGGACATGCAACGTGCCCAGCGCTGATATCAGCACTTCAAAGTGCTGACGTCAGCGCTTTTTTTTCATTTTTGTTTTCATGTAACTAATATAAAAAATAATAGAAAAGTAGTGAAAATGCTAGAAAATTGTAGGAAATGCTAGAAAATTAGTAGAAAATACTAGACAATGCTTGGACATGCAACATGCCCAGTGCTAACGTCAGCGCTTTTTTTCCTTTTTTCTTTTCATGTAACTAATATAAAAAATAATAGAAAAGTAGTGAAAATGCTAGAAAGTTGTAGGAAATGCTAGAAAATTAGTAGAAAATGCTAGAAAGCGCTTTTTTTTTTCATTTTTCTTTTCATGTAACTAATATAAAAATAATACAAAAGTAGTGAAAATGCTAGAAACTTGTAGGAAATGCTAGAAAATTAGTAGAAAATACTAGACAATGTTTGGACATGCAACGTGCCCAGCGCTGACGTCAGCACTTCACAGTGCTGACGTCAGCGCTTTTTTTCATTTTTCTTTTCATGTAACTAATATAAAAAATAATAGAGATGTTTGAGACTTAATATTTTTTTAGTGTCAGTGAAAATGGATCCTTTCAATAACAACGAAGACTACATGCATGAGATCATTCGTGGTGGCGGTGGCTCGTACGTACCTCCCGTTGAGAATGAAGAAGGACCTGAGGACGATGGTAGGCAGTATTTGAACTTGAATTCTGATGTGGAGGAAGATAATAATCAGGAGGAAGATAGTAATCATGAGCAAGGTAGTGATGAGGAGGGAAATCAAGAAAATGCTGAGGAAGTCGTGGTAATACAAATTTGATTCTATCTATGTACATACATTAAATATTATTTTTACATGTATTAATTAGTTGATATATATTTTTTCAGACAGCAGAATCGATGAAGAAAAAACGGAAACGTGGATCTAAGAGGAAGATGGAAGGTCATACGACCATCACGGCAGTGACTGATAACGGCGAGCCGACACACCCTCCAGGCATCAAGACAATGTTTGTAAATCAAGTGGGCGCTCTTGTGAGGGAAAATGTACCCATAAAGTACAGGCTATGGAAGAGAACGAAATCAACTGAGAATGAAGAAGATATTGTTCCAGTTTCGGAGAAAGCTATGTTATGGAAAGAGATAACGGATCATTTCTTCTTTCCGTTGGGAAAAGAAGATAAAGTGATGAAATGGGCTTTTCAGAAGATGGCTATTCAATTCCAGAGCTTCAAGAAGAAGTTGGTTCGAGATTTTGTCAAAAAGGGTCTTACTCCAGACTTCGAAAAAAATTACAAGAAGCAACGGCTCTGGTGGAATGAATTCGTGCAGAATAAGACGTCGGCAGACAGCGAGGCACGATCACAACAAGCCAAAGAAAATTCAAGCAAAAGGACAAGCGGCCATAATCTTGGGCCTGGCGGTTATTCGGTTGCGATTCCGAAATGGGAACGGATGGAGGCACGTCTAATTGAAAAAGGGATCGCACCGCAGACCTTGAGTTGGCCAAAACGAGCAAGATATTACTTCTATGCTCATGGAGGCACACTAGACCCGGATACTGGGTTGTTTGTGACTAGCGATGCACTACGAGAGGCTACCGAAAGACTCCAAGAGGCAATGAGGCGTGTGGAAGATGGAACTTTCCGGCCAAACAGAGAGAAAGACGAGTTGACTTACGCTCTTGGAAATCCAGAACACACTGGACGGACCCGAGGCATGGGCGTAGTTCCATGGAAACATGGCTTTGCTGAAGATCTTGAAACCTACCGAAGCAGATGCAGAAGCAAGGCAGCGGCGGCAGAGAACTTCCGTGCCCTAGAAGAGCGGATAGCTTCTCTTGAGGCAGTCGTAAGCCAACGCTCTGCAGCTCCCAACTTGGACATCAGTCCCGCCTCCCAGCGTCGTAGCAGTATCGGTGACACAGAGCAACCACTTCTGTACCCCGTTGATGCCATCACGGTGAGTACCAAATGTGAGCTTCTGTATCCTGTTGGGAAAAAGCTCAAAGTTTGTGCTGAGGGTTTAGCGGAACCACCTGTAGAAGGGGAGGTACTGCATTGCCGTCCGATTCCTGAAGGATACGCCAAAGTCCAAATTGATCGATTGAGAGATGGCTGGGATGATGTGGAGCTCCCAATCCCTATAGGTCGAGAAGAAACATAACTACAACATGCCGTAAGCACATGGGTCGCTTGGCCAAAACGTGATATAAGATTGGTGGAAGGCGCCACAGGTTCCGCTCAGAGCTCGAGACAAAGATCACCAATGCCAGCTGACAGGAATCAAAGTGGTGGTCCACCTTCTCCACCGGCTGCACGGGACCCCAGCACGGATCCGCCGTCACCAGCAGCACACAACGACCCAGCCCCGCCATCACCAGCAGCACACAGCGACTCAGCCCCGCCACCACCACCAGCACACAGCGACCCAGCCCCGCCATCACAAGCCACAGAACAGCAAGAGAGGAAGGCGCACACGATGCCTTCGGGCCAGCCACCTTCTAAGCGGTAGAGCAAGGACAAAGAGAAGGTTGTGGACGTGGAAGAGGAAGTGGACCCATGCACAGAAGGAGAAGAGGATAGCTTTGAAAAAGAAGCTAGAAATAGATCCAGTTGGAAAGGCACACTTCATGAAAGAGACGACCACGCCAAGGGAGAAAAAGAAAGAATCGGATTATGATCAGCAGATCAAAAAGTTCCACGCCAACCCCAAGAACCTAAAAAGAAATGCAAAACCTATTCCCCAGCTCGGAGAACAATCCCAACAATCGGTCGCTCCGTTGGTAGTGCGGGATGACGTACGTCCAAATGAATCAAGAGATCCGATGACCATGGCTGGGATGATAATCCTAACAGATTTGACAAAGGCTCAGTTGTTAGGGAATGCCGTACTAGAAAAAAAAGTCGGAAGCCGTTTGTACTCGGTGAGCCTCTCATATGGCCAGAGTTATTACCGTATCTACAAACGAGAATGTCCGAGTTGCACAAGTGGTATATGGTCCAATCTCAGAACGGAATGACGATGTTCCCAGCTCGGATAAGAGACGATCATTTTTGGCGGGGAAATGGCCAGGTATGGGTCGACTTTTCGGCACTTTATGATTTGTACCATCAAGATGCCCTTCACAAGTGCCTCATGAGTGTATGGTGCATGTAAGTGTTTCTGCTCGTCTTATTATTTTATTTTTACTCGTTCCTTGTTTGTTGACTAATCCTTGATTTTGTGGTTTTATTTTTCCGTAGGCAAAAAATTAAAATTGCCCGCCAAAATAACTTCCATAACATCGGTTTTCTGGACCCCGATGTTATACACGAGGAAACCGTCGCAAGACGTTCTTGTCACGTGGTCGACATTATATATAGAGGCCTGCGTAAGCAAATCATGTGTCCATTCATTCTGTTGCCATACAATCATCAGTGAGTCCTTCGTCACTTTTTCAATACCATCAGAATAATACTAATTAATAACTATTATAATCAACATTAATTGTTTTTTTGTGAATGTATGTGAACAGCTTCCACTGGATACTCTTTGCTATTGAGATTGATACCCACACAGTGTGGATCTATGACTCACTGAGGCAAGATAGATCCGTGTACCAAGCCCTCATCAACCTGATCAACAAGGCATGGGCTCGCTTTCTCGAAAAACACTTGAAAATAAAAGATCAACTCGACCCTCTTCGATTTAGGAGTGACCAAACGTTATGAATAGATTCTTACATCTTTTGTCATTCGAAATAAACATTTAATTATTCTATGACATAACTCATTTCCCTATAGTGCATGAGACAGGAAAAAGGTAACAACTTGTGTGGTTACTACGTATGCGAGTGGATCGATAGCTTTGTAAGTGAAAAGGGACAAATGTCGGCAGAAACATTCGCGGTACGTGAGCACAATCAATTATGCTAATTAATTTTAATTTATTATTGTTTCATTCTCACGTTTATATCTGGAAATGTTACAGAAATGGTCCATGAAAGAAGATCTCATCGAAGAAGCTCGGGTCAGGGCAATTCAGGAATCTATCTGCGGATTCCTGCTCGATGAAGTCATCGATAAAAACGGAGAATTCCATGGCGATCCCTACGAAAGCGTCGCAGCAGCTGATAGAGATGCTGGCATAAAATTGTAATTTGTAATATCTAGAATAAAATGTGTATTTTATTTGTTGGATCTTTCAAGTATTAGTAGTAAACTCTATATATTTATGTATGTATATATATAATATTAATGCGATATCGTCGTAATATAAATACGTGCAATGCAGTAGTACAGGTACGTATAGTCGCATTCGGTACAAATATGTATACAAATACGCATAAAACCAAAAAGAATAGAAAAGGAAACAAATAAAAGAAAAAAAGAGGTTAGTACCGGCTGGTATTACCAGCCGGTACTAACCTGCCCGCCAGGCCCCGCGGGGGTGTAGCGGGTTAGTACCAGCTGGTATTACCAGCCGGTACTAATCTGCGCACGTTAGTACCGGCTAGCTGTGACCGGTACTAACGTGCGCCACGTTAGTACCGGACCTTTAGTACCGGTCACAGCGACTGGTACTAAGCCGGTCCTGTGACTGGTACTGAAGGCCAATTCTCCCATAGTGGTGGGCTTGTCCGTCAACCCACTACCCACGTTCCCGTGAGTGACCACAAACCAAACGCCACGCACTGCGTCGCTGCGTTTGATTGAGCTGGCCAGATCCATGGTCATGTTTGCAGCATAACGGTATAAGCTAATCCAGCGCGCATGCACGCTGATAAAAACACCCTTTACGTAGCATATGCAAATGCTGAATTTTAGTATGTTCGTGGTAATGTAGGCAAAGACTTCATATCCGCTAATTAAGCTTCTACGTATCTCTTGGTGCGTCCATTTTGTACAGAAAAAAAAGAGGAATGACTCAAAAAGTAAGGATTTCCTTCAACCTCAAAACATGTGACATTTAGTCTAAAAAAGAACATGTGATATTTTGAGCACCTGACAGATCGAGTCTCTAAAATGTAATACCACATATGTAATCTCCGTTCTTAAATATATGCCCCTACTAGTTGGTACCTCTCGGTGTCCTGCCCTTTAGCTACGAGATGCCACACACATGAGAGCACTGATCTCTCCTAGGACCCTGCAATTGCTTAGCACCGTTGTTGTGCATTGTGTTCCACTAACCTTTTTGGGTCGTCAATCTCAGTGGCTCTTCATTTGTGGCCCAAGTAAATTAAGACATGATGCCAAAATCACTACTATTAGCTTTAAGTAAATAGGAGACAGAAACTTAGCTAATGTTCCACACTTTCACATACCAACCAAAGTACAAGTTCCAAGGACTCATCACTGCAATGGTAACCATAATTAACCTTTTGCTAATGAAGCTAGTATATGGCAACATACAGGCCACACAACACGAAGTTGAACAATGAGCATGCTAGATACACACTGTCAGATAGCGGACAGCAAATTTGATCTACTTCGATTCTACTAGGCTTATCGAGCATTGTACAATGCAGAGGCAGGAATGACAGATTTTCTCCATCTTCATTCCAACAAGCCTGCTTGGAGATTATTCTACTAGTAAACACATCAATGATCGATCATCTGCACTTCTGCAGGCAGCTACTTCTCTCCGAAAAGGACGCCGATACAGGAAGCGACGAGCCCGGCAAACATTATGGCAGAGAAAATGTAGAAGTAGATTGCGGGCACGCCACCGAGCTGGCCGGGGCAGACGATGATCCTCAGGAGGACGCCGGTGCCGTGGCTGAAGGTGCGGGTGGCCACCATCCAGGCGACGTAGGCGAGCGGCCGCCACGGCATGAGCAGCGCCACGTGCGCCGCCGCCGCCTGCCCTACCCCGGCCAGCAGCAGCAGCGCCGCGTCCCCGCGCAGGCGCGCTGCCTCCGCGTCCGTCGGCGGCGCGCACCGCCCCTGCATGGCTGCATCCATGCACACCCGGCGTTCGCAAGCAAGTGAAGTGTCGTCAAGGTTTCAATCAAAACCAAACGCGTGCCGTCGCTGGCCGGCCGGTGGCGGCCGGCGGCCATCATCAGAGACGAGAAGATCGAAACGGAGTAGATGGAGCGCACTAGGAGCGCAGTGAGATAGACGGGTACGTACCAGGAGGAAGAAGGAGCCGGTCGGAGTGAGCATGACGGCGAGCGCGAGAGCCACTGCTGCGAGGCCCCAGAGGAGGAGTGCTCTGGCCGCGGCGCGCATCCTCAGCCTCGCCGGCCTTCTTCCGGCGGGATCCATTTCTCTCTTCCGGCAGGGGCGAAGGAGAAATGCAGGGGACTTAGGTGAGATGGGGAAGCCGAGCGCCGAGGGAGAAGTGAAAAAGCCGGCAAGCAAGGGGCTCGAGATGACTCACCGGCAAGGGCAGCTGGCTGGCCGGCATGGGCAAACGCTCGACCTCACCCTTCATCATATGAGGCAGGCAGCAGTAGCGGGGACCCTCCAGGGCTACGCGCTCCAAGCTGAAAGCAGCCATGGCTGCTGCATTGCAATGGCTTTCCTAGCTGACTAGTGTTGGCGTGCACTGGCCGGCCTGGCTGGCTGGGCGCTTGTACTACTACCTCTTAGCTCTTACCCGGTGGATGTGTGTGTACGACTGGGCTGCTCGTGAGCCCACTGCACGTTCCCGTGACCTTGAGCGACCGACAGGCGACAACACATACACGATGCACGGTAGTAGTATGCTACCTCTTTCCCCATGTATGTACGTTCCCGAGAACGATCACACACATACGCACAATGCAATGCAGCGCCACGCTTGCATTGTAATGGCTTCTTCTGTGAATTATCCGATCTGTACAATTCAAAGGCGTATCTCGCCGCTACACTGATAGATAAAAACACCTTCCGCAGCAGGCAAACTGAGGAAAGAGCTGAAATGCACCACTGAGTATACCAGCGGCCGCGGAATCTATTGGTGCTCCTTGATTGGTTGCATGCAACCACATACCTCACTTTGCATGTTGCCAGATTTCCCTCTGTAACAAGGAAAAAAAAAACCTTTTGACTGGAAATTATCTACTGTAACCGGAAAATCCATCTTGCAACTGGAAAATAAGTATCTTGAAACCGGAAAAGGAGATGAAAAGATATGAGTTTGTTGGGGTGCAGAGAGGTGGGCTCAGAAAAGGAGAGAGGGAAAGGGTGGTTCGGACTGGAAAAGAAGGCCCAAAGTAAAATTAGGATTAGGAAAGGTCTTTGAATATTTGTTTGAAGGAGCTTGATGGATTCAAATTTGAATAATCTTTAGATTCAAATGCGAGAGATATTTCTACGTACGGTTTGCAATCAAACGCGTGCACGCACATACGCAGGGTTAGCTTCACTACTATAGATTCGAAACTTTAACCTATAGAGTTCCAATAAAGTGGCCGACAGGGTCTAGTTATTTTCAGTTTTTCACTCACCAGCCTGTCCCCTTTTCTTTTTTATTTTGAATCACACGCTCACAAACACGCACGCACACTCGTTCCTACGAACACACGCACATAACCCTACCTCTATGAGGTATGAGCACCTCTAAAAGACTGAGCCGGCAAATCCTCGAGATTAACGAAGTCACCACCACTGGCGGCTCATTGTCGACGGGTACGTCACCTACCACTGAAAGAATAGCATCGGTTAAATCCTGAAATAAATCTAGGAAAATGCAAGCACCAGTGCTAAGTCAAAGATTAACCCTGATGGGCAGGTTCCACCACAAGAATCTTTTAAGAATCTTTTCTTGGTCGTCAATTGTTTGTTCTGGATTTGTGTTTACCTCTCGACAAACTCACTTATAAAATCTAATCACTATCGTCCATTACGTCGAAAATAATATACACTTATAAAATCTAATCACTGTCGTCCATTACGTCCAAAATAATATACACTTGTAAAATCTAATGACTGTCGTCCATTACGTCCAAAATAATATATAATGATGCTTCCCGTTGGTCACTTAAAGAAAAACGCTCGGCAAAACTTGCAATTCCAGTGGTGTTTATAAAATAAATTTTAATGATTTGCTAGCTGATAGCATAAAATGAAAATGGTTTTGTGGAAAAAATTTACAGAGGATCAACAAATGATTTCCCGTTCTCTATACCTTCAACAAATGAACCAAAATTCCCCCTTCCGTCATAAATTGATTTGAAACCTTAAAGTTCTCCTAAAAGTTAAGATTTTTCTTTGGTACCTAAAAAAGGGTAATTCTAAACAAGGATAATCTTTTGAGAAAAAACTAGAAAGACGGTCAAAAGTATAGCTATTGCAACTGTAATGAAACAATTAAAGACTTATTTTTTGAATGCTAACATGCAAAGGTAATCTGGAGGATTGTCCAAGTTGCTACTGGTTTAACCCCACCTAGATCACTAACCCACATATTAGGAGCTGGCTTTAAAATTTTAATACTCAAGAGGTCATTACTATTCTAACGGGGTAGCGGCTCTATGTTAGGCAATATGGCGTTGTCAAAATGATATTCTCTTTGAGAACGTTAAACACTCATCCTTTGTGCATGCTATTTTCAGGAAAACCTATTGGCTACAATTTTGGTCAATATTGTAGCGTGAGGAGAAGACAAATGAGCTATTCATAAAGATGAGCACTTCTTTAGAGATGGTAGCCTTATAGTTGTTTGGGACTCATGGATGGAAGTATAATAATAGACTTTGTCAGGCTTAATTTGGTTTTTCTATTCTCCTTTTTATTCAATGACTAAAGCTGAGAGGTGTAATAATTGAAGGTTGTATGTAATAAACTGTAGAGGCCAGGAAATTCCATTATCTAAAAAAAAAGCGGTCATAGAAGCTGAAACATACACTTGAATAAAAATGGAGACCTTATGAAAACCCGAGAGAACCGGAAAAATAATATTGTAGTTTTTCAAATTATTATACCACCATGAACGGCAACCTTTCTATGTATATCCCTGAAACTTATTCGAACAATTTCAGATTCAAATCATTTGAAACCAAATTCATCCTCTCCTGTTTGTCTTTTTCTTCGGATTGCTCATTAATTAGACCGCAAGCAATAAAGTTCCTTCGCGGACTCCTTCCGCTTCTCTCTAACTAGTGTGAACATGATTCTCGATTAGGTTAGTTTTTATTTGGAATGTCCACACATATTCCATAAATCTACTTAGATCGTGCAATCTAGGCGACACTATGGGTTTGGATGGAGGGGTAAATGGGGCAAATTTATCTCAATTTATCCTAAAGGTGACAAACATGTAGGGGTAAATGGGGTGGGGCAAATGTTTTGCCCCTCAAATTTCATTTGCCCCTAAAGAGTATTAAATTGGGGCAACTATTTACCCTTCAATCCAAACACCTCATGGGGCAAATTTGTTAGGGGCAAATGAAAGGGGCAAATATTTACCCCTCAATCCAAACAGGCCTATATATATAAATAATCAATGCGCTATGTACAGGCCTGGTAGCCGTGACCTTGCGTCCTTGCTTCATCATTATTACCCGACCAAGCTGAAAGCGAATCTTCATATATAGATCGAGCTTAGCCATCGTCGATTGTAGCAGAACAGTCCGACATGAGAGGAAGCCGCAGCATGATGTACAAGATGATGGTGGCCATGTTCTTGTTGTCCTTGGCTATTTTGCTTTTTGCATCGCCAACACAGAGTACGCAGTGTCGATTGTCTTGTCATCAATAAGTCTAAGATGTGATGTTCATATCATTATGTTTTGATAAACGGAGTATTAATTCCTACAGGCGGTCGTCTCTATCAGCTACGCGAGGCCAGAAGTATGGTAACTAACACAAGCACCAATACTACAATGATCATCCATCCCAACAGTACAGATGAGAACAAGGCCTGCGACCTCGTGTTTTGCACCAAGCGGAGTGACTGTTTCAACGACCAAGGCGGCACGTTGGACGTCTGCTACTGCTGTGATGCTGATCCGAAAAGGCCGTGTTATGCCACAAGGGACGAGTGCGGGGCCCACTGCCCTCTCTGTAAAACCTAGGGGCAAATACATTAATACACTGTCTGTCTCGCTAAATAAATGATGATGCAAGCATCCAATAATGAAATAAAAGTGCTAGCTACATGTTTGATCTTTAAATCATCTGGACATCTCATATTATATGTCATCTATTTTTTGCAATAGCTAAATTGATTATTCCTCGTGTGTATTTGTCACACCCCAAAATTTCAATTTTGGGATGTGAACAAGTTACACTAGTAAAATAATAGGTTTTCTCATATTTGTAAAATTTCTCAACAATTAGTCAATAGCAAATCACTTAGCAATAGGAAAAATCTATATTTCCTTGTACTTTTCTTTCAGACCTCGGGTCATTTTGTAATGATGTTTATCGCTTATATAATAACATTGGCTATAATTTCACTTTGTAAGTGTTGCATGTATGATTAAACTGATCCTGGCATGCATGTGACGGGCATTCGGTTTTGTTTATAAAACCGGGTGTGACAGTATTCTTTTCGCTTGCTCGATCTACTTCCAATTTATAAGTAGTACTATCTCCATTCTAATTTATATGTCGTTTTAGCTTTTTTAGGTTCATAGACTTTGTTGTTGTGAATCTAAACATAGCCTTCAAGTTCTACGACGACCTCCTGGGAACCGAACGAAGCAGGACCTGTACGCTGAACATGACGGCACTCGGAATCACTCTGCAGGATTTGGGCACCATCGACGAGCCATTCTCCGAAGCAGAGGTTTGGCAGGTGATCAAGGATCTCCCCACCGACAAGGCGCCGGGGCCAGATGGGATGACGGCAGGCTTCTACCGCGCCGCCTGGCCAGTGATCAAGCAGGACGTTCTGTTTGCGGTCAATGCATTCTACAACGGCGATCAGCGGGGTTTCTCTTGCATCAACGACGCTCTGCTCACACTCATCCCGAAGAAGTTTGATGCGAAGCTGCCAAAGGACTACCGGCCAATCAACCTAATACACAGCTTCCCCAAGCTGCTATCCAAGCTACTTGCTAACAGGCTGAGCCGGCGCATCGGGGAGCTCGTGCTCTGCAATCAGAGCGCATTCATCGGCGGGCGCTATATACTGGACAATTTCAAATATGTGCAGCGCGCCGCGGTGCTGCTGAGACGGAGGAAAATCCCGAAATTGCTACTGAAGCTGGACATCTCAAAGGCGTTTGACACGCTATCATGGCAGTTTCTCCTTGAAGTCCTGGAAGCTTGGGGTTTCCCTGCGCGATGGAGGAATTGGATAGCACTGCTCCTCTCCTCGGCATCGACAAAGGTCATGATCAATGGGCAGCCGGGACCGTCGATCCATCACCGGCGGGGATTACGTCAAGGAGACCCCTTATCGCCGATGCTGTTCGTCATTGCAATGGACACACTGAACATGCTGTTCTGTAAAGCAGCAAGCGACGGCGTCCTAGAGGGGATGGGTCTACCAGAGATCCGACACCACTGCAGCCTTTACGCGGACGATGCTATCCTACTGGTGGCACCATCTGAGAATGAAGCCCGGTCAGTTCAGTCCATCCTCCGCATCTTCGGAGAGGCATCGGGTCTACTAGTGAATTTGGACAAATCCTCGATCACTCAGATCTTTGGACCAGAGGAGGGGCTGCAAGCTTTCAGGTCGGTGCTACCCTGTGCCGTGCAGCAGTTCCCGATCAAGTACTTGGGCGCGCCGCTATCCACACGTGCCCTGCCCAAGTCACAGTATCGCCCATTGGTTGAGAAGACAGCCGCAAGACTACCCGCATGGCAAGGGCCACTGATGAACAAGAGCGGGCGCCTAACCTTGGTGAAATCAACATTGACCACCATGCCGATTTACTTGACCATGTGCGATAAACTGCCAGCTTGGGTGATCAAGGAGCTCGACGCAATCAGAAGGAACTTCCTATGGACTGGCACTGACAGAGCCGTCCGCGGAAAGAACGCGGTGGCATGGCCAATCGTCTGTCGGCCAACAGAATGGGGAGGATTGGGGGTGCTCGACCTAAGGCTCAGCGGGTTTGCACTGCGCACGCGGTGGCTGTGGCTCCAAAAGACCGACGACGACCGAGCTTGGTCCGCACCGAAGATCAGAATTGAGCCGGAGGTACGCGCGTTCTTTAATGCGTCAGTCACCATAAACCTCGGCGATGGAAGACGAGCCTTGTTCTGGCTCGACAACTGGATCGAGGGGAAATCAGTGGACCAACTAGCTCCGCTGCTATCTTCGATGATCTCGGCAACCATCAAGAACGTGCGGACGGTGGAACAAGGTCTACAGGGCCGGAGCTGGGTGAATGACATCCGTGGTGGCCTATCAGTCCCGGCGATCGTGGAGTACATCGAGCTGTGGCATCGACTGTTGAATGTGGGACTGCGGCATGGGCACACTGATACTTGGCGGTGGAGATGGACGACGGACGACACATATACCGCTGCCTCGGCCTATCGTAAGATGCAGGAGGGGAGCATTCGACTAAAACACAGCAACAGAATCTAGAAGAACTGGGCACCGCCAAAAGTGAAGTTCTTTGCCTGGCTAGCGATCAAAGGGAGACTGTGGACAGCCGACAGACGACGAAGGCAGAACTTGGAGGCCCACGACGTATGCTGGCTATGTGAGCAGGAGAACGAAACGAGTAACCACATACTGGTAACCTGTCCGTACGCCAAGGAAGCTTGGTGGGGTGTGCTATCTCAGCTGAACTGTGCCTGCTTCTTCCCGCCTGGAATCGCCACCCTGCAAGGTTGGTGGACACACATCAGGCGAGCACAGCCACAGGCGAAGAGGCGTGGCATTGACACCTTGGTCATGCTGGTCATGTGGGGCCTATGGAAGGAGCGCAATGCACGCCTGTTTGAAGGCCGCAGCCAATCGATGCCGGAGCTGCTGGTTTACATCAGGCGGGAAGCCGAGCTTTGGATTCAGGCCGGAGCTTGGCGGCTAGGAGCTTTGAGGGGAGAGGAGTAGGGTGAGTTCGGGTTGTACCCTCTTAGCGTCTCTTGACGACTAAAGTGTGGCGGGAGCGTGACTCCGCGATGTTGTAAACTTTCAAAATTTCTCTTCTTAATACAAAAATGTGCAGCTCTCATGCGTATTAGAGAAGAAAAAAAAGAAAAAAAAATCTAAACATAGCGTTTCTCCATGTGTATAACAAAGGTTCAGTAAAATAACAGCATAGCAAGGACCATCGTATCATGAGTGATATAAGACAAATAATGTGCTTTGCTAGAATGAAAATGGAGTGAAAAGATCATGCCATTTTCACAAAAGATAAACATGAAGAGAGCACACCAATTCTGTTGACGGGGTACTAGAATGTAAGGCCCGCAATACAGAAAGTGTGTGTTAAATTGTATAACCCATGAGCAGAGTGTTGCCAGTGCCTTCAAGTCTTCAACTAGAGGGTAGCACACGACATGGAGAAAATGGTAGTACTGACTTGCTGTACAGTAGAGGCAGTTGTGCAGCAGCCATGACGCTGGATTTGTGTAACTCATGAAGAAAATGGTACTGATCGGAGTGTCATCCGCTGGCCCAAAGGCTTCCATCGGCATGAGTCGAGGTCATGCAATGGCCTACTTGTTCAAACTAAAGATCATGCATTTTGGAATGGATAACAAGTTAACCGGCACCAGGAATAACAACAGTGACTAGTAGTGATCCAATTTCCTCGGCAGCTGATGGCTCGCCGCGTCCGGCGACACGGCGGCCCAGAGCTCGCCGTCCCGCTCCAGCGCCGCCATGTGCTCCGGCGCCAGCGCCACCTCGGCGTCGACGCCGCCCTCCCGCCGCGGGAACAGCGACACCCTTGTCAGCCGGAATTACTCGGCCAAGATCAAGAACACGAAGTGGAACACGATGAACACTCAAAGAACACACGCGAACACTTGGAGGGTTTTGTGCTGCTAACTGCCTTGCAGCGTTTTCTGTTCCATTCAGGAATACCACACGTTCTCCTACAGGCTCGTGCCATCCCACGAACGAGAATCGCGCTATGTCGATCACAACTACGACCGAAAAGAAAGGAAGACCACTGCATGAACAAGGCATGCATCAGGCCGTTACAGACGTGCTCAAGCTAACTGCAGGAGCTGACTTATTCAGAGTCTAACAAACTAACAAACTAAATAAACTGAACACAAGTTTACTAAAGATAGCTAACATTTCACCCCCTAAACTTGATGTTCCTTGCTGACCTTGACGACTCCCAGCTGTTCACGAAGTTCAGAGAACCGATCACGACCAAGTGGTTTCGTCAGAGTATCAGCGAACTGCTTCTCAGTACAGACATGTTCAACATCCATCTTCCCATCCCCAATACACTCACGAATGAAGTGAAAGCGTATATCAATATGTTTGCTTCTTTCATGGAAAACGGGATTCTTACTGAGAGCTATTGCCGATTGGCTGTCCATCTTCAGTATGAAGGGCTTGCACTTCTCACTCTTCAGCTCAGAGAGCAAACGTGCCAGCCAAACACCTTGACAGGTTGCAGTAGTTCCTGCAATGTACTCTGATTCACAGGATGACAATGCTACAACTTTCTGCTTCTGGGACTGCCAGCTAATGAGACTAGAGCCATAGAAGAATAATACCCCAGTTGTGCTCTTGCGAGAGTCAATACAACCTCCCAGATCAGCATCACTGTATCCAACTAGCCTTGGCTCTTCTTCAGTCTTCTTGTAGTGACACCCATAGTTGATTGTTCCTGCTATGTATCGCAGGATGCGCTTCACTGCTGCCAAATGTTCTGTGGTCGGCTTCTCCATAAACCGACTGACATACCCAACAGCAAATGCAATGTCTGGTCTTGTGTGTACCAGATACCGTAGACAACCAACAATTCCACGGTACTCAGTTGAATCAACTGGTGGTGAATCACTGACCTTGCTCAACTTGAGTCTTGTCTCCATGGGAGTGAGGCTCGGGTTGCAGGTAGCCATTCCTGCACGATCGAGAATCTTCCGAGCATACGCAGCTTGTGACAAAGTGATGCCATCCTTCTTCTGTTCCACCTCAATGCCAAGGTAGAAGCACAGCAGCCCAAGATCACTCATCTTGAACTTGGACTTCATCTCAGACTTGAACTTCCTGATCTCATCAGTGCTGCTGCCGGTAATGACAAGATCATCAACATAAACACCAACAAGAAGCCTGGACTCACCCCTGCCACGAGCATACACAGAATGTTCGGATGCGCTGCGCTGAAAGCCGAGTGCAGCCAGGGTCTGATCCAGCTTGGCGTTCCAGGCACGTGGAGCTTGACGAAGACCATAGAGTGCCTTGTCCAGCCGCAACACCTTCTCCTCCTGGCCGTCGACGATGAAACCAGGGGGCTGCTTGACGTAGACCTCTTCGCGCAGATCTCCGTTGAGGAAGGCGGACTTCACGTCCATGTGGTGCACCTCCCACCCCTCCTGGGCAGCGAGTGCAAGCAGCAGACGAACAGATTCCATCCGCGCCACAGGTGCAAATGCTTCTTCATAGTCAATGCCGGGCTGCTGGACATAGCCCTTTGCAACAAGCCTCGCCTTGTGCTTCATGACCTCGCCCGAGCTGTTCTTCTTCACCTTGTAGACCCATTTAAGCCCAATTGGACGATGGCCGGGCGGCAGGGTCACAAGGCGCCACGTCTTGTTGCTCACAATGGAGTCCATCTCTTCAATCATGGCCCGGCGCCAGGGTTCATGATGTTCCGCCTCAGCGAACGTGGATGGCTCCTCACCGATCTGCAGATGAAGCTCGGCACCCATGTTGCGTGGAACAGGGCCTGGTGGTGCAGCCGCTCCGAGAATGTTGTCGACGGCGCGGTACCTTGGTATGATGTCGTCGTCGTTGTCGGCGTCGAGGTACTCCGCTGCGTCCGATGGCGGCGACACGAACTCCACAGGTGTCGGTGTGGGTGGATCGGCGATGTCCTCGGCGGCGACGTCGTCAGCCTGATGCTCCTCCATCAGGTACTCGACGGAGCAGTCGGAGGTGTGCGCAGCTGCGTCCTGGGACTGGAGCAAGGAGGCCACTACGACGCAGCTGCGCAAACCTCCGACTGCTCCGTCGAGTACCTGATGGAGGAGCATCAGGCTGACGACGTCGCCGCCGAGGACATCGCCGATCCACCCACACCGACACCTGTGGAGTTCGTGTCGCCGCCATCGGACGCAGCGGAGTACCTCGACGCCGACAACGACGACGACATCATACCAAGGTACCGCGCCATCGACAACATTCTCGGAGCGGCTGCACCACCAGGCCCTGTTCCACGCAACACGGGTGTCGAGCTTCATCTGCAGATCGGTGAGGAGCCATCCACGTTCGCTGAGGCGGAACATCATGAACCCTGGCGCCGGGCCATGATTGAAGAGATGGACTCCATTGTGAGCAACAAGACGTGGCGCCTTGTGACCCTGCCGCCCGGCCATCGTCCAATTGGGCTTAAATGGGTCTACAAGGTGAAGAAGAACAGCTCGGGCGAGGTCGTGAAGCACAAGGCGAGGCTTGTTGCAAAGGGCTATGTCCAGCAACCCGGCGTTGACTATGAAGAAGCATTTGCACCTGTGGCGCGGATGGAATCTGTTCGTCTGCTGCTTGCACTCGCTGCCCAGGAGGGGTGGGAGGTGCACCACATGGACGTGAAGTCCGCCTTCCTCAATGGAGATCTGCGCGAAGAGGTCTACGTCAAGCAGCCCCCTGGTTTCATCGTCGACGGCCAGGAGGAGAAGGTGTTGCGGCTGGACAAGGCACTCTATGGTCTTCGTCAAGCTCCACGTGCCTGGAACGCCAAGCTGGATCAGACCCTGGCTGCACTCGGCTTTCAGCGCAGCGCATCCGAACATTCTGTGTATGCTCGTGGCAGGGGTGAGTCCAGGCTTCTTGTTGGTGTTTATGTTGATGATCTTGTCATTACCGGCAGCAGCACTGATGAGATCAGGAAGTTCAAGTCTGAGATGAAGTCCAAGTTCAAGATGAGTGATCTTGGGCTGCTGTGCTTCTACCTTGGCATTGAGGTGGAACAGAAGAAGGATGGCATCACTTTGTCACAAGCTGCGTATGCTCGGAAGATTCTCGATCGTGCAGGAATGGCTACCTGCAACCCGAGCCTCACTCCCATGGAGACAAGACTCAAGTTGAGCAAGGTCAGTGATTCACCACCAGTTGATTCAACTGAGTACCGTGGAATTGTTGGTTGTCTGCGGTATCTGGTACACACAAGACCAGACATTGCATTTGCTGTTGGGTATGTCAGTCGGTTTATGGAGAAGCCGACCACAGAACATTTGGCAGCAGTGAAGCGCATCCTGCGATACATAGCAGGAACAATCAACTATGGGTGTCACTACAAGAAGACTGAAGAAGAGCCAAGGCTAGTTGGATACAGTGATGCTGATCTGGGAGGTTGTATTGACTCTCGCAAGAGCACAACTGGGGTATTATTCTTCTATGGCTCTAGTCTCATTAGCTGGCAGTCCCAGAAGCAGAAAGTTGTAGCATTGTTATCCTGTGAATCAGAGTACATTGCAGGAACTACTGCAACCTGTCAAGGTGTTTGGCTGGCACGTTTGCTCTCTGAGCTGAAGAGTGAGAAGTGCAAGCCCTTCATACTGAAGATGGACAGCCAATCGGCAATAGCTCTCAGTAAGAATCCCGTTTTCCATGAAAGAAGCAAACATATTGATATACGTTTTCACTTCATTCGTGAGTGTATTGGGGATGGGAAGATGGATGTTGAACATGTCTGTACTGAGAAGCAGTTCGCTGATTGAGTGTATTGGGGATGGGAAGATGGATGTTGAACATGTCTGTACTGAGAAGCAGTTCGCTGATACTCTGACGAAACCACTTGGTCGTGATCGGTTCTCTGAACTTCGTGAACAGCTGGGAGTCGTCAAGGTCAGCAAGGAACATCAAGTTTAGGGGGTGAAATGTTAGCTATCTTTAGTAAACTTGTGTTCAGTTTATTTAGTTTGTTAGTTTGTTAGACTCTGAATAAGTCAGCTCCTCTGCATGTTAGCTTGAGCACGTCTGTAACGGCCTGATGCATGCCTTGTTCATGCAGTGGTCTTCCTTTCTTTTCGGTCGTAGTTGTGATCGACATAGCGCGATTCTCGTTCGTGGGATGGCACGAGCCTGTAGCTAACAACCCTCCCGTCGTACTTGGCCGCTCTGCCACTCCTCACCGCCAGCGGCTTCACCCACCCGAAATCGCAGCCGTACACGTTGAACCGCGGCGAACCCACGATCACCACGCCGTTCCGGTGCAGTGCCGCCGCCTCCGTCGGCACCGGCACCAGCGCCGGCTCCGCCGTCCACGCTGCCACGCGCGCCCGGATGGCCGCGTCCGTGTGCGCCGCCACCGCGCGCCCAACTGCAGCTGCCGCCCACCCGTGCCGGCCGTGCGGCACCAGCACCTCCGGTGCCGCCACGGACTCCGTCGAGACGGTGTACACGCTGTTCCCGAAGTACCCCACCGGGAGCGGCGGCCGCAGCCGGTGCCTGTTGTCGATGGCGAAGCGGCACGCCGTCTCCAGCTCCGGCGCCAGGCGCCGGGCGCGCGCGACGCGCCGCCACAGGAGCGAGCTCAGCGCCTGGAACTTGGTCACCGCCGCCGCGCCGGCGGCATCGTCCCCGGCCGCCACGAGCTCCTGTTGCGCCCGCTCCTTGAGCGCCGCCAGCGACTCCGGCGAGAAGTGGAGCATCCTTTCGCGCAACTCCGGTGGAAGCGACGGCGGCTGCCTCTTGACGATTCCTGCCAGGCCGGCGTAGTGGAGCACGACCGGCGCCGCAGCGCCGCCGTCCGGCGACCAGCGCTCTATCACGGGCGCGGGGGGGGGGGGGGGGGGGGGGGGGGGGGGGTGGGGGGGGTCGGCTTCCGGGTCCGGCGGTGCGAGCCTGAGGCGCGCGATCTCGGCCCACGCGTAACGCGTTGAGGAAGTCCCAGAGGGCGGCGCCGTCGGAGAGCGCGTGGTTGTACGCGAACCTGACGAAGATGCCGTCGGCGAGCTCGGTGACCTGGACGGCGAAGAGGGGGAGCTCGTGACCCTCGTAGTTGACGGCGCCGTCGAGCGGGAAGAAGGACCGGATGACGGCCGTTGGGACGTCGGCGTCGGGTGGGACGACGTCGGCGATGGCGACGCCGTCCGCGACGGCGTGGACGATCTCGGCGCCCTGGTCGGCGCAGTCGACGGAGACGGAGCAGCCTACTACCTGTTCGTCCTTGGCGTCGAAGTGCTGGTCGGTGGCGAGGCGGCCGGCGACGGGGTAGTAGACGGCGAGCGCGCTGGCGAGGGCGGCCTGGAGGTGGTCGACGAGGTGGGCGGTGGAGAATGGCGGCGGCGCGAAGAGGAGGCCGTACTGGAGGTAGTCGGCGGGGAGCAAGGAGAGATCCCAGGAGGTGAGCGGGATGCGGTCGCGAGGACGGGGCGGCGGCTTCACCGTGCGCCGGGACGCCACGCGCACCGGCGGCGGCGGCATCGTATGCTAAGTACGTATCTGCCGTGGGGTGATGACTGATGAGAGACAGAGAGACTAGTAGTGAACTAGTGATGCATTTCTTCTTTTTTTTTTATCAGTGTGACAGGGCAGCTTTTCTGACCTACTCCAAATTCGTTTCAAAAGAACAAATACTATATGTATGTGATTTGTCAGTTTGTTATCAGTATGACAGGCATGCATTGTTATCGAGCAGGCACGAGAGTGTATTAAAAGTACCTTATGCAGAGATGGTCGCGGAAAATGTTATCACATTTCTTGTTTGTATGCTTGCTTACACAGTTTGTTCGTTTGTTGTGAAGCCTGTGGATCGCTCCAGGAATTTTTTACATGGACGAGAAATAAATCAACTGTAAGATCGTTTGGAACAGTAGAAAACTTGCCTTCAGTAAAGAAGAATTCTGACTGCAGTGATGATCCTTTGTCAATCAAACTGTTTTCCCATCTCCTACTATCCATTAAGATTCAGTCAGCTCTGTTGCAGAACTACCCCTAATGAATCAAAAAATAAGTCCAAATATGCTTGATTTAGTCTGCAGGTTTTCGTTGGAGGCAATATGAAATCCACTCGGGCGAAGCATTTCATATAGGACCTTTGATGGACAAACGTCAATACTGGGAGCAAATGAAGGGATTTCAATTGCCCGTGAGATCCAGTCACAAGTCCAGCTACATATTTTCCATGATATCTCCAAACCAACCTGACAAAAAAATAGCAGCCCCTGCTGCCCTGCTCAAACACTTGAGGAGAATCTGGATACAAAAGGTAAAAACATGCTTGCTTGGACAAGTTCAGGACTATTACTTCACTGAACCATCTCATAAGAATCATTCATATTCCAGAGTAGTGTTTAGTCAGCACCAATACCGAAAGATCATTCATTTCAAACACCATTTGTAGAGTGCACACAATACAGTGAATACACCGCAAGTCTGAATGTATCCATTCAGAACACTGAACACATATCATACAAACAGTGCATTGCCTATTAAAACAGATGTGGTTTAGACTAAAAGTAGACTGTTGGTTACTCAAAAAAAAAAACAAACTGTTGTTGCATACAATTGGTACTGAACAACAATCGATACAAATGTTAATTAGTTTCAACGGTGCTCACTGTTGAAAAAACTTAAAACACTATATTACTTTTAATTCTAAAAGCACTTATTCTTCAGCACACGGTACGATACTTTTCCTCAGCTGTTTTTTGGCTCAATCTTGAATCGGGATGCAATCAATTTCAAACAACACGAGAAATCAAACCCAGCCCAAGTGTATTGTCAACACCCATTTTCAGTTGTCTCTAAAATCTCACGGAATCTCACGCCATGCGCATATTGATTTTTTTTTTTTTTACGAGAGTAGGTGAAAAAGCAGCTCAACATGACTAATTGGGGGGTTGATCTGTTGGTAACAAGTGGTACAAACACAAACACACAAAGGTACTGCATACTGGCATTCGAATCAAGCCAAAGTCCAAAGGTTCAGTTAAATAACAGCATAGTAGGGACCATCAAGAGTGATATGATACATGAATAATGTGCTTTGCTAGAATGAAAATCGAGTGAGAAGATCACCGCATTTTCACAAAATGCATGGAGAGAGCAAACGAATTCTGTTAACGGGGGACTAAAATTTAAGTCGAAACCAGTACGGAAAGTGTGATGCTGAATGGATCATTAGCGGCGACGTCGTGGAGGGGAGCGAGCCGGACAGGTCCACTGTGATCCGATGTCGGGTAACGTGGCGTGGAGCACTACGATCCGGGGGCGAGCATCGCCTGGAACGCAGCCGTGCTCTGGGCCTCTGGCCAGCCGAGGAGCGAAGTACGAAGTGACGCCTATGTCCAGGCTAGAGGTGGACGATGTTTCACACCCCTGGGTCCGTGGGAGGTCCATGGCGACGGCTCTGTTCGAGGATTTGTTCGCCTGCACGAGCATGGCGCAGCGGGCGGGGAAAAAAAAAAAAAAACCTTGGTGTCGTTGGCTCTGGCTGCGCGACGAACCGGACCAGAACGCCAGAGGACGGGGGCCAAGCCGATGCGAGTCCCGGCCGTGGCGTCAACGGCTGGACGCATGCTGATCCAATCCTCGTCGGCAGCCAATGCGCACGGTACGGTGGTGACCTCGATATCGCAGAGAGCTCTGAAAATTTTTGGACAGCCGTTTCGTGCCGTCTTGAACGCGAGACGGGGCTAGCACGTTGCAGTGGCAGCAGAGCTCGACGGCGGCGATCGCTCTCGTCGAGGACGCGCGCCGCGCCCAGCGGGCGTCGCCACAGCGCATGATCGCGGTGCCCCCGGCCAGGGGCCGGTAGGCCGCCGCGCTTTGTAAGCCAGCTGCTGACGCCGTCGCCCGACCGCAAGCCCCGAAGTTTGTCGAGCTGCCGGCCTCGGTTTGCCGGAGGTGGAACGGGACGCGCGCGCCAGCGCCGCCGCCCTGGAGCCCGGCAATGCCCATGAGCGAACGCATACGCGGTACGTCCACTGCCGTGACGGCGTGGCCACTCGATCGACGTCGTCGTGGTCACGTGGTCCGTGGAGGCAGTGGATGAAAGGGCTGGCTGCTGGGAAGTAGCGCCGCGATCTCACGGCATATAACGCGTCGTGGAGCACTACGATCCTCCGAGCAGCGCCTGCAACGCGGCCGTGCTCCGGCGAGCCGAGGAGCGAGGCAGAAGCGGCGCGCATGCGGCCATGTCCAAGGGTGGGGGTGGACGGTATTTCAAATACCGTCCACCCCCTGGGTCCGTTGGAGCCGTCAGATCGCGCACCTGTGGCCTGGACGCGGCAGAGTGGTGACCAGAATCGTTCGTTTTTCTCGATCATGGGCCGCAGGTTGGAGGGAAAGATTTGGGCCGCAAAAAAGAAAAGGGAGAGAAAGGCTGGTTCGGTCTGGAAGAGAACGGGCTTTCGGCCCAGAGTAGATTAGGATTAGGAAAGGATTAAGTCCTTTTAACACCCCTCATGTATTACCTGTGTTCGGTTTTCCCCCCTTCTCTCTGAAACCGGGCATTGGAGGCCCCCGATCTCCCGAAACCGGGCAATTTTGGTCCCTGGGCAGTTTTCTGTGGACACTGTAGCAGTGGACCCCACGTGTCAGTGTAAGAACTTTCTCCTCTTCCCTCTCCCCATCTCTTCCTCCTCCGCTGCGGGCGGACGGCGGGCTCGGCGCGCCGCGCTACGGCGGCAGCGGGCCCGACGCGCGCGGGGGATGATGGAGGAGTAGGAGGTGTGGAGAGGAGCATGCGGGAGGAGGAGAAGGCGGCGGCAGCAAGCCGAAGCGGCCGCGGCGGGCGAAGGGGAAGGGGTCAGGGGCAGCGAGGCGTTGCGGCTGCGGTGTGCCTGGCGTGCAGCCGTCGCGGTCGTCGTCCACCTCCGGCGACGCCGACCTTGCCACATCCAAGTCCAAGGTGGGGCGACAGCCGTCGATGAAGATTTGGACCGTCCCCCTCCGATGAGATGCCTCCTCCTAACGCCCGCAACCTCCACCGCCGCTGCTTCGTCGGCGCTACCACGGCGTCCCCCTCGTTGTCGCCGCCCTTCGTGTCCGTCTTAGCCATCCGCCGGTCACGCCGTGACCTCTCGCTCGCGGCGTCTCGCCGCTTCGCCTCGCCGCCCCCGACCCCTTCGCCCGCCGCAAGCGCTCCGCCTTGCCGCCGCCGCCTTCTCCGGCTTGCTCTTCCCCGCACCCTCACGCTCCTTCGCCATCCACCGCTCGCGTCGGGCCTACCGCCGCCGCAGCGCCGCTCGTCGAGCCCGCCGTCCGCCTGCAGCGGAGGAGGAAGAGACGGGAAGAGAGGAGAAGAAGAAGTTCTTACACTGACATGTGGGGTCTACTGCTACAGTATCCCCAGAAACCGCTTAGGGACCAAAATCGCACGGTTTTAGGAGATCGGGGGCCTGCAATGCCGGTTTCATACAGCAGGGGGGAAAACCGAACGCAGGCAATAGATAAGGGGGGTTAAAAGGACTTAATCCATTAGGAAATGTCTTTGCATATTTGTTTGAAGGAGTTTGATGGATTGGAATTTGAATGATGTATTCAGATTCAAACGAGAGAGATATTCCTGTGGTTTTATAAGAGGGAGAAATAAAATGCACACGCAGGTTATGTTTTATGCAAGGTTAGGTCATATAAAAAATTAATTGTTTGCTAGCTAATAATTAGAATAAAAGAAAACAAATCGGTTTGTGGGCAAAATTTAAAAGGCTCAACTTTTTAGCGAAAATTAAATGCTCTAACAAAGTGTAGCTAGCTTAGCTATATATCAAAGGGACATCTTGATTCTCGACAATTACGTACCGTGTAGCGTGTGTACACCACACCTGTCACGACTCACAAGACGGCCGTACCCGTACCGTACATGTACACATGTGTCTGCACTCGTTTGTTTTCTCGATCGGGAGCCGCGCAGGCGCAGGGCGAGTACGGCGCGGCGGCGCAGCGAGGTTCCATACGGCGACGACTTCTGTGATCGAGGGACGGTTGGCAGTCTAGCCGCCGCCTGCAGCTGCACAAGCTCGTTCCTCTGGGGCGTGAACGCGCCAACGATGCGCGGCCGGCGGCATCGGCATCCGGCGCGACGAGGCCACCGCCCGCGCCCAGCAAGCATCGTCAAGCTCCCGGCATAATTTCCCAATCCCAGACTGTCAACAACCGGATTATTTCCACGCGTCGCTGTCGCGCGCCCTGCAGGTGTTCGAGCTCGCGGACGGCGTAATTGCATCCGTGAGCAGGCGCGTCAGGCGGTGGCGCCGACAGCTGCGCGCATGCTGATCCAGTCCTCGTCGGCAGCCGATGCGCACGGTACGGTGGCGACCTTGACATCGCAGAGAGCTCCGAAATATTTGGATCGCCGTCTCGTGCTGCCGTCTTGGTTGAACATGGAACGCGAGACGGCGCGCGAGCACGGTGTTGCGGTAGCGGGGCTCGACGCCGACGATCGCTCTCCTCGAGGACGCGCGCCGCGCCCAGCAGGCGTCGCACTCTCACAGAGCATGTTCGCGGCGCCCCCCGGACACCGCGCTCTGTCAGCCACCAGCTGGTGACGCCGTCGCCCGGCCGGAACCGGAAGCCAGGAACTTGGTCGAGCTGCCGGCCTCGTCTCGCCGCTGGACGCGCGCGCCAGCGCCGCCCTGGAGCCGAGCAATGCCCGCGAGCGAGCGAACTCGTGCGTTCCATGTCCTGGAACACGGCCGTGCTCAGGCGTGCCGAGGAGCGAAGCGGAATCGGCGTACTTGTCCAGGCTGGGGGTGGACGGTATTTCAAATACCGTCCACCCCATGGGTCCGTGGGAGCCGTCAGATCACGTACCTGTGGCCTGGATGCGGCGGAGCCGTGATCAGAATCACTCGTTTTCTCGATCATGGGCCGCAGCGGCGGCGGCGGTCCTGAGGCCCAGGTCGCGTGGATCGCGCGAGTGAGTATGGCGCAGCGGAGGCGGTCCACGGCGGCGGCTCTGCTCGAGCCTCGAGGACGCGCCGGAGACCTCGCCGCCGACTCCTTGGATAGCAGCTCGATCCGGTGGCGCTGCCAGGCTTCGCGCAGCTGCAGGAGGAAGGAGCTCGATGAGCCGGTGTGGCCGTGTGGGGGCGTGGAACGCGGCCGGTCAACGGCGCCGGAGCATCCCTTGTCGGCGAACACGCATGCCGCATGAAGGCGACGGCCGACGGGGACGCGCCGGGACTCCTCGTCGGTCGGTAGCCGACGCGCCCGCGAGGTCAACGCTCGATCGGTGCGGAGGACCTACTTGCCGGCGTGCTCGATCAGCGTCCGGTCCCCAGACCCCAGGACACGTAGGGCCTCGACGGCTGCGACGTCAACGGCGCAGGGCCCGGGCATGAACGGCCGGCGGTAGGGTCGACGTGCCCCTAAGCTCGCTCCTCGTTGCCTATGGCACCAAGGCCGGCGAGGTTGCCTGATGATTCCTTGAGGCGGGCGAAGTGTGTCTCGCGCCCTCGCCATGATCATGACGTCGCCAGCAGAGGTGCTTCGTTCAACAGTCATCAGGACAGGAAGAAGACGCGGAGGTGGCAATTGCTGGCAGCTGCAGCTGCATGTATCCTCCCACTCAAAATTGCTAGTAAGGCGCATGCGTGGACTTTGCAGTAGTTGACACCGACTCGTTGAGAATGGCATCCATGTGCTAAGACATGGGTTTGCTGTTTGCACGAGAGATAAATTA